>CM044305.1:111799605-112408661 GCA_024291935.2 Okapia johnstoni
ACAAAGGTGATTTTGTGATTGGAGTCCATTTCTCTTTGGTCGTCTTGGACACACACACATCACAGACATGCAGCACATCCCCCTCTCTGGATGGTAAGGCCTTGGATTCTGTACTGTGCTCTGCTAAGTCAGGTGGGATTGTTTTCCTTAGAAACAAAAGGCTCCAGCACCACTGAGCTTTGGCAGACATTGCACCATCCCCTTCCTGGAGTGCTGTGTGAATACTGCAGGCTCAGAGAGGTCCTGAGTTGGCCAACTTATCTTTGCCTTACCCAAGTTTTCCCAAATGTGTTGGAACAGAGGGCACCATTATCCAGCACCATGTTTCATGGGACACAGAATCAGATTCTCTGGTCCATGAGAAATAAAAGGACCATGTGGACGCCTGACCTCTGTAGGTAGTTTGAGAAACCTAGGACCTAAAAATTGGTATCCAGTCTCTAACAGGAGTATTCAAGATGAGCAGATTATTGAAAAAGTCAACCACGGGAGAGAAAGAAATCTCCCAGGTCTGAAATGATAGACTACCTCCTGTGTCTTTTACAAATGTCATACTCTTAATGATTTTTATCACTTGTGGGTGTCCTGAGGAGCAGTTCTCAATGATGGTCAGGGACACTGAAGGTTGGGTCCCTCTGAATGCAATCCCTGAAGCCAGCAGTCATCAGTGTGCTCTCTATGACATCAACTAAAGTATAGTCAACCTCTAATCAGCTCTGGCCATTTTAAGGATAGTGAAAGGGAAGTGAAAGTGAAAGTTGATCAGTCGTGTCCCACTCTTTGCGACCCCATGAACTGTAGTCCATGGAATTCTCCAGGCCATAATACTGGAGTGGGTAGCCTTTCCCTTCTCCAGGGGATCTTCCCAACCCAGGGATCGAACCCAGGTCTCCCGCATTGCAGGCAGATTCTTTACCAGCTGAGCCATAACGGAAGCCCAAGAATACTGGAGTGGGTAACCTAAACCTTCTCCAGCAGATCTTCCTGACCCAGGGATCAACCGGGATCTCCTGCATTGCAGGCAAATTCTTTACCAACTGAGCTATCAAGGAAAGATAACAATAAAACCTTTTCCTAAACAGCTCTGTAAAGTAAATGGGGCTCTCTATGTCGTCCAGATAGCTATAATTGGAGGCAGAAGGTTCTAGCAGTCATCTTGACAACTAATGAAACTTGAGCAGATTTCTGAACACCCACCTTTTCCTTGGTGGTTGGAATTGCATCACCTAGGCTATCTCAGAGGAGACAGCTGAGGCCCAGAGAGCTGAATGTCCAGAACCCTGACATTCCAGTAGCTCCCTCCACATTGAACCCACCACCTTGTTCTCATCACCTGCTGGCACCTGCATGGTCACTTTCAATGCCTATAAATATGTTGCTGACTTTAAAAGTCTTACTATCTAACTTTGGTAACAGTTTGGTTTCTGAGAATATGGCAAGAAATGCTTCAAAAATTAATGACTCAGCACAGTTGCAGGCACTTTAACGTTAATAAGAAAGAGTTTCTGCACAACTTCAGGCTTGCTGCTTTGTCTCATCAGCACTCATCTTTCTAAGAGTTTGGTGGGAACCTTTTTTTCGTTAGGTGGTGAATTGATACTAAGAACCATGACAATAACATAGAAATAGAAAGCATAGAAATAAAAGCACCCATTTATTGGTGCACCACAGTGGCCTCAAACTAGCCAGCCAAGGTGCAATCAAACCATTTTTAAAGGAAATTCAGCCACATTTTAAGGGACAACATTCCCAAAACACATCTTTATCCAATAATTCATAAAGTAGCATGTTATTTTCTAACTCTGAGCTTATTAGCATTTGATGCTTAGACAAGAATGGATGAGTTTGTTTAATTTATGCACAGAAGTCAACTTAGTCTTTGTTTTTAATTTATTTTGACTGTGGTGGGTCTTCATTGCTGCTTGGGCTTTTCTCTAGTTATGGTGAGCAGGGGCTCATTGTGGTGGCTTCTTGTGTTTCAGGGCACGAGCTCTAGGGCATGTGGGCTTCAGTAGTTGCAGCTTCTGGGCTCTAGAGCACAGGCTCAATAGTTGTGGTGCATGGGCTTAGTTGCTCCGCTGCATGTGCAGTCTTCCCAGATCAGGGATCAAACCCATGTTTCCTGCATTGGCAGGCAGATTCTTTGGCACTGAGCCAGAAGGGAAGCCCCAACTCAGTTTTTGAGATGTAAGAGTTACATCTAGAATTTTAACATTACCATTCAGCTATCTTTCAGAAAACTGTTGAAAACTCAGAAGCTCATGGCTGGTCTGCTCAAGATTCCAACAAATCATGCCATGTGTTCTTTTACAAACATGAATTGTGCACCTACTCTGTGCCAGGATCCGTTGATAGGGAAAGGAGTTAAGGAAAGTTTCTGCCAGGAAAGTCGGCACACTCTGGGAGGAAACAGACAATCATCACCCTATAGGATACACAGGCTCTGCAATTGAAGCGCGTGCAGCATCCTCAGAAATTGGGATGCAAGAGTCCCAGTGAACAGTGGGTGTGAAAGCATTCAGAAGAGAACAACACTTGCAAAAGGCACGACAACAGGAAAGCACATGTGTGTTTTGAGCAGTGTCTGAGAGGTCAAGGAGCAGCTAAGGAGAGGAGGTGTATATCACAGGAGCAGGAAACACCAAGTTTACCAGAAGTATCACACTGCCAAAGACTGGGGCCCCACTTTGAGCATGAAGAGGATAGTAGCATAGTAGACACAATTAAGAAAATGCTAAAAGGATTCTTTTGTTCTAGAAAGTTAAAGGTGGGAGTTAGTTAGGAAAGGATTATAAGGCACCCTTTTAAAAATGTTTGCAGAGAAATAGACATCAAATCCTTTCTGATTACATCAGGCTAATCCTTCTATGTAAATCTGAGCTCCTGCAGGGCATCTCTGAGCCTCCAGCTGTTCCCTTGTGTCTTTACGGACCCTGGATTGTTTTTTACATTTGAAAAAAATTTTCATACAGTGCCTTTCACATTATTCAAACATATAGACTACACTGAAACGTAGTGTTTTTGGTCGGCATGACACATAACCCTATTATTCTAGCTTCATTTTCTGAATTTGTTCTACAGATATAAAAATTCTTTCTGAATGTATTTTTATCAATCTACAAGTATAAGCACAGTGGTGAAGTGGTGAGGTGAAAGTCAGTCAGTCATTTCTGACTCTTTGCACAGTAGGGCTATTTTTGTTTCTAGTGAAATTATGTATGCCCCCTTGGTAACATGCACAGAGCTCCGGACACTAAATCTGTCTTCCATCTACCACAGCACACATTCAAAGTCAGGAGCCAGGGGTCATAAGTTATTTAGTTGACTACCAGATTGGGGAGACTGAGAACAGAGGAATGACTTACTTTGGCCATGGAATGAAATAAGAAACACATAGTTTCTACTTTATTAAAGCTTTTGCCTAAAACCAACAGCAGTTATGCAGAGAGTCAACATTAAAAAAAAAAAAAGGTAAACCACTCTTCCACAGGAAAATGTTTCCATTTGTAGAATTTACAGCATGGCAGTAGATTGCATGTCGTTATAATCCAGTTTTTACATGCACATATATTTATACACTCTGTACATCCATCTACCCTCACGCTCCATGGTAAGTAAATCCGAAACAGAATCATTGCTGGTGATGCTGCAGATCTTTTTTCAGTGTCCATTCCTCTGTCCTCACCACTCCCTAATATTTTGACTGCTTTCCTCCTTCTCTTAGTCCCACATTCCCACATGTGGGGTTCAAGTAGTCAGGGAAATTAGTTCAGAAAACTCATGGCATTTTGCTTATTTTGTTAGCAGCTTCAGGGAGTGAATGGCTGTCTACCTCCATGGCAGTCCTGTGAGTTACTGACAGGGAAACCCTGGGCAATCAGGGAGCTCCTCCATACCCATTGGTCTCTGCGTTATCAAATCCTACAATGGGAGTGCCAGGAATCTGCTAATAACAGCATCTCCCTGGAGAAGCACACCCTATTCATCTCTCTGCCACCAGCTGGATATGTGTATTACTACCCACATTGGCTAAGTGAAAGGTAAACTGCCCTCAAAACATGATGTGAGGATTTTCTAAGCAAATTAGACGAGCTGGCACTTGCTTTGAAGATCTCTGTAGATTTGTATATACTCTTTCTAAACACATACATGCATTCATATATAATTTAAGCCCCACCTACTTCTGAAGATAAATTTGATGTGATTTAAACAAGATTGTAGAGGAGGACATTTAAAAGATACAGGAAGAATCTACTATTTCCGAATACAGAAACATCTGTGTTCATATGTGATGCAACTAGAAAATGATACATGTTTTTAAATCCACCCAAATGAGGGCTATCCTGCAATCACAGAACTGCGCACTGCTGGGCCCATCTGCGGTGACGTCATGGTGGCACAGAGATAGTGGGAAGATCCTCTTGGGGAGTTCCACCATGAACACGAGGCTCTTCTGCTGGTTCTTAGTGATGGGAGGCAGACCTTTGAATTGGGGTTGAAGTTTTGAAAACTAGTCCAGGACAATGATTTAGAGTCATGGGTGTTGAAAAAGTGGTTAATCAAGACAATGAGGGCTTTCCCAGGTGGCTCAGTGGTAAAGAATCAACCTGCAGTGCAGGAGATTCAGGTTCAATCCCTGGGTCAGGAAGATCCCCTGGAGCAGGAAATGGCAACCCATTCTAGTAGAGGAGCCTGACAGGCTAGAGTCCATGGGGTCACAAAGAGTCAAAACAGGATTGAGCGACTAAACAAAAAGAAACTTAGTACCTCCGCAGTCCCTGACATCCAGTGAAAATGTTACTCACTCAGTCTTGTCCAACTCTTTGTGAGCTGGCATACAGTAGGAGCTCAGCATTTGTTGAATCAATGAGTGCAGGCGTCTAAGGTTATGATTTTGAACTTTTACTCTCGTGGTTCATGAGTATGAGTTTAGTCTCACAGGAAGCCTGATTTTATACTGCCATTTGGACAATCACTGAATCCTTGTTAGCCCTCATGTGAATTACTAACTTTTCCTAGAAAGGAAACCAGCTTTCTTTTAAAAGCATCAATATTCCATATAAGCTTAACTCTGAGGCATTTTAACATTACTTGTCCTGGGGTTACAGAGCTAGAATTTTCCATCTCAGATGAAGTTTCTGGTCTCTACTCACCTTCCTACTCAGGATACAGTCCTGTTTTGGATTTTGAAGGGAAGGCGTGGTGGGGGAAATGAAGGAGCTTCTGTAGTGGTTCAGATGGTAAAGAATCTGCCTGCAATACAGGAGACGTGTGTTTGATCCCTGGGTCAGAAAGATCCCCTGGAGAAGGGAATGGCAACCCATTCCAGTATTCTTGCCTGGGGAATTCCATGGACAGAAGAGCCTGGTAGGTACAGTTCATGGGGCTGCAAAGAGTCAGACGTGACTGAGTGAAAACAGAGAGGTCATTCAGTTAATGTGATAGTTATGATTTTTTGAAAGCTCATCTTGATGCTCAGAAACTAGCAGGATGGGACACCCACATGCTTGTCCTTGTCTTTAGTGCTGGGAAATCTGAGAAACTTCTGATCTCCATTCCTCCTCCATGACACGCTTTACCATCACAACATGAAGAAGACTTTGGTCACTGTTCCCATTGGCTGGTAGTCCCAAAGTGGGCATCTCTAAGGGAGCTGGGCTTTAAGCCACAAGGATCTAGACAATAACTCTGTGGAGCAGTGAAATGAAACATGCCTACTTTCATCTCATATTTTCATGAATATGGAAGTAATTAAATCCTTTGGTCACATCTCAGTGGATGGAGTTTAAAAAACAAATTCCTCACTGGATATCGATGTGTCTGAAAGAAACTAAAAAACAAGACCGTGTTTTCAGGAAATAACACTGCTTCAAGGTTCATTTTGCCTCATACAGCATTTCCTAAGATTGAATTGCCCGATCTCCTCCCTCGGGGATTGCTCTTATGCTTGCAAAAATTGAGGCTGATTTTATTGGAAAATCATCGCTGGATGAGGAATGTACTCCAGAGGAAACTTTGCACGGGACGAACTGGTTTCTGGTGCCTGTGGCATGTTATCCAGGCTGCTGCTGTGTGAGTTTCCAATCTTTCACCTTTCTGTTCATTCAGGCAGCACATTCATTAGCAGTCCTTCAAGCAGGGTGAAAGGACCAGACGATTAAGGAAATTTACTTTGAATTGTTTTGGGAACTTATTGACTAACAGGCCAGTAATCAAATTCTAGCTTTTAACATGCACATTAAGTATTTGACTTGTCGTGGCAGGACTCCCTGTAGTTTCTACTTCATATGCTGATCATAAAAGCAATTCGGCATGAGATATAGGACTCGTTGCAGATCTGGGATGGATGACAGGGCAGAATTATGGAAGGGAGATGGTGACACTAGCAGCGAAGTTCTCACACTACCTTGGTAGGTATGGCTCATCCATCAATCATTTCCTGCTTGTTGACGTGTTTAATTATAAAAAGAATCTAGAATTGTCTTGACAGCACAGTGCTGAACAGGAGACCCCAACTCAGAAATGTAGCTCAGCTCCCAAACTCCGGCCAGGGCAAAGTGAAAACAGTATAGACAGGATACATTGAACCTCCACGGCGGAGGAGAGGAAGGGGGAAACTGATGGAGAAGCCACACATCAGAAGGCTCTGGTAACCTTGGGGTGACATTGCTTCTGCAGACTGAAGAAAAGGTACTCAGAAGCTTATTTGGTTCATGAATATTGGGGAGTTGTAGGGGGAGGAAGACGGAAAGGATAGTTATATGAACAAAGGCAGGAGACAGAACAGAGTGGATGCTCAAAGTATATACTGCATCTTAACCCTTGAACTTCTTAGGCAAAATCTATACTAGAAAGAAGACAGCAGCAACTTGTGTAGCTGTTCAAAGTCTCTCTGCTTAGGGCCACTGATCAGAGCACAAGAAAACTTGATCAGAGATGATGGGCCCAGTGCCCAATACTCGGTTTAGAATAATTTAGACATTAAGTGTAAAAGCCAAAATGTCAGTCTGTGTTGACTGGTTGGGACCATTCTTTTATGAATTTTGTGCCCAGATTATTACTATGATTTACTTTAACCAAGAGAGGGAAAGTAAAACAATTCCCAGGATCTAGCAGTCACAGAAAGCTCTTTTAACTACTGATGTAGGTGACATATGGCTTAATACTTGGGTTTTCAACAATCAAGAAGCAGCCCTGTGCAATATCACCAGAGCGCAGTCCCCAGTGGGCATAACAGAGATGATTAGATATATTGAGTTCTTTGTGTCATTCAAAGAAAGCAGAATCTCATACATGTCGGTGTTAGCTTCCTTTCACTTCATTTCAATTTTCAATAACCAGTGTCATCACATGTAACAGTTTCTTCATAATGAAGCTTCATGTCGAATTGGATTTGTCTTTCAAATGAAAGCACATTTTTGAAGGCTTCTGAAATCTGATCCTTGAAAGAATTTTTACTGATACAAAAATCTTCAGTATACCTCATGTTCCCCAAAACAGGAATAAAAACAGCAAATAAATAATAAAAACAAAATTTCTGTGTTTGAAAAAAAAAATAAAAAACTTCTGTGTCTGAAGTGCTCTGGTTAATCAAAATAATTTGGTTAATGAAACTACCACATTTAGAGAGAATGCTTTTCAAGGAGTTAGAAGAGTGTCAATACCCTGATCCAGAAACAATGCCACACATAATCTAATCCTTCTTCCATGGTTTAGGAAGAACATGCAAGATTATCACAGTGAACAATTCTCATTGTGCCATTTGCATGGGAATCCTGCTTGCTCAGATTTCTAGATGCTTACTTACTTGTGTGTGTGTGTGTGTGTGTGTGTGTGTGTGTGTGTGTGCGCGCGCTCAGTCACTCAGTCATGTCACACTCTTTGCAATCCTATGGACTATAGCCCACCAGGCTCCTCTGTCCATGGAATTTTCCAGGCAAGAATATTGCATGGGTTGCCATTTTCTACTCCGGGGGATCTTCCCAACCCAGGAATCAAACCTGTGTCTCCTACATCTCCTGAATTGGCAGATTCTTTACCACTGAACCACCTAGAAAGTGCAGCCACGGTGGAGAACAGTATGGAGGTTCCTTAAAAAAAATAAATAAATAAAGGGCTTCTCTGGTGGCCCAGTGGTCAAGAATCTGCCTTGCAGTGCCAGAATACTAGTTCGATTCCTGATCCAAGAAGATCCCACATGCCTCGGAGCAACTACGCCCCTGCTACTGAGCCCACGTGCTGCAACTACTGAAGCCCTTACACCCTAGACCCTGGGCTTGAAAACAACAGAAGCCACCATGGTTAGAAGCTCAAGCATTGCAACTAGAGAAGGCCTGTGCACAGCAAAGAAGACCCAGCACAGACAGAAATAAAAATAAGTAAGTAAATAAAACACTGACTTTATAAAAACAAAATGTTTAACTACCTTTTAGATCCTGCAGTCCTACTCCTGGGCATATCCCCAGACAAAACCATAATTCAAAAAGATACATGCACCCCAATGTTCACTGCAGCACTGTTCATGATAGCCAAGACATGGAAGCCACCTAAGTGCCCATCAACAGATGGATGGATAAAGAGGATGTAATGTATGTACAGTTGACTCTGAACGGCACAGGGTTTGGGGCACCCATCACCCCTCCATGCAGTCAGAATCCAGATATAACTACAGTCAAATTCAACCAACTCTGCATCATGTAGTCCATGTTTAGTGGGGAAAAAAATCCACATATAAGTGGCCCCATGCAGTTCAAACCCATGTTGTTCAAGGGTCAACTTTATATCTGATGGAATCTTATTCAGCCACACAAAAAAGAAAAAAAAAATCCTGTCACTTGTGACAATATGGGTGAACCTTGAGGTCATTATGCTAATGAAATAAGACAGAGAAAGTCAAATACTGTATGATCTCACTTACACGTGGAATCTAACAACAACAAAAAAAACACTCATAGAAACAGAGAGTAGATAAGCAGCTGCCAGAGGAGGCAGGTGCAGGGGAAATTTGTGAAGGTGATCAAAGAGTACAGACTTCCAGTTTTAAGCTGAATGAGTTCTGGAGATGTAATGTACAGCATGGTGACTATAGTTAACAATGCTATACTAGATACTTGAAAGTTGCTAAGAGAGTAGATCTTAAAAGTTATCATCACACAGACCAAAAAAAAAGAGAAAATGTAATTATTTGAGGTGATGAATATGTTAACTAACCTTATTGTGGTATTTTGCAATATAATGTCAGATCATCACGTTATACACCTTGGTAGTGGTGGTTTAGTCCCTAAGCCATGTCTGACTCTTGAGACCCCATGGACTGTAGCCCACCAGACTCCTCTGTCCATGGGTTTTCCAGGCAAGAATATTGGAGTGAGTTGCCATTTCCTTCTCCAGAGGATCTTCCCGACCCAAGGATTGAACCCCAGTCTCCTGAATTACAGGCAGATTCTTTACCAACTGAGCTACCAGAGAAGCCCTTTATACAGCTTAAACTTTCACAATGTTATATGTTAACTATATCTCACTAAAGATGGGAAAAAACAGCTAGCTATGTAGGTGCAACCATGCTGAATCTCACTTCTCATAAAACCTAGTTGTGTTCCTGGATTTTACAGTTTGGTATTTAATCACCCCTATGCTGGGCTGGATGAAGCACAAGCTGGAATCAAGAGAAATATCATTAACCTCAGATATGCAGATGACACCACTCTTATGGCAAAAAGTGAAGAGGAACTGAAGAGCCTCTTGATGAAAGTGAAAGAGGAGAGTGAGAAAGTTGGCTTAAAGCTCAACATTCAGAAAACTAAGATCATGGCATCCGGTCCCATCACTTCATGGCAAATAGATGGGGAAACAATGGAAACAGTGGCTGACTTTATTTTGGGGGCTCAAAAATCACAGAGTCCCTTGACTGGAGATGAGTTTCAGTAAACTCCGGGAGTTGGAAGATGATGGACTCCAAGGGAGGCCACCTGATGTGAAGAGCTGTGGTCCATGGGGTCACAAAAGTCGGGCACGACTGAGGGACTGAACTGAACTGTTGCTTTACCTTCTTCCTACCACTTCAATGAAACTATAGTAAATCTCACAGTGACGTGAAAACCATTACGCTAGTCTCTGCACAAATTCTCCAATGTCCAGATTAGGGTGGTTTTGCAATGGATTTTTGAAAACAAAAACTTCTCCACCATTTTTTAGTGGCATAGATTGCAGAAATGCAGGTCTACTGGTCCTTGTAACACTTGGGGTGGCAGGACCCAGGAGCCCTGGGGTCTCTTGACTACTATTCATTCTATTCCAGTCCTTTCTGTGTGGAAAAGGTTAGAAAACACTGTTGTTTGTATTTTAGCATTATGTATCCATATTCATTTTTTTTCTTGGATAACAAAACTGCAGTGACCCATTTATTAAAGTGATGCCCTTTTGACATTGGCTTTTTAGTTATTTTTAATTAGAAGATAATTGCTTTACAATACTGTGTTGGCTTTTGCGATGCAACAATGTGATGCTTTAAAACAAAATAATGTACTCAGATTCTGAAAGCTTCAAGGTCATAGTTTTCTCTTCCTTTCATCAACTATTAATGGGCTAAGTTAGTGTTTCCCAAAGAGTGGTCCATGGATTCTGTTTTGAAGGATAGTAGGTGTTATGCAGGAAACAAAACAAACAGGTGTGTGTGTGTGTTTGGTGCAGAGTGACCAAATAAATATGGGGAATTCTGGATTTAAAAGTTTTCTTCGAAGTTGAATTTTCAGTCTTTTTTTTAACCGTGCTGCACAGAATATGGGGTCTTAGTTCCCCAACCAGGAATGGAACCTGTGCCCCCTGCAGTAGAAGTGCTCAGCCATAACTACTGGACCACCAAAGAAGTCCCAACCCTTAATATTTTAATGGGCATTGTGCATGTCTCAGAAGAGGAATAGAAGTTATTGTAGTGTTTCCCAAGCGTATTTGATCTGGAAGCCTTTTGTCTAAATAATATCAAAATCTATTTAGAGACATGCTGGGATCAGTAACGTTAGGTTGCATTAGTGATATCAACTCATTAATAAGTTAAGCAAATTCATTCTCATTTGACAGTATCTCACTGAGCCAGAAACAAGTTTCTTTGGCCAAACTGCTGTTGATATATGAAGTCACTGGGGGCACAACCTGGAAGGTTCATTAGCTTACCAAGGGGGCCAAAAGGGGCCACTAGTCTGAAGCAACTGGATGGCAATCCTAAGCAGAGTCTTTAAGCCACAGCCCATTTTAAGCGGGTAAAGTGAATTGGAAAATTGGAGTTATGGTCTGATGAATTACATCAATATAAATACTCATTTTTGTGTAGATCAGCATTCCCTGTAATGTCTATTGCTCTCTTAAAATTGTACTCTACTTTAAATATATAAAGTGGTATTATTTAGATGATGACACACTTTTTAAAAATAGCTATTTTGAGATGTAATTCACATAATATATTCACAGATTTGTACAACAGTCACTACAATCAATTGTAGAATATCTCTATCATCCTAAAAGGAAACCCTGTGTCCATTCAGCAGTCACTTGCCATTTACCCCTTCACCCAGCCCTTACCACTAAACTACTTTTTGTCTCTATGGGTTTCCCTTTTTCACTGGAATGAAATCATATAATATGCAACCTCTTGTGTTTGGCCTCCTTTACTTAACAGCATGTTTGCAAGGTTCATTCATATTGTAGCATGAATCAGTACTTCATTCCATTTTATGGATGTATCAGTTCAGTTCAGTCCCTCAGTCATGTCTGACTCTTTGTGACCCCATGAACTGCAACCCCAGGCCTCCCTGTCCATCACCAACTGGAGTTTACCCAAACTCATGTCCATTGAGTCGGTAATGCCATCCAACCATCTCATCCTCTGTCGTCCTCTTCTCCTCCTGCCTTCAATCTTTCCCAGCATCAGGGTCTTTTCCAATGAGTCAGCTCTTCACGTCAGGTGGCCAAAATATTGGAGTTTCAGCTTCAGCATCAGTCCTTCCAATGAACACCCAGGACTGATCTCCTTTAGGATGGACTGGTTGGATCTCCTTGCAGTCCAAGGGACTCTCAAGAGTCTTCTCCAACACCAGAGTTCAAAACCGTCAATTCTTCAGTGCTCAGCTTTCTTTATAGTCCAACTCTCACATCCATACATGACTACTGGAAAAACCATAGCCTTGACTTGATGGACCTTTGTTGACAAAGTAATGTCTCTGCATTTTAATATGATGTCTAGGTTGGTCATAACTTTCCTTCCTAGGAGTAAGCGTCTTTTAATTTCATGGCTGCAATCACCACCTGCAGTGATTTTGGAGCCCCCCAAAAATAAGGTCAGCCACTGTTTCCATTGTTTCCCCATCTATTTGCCATGAAGTGATGGGACCGGATGCCATGATCTTAGTTTTCTGAATGTTGAGCTTTAAGCCAACTTTTTCACTCTCCTCTTTCACTTTCATCAAGAGGCTCTTTAGTTCTTCTTCACTTTCTTCCTTAAGAGTGGTATCATCTACATATCTGAGGTTATTGATATTTCTCCCAGCAATCTTGATTCCAGCTTGTGCTTCATCCAGCCCAGAGTTTCCCATGATGTAATCTGCATATAAGTTAAATAAGCACAGTGACAATATACAGCCTTGACGTACTTCTTTTCCTATTTGGAACCAGTCTGTTGTTCCATGTCCACTTCTAACTGTAGCTTCCTAACCTGCATACAGGTTTCTCAAGAGGCAGGTCAGGTGGTCTGGTATTCCCATCTCTTTCAGAATTTTCCACAGTTTATTGTGATCCACACAGTCAAATACTTTGGCATAGTCAATAAAGCAGAAATAGATGTTTTTCTGGAACTCTCTTGCTTTCTTGATGATCCAACAGATGTTCGCAATTTGATCTCTGGTTCCTCTGCCTTTTCTGAAACCAGCTTGAATATCTGAAAGTTAACGGTTTACATATTGCTGAAGCCCTGCTTGGAGAATTTTGAGGATTACTTTACTAGCGTGTGAGATGAGTGCAAATGTGCAGTAGTTTGAGCATTCTTTGGCATTGCCTTTCTTTGGGATTGGAATGAAAACTGACCTTTTCCAGTCCTGTGGCCACTGCTGAGTTTTCAAATTTGGTGACATATTGAGTGCAGCACTTTCACAGCATCATCTCTAAAGATTTGAAACAGCTCAAGTGGAATTCCATCACCTCCACTAGCTTTGTTCATAGTGATACTTCCTAAGGCCCACTTGACTTCACATTCCAGGGTGTCTGGCTCTAGGTGAGTCATCACTCCGTTGTGATTATCTGGGTCGTGAAGATCTTTTTTGTACAGTTCTTCTGTGTATTCTTGCCACCTCTTCTTAATATCTTCTGCTTCTGTTAGGTCCATACCATTTCTGTCCTTTATTGAGACCATCTTTGCATAAAATTTTCCCTTAGTATCTCTAATTTTCTTGAAGAGATCTCTAGTCTTTCCCATTCTATTGTTTTCCTCTGTTTCTTTGCACTGATCACTGAGGAAGGCTTTCTTATTTCTCCTTGCTCTTCTTTTGAAATCTGCATTCAAATGAGTATATCTTTCCTTTTCTCCTTTGCTTTTCACTTCTTTTCTTTTCACAGCTATTTGTAAGGCCACCTCAGACAGCCATTTTGCTTTTTTGCATTTCTTTTTCTTGGGGATGATCTTGATCCCTCTCTCCTGTACAATGTCACAAGCCTCAGTCCATAGTTCATCAGGTACTCAGTCTATCAGATCTAATCCCTTAAATCTATTTCTCACTTCCACTGTATAATCATAAGGGATTTGTGTTAGATCATACCTGAATGGTCTAGTGGTTTTCCCCACTTTCTTGAATTTAAGTCTGAATATGGCAATAAGGAGTTCATGATCTGAGCCACAGTCTGCTCCTGGTCTTGTTTTTGCTGACTGTATAGAGCTTCTCCATCTTTGGCTGTAAAGAATATAATCAATCTGATTTCGGTGTTGACCATCTGGTGATGTCCACGTGTAGCGTCTTCTCTTGTGTTGTTGGAAGAGGGTGTTTGCTATGACCAGTGCGTTCTCTTGGAAAAACTCTATTAGCCTTTGCCCTGCTTCATTCTGTACTCCAAGGCCAAATTTGCCTGTTACTCCAGGTGTTTCTTGACTTCCTACTTTTGCATTCTAGTCCCCTATAATGAAAAGGGCACCTTTTTTTGGTGTTAGTTCTAAAAGGTCTTTTAGGTCTTCCTAGAACCGTTCAACTTCAGCTTCTTCAGCGTTACTATTTGGGGCATAGACTTGGATTACCGTGATATTGAATGGTTTGTCTTGGAAACGAACAGAGATCATTCTGTTGTTTTTGAGATTGCATCCAAGTACTGCATTTCAGACTCTTTTGTTGACTATGTTGGCTACTCCATTTCTTCTAAGGGATTCCTGCCCACAGTAGTAGATATAATGGTCATCTGAGTTAAATTCCCCCATTCCACTCCATCTTTGTTCACTGATTCCTAGAATGTCGACGTTCACTCTTGCCATCTCCTGTTTGACCACTTCCAATTTGCCTTGACTCATGGACCTAACCAGAGAAGGCAATGGCACCCCACTACGGTACTCTTGCCTGGAAAATCCCATGGACGGAGGAGCCTGGTAGGTTGCAGTCCATGGGGTCGCAAAGAGTCAGGCATGACTGAACAACTTCACTTTCACTTTTCACTTTCATGCATTGAAGAAGGAAATGGCAACCCACTCCAGTGTTCTTGCCTAGAGAATCCCAGGGACAGAGGAGCCTGGTGGGCTGCCATCTATGGGGTCACACAGAGTCGGACACGACTGAAGCGACTTAGCAGCAGCAGCAGCATGGACCTAACATTCCAGGTTCCTATGCAATTGCTGTTTACAGCATCGGACCTTGCTTATGGCTGTATAATATTCCATTTTATCGATAGATGATAGACCACATCATGTTTGTCCCACCATCAGTTTAGGGATATTTGGGTTGCTGTCACCTTTTTGACTGTTGTGAATAGTGCTGCTATGAACTTTGAAGCTCAAGTTTTTGTGTAGTCATTCTTTTAGGTATATACCTAGGAGTGGAAGTGCTGAATCATATGGTAACTCTATGATTAGCCTTTTGAGAACCCGCTAGACTATTTTCTACAGTGGCTGCATCATTTACATTCTTACTAGCAGTGTATGAGGTTTGTAATTTCTTGACACCATCACCAACATTTGTTATTATCTACCTTTTGTTTATTGTCATCTGAGTGGGTGTGAATTGAAATCTCTCTATGGTTTTGATTTGCATTTTCCTGATGGCTAATGATGTTAAGCATTTTTTCATGTGTCTATTGGCCAATTCTATATTTTCTTTGAAGAGATAACTATTCAGATCCTGTCTTTCTGTTATCAAACTGTGATAATTCTTTATATGTTTTCTTTTTTTAAACATACTTTCAATACAAGTCCCTTATCATATATGATTTGCAACACTTCTATTCTGTGTGTTGTCCTTTAACTTTTTAAGGATGTCTTTTGAAGCACAAAAGTTTCTAATTTTGTTGAAATCTAACTTATCTATTTTTTCTCTTTTGTTGCCTGTGCTTTTGGTCTCATATCTGAGAACCCATTGTCTAACCCAAGGTGGTGAAGGTTTGCACCTCTGATTTTTTCTAAGAGTTTTAGGTCTTTGATCTTAGTTTTATGTCTTTAATCCATTTTGATTTGATTTTTATATGTGGTGTGAGGTCCAAATTCATTATTTTGCACGTAGAAACCCAATTGTCTCAGCCCTATTTGTTGAAAAGAGATAAATATGAGAGTTTATTTCTGGACCTTTATTTCTGGTCCATTGATCTATATAGCTATCCTTATTCTAGTGCCACACTATCTTGATTACTATAGCTTCGTAGTAAGTTTTGAAATTGGTAAGTTTGATTCCTCCCAGTTTGTTCATTTTTAAGGGTTATTTTTTTTGCTATTGTGGATCCCAGTTACACATTGTTTAAACTCATTTTACTTGTGTAAACACTGTTTCAGTTTTGAAAATTAACCAAACAGTAAGTATTTAGACTTTGCATATGTGACACAAAGACAGAAGCCTTAGCAGTGCAGAAGTGGTTATGTCCAATTCTGAATCCAAGAACCCTAAGAGAAGGGGATTGGGAATCAGGCCTCAGATCTATTCAGTTGTCTGTGAACTAGGGTGTAATTAAGAGCCTCTCAAAGACTGTGTGTTTGCAGTCATGAATCACTGTGATTTGGATTTCTCTTCCAACTATGCTGGAAACTGCAAGTCCCCATAGCCTCCACTGTGGATGAGAACCACTAGCTGACTTTAACTAGGGAATACCATGAGAAAAAAAAAACTTCCCTTTCCTACATTCCAAATGTATAGCAAGGAGGAATTAAGAGCATTTATAGTATATTGAGAGACTTTGCAACAAAAGAAATTATTACTTACTATGTTTAAAAGTAGAATAAAATTATGTGGATCTTTCTCCGAAGCATCTAACATTTTATGGGCTGCGAAACTCATGTGAAGTATGAAATGCATTCTTCAATCCTATAAACTGTTCATTTTACTTATAAAATGGGGGTGGGGTAGACATTGCTATTGCACCACATACCCAAGGCTTCCCCATCCGTGTTCTTACTTCTTGGCATTTTTCTATAATCTCATGGAATATTTTAATATGACAAAGTCACTTCAATTGCACAGTCATTACAAGTTTTGCCAAGGTTGAGTGTGGGTCGTTTTGTGTTCATTAGAGCACAAAATTAGAATTTTCATTGCTGCAACTGTAAACACTGTTTGGCTCAAAGGAATCAAACGTTTTCTCATAAAATCTCAGATAGCTGATAATTGGTATTTTCCCTGTTTTCCAGCATATTTTATTTTTTTGAAACTATTTTCTGTTTTCCCTCCATTGGTATATTTCTTTTGGCCTGGAAGTTGCATAAGTGTTTCTCTTCCAAATGGATGGCATCGCGCACAGTGCCTGAACTAGTGGGCACAACGAGAACCATCCCTAGAGTCAGGAAAAAGAGAATAAATTATTTCTTTGATTTTCTCAGCTTTAGTTGGCCCAAAGTCTGGCAGTTAGACCTGAGTAAGTCTGGGGAAACCATCTGGCACACCCACATCTGTTCTCACATTTGCTAATCAGGATTTATCAAAAATCAATGGCTCAAAAGCATGAAGCTCTTAAGAGGTGCTAATTTGTGGCTAAAGACTAATTCAAATGCCACACCATTTGGTCCTCTTGGAGTATAGTTTCAGTTTGGGGGAATTCAATGAATCTGTTTCATCTTACTCTCTTACATTTTATGGAAAAACAAGAAAAAGTAAAAAGAAGTTCATATCTCTGCATGCATATGTGCTCAGTCGTATCCGACTCTTTGCAGCCTCAAGCCTGCCAGGCTGCTCTGTCCATGGGATTCTCCAGGCAAGAATACTAGAGTGGGTTGCCATTTCCTTCTCTGGGGGATCTTCCTGACCCAGGGATTGAATCTGCATCTCTTGCATTGGCAGGCAGATTCTTTACCACTGAGCCATGTGGGAAGCTGTAGTTCATATCTAAGGACCCTCTTTTCCCTCCCTTTGTCTTTTCAGACACAAGAATGACTTTGTCTAGGGGGTTTAGATACCTCGGTGCTGTTTATTAATGAGCACTCAGACATCCCTGCTCTGTCCTTGGTGATTAGGATGTTCTCAGCAAAACATCAACACTGGAGTCTAAGTCATTTCTCACTTACCGTCCCTGTTCTCCAATTTTCTGCCTGCCCCTCAAAGTGAGGAACCCCTCCCGTCCCCCCTCCCTTCTCATCAGCAATGAGGAGAGTTCATTCATTATTCATTGTGATGCTTCCTCTCTGCCAAGGTATATTCTCTTGCTTCAAACTCAAAAGAGCTCATTGGCTTGTGGGGAATCCAATAGCCACGGGTGGTAGAGCAAGTTTATTATGGGAAGCACATGGCTCTGCCAGATTTCACTGGCAGATTTTGAAGCCAGAGCAAGCAATCGGCTGGCACTCTCCATGTATGAATGTCCTTTGGCCCTCACAGTGCTCATTGTTACACAGGTGTCCCTTATAAAGTACAGAGACATTTTTCATATAATCAAACAAGTAATACCATTCACATACCAACAACTATAGGGAATTGATACCTCAAAACCAAATCTATACCATGATGGTCTACATGTAATAGACTTGATGCAATAGTTTGATGCAATTAGAGATTGCTTTTATCAGACTTTGTTGATTGGGGGATTAAAATAGTTTACTTTTGTACATCATATGCTTGGCACGAGAGGTTTTGTCCCTGAGCTACTAAAAACACCTTGTTTCAAGGCGGTTTCACTAAAGATGCCATTCTTCAATATTACCTCTAGAGTCAGCTTTAGGATATGAGATGTAAGTGCAGGAATAGTAAACTGTACTACTGCGTGCTGAAATTTGGGAACAGAAACATAGCAAACCATATCTAAATCACTAGTAAGTAAAAACAAAGCATGCATGATAGTTAAAATATAGGCATGTTAAAAATCGCAGCATGCATTAGCAGAGTTGAACAGAGTCCCACAGAGAGAGCCTAGGGACTCGAAAAATCCTTTAATTCCTAAGAAAACACAGGAGTGTTTGCTTTGTAGGACATATATACCCTTTGCCTAGAAAGGTTTTCTTTTCTGCCAGGAAATCCACAGTGTACCCAAATTGCATTTTAAATCCAACCAAAAGCTTATCTGATTGCATGTGTTTATCAGGCTGGTGAATGTCTAGACCTTAGAAGGAAGACAACTGTTCATGTGTAGTAGTTCTTACAGAAAGAAAGTGAAGGGTGTTTCTCTGGGACTGTTTTTCTTTCGTGAAAAGGTAGAATATGTCAAAATGGAGCCACAGCTGAGACTTTGGCAGTTGTCAGCAGATACATGGGGCCTAGTTACATTGAAGACTTCAGTTCTATTGACAGAGATAATAACATTAGAAACGACCACCAAATTTTAGATTTTTCTATAAAAAGTGAATTGAATCTCACCTTTATATAGATGGATGAGTCTCAAATCCTCTTATTGGAGTGGTGACTATGGGAACTCAAAATGTGAAACCCTTTTACTGTCTGCACTTTGATTTGTTTCAGGGACATAATTCATGACCAAAGATAGTGATTAAACCTCCCAGCTAATGAAAAGAGACTACAGAAAGATCCATTTTGTGTATGTTTGTGTGTGTGTGTGTGTACGTACTTTCAGCAAACATCAATTTTCCGTCACTGAAAGAAAAGCTGTTTAGCTTCAGGTTCTTACCTATATCTCATGCTTTTTATCTAGATCAGCAATGCTAGATTTTATGGGATTCTGCAAATGGAGATAACTTGGACAATTAGAACCTCTCCTAGGAAAGCATTCTGCATAATTCTTGGACTGGAATTGAAATGTGTTGAGTTTCTCCTCTGCTCAACCCTGAAGCAGAGGCTGAAGTGTGGATGCCAATCCCTGCCCACAGGGCCAGTGGAGTTCTGTTGTGGGGTGGAGGAGGGGAGCTCAAATACCCAGAAGCTTCCAGTTCTGGATATATGTCAACCCAAGTGTGATAGAGAATAATTTTTTAATGTTAAAATGAAACCAAACCTCCCCCACAAATCCTGCCAGTTCCAGCAACCCCTGGGTAACGTGGAGTTACATTGCTTCTGTTGAGTTCTAATTTCTGTGCTCTTCACCGCTCTCAGATTTTACCAGAAGGTTCTTCATAGGGTGAGTATCAATAAAGAGCCCAGCAAGATTTATTCAATAAGTAAATGCATATAACAAGACACTTGCACACACACCCAGACCTAAACCTTTCACAGACAGTGAAAGAAAGTAGGTCCACATGGAATCTGCATACTATTAGATGGAATTATTTTAACAGTTAGCTTTTAAGAGTTGCTGTCTGGTTAGCCTCCATTTTCTCTTGACTCCAGTGAGAGAAGCTCCTGCTGGGCTGTAAGGCTCTAGGCAGCTCTCAGCCTGTCTAATCTATGGATCCTTTCTTCTAATGTGTAGTTTCCTGTCAGTGGACATCCATAGGGATAAATTTGAGGATATCTAGTTGTTTCATCCCAAATTTTAAACATACCATTCTAAAGACACACTGTTATCATCTCTACATTTTAGAGAAAATTAGAAAAATTGGAAAAACAGTTTGACCTTTTTTTTTTTTTTTTACCAATTTATGAAGAGCAAATGCCTAGCTCAAGGTAGGCATTTAATATTTGTTTGGATGAATGGATAAAATAAATAGTAAAGTTAATCTCAGCCTTTAGGATACACACACACACACACACACTTGTCTTAAGGGATGCTAATAGGTCACCTTCACAGCAAAATACTGGCTACTGGCCCTAGCCTCAGAAGTGCAGACCTTCTGCAAGGCTTTTCAAAGAACCCAAGGCATAGTCTAGAGGAGTGTGGATTCTGGGTTCAAATCTTAACTCTGTTCCTTCCCCACTGGGTGGGTGCATGCATGCTCACTCTCTTTAGTCATGTCCAACTCTTTGCAACTCTATGGGCTGTAGCCTGCCACACTCCTCTGTCCATGGGATTCTCCAGGCAGGGATACCGGAGTGCGTTGCTGTACCCTCCTCCAGGGCATCTTCCCGACCCAGGGATCAAACAGGTCTCCTGAATTACAGGTGAATTCTTTACCACTGAGCCACTGGGGAAGCCCTCCCCCCTGGGTAGCTTTGGGCAAATGGCTGCACCTCTCTTTGCCTCCATTTCCTCATCTATAAAATGGAGATAATGGTAGCACCTGCTTCATATGCTGTGATGGAGATTAAGTGAGTTGGTATGCATACTCGGAATAGTTAGCTATGCAAGTGTCTGCTGTGATGTTCATCCCTCTATTGGAAAGCCTACCAGCTGGGTTCAGTGGCAAGAGCTCCGGACTTGGCCTTGAGTGATTTTCTTAACTTTTCTCAGGCTTTGTTTCCTTATTTCTAAAATAAGATAATGCCCCTTATCATGTGGATAAAAATCCCCGACATATGGTAAGCAGCTAAACATCTGCTGAAGCTGCTAGATGCAGGTTCTTAGTGCACTTGCCACAAAAGATGCTATAATTCAGTGGATCAGATGTTTCTAGTATTTTCTTTGCCTTGTCTTGCAGCTCTCCTGCTTCCCATGAACTGTGCCTTTACGTAAAGAGTAAGATCAGGGCGGGGGAAGCATCAAGGCTGGACTGAAGGTTCCATTTTTGTTCTAAACTTGCTATGGCATAAAAGACAATAACAGAGTACGTGTTGGTGCCCTTTGCCAAAGCAGCCTCACCACATCAAAGCCCGACAAGTCTATTTATTTTGTCTCTTCTGAGATGAAAACAGTGAGTAGAAATTCTCCCACTCTGCTTCACAACGGTTGTATGAGCTCCCCACTATGGACACCAGCTGACTGATGGTGTAATTCAGGAGGTAGACAACCCCTCAAGTCACATCACCTTTCCTATGCAAAATAGAAAGGGAAGTCGCTCAAGTTCATGAGTCATTCTTGTTGAGGATCTGTGGGGGAATCAGTTTCATTGCAGAGCTGAGATGGAAGTGGCTGTGGTTTCTAAATGAAGATGTAGCATATGGAGAACACAGAGTGGAATTTATAGCTCGTAATTATAGAGAAGGTGGGGGTAGAGTCCATCTTGCTGGTGTTTGCTGCAATCCACTCATTCCCACATCAAAGCCTTGCCCAGTTGCAATGACCTCCTCGCCGTTTTCCCAGCGATTGAATCTTGCATACCACTTCAATCCATATTCATTGATTTTTGTTGCTCAAATGGAAGCTTACTGGTGGATCTATTGGGATGACCTCTTAGAATAAAAGCCTTGATGTCACATGTAAAGTGAAGTGTTCTCCCCTGATGCTCTGATTGAAAATTGTACAAAGCAATCAGTTGGTGCCCTCCTCACAGTTCTGTTTCTTCCCTGATAATTTAATATTCTCCAACCCTGAGCCATAAGGTCTCATTTTCTCTAGTGATGTGTTTGAGGTTTGTTTTTTTTTTTTAAATGAATTCTAGTCATCGGTTTACTTTTTGGTGCCACTTTGAGTAATGCTGAGGGTGTATATTTTTTTATGGTAGGCTTGAGACTTACACTTTTCAATTTATCCAGAGACCTAATAGATTCTGGAAGGAAGAGAAATTGGGACCTTGAACATAGACATTTATTAATAACTACTAATGCAATGCTTGGAGAATTCTTTAGAGAGAGAGAGTGCAGCTGAGGCAGGGTTCAAGATAGGAAATATGTCTTGGAGACCTTACAGCAGCCAGGCCAATAAGCTTCATAGTTTTCCTATTTAAATAAAGGACTCTGTTACCACAAATCATCCTTCCCTTTCTACTTTCTTCTCTCCTCTTTCTCTCTTGCATTATGTTTTCTCTTTCTTTTTCCTCCCTGCCTGCCTTCCCACTCTTACCCATTTCCTCAGAGTCTTGCCTTTCCTCTTCCTCCAGAACTGAAACTCAGCCTTGCTCTCATCACACTGTCTATAGAACAAAGGCAGAAATAACTGAAGGCTGGACTAGAGGTGAGAGGCTGCCAACTAGTCTCTTGCATTTGGTTATCATTTTGAGCACCAGACAGCCATTCAGTCAGCCTCGTGTTACACATCCCAGCCAGATGTTGGTTTCTTTCATGGAGGGTCATGAGAAATGTTTATAACAAAAGCCCTGCCAAGCTTCCTACTTTAGTAGACTGAAAAAATGATGTTATAATGTTTTTATGTCTTCCCAGTTAAATTGCACCTCATTTGAATATGTGCTGAGTTTATGAGATGAATGCCAAGATGATTATGTCTGACTTTTTGTGACTTTAACCTGCCATGCTCCTCTGTCCATGGGATTCTCCAGGCAAGAATACTGGAGTGGGTTGCCATACCTTCCTCCAGCGGGGTCTTCCTGACCCCAGCGATCAAAACCCGGGCCTCCCACATTGCAAGCAAATTGCTGTCTATACTGAGCACCTGCTGGGCATAACACATTTATATGCATCATCTCTCATTAGCTTAGCAACTCTGCAAGATTTTGTCCTTTTCCTTCATAGGAGAAAACTGAGGTGAGGTTTAGGAGGTTAATTCATAGTAGTTGAGAATCCAACCCAAATTTGCTTGGGTTACCCACTTGGGGTCTTACCAGGACGCGAGGCTTTTCCTCCACTTGATGGCCAGAGCCACACACCTTACACATCTAGTTCTCCCAGACTGGAGACAGAAGCCAAAAGATCTCCTGGTTATGTAGTATTCTGCATTTCTTGTGATGGCTCTAAATTAATCTCTCCAAACAGTAAAGAAAAATAATTAGATTACATTTGCAAGTCATTCAGCATGAATCTTTATGATTCACTGTCGATTATAAGCTAATGCTTTGCCAGTCTGTGCAGGTCTTTATTTTCATCTGACCAATGTCTGGTCATCCCGATCCTGTGACTAAAGGGCGCTGTCTGCAGATGGCTCTCTAGTCTGCACTGGACTGGAAGCCAGTCCAGAATCTGGGGTCCAGTGGGTGTTATCCCTTTTCCTTACCTGCAAAACCAAAGACAGAAAGAGACCCAGATTCATAGGTCGTCCAGAAGCCTTCTGGAAGTTTCCAGCCAGAGCTCATAGCCAGCACCTGACAGGCCCTACCCAATGGGTCAAGCCCAAGTGCACAAAGTGGGTGGGCATCCACTACCTGGACCACTTAAAGGCATGGAGCCAACACACCTTGCCCAGGTGTGCCACACAGCATCACCACATCCATCAGAGCTCTGCCACAAGAAGCCAAGTGTCTGACAGACCCAGGCCATCCTCACACTGCTTTGTAATAGCTCTGTGGTCTTGAACTAGTCTAGTTTCATTCAGGACCATCAGTTTGTTCATTGGTCAATGGGGGTAATAATCTCTGCACTGACTCCTTCACAAGGATACTTCAAGGAACAAGAAAGAATGTTCTTTGTCCAAATGATGTGTAAACTCTAAGAAACTATAAACTAGCATGAGATTATTCTCATCCTCATCTCAGGTTGACTGGAGGGATGGATAACACATTGGGCCTCAACATGTCCTGGCCTCCAAGAGACATTAGGTAGAGTCCCTTGACCATCTGGGAACTTCTCACCTTTAACCACACCAGCAGCTCTCAGGAAGGATGGAGATGGGAGTCACACAGAACCCTTGCCATCTCTATGCTGGAAAGGAAGTACTCAGGGGCTAGCAGAGAGTCTGTTGTGACCTGTGTGGAGTTGGATGTCCTGGCATTCCTTCCCCAGCATGGAAACCAGTTTGCCTCAAGTTCAGTTCAGTTCAGTTCAGTTGCTCAGTCGTATCTGACTCTTTGCGACCCCATGGACTGCAGCCTCCCTGTCCGTCACCAACTCCTGGAGTTTACCCAAACTCATGTGCATCCAACCATCTCACCCTCTGTCATCCCCTTCTCCTCCTGCCTTCAATCATTCCCAGCATCAGGGTCTTTTCAAATGAGTCAGCTCTTCGCATCAGGTGGGCAAAGTATTGGAGTTTCAGCTTCAACATCAGTCCTTCCAATGAATACTTTAGGATGAACATCCTTCCAGTGAACATCCTTTAGGATGGACTGGTTGGATCTCCTTGCAGTCCAACTCTCAAGACTCTTCTCCAACACCACAGTTCAAAAGCATCAATCCTCAAGTAGCCAGGGCCAATCAGTGCCACGCCTGCAAGTCACCCTCTCTGTCCTCCATCCCTTCACCCCTGGTGTTATAACCTTCGGATTTCAATTGCATTGGTCCCAACCCAGATACATACATCACAAATAAAGCAAAGACTCTTTGAGGCTCCTGGCTAGTGGAACTGGAAAAATGCCTGTCATCTCATGAGTCACTTAGCTGTGGGTGTTGGGGGTTTAAATAACCCAGCGCTTCCTATCCCCTGGCCACTGAGGCAGTGCTATTTCAGCAGCTATGGCTGGCTGACTTCAAGTAGGAACTCTTAGGATGAATGAAATTTTTGCAAACTGCAAATGCCTCTGAGTAACGGGTTTCATTCATTTCCTTGAAGACTACGTGCATTTTCCAAGTGGTTGTGCTAATAGGAGAATTTGAAAATTCATATACAAGCCATGCTTGTGACTTGCATTGTCAATACTGAATTATTTCACAGTTGATGCCTACCGCAGTGCATTGATATTGTAAACAATAGCTCTGCTTCTTAGAGTAAAAAGGGGGAAAATGTGAAAACTTTAATAGTCACTATAATCCATTTATCACAGTGGTACTGTTATAAATAGTACTTCTCCAATTAATTGGTGGCCTTAGTCATTAGAAAAACAAATCACACCACACTAGCATCTTCTAATTTCCACATTTCATACCACTTTTATCATCTATAAATGACTAATTTTGCTGAAATAAATTTATTAACATGACTCAGAAAGAAGAAGATAAATTATCTTCTTTTCCTTTGGAATTGTTAAGAAAAGGAAGGGTGAAATGTGTGGTCTTATCCTGCTCCAAGTTCTGTATCATACTTGGAGTGGGGTGAAGTTCTCTTTCTCGAAAAGAGAGTCGAGTCTTTGGACTGGCTAAGCACCAGAGGGCTAGCTCAAACACTGTCATGGGCAAGATCCACTTCAAAAGGAAAGGAGACGTGATCACAGTGTGTTTTATCCTTAAACCCAAACATTTGTGGCATTTGTTTGCTATTTATGTGTAAGTGGGGCTTTATTTCTGTCTTCTTTGCTGCTGCTGCTGCTGCTGCTGCTGCTATGGCTGAGGTCAAGAAACACAACTCAGACCATGGTCAGCCTCAGTATGGCAAATATATAGTAGACACCACTGGAAGCCAAGAGACCAGCCATCTCCCACCAAATCTGCCCCCTTGCCTCCCCTCTCTGGGCTCCAGTTTATTCTGCTGTAAAGCCAGAGGAACAGATGAGACAGTCTCCAAGCGCAGTTCTCAAAACTTCCATGTGCATGCTATGAGTTTAGATTTACTTTTGAGGATGAATCCCATGGGACTGAAGGTATCATAGTTTCAGATTGGGTATGGTTGGAGGCCACTTCAACTCCTGGGAATTTTCCAGATTAGAAACAAGTGAGGGTTACTCTTGGTTTCTTGGGCTTCCTAGATGGCACTAGTGGTAAAGATCTGCTTCCCAATACAGGAGACATAAGAGATGCCAGTTCGATCCCTGGGTCAGGAAGATCCCCTGGAGAAGGGTATGGCAACCACTCTAATATACTTGCCTGAAGAATCCCATGGACAGAGGAGCCTGGTGGGCTACAGTCCATGGGGTTGCAAAGAGTTGGACACAACTGAAGCGACTTAGCATGGTACTCTTGGTTTCTTGGGGCAGCTCACTCTTTTTTAGGTGTGGAAAGAATGAGCCATGTGGACACCTTCCACTCTCCTTATTTCTCCCTTCTGCATATTAGTCAGAGAGACCTGGAGTTGAACACTAGCTCTTCCAGTGATTAACCGTGTGATCTCAGGCAAGGTTACTCAAGCTACCTGAGCCTTGGTGTCTTGGAAGCTGGATCCATCTGCATACACTCTGATGAACCTTCCTTGCCTGCTCTGCAACATCAAACTCATACATCCTCTCCTTCCAGTTGGGTTCAACTGGGTCCCATCTCTTCAGAGAATTGCTGTGAGGGTTACAGTAACTGTATCAGGTACTCAGCCCCTAGCATAGCATAGTTGCTCACTAAGCAGGCACTCATTCCTGTGTCAATCATTGAATCCACCAACCTTACCTAATTCACAAAACACACACTTACATTGATTCACAGGTGGTGCTAGTGGTAAAGAACCTGCCTGCCAATGTAGGAGACATAAGCCTCATGTGTTCAATCCCTGGGTCAAGAAGATCCCTTGGAAGAGGGCATGACACCCCACTCCAGCATTCTTGCCTGGAGAATCTCATGGACAGAGGATCCTGGCGGGCTACAGTCCATGGAGTCCCAAAAGAGATGGACAGGACTGAAGTGACTTGGCACGCACACATGCACACACACACACGTTGATTCACATGTATTCATGCATTCATGCATCAAATACTTATGTAACACCTCCTAGATGCCAGACAGTGTTGTAAGAGCTGGAGGTACAGCAGGGAACAAAAACAATCCAAAGCTCTGTCCTTGTCGAGTTGATATTCTACTAGGTAGAAACAGACAAGATATGACATCAATATATCATGATAAAAACATGTTGGAATGTGATAAGTGCTACTGAAAGAAATAAGGGGAGAGTGCTTTTCTAGAGTGGGATGGAGCCGAGTTGCAGGTTTAAATAGGGTGGTCAGGGAAAGCCCCACAGAGAGCTGGTGTCTGAACAAAGATCTAAAGGAAACAAGACAATAAACCCACAGAGATTTGGGGGAAAGAGCAATAGCACCTGCAAAGGCCCTGAGATAGGAGGGTATCTGGTGTGCCTCAAAACAGTAAAGAAGATAGTTTTGTTGAAGCAGAGTGAGAATGAGGTCAAAGTGTTCACTGGGAGCCATTGTACAAGAGCAGGTAGCCATTGGAAAGACTTTGGCTTTGACTCTGAGTTGGGAGGCACTGGAGGATTTTCAGTCTAGGAGAGACCTGATTTATGTCATAACAGGATCACACTGTGGCTATTGAGAAGTGACTATGGGAGTCAGGGGTGGAAAGAAATGGAACATTCTGTAAGGAGACTATTGTCATAATCTAGGTAAAGATGGTGGTAGCTTGGAGCAGGGTAATGGTGGCAAGGGTCATAAAGAGTGGGTGAATTTAGAGATATATATTTTGAAAGAACACATCGGATTCATCGATAAGTTGATTGAATGGAGATATGAAAAACATACACAAGTCAAGAATGAACCCACAATTTTTAGCCTGCAATTCCAATGTTTCTAGTCTGAGCAGTTGCAAAAAAATGCTATTGCTATTTATAAATCATTGTAATCATTTTTAACAACATGATAAACCAGATAGAAATATGTGAATAATTTTTATAATGCATGGACTGGAAGAATGTTAGTTTCTTATTATCTTCTAATACAGATACTAAAGGGGAAATGCCCCGAAAGAAATAAGGACATTTCTCTAAAGCCAGTGGCTCTTCAATTTAGACACCTATCAGAATTGCCTATGAAGCTTGTTAAGAAATCTAGATATGAGGTCACCCCCAAACCTGTGGAATCAGATTCTCTGCTTTAAGCACATACCCACACCTACAGCCACACACATCATGTTGTCGTTGTCGTGTTTTTATATGATTGAGTCAGTCAAGTGCCTGGTTTGTGACTGATCACTGACCAGCTTTCAAAATAAAATAGCTGCTTGCTTGAAATAAAGTATTTTCTCTCTCTGGGTTGTCTGTAGTCATCAGCTGCTGCCTGCCATCAAAACAGAATGGCCCCAGCTGATCTTTTCAAGATGGGGATTTGGGATGTTCGTTGACTCACCCATATGACCTTCAGTTCACTTAACATACTGCTAATTGGCCTCAGTTTCTCTTCTGAGAATTCAGAGAGAGGTGGATTACAAATTCCCAGGATCCTTTACAGCAGTATGATTCTATGATACTATGATTCTGCTGTTATTATGAAATTTTATTAGAAGGCCATTTGCCTCTTCAAACTGAGCATTTACAAAACCAGAAATCTAAATGATAGTGATAGTTATTTTACTTAAATTACATATTGGAATTAACCCCAAGTCAATTCAATACAGTGTAGTAGCAAAAGATCACAGCCTTTGGAATCAGAAAGACCCTCATTCAAATCTGGAAGCAAGTTGCTTCACCTCTCTAAGCCTCAGTTTTCTCACCTGTAAAATGAAGATAACAGTATATATACCATAAAGCTGTTGTGAGGATTGAGATTTCATGAAAAGTGCTTGGCATGAAGCCTGGAACAGAATATGAGCGTAATAAATAGTCATCATCACCACCACTACCACCACCACCACCATCATCATCACCATCAGCATCATCATCTTCATCATTGCTATTCCTAAACATTATGTTTTTTCAGTTGTCATTAGAGAAAGCTGCAGATAAGTTTATGAAAGCATGCATTTAAAGAATTTAGTACTTGTTCTCCAGTAGATCTGTCTGAAAGTACACATATGGATAGGAGATTGGCTAAAATAGAGCAAAACTTTTCACACTGTGTTCTGGTCAAACAAACAGAAAAACAACCAAAAACTGGAATTGTTTCCTCCTAGCCACTTAATGGCTGTGAGATCCTGGACAAGTCATGGTACATATTAAGAACTGGATAAAATGAAATACTAGGAGTATTATCATTATGACATAAAATCTGGGTGGTAAGAGTGATAAAAGATTTTGGTAGTAACAGCATGTTAGACAAAAGATGTATAGGCATCAGATCCTAACAATGTGTGTAGCTCTTGCACTCAGGCACCAAACTCAGAAGAGAGAGAAATCTCCCCTATTCTGAAGTTATATTTGAGACTTTCTGTTTGTAAGCTATGGGTTATTAATAGATTAACAATGTACTTCATCTTTTTTTCTCATTTGAAATTATATGTGTATTAAGAATCCATGCGTTTTTAGACAGTTCTTAGCCCCGATTTCACATTCCCGCCATTCTACTCTATTTCAGTAGCTTATTTTCAGAAGTGATGCTTATGGTGATCTCTATTCTCCACAACAAGTCTCCTGG
Source organism: Okapia johnstoni (assembly GCA_024291935.2). Classification (NCBI taxonomy): domain Eukaryota; kingdom Metazoa; phylum Chordata; class Mammalia; order Artiodactyla; family Giraffidae; genus Okapia; species Okapia johnstoni. The sequence goes on from CM044305.1 coordinate 111,829,220, forward strand.
ACTTTCCCACAGCCCTCTCAGCAGGGCCCCACCCCCAACTCTGATCTTCAGTTGCAGGTGAATTCAACTCCCCCTAGAGGAAGGTGTAAGGAAAGGAAAGGAGTAAGCACAGCATCCATGTCCCTGCCATGTAATCAGAAGCTTGCCTGCAATTTGAGTATTTCACCATAATTGCCATGTTTTCAATGCGAATGATAAAAAGGCAGATATAAAGGCAAATATCAAGGCCTCTGACTGACAAAAGCAGATTTCAGAGAGAAATGTGAATATAGCAACTTACTTCAGCAATAAAGAGAGTATATTTTATACTCTAGCTTTTTTTCCCCCTGTTCTGTAAAATCATGACTTTCTAGTAAATGACATCCCAGAAGATATTTATCAAAGCAGGAAAGCTGTGGAAAGGAGCACCTCGCATTCGCTTTAATATTTCGCCTTTTCTTTTGACATTTTCTTGCCTAGAGATCTAATTCCATTAAACATGTACATTTTTTTTTTTGGCTGGAAGTCTTCTTCATGTATCTTTCAGATAAATCTTAAAAGTACATAAGGTCTGGAGGGCAGCTTTTTTTAAAGTGCAAATGAGACACACAGTAGAATATTGTCTATGAGGGTTTCCAAATTATTGATATTCCTGCAGAGCTTTCTCTTGCACTTTCTGTGATAAGGATAAGGGAAAAGGTAAGGTTCCAAGGCACCTTCTGTGGACCACTATCAAACCACATTAGGCATATTTCGTATCTGACATGCAGGAACTTACTTTGGCTGATCACTTCTTTGATTGGCTTTATTAAGCATGATCATGACTGAAATTTGCCTGATGGACAAGGTAAATAAACATGTAACAAAGAGTCAAGGTAGCTGTACATTGAATAATATGTCATTATGCCTTTGCCAATGGACATGGGTTGCCTACTCTGCTTCACCACTGGATTCTCTAGGACCTTGGGGTGTGAGTCTTTGCTCAAGTGGAAGAATTACCTTCCAGACTATAAACACTGTGAGTGAATTGGTATGTCTTCTAGTAGACCTTTTGAGCCTAAAAACTTGCATCCATAATTTCTTCTCTTGATTTTATTTTTCATTCCCTCCATCTTCAATTATTTCCTACGCTTATATGAAATCAAACTCCCAGCATAAGGATTGACAAACATGGGATTTTTTTTTGAACAGGTGTGTATTTATTACTGTTCAGCACACTGAAATTACAACATAAATGAGAAAGTCTACAAGGAATTAAGATTGTTGAATTTGTTCTTCTACTGTGCTGGTTGCCCGCCACCCCAACTTCCCCACTCCCTCCCCTTTCTAAGGCAGCCATGGAAAAGGAACCATGTACAGGATACTGTTGATGAATCCAGGGGGAACAGAAACCATTCTGGAATTTTCTGTTCATTCACCTTTCAGGCCTGCAACAGTCTGGATGAGCAAGCCCCATTTGGGGTTTCGTGAGATCTTTAAGTTTATGTCTTTCACCCAACTTGTGGCATTCAAACATGGGATTTTAGAATGTCACCTTTTATGAGTAGTCACTTTGGGTGGATTGCGAGTTGGAGAGAAGGATAATGTAGATTTGTTTTCTGCTGTACAGCAAAACTACTGCTTTGTTACTACATTATTTTCTGGGTGTTATCTTTACAGCAAGTAAGATCTCAGTGAAGTGAGACAATGCCAAGTCATTGTATAATTAAAGTTAGTTATAGCACCAAGAAACTACTGCAGGGCTGGAATATTCATGTGGGCGTGTGACGTAACTCAGAAGCTCAGGACTGCAGTGCAGGCTCCATTGTCCTCAGGGGAGCCAACTTAACTGATGGCTGCTGGCCTGTGTCCCTGGGGTACAGGAGAAGAGACCATAGGTAAAAGTCATTTTCCCTTTGCATTCTGAGAGCAGGAAACAAGTCTCTGTGTTATGAGGTTCTCTGCTTTCAGATGACCCATCTGAAGATGAGACATAGAGCAGATCTTAGATGTTCTCAACACACACACATTGTAATTCTGTGAGCTGATGGAGTGATGGAGGTGTTAACTAATCCTAGTGTGGTCATCATTTCATAATATATGCATATACCAAATAACCATGTTGTTGTTGTTCAGTCATTCAGTCATGTCTGACTCTTTGCAACCCCATGGACTGCAGCATACCAGGATTCCCTGTCCTTTACCATCTCCCAGAGTTTGCTCATACTCAGGTGCATTGAGTCGGTGATGCCATCCAACCATCTCATCCTCTGTTACACACCTCTGTTACATCCATCTCACCATGTTATACACCTCAAACTTCCATAATGTTATGTCACTTATATCTCAATAAAGCTGAGAAAAACACACAGAGACAAGACATTAGAAAGACAAATGTGAGAACCCAGAGGAAGGGCAAAAGATGGGGGGAGAAAAAATCTCCTGTCCTAAACATAAATAAACCATATCCCCCATGCACCTGAGACAGTTTGTTTGTCAAAGCTCTTTCATGAGAAAAGCTGGGTCTTTGTTTCCCTCTGCCCATGACATACAGCTCTGTGTCTTCTCTTGTTATTGGATAATTGCCATAGGTTAACTCAACTCATTTTTCTATCACTGAAGACAAGGGTGTGTTGAAGTTACTGCGTGGTGGAGGGGATGGTGGAAAAGAGGGGAGCAGGCAAAATCTGTTGCTTTTGCAAAATTGTCATGGAAAGGATAGCCAGAGCATAAATGATACTGTTTTGGCTTCAAAAGGGTAAGCAGGTGTCTTTGAAGTCCCAAATGAGCTGTGTACAAGCTTGTACAAACAAGTGCAGAATCAGGCCTGTTTGTTATTCACACAAACAGAGTTGAAACCATCTGAATTCTACAGTTCCCAGAATTCAGATGGTGCACAATGGTCCATAATGAGCAGCACCTGTGCTTACCTCAATTACCAGACAGTTCTGAACAACGGCAGAAAGGGCTTACTAGATTTTTTTCAATAATAGATTTAGTTATGTCTTTCATAATTGGATTCAAAAGCTCAAAATTTCATTTTGCAAGTTGTTCATAAAATGTGTATGAAAAAGTCTGGCATTTATTCAAAAGAAATAGTCTATGAAGGAAAAATTGCAAAACAGCCAACCGCTGGTAACTAAAGCAGCCAGATTATAGTCCAAGCCCTTGGCAAATACACCATCTTTTTATTATTTAGGTAATTGAATTTCTGTTAAAGCACGGAGCATAATTTAACATGAGGAATTTATTTATAATACAATAGTGTTTCAGTAATAAATGCATTATTATTGTCACTTTTAATGGAGTCTTATGTATTCCCTCTGAGACTGTGCGGCAGACTTGAAGAGAGCCACTGCACCAGTGTTGTTCGTAGACAATTGAATTAATTGGAGACAGGGTCATTAACTCGACCTGAATACCTCTGATTGCTTCTGTAAATAAGGTTAGAGAGCAAATGGCTAATCTTCATTGTCATTATAGATTCCTCTTACATTTTCACACTGCCTTGTATATTAAGATCATTTTGCTAAGCAGCTTTTCAGACTCTCCTCATATTTACAGTATTGTCTTGCGTGGCACATAACCATAATTGTATCAGACTTATATTACATTCTCCATATCTTTATAAAACACCATACTCGAAAGGAACCTATGTTGAGTCACAACTCATAAAAACCATCAGACCAATAAATGAATAAACCACAGTGTATAAACCATCATATTAAAGGAAAGTAAAATCATGGAGCAAAAGTGGCTTTGGTCTCCTCTTGCAGATCCATGTACAGTTTGGAAGCACAATTAACACAGGCTGGGCTTCTAAAGATGCAACCTCTAAAGCAAAAGCACAGCAAGAGGAGCAGTGATTAACATCTCTTCATGTTGCAGTTGATGTTATGCCCTTTCTTGCCCTTCTCAAATGACATCCATAATATGCAAATTATAGGAGGTTGGGTTCTTTCTCCCTGCGCATTATAGGTTGGAGCCAACTAAGAACTATTTGAAATAGAAATGGTTTTTTTTAATTTTTAAAATATTTTATTATTAAAATTATGATGCACATCAGAGAAAATTTAAGACATACAATATAATATAAAGGAAACATTGAAATTGCCCGTAACACACCACTCAGAGTTCGTCACTGTCAAGCTTTCGTTTTTTCCCTTTAAAATTTTTACATTTCTTTTTTTTTTTAATAAATTTATTTATTTTAGTTGGGGGCTAATTACTTTACAATATTGTAGTGGTTTTTGCCATACATTGACATGAATCAGCCATGGGTTTACATGTGTTCCCCATCCTGAACCCCCCTCCCTCCTCCCTCCCCATCCCATCCCTCCGGGTCATCCCAGTGCACCAGCCCTGAGCATTTGTCTCATGCATCGAACATGGAATGGTGTTCTGTTTCACATATGATGATATACATGTTTCAATGCTATTGTTAAAAAACTTTAAAATATTTGAGCTGTTCTTTTGCATAGCATTCTCCTGTTATAGGGCTTCCCAGGTGGTGCTAGTGTTAAAGAACCAGCCTGCCAATGCAGGAGACTTAAGAGATGCAGGTTGGATCCCTGGGTTGGGAAGATTCCCTGCAGAAGGAAATGACAACCCACTCCAGTATTCTTGCCTGGAGAATCCCATGGACAGAGGAGCCTGCCAGGTTATAGTCCATGGGGTCGCAAAGAGTCAGACATGACTGAAGTGACCTAGTACACCTCCTGCTATAGGCAAACACAATATTTAGAGGGAATTGGGAAAAAATTCACCCATTCTGACTCAAATAATAATTTAAAAAAAAATCCTGGAAGCATTTCTATAAGTGAACTTTGCCAGGTCCTTTTGTAATACAATTCAGAAATAAAGGACCATTAAAAATGGACAGTATTATGAATATTGAGACTTTTACAAGTAAGATGCCAGAAAGAGAGGAGGAGGAGGAGGGGAAAGAAGACAGAGGAAAAACAGTAAAGCTGGATATACACACTGAGGAAACCAGAATTGAAAGAGACACGTGTACCCCAATGTTCATTGCAGCACTGTTTATAATAGCCAGGACATGGAAGCAGCCTAGATGTCCATCAGCAGACGAATATATAAGGAAGCTGTGGTACATATACACGATGGAATATTACTCAGCCATTAAAAAGAATACATTCGAATCAGTTCTAATGAGGTGGATGAAACTAGAGCCTATTATACAGAGTGAAGTAAGCCAGAAAGAAAAACACCAATATAGTATACTAACACATATATATGGAATTTAGTAAATCGGTAAAGATAACCCTGTATGCGAGACAGCAAAAGAGACACAGATATATAAAACAGTATTATGGACTCTATGGGAGAGGGCGAGGGTGGGATGATATGGGAGAATGGCATTGAAGCATGTCAATTATCATATGTGAAATGAATCGCCAATCCAGGTTCAATGCATGAGACAGGGTGCTCGGGGCTGGTGCACCGGGATGACCCGGAGGGATGGGATGGGGAGGGAGGTGGGAGAGAGGTTCTGGAAGGGGAAAACATGAACACCCATGGTGGATTCATGCCAATGTATGGCAAAACAAATACAATATTGTAAAATTAAAAAATAGATAAATAAACTAATTTTAAAAAAGTAATGCTATACTTTGGTATTTTTTCTTGACAAGATTTGTTTAACTACTGAAAATATCAAAGATGTCATCAAATCCTAGATCTGTCCTGGATCATTTATACTCTTGGGAGAGTAGCTTGCTTCTATAGAAACCATAGCTCCAGCATCAGGAATTTATCATCATCCTATGACCAACCGGAAGCCTATCAGTTTTTCCCCCAGCTTTTACTGAGCTATGATGGACAAATAAAAATTGTTTATATTTAAGGTACACAATGTGATGTTTTCATATGCACATACATTGTGAAATGATTAGCACAGTCAAGCTAACAAACACATCTGTCACCTCATCTGATAACCTTTTCTTGTGGTGAAAACGCTTGAGATCTACTTTCTTGACAAGTTGCAAGTATTGTTGCAAGTTGCAATGCAGTATTGTTAACTAGAGCCACCATGCTGCACATTAGGTCTCCAGAACGTATTCATCATATAACTGAAGGTTTATACCTTTTGACGAATTTTTCACCTACCTTCCAGCTCCTGGAAACTACGATTCTATGCTCCATTACTATGAATTGGATTTTTTCTTTAGATTCCATATATAAGTGAGAATATGTAGTATTTTTGTTTGTGTCTGGTTTATTCACTTGGCATAATATCCTCCAGGTTTATTCATGTTGTTGCAAATGGCAGGATTTCCTACTTTTTTAAGGCTGAACAATATTCCTATCCATTAGATAGATAGACTGATTGATAGATAGATAGCAGGGGAGCCTGGTGTGCTACAGTCCATGGGATTGCAAAGAGTCAGACACAACTTAGCAACTGAACAACAACAAAATAGATAACACATTTTCTTTAAACATTCATCTGTCAATGAACACTTCAGTTGTTTCCATATATTGGAAGCATACCACTTTTCATGACTTTCATGGCTAACTGAAAGAGAGTTGACATTTACCTTGAATATTTAATGAGTCATTCGACAGATAGAAAAATAGCCACCATTTCAACTCTTTTAGACTTTTTGCCTTTATACATTCTTATTTCTACAACTAATTTTTGCATATATGATGAGAATCTGAATAGTATTTGGCCTTCAATCATGTGAATGTACATTTGTGCATGCTATCACAACATGGCTAGAACCCACATGAACATTAACAGTGAACAACAACAATATCTTCTTTATTCGATGACTTAATGTCCATTGTGTGCTACAGAAGTCAACATTTCTGTTCTTAGCCAGTTAATAGCAGCACTATTTTTAAAATCAACATTGTGCACCTCATTTGAAGAATGGTATTTCTCTAAATACTGTTTTACTTTTTAGGTGTGCATGCTAAGTCGTTTCAATCATGTCTGACTCTTTGCATCCCTATGGACTGTAACTCACCAGGCTTCTCTGTCCATGGGATTTCCCAGGCAAGAATACTGTAGTGGGTTGTCGTTTCCTTCTCCAGGGGATCTTCCTGTCCCAGGGAACCCACGTCTCCTGCATTGGTGGGCGGGTTCTTTAACACTAGTGCCATCTGAGGAGCCCTTAGGCAACTATCTTAATTCATGCTGAAATTATTTTACTTGTTTTGTTATTAGCCATCTTGGATTTTAGCCAATAGATGCATCCACACAGTCACAGGCATGTACACACATTCACACCTGGGTACACACGTTCTCTATAATTCACATACCTTGAATTTAGGCATAGTTGTCTGAAATACAGAGTGAAATATAATTGTAGTCAAAGGGAACATTTTTAGCATATACTTCCCCACCAAATTTTTCCCCAAGTTTCCAACCAGCAGAGAAGTATATCTAGGTCTTGTCATTATAAAGCCCAAGTAGTGCAGGCTGGTGGAAACTGCGCGGGAATTTGACATCAGGCTAGAGAACATATCTCACTAAAAGTACACATCTCATGTGATTTGCAAGTGAGCATAATTTTCTTGCTTTGGACATTTAAAACCCCACCCCCCCACCCCACCTTGTGAATGCCTTTCTTCACTGTAAATCCTAAGATGTCCCCCCCCCCCCCCCCCTCCCCCCTCCCCCCCCCCCCCCCCCCCCTCCCCCCCCCCCCTCCCTCCACACTTGTTTGGGCTTAGCTGGTAGGGACACTGTATAATGCTGACTTGCTACTGACATACTCTCAGGATAGGCAGATTCCCGGATTTTCACACAACCACAAATGTAATTTGCTTAATTTCTGAATGTATTTTTAATTGTTTAATCCTTTTTATTCTAAATTCTGCCTTCTTCAGAATGGCTAAATTTCTCAAATTCCTCTGCATGACAAGTTCCTCCACATGACAAATTCCTCTTAATGACAAAACCAAACACCCTGACCTTGTTATTACTAGCCTGTCATTATTACAGATCCTGCAAGTTCTTGGAGAAATGCCTACGTTTGTTTCCATTTCTTTCTAGGTCAGCTTTTAAGTGGCTCTGGGTTCGTTTGTCATACAGGATTGCTGTTCTAACTGCTATTGATCTAGATTCAAGTGTAAACCCTGCCATTCCACATACAGGAATCTATGTTGAATAAGGCTGCCTGTACTTAACTATCTTATTTCTGGTGGCCATGATCAGGCTTTTCCCCTTGACGTCAAACGCATGTTAGGCTTAAGATCAAAGGAGCTCCCAGCGTATGAAGAAAGTGTGGTCCCCTGTTCTTCTCTCATGTATACTTGACCTGCTTTAATTTAGCCTTGATGAGAAGGGAGACTGTTAGCTGGAAGGCAAGATTTTCAGGCAGATAGCATTACAGGATTAAAGATCCAGTATTTCCTTTGCTGTCATTCAAAATAACAGGCATAGGAAATTCTGTTTAAAATAGCTGGGCTTTTTGACTTAGAGGGCTTCTGTAGAGAAGATTTAAGATGTCAGCTTTAAACATGACATTGATAGTCTTAGGCAAAGAATGGGAGTGAATTCTTGTAGAAACTGTCTTTTTTCCCCCTGCCTGTTTATTAATGGTCTTTGTGATTTATTGTAAATGCTGGGGATGATTTTCAGGCCCATTTATCATGGGAAGTGAACACCTTCTTGTTCTTAATGTGACTATGTCATAATTAGCAATGCATGTGGGCTAGGAGATTTAGTTCTGTCTTTTGTGAAAGTCCTTCAACCTCAAATTTAATCCCAAATTGATTGAATACTTTTTCTTCCATGAGGAAATTAATTATGCCACTAGAAAAACCATCAACTAGAAAGGGAGTTAATATCACGCACAGGGTAGACCAGGCTGGTTAATGTATCAAAATGATATGATGAGGGTAGCTCACATTTCAGACAAATCAGAATAACAGAATCATCATTTTAATTAAATGTGAGAAAGTCTGTGTATAGATAGCACTCATTTTCAGTAAGAGCCACATCATTTATTTCTTATGTTCATGCATGTACATTGCACTCTGCACCCCATCGACAGCTGTTGCTCAAGGTACCAATTACATTGAAACTGTTCATACAAATGGCACAATGGTAAACAATCCACCTGCCAAGCAGGAAATGAGGGTTTAATCCCCGGGTCGGGAAGATCCCCTGGAAAAGGGCATGACACCCCACTCCAGTATTCTTGCCTGGAGAATCCCATGGACAGAGGTGCCTGTAGGGCTACAGTCCATGGGGTCATAAAAAGTCAGACACGACTGAGTGACCAAGCATGCACACATGTCCATCCAAATATATTATATTTTATCAGTGGAACTAAAGCTGAAGGAAGGGTTGGGCCAACAGCCATCCAACCAGTTAAAAGGATACAAATCCATCATTGGGCAACCTATTTGCTTATGTTCATCAAATTAATTCTGCCTCAAGATGTTTTGGTGTTGGGTGGGCTGGCCCAAGCATGACTTCTGTTGAGAGTCAGCCGTCCATAGACATTTCATAATTAAGCATTATTCTTTACCAGGTGACCTTGTTTGTGCTGATTTTCTGTTCATTGTGAGGCCATTCAGAGTGTTTTTTCATAACAAGAAGAGTATATACAAGTTACCATGCTAGTCAGCCTAGGGATACACAGAGTGATGGTACAGTCTTGCCCTGGCCATCAAGGCATGTACAATTTTAGGTTAGCAGGCAAAATGTTAGCACAGTGTCATAATTCAAGAATAATTAAGTGATAAACTGTGATGACGTTAGTGAAAAGAAATCAGAACAGGGAAGTATCTGAGAGAATTAAAGTCATAGAGAAGATCCATGGTATTTGAATATGAGCTTAAAGGATGATTTAAGGAAACAAAAGAAAACTAAAAAGTGTCATTCTAGACAGAGGAGACAGGGTAAACAAAGGCATGGGAAATAAAGAGAGAGAAATAAAGACTTGTCCTAAAGTAGAAAGGTAATGGGAAAAGAGCTCTGAAAATCCTGTAGAAAAATAAAACAAAAAAACTGCATCTCCTTGCCAGGAGGTCATGGCGAATTCTGAAACCAAGAGATCTCAGGCTGTATATTGTCACTGGGACCAAGTACAAAACAAATCAAAGCTTTAAGTCTAACATGGAGCGAAAAGTAAGGCAAGAACATCTGATTTGCAACAGGGAGCAGGCAGGACAAGGTTTGTTGGTGGCAATTGGGACAAAGAGCTACAAAGCCTGATTGCTGGGCCTATAGAAGTTTCTAGGTGTGAGGAAGTGACTCCATCGTGTGTTGACCACAGCTTGAAGAAGTGGAGAACAGTCGGCGAACTGTTTCCTGATGTGGAACCTGCAGCCTTGTCTCACCCAGAGCAGCTTCTGCCCCTCGTAGCTCTGGGCTACGTTCTTGCCTTTTCTTCACACTAGGGTTTGACACCGCAATTTTCCAAGCTGCAATTTTTGCCTTTCACTTAAGTACTGCAATGTTCATGTGTATATTTCAGACATAAGAATGAAGACACATTCAGTAACGAAACTGTGGAAGTTTTATTTTAGAAATTGTATATATGACTTGGAATGCCATTCATTGAATGCCCTACCATCCCATATACAGGAATTTTAGTTTTTAGGAATAACTTTTATTATGTATTTACTTTTGGCTGTGCTGGGTCTTTGTTGCTGTGCGGGCTTTTTCTAGTTCTGTTGAGTTGGGGCTACTTTCTAGTTGCAGGGTGCAGGCTTCTTATGGTGGTGGCTTCTCTTGGTGTGGAGTTTGGGCTTCAGTAGTTGTGGTTCCCGGGCTCTAGAGCACAGGCTCAGTAGTTGGAGCACACGGGCTTAGTTTCCCCACAGCATGTGGGATCTTCCTGGATCAGGGATAAAATCTATGTCCTCTGCTTTGGAAGGTGGATTTTTAACCACTGGACCATGAGGAAAGCTCTACTTTTATAATTTAAAATACTTTCATTGAAAAGCATACCTAGAAATATTCATAGTTTGTTATGAATCTACCTGCATTGTTGGAGATCCAGGTTAAAGTATCTGCCTGCAATGCAGGAGACCTGGGTTCAATCCACGGGTTGAGAAGATCCCCTGGAGGAAGAAATGGCAACCCACTCCAGTATTCTTGCCTGGAGAATTCCATGGACAGAGGGCCCTGGCAGGCTACAGTCCATGGGATCGCAAAGAGTTGGATATGACTGAGCGACTAACACTTCACTTCACTTCATTATTGGAAGAAGCATAAGAAACTGATAATAGTGGAGAACATTGGGCAATTGTGTAGCATGACAGTAGAAGGGCAGAAGATGCACTTTCCCTTGTATCCCTTACTGTAGCTTTTGAATTCAGTACCATGTTTATTACCTATTTAAAGACAAATCCAAGTTTTGAATAAACAGAAGGATGTGAAGCATAAAAGACATTTACATTTCCCCTATTTAATCTTTACAAACTACTACTCTGTGTGGAAATAGTTATCATCTATAAACTGGAAACATTTTCCTCTAGCCTCAGTGAGTTTTGTCATTTGAAGGAGTCAAATGAAACAAGGTTTTCTTAGCCTACAGGGTGGATGGGCTTCACTGTTTTGAACACTGAATTCTTGCAACGCATCTCATTAGGTCACTTAAAGAAAACATCTGGGATTAATTCTGCATTCTGGATGCCTTTTGGTATGATTACAGGGTGGATTTTGTGCTGGTTCCTGTATTCTTTTCCATTCCTCAAGCTAGACTTGCAGTTTAAGAAAGAGTCCCAGTAACTTGAGGAAATCACCCCCGCTGCCCTCAGAGCCCAGCTGCGTGACTTTGGCTAAAAGTTCCTGGAGCATTATGGGTAAAGTAGGAGGATACCTATTCCATCTCTCCCCCTGTCCCTGTCCAGTGTTCTTGTAGCAATCAAATGATGTCATAGGAGTGAAAATACTGGAATATTATCAAGTACTCTGCAATTAAAAAGTATTTGGTCTGGTTGATCCAATGATGACGATTGCTTATTGGGACCATAGGCAGTGGGTGCACCCAGGGACAATTCTCCCAGAAGTGTACAGAGAAGACCTCTTTGTGGCTGTACTCTAGGGGGTCTTAAGCATACCAGACATTGTACAGAGTTTGTGTGTGGTTGAATGAAGCCTCTGGCCTTAAAAGCTTACTCTCCAAATCAAGTGTCTCTGATACATCAGGTAACAAGTCAGATGTGAAGGGAAGCAGACAATACTGATAAGGTGATTGGCGTTAAGAGACATCAAAGAAGAAATGTAGTCTAGGGTTATTGGAAGAGGGATGCCTGCTTTCCCAGTTGCAAGGCAGCTCTGAGTATTATGGGCAACAGAAAAAAAAGACCTCAAGCAAGGAAAAGGCAGCTCTGAGCCTCTCAGCAGCCTGCTTTGGACTCCTCTAGGGACTCAGACTGCCCATGGCTGGGGCTCTGATGGGAGTTGGGCTCCATCTCCAGACCACTCCTGTAGACACAATGGGGAGATTCCTACAGAGAAGCAGCTTCTGGGTTTAAGTCACCCAGTCAAACTACTTCCCTGCTCCACCTAGGATTTGTGACTGAGGGAGTTCTAATGGAAAGGCTTTGACTTTGTTATGGATTCCTGACTTCTTACTGTCCCTGGGCTTCTTATGAAGGCGAGCTGCCAACATTTCATTCTCTGCTTTGCTGGAGACAGGGTTGTGGGAGTCCAGGTTCCATCCACTTGCTTACCTTCATTCTCTCTCTTGCCCCCTTTTAAAAAAATAGACTTTAAAGGCAAAAAATACTTATCTGTATTGATTTTTCCTCCATCTGCTTGCTGTTTGTTGAAACAGCTCTGACCAATAGCAAAGATGTCAGGATGACTTTTAATTATTTCTAGAAAAATTTGAATACTGGTTTATTCTCCCTAATGCAAGTTGTGATGTTCTTAAGACATTGGAAAAGATCCTGATGCTGAGAAAGATTGAGGGCAAGAGTAGAAGGGGGTGACAGAGGATGAGATGATTGGATGGCATCACTGACTCAGTGGACACGAGTTTGAGAAAACTCTGGGAGATAGTGAAGGCCAGAGGAGCCTGGTGTGCTGCAGTCCATGGGGTCACAAAGAGTTGGACATGGCTTAGCAACTGAATAGACAAAAGATAAGACATAAATGGCTTATTAGTCAGCACTGGCCAGCCTTGCTGGGAACACACTGGCCCCCTCCACAGTGCCATCTCATTTCATACTGCGGTGAGGTGGGATCCAGACACCTTGGCTTTTTCCATTCCTTTGAAAGTATCCTTAAAACTATTTTTCAAATTGATATTGTTGGTGCTAAGTCTCAGTATTATCAGCCATAAGATGGAGTAGTAAGAGCACCGGACTCAGGGGACTGTTGTGAGGATTTAAAGAGAAAATGCAGGAAAGGTGCTGAACCTGCTTCCTGGTGCATCGTGCATGCTCCATCTCTATTCGGTTCAATTTAGTTCAATCACCAGTCATGTGTGACTCTTTGCGACCCCATGGACTGCAACACACCAGGCTTCTCTGTCCATCACCAACTCCCAGAGCTTGCTCAAACTAATGTCCATTGAGTCGGTGATGCCATACAAACATCTCATCCTCTGCTGTACCCTTATCCTCCTGCCTTCAATCTTTTCCAGCATCAGGATCTTTTCAAATGAATCAGCTCTTTGCAGCAGGTGGCCAAAGTATTGGAGTATAAGCTTCAGCATCAGTCCTTCAAACCAACATTCAGGACTGATTTCCTTTAGGATTGACGAGTTTGATCTCCTTGCAGTCCAAGGGACTCTCAAGAGTCTTCTCCAACACCACAGTTCAAAAGCATCTTTTCTTCAGCGCTCAGCTTTCTTTATGGTCCAACTCTCACATCCATACATGACTACTGGAAAAACCATAGCTTTGACTAGATGGACCTTTGTCAGCAAAGTAATGTCTCTGCTTTTTAACATGCTGTCTAGGTTTGTCATAGCTTTTATTTCAAGGAGCAAGTGTCTTTTAATTTCATGGCTGCAGTCACCATTTACAGTGCTTTTAGAGCCCAAGAAAATAAAGTCTGTCACTGTTTCCATTGCTTCCCCATCTATTTGCCATGAAGTGATGGGACCAGATGCCATGATCTTCGTTTTTTGAATGTTGAGTTTTAAGCCAACTTTTTCACTCTCCTCTTTGACTTTCATCAAGAAGCTCTTTAGTTCCTCTTTGTTTTCTGGCATAAGGGTGGTGTCATCTGCGTATATGAGGTTATTGATATTTCTCCCAGCAATCTTGATACTGGCTTGTGCTTCATCCAGTCCAGTATTTTGCTTGATGTACTCTGCATATAAGTTAAATAAGCAGGGTGACAGTATACAGCCTTAATGTACTCCTTTCCGAATTTGGAACCAGTCTGTTGTTCCATGCCCAGTTCTAATTGTTGCTTCTTGACCTGCATACAGATTTCTCAGGAGCCAGGTAAGGTGGTCTGGTATTCCCATCTCTTGAAGAATTTTCCACAGTTTGTTGTGATTCACACAGTCAGAGGCTTTGGTGTAGGCAATAAAGCAGAAGTAGGTGTTTTTTTTTTTTTCTGGAACTCTCTTGCTTTTTCTATGATCCAACAGATGTTGGCAATTTGATCTCTGGTTCCTCTGCCTTTTCTAAAATCCAGCTTGAACATCTGGAAGTTCTTGGTTCATGTACTGCTGAAGCCTTGGTTGGAGAATTTTGAGCATTACTTTGCTAGCATGTGAGAAGAGTGCAATTGAACATTCTTTGGCATTGCCTTTCTTTGGGATTGGAATGAAAACTGACCTTTTCCAGTCCTGTGGCCACAGCTGAGTTTTCCAAGTTTGCTGGCATATTGAGTGCAGCACTTTCACAGCATCATCTTTTAGTATTTCTAATAGCTCAGCTGGAATTCCATAACCTCCATCTCTATTAGCCATTATGAATCATGCTCAGGGCCCCAGCCATGACCACGGATGTACTCTAATACTACCTTGACACTCGGCAGGGACAGTGGAAAGCTGTGGTGATCCTTGGGACACATGTGGAGGAAAGAATTATGCACTTGGTCAAGTACAGGTGCAGGCAGGTAGTCTCAGGAAAATTATAAGCTGAAGTCAGTGCCTATCAGAAGGAATCTGATAAAACCTGTTCAGGAATAATTGCCCAAAGAGAGCTTCAACTTGATCAGGTTAGATTCAAAATGATATAAGACAGTCACCTTTCTTTGTTGCTAAAGAAGGACAGAATAATTATGGGGGGAAAAATCCACAGTTGATCTCAAAACTGTGTTTTAGCCATTAGTTTCCAGTCCAGATCACCAATTTATTTTTTGCCAGCAGTTTATATCTGAATAGCCTATGTACCTTTGGTCCTGTCAGCGTAGTTCACTGACCAGAACCATCTGTAGCACCTGGGAATGTGTTAGAAATGCAGAACTCAGGACCCATTCCAGGCCTCTGTAATTAAAATCTGCATGTGCAGGAGATCTCCAGGTGATTCTAATGTACATTAAGGTTTGAGAAGTACTTGTTAATAGAGTTCTCTCACCTAAATTTCCTAGCTTGGTCCTCTTATAAGCCTATGTGATATACTACCCCATTTTACAGATGAGGAAACTGAGATGCTTGTGTTAAGTGCTTAGTCTAAGGTCACACAAAAATAAAGTATCCACGGTGACACTCAAAAAAGATCATCTGACTCCCAATCCCATGCTCCTCTTACTGAACTAAAGCTGAACCAAACCTCTTTAAAACCAGTAGGGGAAATGTAGCTATTTACATATGTGACTGAAGATGGGAGAAAGGGCACAGGCAGGAAAAGAAGACAAGAGCCTGAGTCTAGTCAGTCCATCAAAAGGGTAAGAAAGCCATAATAGATTGTGAGTCAAATGTAACTCTGAAAAGCCATTGCCAAAATCACTCAGCATTGTGGTCTCAGAAAGGAAGTAAGATGCCAGGTAAGTTAGGAGAAATAGCTAACTGCTGGTGATTGAAAAATGTGAGGAGCTGCTCATTTCTTGTTAACGTGAAAGTTTCAAATGGTCAGCTTGCAGCTTCCTTGGAAGGTATAACCTCTTTGATTGCCCACTGCTGTGGCAGTAATCTACTAGAGTCTTCCTTACACCAAGCTCTGGTTCCCAGGGACCCTGAGATGACACTGGGGTCATCTAGATGATCCAGGACCATATCTCCATCTCAAGATCCTGAATGTATTCACATCTGAAAAACCCCTTTTTCCACATGAGGTATCATATTCACAGGTTCAAGACTGGAGTGTGGACATCTTTGATCATCATTTTCACCAACCACAGATATCTTCAGTCAGTCAGGGCTTTAATCTGTATCACATATGGTAACTTGCCCATGAAAATGAATGTGAGTGGCTAGGTGTACATCACCTTATGCTTTGCAAGTAAATTGAGCAGACTCCATTTCAAAAACCAGATTCAGACAAAAGAACAAATTCCCAGTGTACACATTCACTGGACAAAGATTATCTCCTCGGAGCTATGCCAGGGTGTAGCTTCAATTACAAGTGGTTGGCAATCTGCTCATCAGTAGCATCATTGCATTAACACAGAACATACTTGATTCTGAGTTGCTTGTGAGAATATTGGGGTATGCAGTGTTTTATTTTCAAAGTGTGCTCAGAGGCCATCCCAGGGAGGAGGAAAAGCTGCTGTGAGAAACAGAGCAAACCTGGTTTTGTCTGTCTTATGTATTATGCTTCTGCCTAGCCCCCTGCCTGGTGGCTCAGCTGGTAAAGAATCCACCTGCAATGCAGGAGACCCGGGTTCGATCCCTGGGTTGGGAAGATACTCTGGAGAAGGGAATGGCTACCCACTCCAGTATTCTGGCCTGGAGAATTCCATGGACTGTATAGTCCATGGGGTAGCAAAGAGTTGGACACGACTGAGCAACTTTCACTTCACTTCACTTCAAAGTTTCTATTGGACAACTGGGCTAAATGGATTTTCTGGGGTGGGTGGGGTCGATTTGAAAGCTACTGACTCAGACCAAAATAGATTCCTCCCATCCTCTGACTGGAATAGGCTCAGGGCTCAGAGTGTCTACCCCTAGTGGCCTACTATGGTAAAGCCAATAGATTGTTTCAGTTTTGGGACCCAGAGTTCAAAGAGGAAAAGGAGGAAGAGAGGAAAGATCAGGTATAAATGTTGATTCCTTTGCCCCAGGGCCAAACCTTCACAACTTAATGATGGAATCAAGTAAAGAAGCATTTCAAATTATCTACTAAACAGACATTTGATCTCCATAAAACCAGAAAAGGGTCACATTGATGAAATTTTTACAAGTCTCAACTAAAGACAAGGGTTTAATACAAGAGTCCCCCATCAAGCATCTCATGCAATGTCTCTTTGGCAATTTTGGGTTCTTGTAAAATATGCTGCCAAGATCAGTACCCTCTGGACTTGCTTGTCAAATCCTTCCCATATATGTTTCCCCTTAGAAAGTCATTACCCCTTCTGGAACCTTTCCTTCCTGATGCCCATACAGCTTGATTGAACAGAATTGCCAATTCATCATCCCTGTTTATCTCCTGAGAGAGGAATTTACAGTTAAATTAAGATTTGAGTCAGATAGCACTGATGCAGATGTTTGGTTTTCTGTAGGCTGTTAATCTGAATTAGTGAAAAGTCTGATTTATGCAATAGCCCTACAGAAATGCAGCTTTAATCTTCTGTGGTTCATATAAGAGCCATGTTGCCAAGAGTAGGTCATTTCAGACCTGCCTTAATGAGCGAACTGGGCAAAGGTCTCCTCACAATTTTCTCTAAGGTCTGAACAGACTCCCCTAAAATCCCTTACACATTTTTGTTTCATAAGGATCATAATCTTTGATTTGGAAGACACTTTAAAGATCGCTGAACTTCATTGTATATCAATAATAGGAATCTTAATTGCCAGCTATCTGTTCACCTAAAGGTATCAAGCTCTCAGGCCTATAAAGCAATGGCTTCTTCCTGTGGCCAACTGTAGATTTTTAAGTCTTTTCTGATGTTAAGGTGAGATCTTTCCTGGCTAGATCTCGAACTAATTGATCCTAGTTTTACCTTGGAAGGCCTTCAGAGCTAGCCCACCCCCTTTCCCATAGGACAAACCTTCTGGTTTTTAAAGACTTTTGTCATATGAACCACCCTCCTCCCTGCCCCAGAATCTTCTCCAGGCAAAGAAGTCCCTGTTCCTTCATATGGCTTCTGGACTATCTTATGGTATCACATATTGAGCCTTTTATTGCAGAAGAGGCTTGGTCAGTATAAGCTTAGAGTGACTGACATCTTTTCCCCCGGTGCTCTCAAGCCTTCTACACCAGAGTCAATGCTTTCTGGAAGAGGCATCTTAAATGCCTCCCAAACTTCTCTCCCACTGGCCTGCTCTTTGATCCCCTTCCCTCGCCCTGGATTTCCCCACTAGGATTATTGACTTGCTAAGCCAACTTCTTTGCCCTTAGTCTGGCCCATGACCATGAAGACCTACTAAATGGGGTTAGGATTAAAATGAGGCTACGCTACAATCGGTACAGACTGCTCACCTCAGTGAACACAATAGCAGAATCTGATCTTTGAAAAGGTTGAACAGTTCACTTTGAAGTTGTCCACAAACGTGTCCTTTGAGCAGTTTTATTATATTCATGGTGAAGTCACAGAGTACACTTTTAATGTTTACAGACTATAGAGTAGATAGTTTAATATATTAAATGTTAATGATTTTTGATATCATCTATTATCTTTGTTGTAACCACTAGCATTCTTTTTAAAAGCAGTTTATTAAAATACAAGAAGAAATGGTGTGTGGGAAATAATTCTACTGCAGTTTGATAAATGAAGAATATGGAAATTGCACATTTGTCCTTCATCTTCTCGGTGGAATCAAGAGTTGTGTTTCCTAGTGTCGCTCATAACCAGTTTAATATACATTTGAAAAATAAATTAGGGACACATGAAAGTAAATGTAGCAAAAGTGGGAATTTAACTAACTGAACAGCTAACAGGCTTCAGGGAAGAACTGAAAGTGAAATATGGTGATGATTTGCTAACTTGAAAGCTCCACAGTGGATTCTAGATAAGAATGTAGCCCTCAGTCAATCCTGATATTGAGGTTTGTCCTGCTTGTGAAGACAGTGTTTTGGTTTTGTACTCACTTTTTGGCCCTCAGAGGGGCCCCAGCTGGGTGCAAGGTGGGCCTACAGGAAGTGAGGGTCAGACTCAGAGGTGTGCCCTACGTCCCTTAGCAGGCTGGGTGCAGCCAGATTATCCACCAACCACAGGAAGAGCAGATGGATAGTGGAGGCAGAGGAAGGTACTGTGGCGGGCAGTTTTACTTCCACTGTAAGCAATGCCATTCCCTCCCACCAATGCTGGCTCTTCCTTGTTTCCAACTGTGCAACTGCCTGGAGAAAGCAATTCTTTCTCATTAAGATGCTGAAGTCCTTCACCCCCAGCTTGAGTTCTCATGGTGTCCTCTCTGAATTCAAGTCCACCGTCCCTCTCATCCCCAAGTATTTATGTCCATCAGTGTGGGTATGGAAAAGTCATGTACCTCTCCTTGTTCTCTCTATACTTGTTTCCCCTGAGTGGGCATTGTCAACATTGACTGGCCATAGGGTCCTTCCTGAGAACACAGCAATACATTTACCTGTAAGAAGACTTAAGGAAAATAATTTCAGGCCTCATTTCACTGGTTCTCAGTCAAGGTTATGCTTAGGTTTCTAATCATCTTTATTTTGTATCTGTGTCTGTATATCTATATTTACTCATACAAATAGTTAGTCAAGTTTTTCATATGTGAGTTCTGTCCATGTCTACAATCTCTTAATCACAATTCTGAAATTCAGAAAGTTTGGAGAACTGTTGTTTTCAGTGACTTTGAGCCAAATTCATTTGATGACAAAACCTGACCTAAACTGATGTGCAGATATTATTTTCAAGTCTTTATGACCATGACTGTTAACTGCAGCAGTGTTAATGAGTTTTATTAAAGGGTGCTACCCTGAATCCACTGGGGGGTATTATAGATATGGTATAGCTACCATATGGCTTGTTGAATTAAAAATCTAAATATCAAAATTCATCTCACTTCCAAAAGTCTTTGGATAAGGAACACTTGTATACAAACACATACACACACAAGCCAGAATTTAATGCATAGATAGGAAACAAAATTAGGAAACAGCCTTTTCATTTGAAAATCATAAATGTGGGAGTACACGTTAGATCTCAACTGTCAGTCCACCAGCCAGGAAGGAGTCCCAGTATTGCCGATGCTCTATGCTGTATCTGAAACTTTACTTGGGGGGAATCGAGGCCAAGTTAGCAAGCCTCTGGATTAGTCTGACTTAAATCTGTTGCCTCAGTCTTTAGTTAGTAACCAAAGACAAAAACAATTGATTAGATTTAGAGGGTACTTTGCTTAAATATGGAGTCATTATACTGCAAGGGAATACAGGGAAAGAGGCACACTGAGTTGTATATATAGATCCCTGGCCCCACTGCCTCACACACACACACACACACACACACACACACACACACACACACACACACACACACACACACACACACTTTCCCAGGGGGTGTAGGCCCCTGTTTCTTCTGCTTCCCCTAACAACTTCGTGTATTTGGCAGACAAATGTACTTGCAGATAGCATTTACTTAGCAGATAGCATTTTAAAAGGAGCTTTGGCTATATGAAAGAGAATAGCTACCTGGGAGATGAAAGAGGCCGTCTTCAGGGGCACCAGGCACATGTAATGAAAAGGCTCTCTGAGTTGGACGAGGCACCCATGCTGGTTTGAAAGAGATCCTCTGCCTTCCCAGGCAAGAGCTATTATGTTGAAAATGAGGCTTTGGTGAGGGGATGAAGTGGGGGCAGGTGAGGAATAATGGTCTGTGATTCCAGAGTCTTGGACACAGGAGGGCCCTTGGAGTCCCTCTCTGCCAAAACTTGCAGGTGGAGCCACAAGACCAGGTGTCCTCCAGGGCCAGGACTGGGTTTTCTGGGGAAAGCCAGGCAAGGAGCTGGGAGTATGAGAGGTGGTGAGGTTCGGACAGCCAGCCAGACAGATAGGAG
Organism: Okapia johnstoni; assembly: GCA_024291935.2. Taxonomy (NCBI): domain Eukaryota; kingdom Metazoa; phylum Chordata; class Mammalia; order Artiodactyla; family Giraffidae; genus Okapia; species Okapia johnstoni. Next base: position 111,850,192 of record CM044305.1, read on the forward strand.
GACCAGTCCAGCACTGCAGCAAAGATGCTCTTGCCGCCACGTCACCCCTTTCTGTGATTTAAACTTCTCTCCAAAGAGGAGCCTGAGCTGATGAGACAGAGACAGATGAGAACCCTCCCTCGACTTTAGAGCCCCATGTCAGAGCGAAAACAGGAAAACTAGCCCCCAAAGATGATGAGCAAAAGGACAGAAAGGCAGTGACATACCCCAAAGTGCCAAGAGTCAGCTGAGGTTGATTTGTTATGGGGCACAGTGGGCAAACGACTAGTAAGGAAGAGTATGGATTATCAATAAAGACAGAGTGGAAAGTGGTGTCAGTTTCCTTGTGCTTTGCTTGGTCAGCTTTAGAGATGGTTGGTTCTGTATGACCATACTTCCTGGTTGGAGTTGTCTGAAGGGGTTACAGACATTCTGGTGGAGGAGGCTGTGCAGTGCGCCCTCTCATCTCCATGGTAACACAGTCAGCCCTGCTCACCTTGGGGCTGGGCATTGGGCACCTGGCTGCCAGTGTCCTTACACAACCCTGCCCTTTGAGGGAGCTGGGAGGCTATGGTCCCAGTTTCATGCCTCTATCTAGCTGTGAGGCTGCGGCAAGAACCCCCCTCCTCTGAACCTCAGTTTTGTATGACGAAAGTGAAGATTCAACTCACCCCTTCTTGCTGAGAGGACTGTACTGCACATATAACTAAGATCGAGCCCCTTGACAAACCTGGGGATTTCTGAACAGGATAGCAACTCAAAATGTATCTTAACAGAAAAAGAAAAAAAACAAACAAACAACCTGGGACTGTGGGTCACTCCCTGGGCCTTCTGAGCCTCATAGTTCCCATCTGTGAAATGGAACGGCACACTCCACTCAGCCTGGCCCTCACAGATGATCAGTCTTCATTCCCACCTGGACTCTTTTCCAGCCAGTTTGGGAGTAAAAGAGGCAATGAATGGTGTCATTTTCCTTTCAGCCCACTCTTGGCCACGCCCCAGCCCCCACCTGCAGCGCCCACCAGTGGGGGATCCGGCAGCTCCAGTGACTCGGAGAGCAGCTCAGAGTCTGACTCAGACACTGAAAGCAGTACCACTGACAGCGAAGCCAATGAGGCACCACGAGTGACCACTCCAGAGGTGGGTGAGGAGCCAGGGCCCCGACACAACACCCCTGACATGCACACACACAATAATGCGATAATAATAGTATTCTAGCACAGTCATGACTTCAGCACAGTAAATACTTCAGAAAAGTACTCAGGTATTTGATAACACTTTTTTCTTCTAACACGTGTATTTGTAAGGTTTCTAATGGACATTTCTTGCCATGTGACTGATGTGCCATGTGACTCACTCAGCTACTCTGAACCTTGAGCTTCCCCATTACTATTATACTGGAATAGTAATCACTGAGCTCGAAAATTCCTTTTCGAGAGAACCGACAAAGCAAGTCAAGACCCACTTCTAGATCTGGGGACATAACCCCTTCCTCTAGGTTGAAGTGATGAATTGTCACTGGGCAAGTAAGATCCAAGAAGTGTGATGGTTGAAAGGTCACAGGTTTTTTTTTTAATTTCAAAGAATATTTTTCAAATGTGCTCAATGATAATTCATGAAAACACTTAACATAGCCCCACAAAATACCAAAATTATAATTTTGAGATCAAAGCCATGCCTTTCCCCTCCATCTTCTCTGACTACCAGCCTCTCAGTTCTCCTGAGCTGGCACCTTATACAGCAAGCTGATCCCTCAATGGCTCTGGACACACTGTTTGTCAATAGTCAGAAAAGAAAAACAGAAGAAGATGCCACAGTGACATTACTGCTGTTCGTAAGAGCCCACGCTTTGTGAATGTGGATCATGTGCCAGGCTCCATGAGAAGCTCGTGACTTGCATTTTCTCATTTCATGCTCATGACAACCCTATGAGGTCCTGGCTATCATTATTCCATCTTATAGATGAAAGGATAAGGTTCTGAGAGGGTAAGAAAGAACTTTCCCAAGATCTCACAGGAAGGGATGAAACCAGGGTGTGTGCTACGAGAGCTGGGGCCCCTAACCTCAAGCTCTGCTGCCAAAAGTAGCAGCGGCTCCAATGGCCTCACCCCTTACCTGCCACTGCTCTGTGCAGGTTGGAATCATGGCTACTCAAAACGTTTTGAATTCTGCCATCCTCTATTGGCTGGTGCCATAAGCCTCAGCTGATGGCTTGCAAAAAAAAAAAAAAAAGAGCAGTTCTAATAAAAAAAATGATGGCTCTTTTAGTTCAACAGGCAGAATTCAAACTTGAGAATCAAGCACCTGAATTGTACGCATCATTTCCATGGCTTAACAGCAGACGCTAATGTCTGCAAGCATGTCCACATAAACTGATTATTGCCCATACACCGAGGAAAGTGCAGTGGTTTTTTTGGAAGTCAAATCTTTTCATCCTTCAGTAAAAATACAAAAGGCCTCTTCTTTTTGCAGCAAATTACAACATCGTATAGGAGGCCCTGACACTTTCTTTCAGAGAAAGACTTTCGTTTTGAATTACACTTGAGGAACACTTACATTTCTTTTCAGGACCAGAGATTATTCTCTTAGCCTCCTGGTGACAGGTTGAGTAATGAGTCCCACCAAAGGATTTTTGGAACCGGTTTCCCTCCCCAGCTCTTTACCCACTCTCTGGAAAAACTCTCTGTGAAAAATTCTTTCCTTGCTGGCTAGAGAAGGGGATAGTTTCAGAAAAAGAGTGGAACTTAGCATAGTGGAGCCACTTTGTGAAGTATTTGGCTGTCTAGGGAATGTGATAGATGTGAATTTCATGTATGTTTCTAAATGTGTGAATGGTCACTTGACAGCCAAAGCTTTTACCAGTCAACAATCAGTGCACTGAGGGTCCTCCTGACTTCTTCCCAAAGGTGACATTCATTCTTGCCACCGTTTCTCACTCCACAGCCTGAGCCGCCCTCCACCAACAAGTGGCAGTTGGACAAATGGCTTAACAAAGTGACATCTCAAAACAAGTCTTTTATTTGTGGCCAAAATGAAACACCCACGGAGACGATTTCTGTGCCTCCTCCAGTCATTCAGCCAATGGAAGTCCAGGTCAAGGTGAAGGCAAACCCCAGCCAGGTCCTGCCTGAACCCAAAGAGAGGCCTCTCCTTGGTATCATCAGGGAGAAAGCCCGTCCACGACCCACCCTGAAAACTCCAGAAACAAAGGCTCTGAAGCATAAGTTGTCCACAACTCTTGAGACAGCATCTCAAAGGACAATTGGGAAAAAACAGCCCAAAAGGGTCGAGAAGAACAGCAGCATTGAGGAATTTACCTGGCCCAAACCAAATATCACCAGCAGCACTCCCAAAGAAAAGGAAAGCGGGGAGCTTCCTGACCCCCCGAGAGGCCGCAGCAAAGCCACTGCCCACAAGCCGGTTCCCAGGAAAGAACCGAGGGCCAGCATCCCCTTGGCTGCGGAGAAGAAGAAGTACCGAGGGCCTGGCAAGATGGTGCCAAAGTCCCGGGAATTCATTGAGACTGATTCGTCTACGTCTGATTCCAACACGGATCAGGAAGAACCTCTGCAGATCAAAGTCCTGCCTCCATGCATGGCTCCAGGGGGCAACATGACCAAATCCAAGGAAGCCGGAGGGGCCAGCCTGACCCTCAGCAGCTTTCTCAGCAGTGGCAATGGTAACAACCCACCAGTCCCGAGTGAGGAGCCTACTCTGTCACCGGTCCCTGTCACACAAACCGAGATTCTATCTCCTGTCCGAGATCAGGAGAATCTGAGAAATCTCTGGGTGAAGATTGACCTTGACCTATTGTCTCGAGTGCCTGGCCAGAACTCACTCCAGGCGGCACCAGCCAAGCTAGACCACAAGGAGATGGCCTCAAAGCCCAAGCGGCAGACAGCTGTGGCGCTTGCAGAGAAAGCCGCCCCCAAGGGCAAGCGTAAGCACAAGGTAAACCATCCATCTGCTCTGGCCAGCCACGTGATCGGGAGCAGTGGCTGTCTGGGCTACTTTGATCTTGAATCTCCTTTTCCAGCAGGCTGGTGGCAGTGGATTGCAGTCTTTGGTGAAAGTACGGATATTAATACTTTCCCTGGGGAATGCAGTATTTGACATGACCAGGGAGGAAGTGTTAGGGATAATCATGGTTTTATAACCAATGTCAAGAATATCCAGTATGGCATGTGAGGGATTATGATGTGTAGCAACAAAGAATATGAAGTCTCCTTCTCCGGGCAGCCAGTCTGTCAGGTCGGCTACTTAAGCTGCTCCTGCTTCCCAGATTCATGGGTCACTATTCTATAGTCTCCTGCCCCAGCAGCAGCAGGGCACCCAGGACTCATAAGGTCAAAATGCATCCTCTAGGCCTTGTTAATTTCTACATACAAACATCAGTATCCCTGCCACCCAGTTCCATTTTGATTACCCTGGCTCCTACTAGACACACGTTCTGTCCAGCCTGCTTGGACCCCTGACCTGTGTGGTTGGCTTGACTCGTGAAAATCTCTCCTGCAGGACATTTGGGTTGGATTCCCGGGCTACAAATGTAATCAGAAGGTGAAACCCAGAACAGCCTTTTCCATTGCACATTTATCTGGGAAACTGAGTTTGTGTCCAGTAGGTTCATTGCATGCATCTCTGGGTGTCACAGTAGATTTTTAGCATAACGTCATCTCATGGTGATTCTTGAGTAATATTGCTTTGAATAGCTGCCTTGGGGACTCCCGCAATGATGATTTAAGTCATCGTTCAGCTTTAAAGATTCACAGGCGGTTTTATCTCTGAGCTGTGGTGCCACCTTAACTAATGAGAGTATTCCAAAATAGGGAACAAAATCTGGGGCCCTTGCCCTATCACTGTTTCCCTGCTCTTAGTGATGACAGCAGTGCAACTAGGAGTAAAAGTGTACCCTCAGAACCAATACATGAAGGTCCAAAGGTGTGCCTTGCACATGGTTAATTTCCTTGCATACTGTTGGTTGTACAAGTGACCTTTGTGTGTTACCCTCAACCCCCATGTTACTTGGGCAGGATTTATGCCATGTTAGAATTGCAGTGTTAGTTTCTAAACTATTCATTTGTGGGGGCATTGTTGCTGGGAGAAGTGTCTGAAAATGGTAGATTCTCTTCACTTCTGGTATGAGATCTGTGTGCCACCCAATCAAAGGCTGACATCACAGCTTCACCCTCTCCTATGCCAGCTTCTTGGTTGGAGTAGGTGAGGCAAGACGGATCAGTTTTCTGTCTGATCAAAGGTGTACTTTTAAGGCCCCTACCTAATCTAGGACTTAAAATAGAAGCACATTGTCTCCCTTGCTCATTGTTTTTAAATGTCTGCCTGTGCCATGGATTTCAAACTCTGTGTATTCTTTTATTCCTGTTAAAGCCGACAGAAGTTGCAGAGAAAATCCCTGAGAAGAAGCAGCGCCTGGAGGAGGCAGCCACCATCTGCCTGCTGCCACCTTGCATCTCTCCAGCTCCCCCCCAGAAGCCTCCCAGCACTAAAGAGTGAGTTTGCCCTGGTTCTGTGATACTTTGCTGGTTTGGACTCCTAAGAAATCTCAAATGAACCCTTGAGGGTAGGGAGTCCTATCCCAAAAGAATGTTAGGTAAGAAACAGGAGTCATTCAGTTGTGTCCTGACAGCTGTCTCTGGCCACCAGCCTAACACAGGTGTGATGAAGGGTGGCCTTCAGGCTGCCAGGTTTAGGTGACCACTTGAGCTTTTTAGCAACATTTCTTTACTCCAACTCAGATGCAAGGCCAAAATCGGCCAAAGTAGACTTTTAGCACTGAGTGAAGGGTAAAAGGAAGTAAAACAATTTAAAGGACACCTGCCCCTTGAGCCAAATCACCTCCCTCTGGGCAACTTCCAGTTCTGATAGGGATGAAACCATCTCCCTTGGCCTCAACAGAATGACACAGCAGAGGCTTCCTCTTTGCTGTCAAATCATAATGCTGATATGAAGCTTGAGGACCAGCAGCTTCATCCTGAACTCCTCAGAGGCTAAGGGGATGACATGTCTGGGGAGGCCAGGGACATGAGCTGCCTAGGAGTGCCCCCCAACCCCAGGCAGTTCTGTGCTGGGAAAAGCCAGCTCGGGGTGGACAAATTAATGCTGATCAGCTGGCAGCTCTTCTCCTGTCTATCTCTTTGCAGAAGGTGCCAGAGTCAGGCAAGAGGCCTCCTTGTCCCCTGCTCTCTTATAGGACCCCAGCCTTCCCTACCAAGCATGTTGACAGAGTTCTTCTGTCTTTCACATATCACTTCCCTAACAATCTAGTGGGTAGCTATTCCCTTCTCCAGGGGATTCCCAACCCAGGAATTGAACCCAGGTCTCCCGCATTGCATGCGGATTCTTTATTGTCTGAGCCACCAGGGAAGCCCTCCTTAACAAATATATCAGCTCCTGGAACTATTCTGTTTGGATAATTATTGCATAAATTCATTCAGCATTAGAGGTAACTTCCATCAACGACCAGTTTTGGAACTTATTAGCAGCCCAGAGTAGAGAGGCAATCTGGCTAACTGCTGCTAACAATGGATTTCATAGATTACTGTTTAACATCAGTGACAGGGCATCAGTCTGCCACAAATAAGATGTCAGAAATAAGTTATCAGTTTATATTTGTTTGGGTCCTTGTTGTTCAGAGATGAAAGGTAAGAAAAGATTAGTGACCACTAGATCTGCTCGATATATTAAGGAGATTTGGTCATGGGCTGCCAGGACCTGCCAGTCCAGATTTGGTCCCGGGCTGCTGTCTGCCTGAGGACCCATAGCTCTTTGTGACACATGTTTGTATTCCCCGGTATAATTTGATATGAAATATCCCTTCAGATACTTGGAGTTATCAGAACTAGACACTCTTCTAGTAGAGCAAGTCAGCCCCCTTCTTGAGGAGGTACCACCACTACAGGGATGCCATTTTAGTCCTTCCTCCTTGGAAAGTAGGAGGGCCCTGGAAGGATGGTGTTTAACCATTAGGATAGAAGCCTATTTTCCTGCTTCTAGGCATGGTGGTGGGCTTCCCTGGTGGCTCAGACAGTATATAATCCACCTGCAATGCAGGAGACCCCTATTCGTTCGATTCCTGGGTTGGGAAGACCTCCTGGAGAAAGGATAGGCTACCCACTCCAGTATTCTTGGGCCTCCCTGGTGGCTCAGTTGTAAAGAATCCACCAGCAATGAGGGAGACCTTGGTTCAATCCCTGGTCAGGAAGATCCCCTGGTGGAGGGCATGGCAACACACTAATCCCCATGGATGGAGGAGCCAGGCAGGCTATAGCCCATGGGGTGTCAAAGAGTTAGACAGGATTGAGCGACTAAGCACAGCACAGGACAGACATGGTGGTACCTCCTCAGTTCCCAGGCTCTCATCTCTTTGGGCCAGGCCACCGAAAGGCACAAGGAAGAGCTAGAGGGCTGTGGGATATTGCCACACCATCAGTCCCCATCGCAAGCCTCCTTCAATGACCCAGTAATCCCTCATGTTCCCCATTTCATAGAAGAGAGATGATTGAGTATTAAGCAAATGTCTAAATAATTCTAATTTGTTCTCATAAAATGGTGTTTCACCTCATGGTCCTTATGATCTTTCTGCCTTTGTAGTAGTTAGGAGAGCAATGTTTACCCAGTAGCCTTTACCATTCAGGAAGGACCTGAATTGGGTTCTTTGTGGGAAAATTTCGAGAGTTGAAGGAAAAGGAAACCAGGACAGGCCTCTTGGAGCTCTTCTCCTTGGAGCCCTCTCCTCGAGTTTTGTCTGCTCCTTGGTGCTTTGTTGACCTTTCAGATTAAATCCTTGGAAATTTAAATGACACAACATTCACTTTTCTCAATGAGCATTTTAAACCTAGTGAAGGATGCCACACCAGCCTGACAACTGGAGTTTCCCATCATCCACTAGAAGGGCCCTGATGCATTCCCTTTTCCTTCTTTGGAGTTTGAACCATCACAAGGGCCTCTGAGGCATGAAAGGGGAGACTCTTTTTTCCTTCTGTCCTCTTCTGGCCTATACAAAAGATGCCCTTATAGTAAGAAGTCATAATGGTGACAGAGTAGTCCCTAGAAAATACCCTGTGGGTATCTTTCACCCAGGAAGTCTTTAAAGGCCCCATGGTTCCAGGTCACTATCATACAGAAGGAAAGGGGCCCAGATGACAGTGGCCACTGCACCAAATGTACTGTACTGTGTATGATGTACTGTGTACAATGGCAGATGGAAAGGCCCAGCCCAATGACTGTGGCCAGTGGCAGGTTGACTGCCTCTAGGGAACAGCTCTTCCCCTTGCAGCCCCCATCCCCTTCACCAGCAGCTCAGGTAGGCCAGGAGTGTTCAAGTGGTCATAGGTAAGGAACCAGTCACTCCCATAGATGCCACAGCAATACTTGACTCCTTTCCATGTAAATTCTCCAAAGTGCAATTCCTCTGTAAGGATTAGACTCAGTGTGGTCTGATGTTGCTGGAGCATCTTCGTGGACAAGCATCCTAACCTGTATTTTCACTATTATTTTCATCAGGCTTCACCATTATGTTAAAACGGTTCTCCATGTCAAAGCAATTGTAAAAATTCACTGACAAATACTTTGTAATTAATTTTAATCAATTAAAGTAATGACAGAAACAGTGAATTTTCTAAAAATTTGGCTGCCTGCCAGAAATTAACATAGGACTGTGTTTATGAAACAGAAGACAGAGAAGATGGCAAATATTATTACAACTGGCAAATTTGGGCAACACAGCGGAAGTGGAACGAGGGGATTGCATTGGTGTCTACCATTTCAGGAAATCAAAACACTTGAGTGCTTGTTCATCTTTGAGTTGTTGCTTTGTGATATTATAAATCTATATTTCTAGACACTGACTGAAATTGACCAAGAGGAAAACATAAATTCTTGTTGACTTAATTTGCTATTGAAAATTGTAGTCAATAATCGTGAAAAGTAAATGGCTGCACAGTGCAATATTAGTTGTCTAAGAAAAGATTAAAATTCAAGTAATCTTCATTGATTAGTCGAAGACAGTAACTAAAATAAAAATCCCATGGCCCAATTACCATGTTAAGCAGCTAGCATAAGGTTTTAGTTCTGTTTTATTTGAAGTCTCAGTTTATTTGATGATGCCCATTTAATGGGCAGATAAATCAGTCTGAAAGCATGGGAGCGCTTCTAGGACCACATATGTTTTGTGGCAAAATGAAAAAAATATTTTTCAAATGGAGTTTTGTAAAGCGGAGTACATCAGTACTTCAGTATAACAACTTAAGGTCAGGGGCTTATTATGCCTCCAGTATAACAGTTGGAATATACAATTTTCAGTTTGTCCCAGAAGTATTTTGGGAATTATTTATTTCTGGGTGATGTCTAAGTACTGTATTTCTTAAGAAAATATCCTTCCACCGGTTTATTGTACCATTTTTTTGTGTGACTGTGCAGTTAAGTCCTAGGGCAGAATAAGTAGGAACGATCCTAAAAAATGGTGGGATTAAAGTCTGCATTGGATTTTCCATAAAAATCTAATTAACAGCAATCTTGAAAGGTTGCAAATATCACACTGGGGCAGCACTCCATTAGACATTTCCACTTATCATGGAGTTCTGTTTCAAAGACCCGTGTTTATTCTTAGATTGCATTTGTCTATGGCTCAGTCTCTGGGGAGGGCCACCTCTCTATAGACATCTATGTGTCTATGCATTTTCTATATACTCTTCACCCCAGGTAAAGGACCATTGACCAACATATTACTTTAGCTAAACGTAGCAGCATCATGCAGAAGATCAGAATAAAGAGAGACAGAGTTTTCTGACACCCTGTACTTTTTGTTTACACAGAAATAATTCATCCAGGAGAGCAAATAGAAGAAAAGAAGAAAAGTTATTTCCTCCTCCACTTTCCCCACTGCCAGAGGACCCTCCACGCCGCAGGAACATCAGCGGCAATAATGGTCCCTTCGGTCGAGACAAAACCATCCCTATGATTGGACAGATCACCTCAAGCAAACCTAAGAGGAATGAAGGCAAATTCTGTGCTACTTTCAAGGGGATATCTGTAAACGTAAGCATCATAGAAGGAATCTTCTCATTGTCAGGTAGAAACAAGTTGACCCAGCTTATCTAAGTCAACTTGACCTCATGGAGATATTGCAGGGGGGTGGGAGGAAGGGACAGAGAGAAAATATTAATATAAGTGTGTGTGTACACAAATACACATTAGTTCCATTAGTTCCAACTCTCCATTAGTTCCAATCTTGATTCTTTTAACTTCAAATGAATTTTTCATTCCAGTCTTACTTCTCCAAACAGATGATTATGCAGAGATTCAGGGCCTCAGACATCCTTTGGTCCAATCCCTTCAGATCTTAGGGGTGGGGGACACTTCCACAATACTGACCACAGCACATGGGAGGCACAGAATCTTTAGTGAAAGTAAAAGAACAAATGGATGGAATTGCTCAAGGTGAGGGAGCTGATGCTGGAACTCCAAGTTAACGTCTTTCCACATCCACCTTGGCTGATATGAATTGTGTTTTAAAATAATGGCTCAAAATGATGAAGTTTAAAAGGTGAGTCTTTGGCTAAAATCACACAATTGTGGTTCCCTAAGCCCGACTAAAGGATTATCCTGCCCTTTGTTTTTTCTGTACTGCTGCCGGATTAGCATAATTGATTGAGAATTTGTATCACTTTTCACATCCATACACAGTGTCTTTTTATCTGCCCCAGGTATAGGTACATGAACCATGGAAACCATGAGTGATAGTGTCACTAGTGAATATTAATGGCAAATCTATCTGCCTTTTCATGTAGATGCATGTATATGCAAATGCATATGCACCTGATCCTTTAGTTCAGTTCAGTCGCTCAGTCTTGTCTGACTCTTTGCGACCCCATGGACTGCAGCACACCAGACTTCTCTGTCCATCACCAACTCCTGGAGTTTACTCAAACTCACGTCCACTGAGTCGGTGATGCCATCCAATCATCTCCTCCTCTGTCGTCCCCTTCTTCTCTCACCTTCAATCTTTCCCAGCATCAGGGTCTTTTCAAACAAGTCAGTTCTTTGCATCAGGTGGCCAAAGTATTGGAGTTTCAGGTTCGACATCAGTCCTTCCAGTGAACATTCAGGACTGATTTCCTTTAGGATGGACTTGTTGGATCTCCTTGCAGTCCAAGATCCTTTAAATGTAATATAAAAAGCAAACGAGTGAAAATCAATGAGTTTTTCAAATGTCTAGCACCAACCCGGTAGCCCCTTAACCAAAAACACCCATTTAACACTTCATGAAAAGCCATGAGGCCTCTGAGCTTTAAGGACCACAATTTATGGTCCTCCATCATCTGAGATAACTAGATGACATACATACCTAGGTAAATATTATTGGTGATATAAAAAAAATGGCTCTATTATAAAGTTGTCATTTTCCAAATGAAATTTGTATGTATGTGTGCCCAGATTATATTTGCATTCACATTTAAAGATGCTGAGTTACAGTTTTAGGAATGAAGCCATCTATTCTAAGCAATAATTTAAAAATCAGTCCTATTTTTCATACTGAATTTAATTAATGTGATAAACTTCAACTGAGGCTTTTTCTACTGCAAGCTTTTGGAGGACACATACCCTACCTATCTAGGCAATTCTCTTCATGTAACACCTAGTACATGGTTACAAATAATCAGGTGCTTAATATGGATGTTCTTATGACAATGGTAATAAGAGGATCTGCAAAGGCATTTCCAAAAGCTATCAAAACTACTGGGAATATCTGATAAATATGATTACATTTTCACTTAGAAAACCTAGAAATGGATCATGTTCTTAAGGAAATCATTAGAATTCCCCATGATACAATTGAGTACTCCTTGCTTCTTCTTTGGCCATTGACTGCAATCTGAGAGACTGTGGAAATTAAGACTTGCTTGAAATATGGTGCTAACACTGAAACAAATCTGTACTGTGACCTTGGGCAAATTATGATACCTCTCTGAATCCATGAAATGAATAGATTTGACTAGATGATCTATACAACTTCTTCCAGTTCCAAAAGTGTTTTCCATTTTGCACTCTTAGAGTCTTCTCTGTTCCATGTAACCATGAAGTCCTGTTTATTGACTCAGTGGATGGGTGAGGGTCAACAGAGGACGTATTTATATGACTTAGATGATTGTGGCTGAACGCAGTTATTTCCATCAGATATGCCAGGACTGACATCAGTGCCATATGTGTGATGGACGTGGTGTTTCAGGATACTTGTCACCTCTCTTGGCCATAGAAACACGTGGCTCTCTCTTTGGGGCTGGCCTGCTGTTTGGTCTTGGCCATCGGGAATTGGCAAGAGAAGTGTGGAGCTGGCTTAGGAGTTCAGAAAGCTCTGAGTTTTTGTGTGTTTGGGTTGAATAAAATCTGTGATGGACTTGAAACAATTTTCTCCATATCCATCATAACCACTTTTAAATGTGCAGTCTCTCAGCACAGTTATCATAATGAGCTCATCATGGTGAGAATTTTTGATAATTTGGAGATCTGGGATGAAGTGGAAAAGATGAGACTTTCATGGATATAAGAAATGTTCACATTTGACTTTTAGCTAAAAAGTGACCCTTTTGATTAAGGCAGGTAGGCCTGCAGTTAGCAAATCACTGAGCACACTGGGCTGTGGGGTGATGGGACAGGGTGGGGTAGGGGTGTCATAAATCAGAGATGGCTCCAGTGCTGAAAGGGCTCCCACTCTAAGGTGAACAATGAGACATGCTCGATGAACTTGGATACAAAATAGCTGCTGATCAGTGTCTTACGGAAGGCTTGAGACACACCTCTTCCATCTCCGTGTCTGTACTGTGGTGTCCGACTCTTTGTGACCTCAGGGACTGTAGCCCACCAGGAGCCTGTGTCCATGGGATTTCCCAGGCAAGAATACTGGAGTGGGTTGGCATTTCCTTCCCCAAAAGGACCCATCCCTAAAGGGACAAGAAAGGTTTAAAGCACTTCTGGCCATAGACAGAGGCATTTTTCCTGAGAACACATTTGTTGATCTGGGTTGAGGTGAGAGTATTAAGAGAGATAAGGAGGGTTTAGAAATGAAGGGAAGTGGTTAAACAGAGTGCAGTCTAAATTCACAGTGAAATCTTATCCAGTCTTAAAAAGGAAGGAAATTCTGCCAGGTGCTACAACCTTGAACCTTGAGGATGTCATGCTAGATGAAATCAGCCAGTCACAAAGGGTGTACCACTTGCATGTGGTAACTCAAGGAGTCAGATTTTCAAAGACAGAAATTAAAAGGGTGATTGCCAGGGGCTGGGAGGATGAGGATGGAGAGTTATGGTCTAATGGGCACAAAGTTACAGCTTTGCAACTTCAGAGTCCTGGAGATTGGTTGGAGGACAATGTAAATGTGCTTAACACCACTGAACTGGATATTTTAAAACAGTTGAGATGGTAGATTGGATATTATGTGTATTTTACTTCTATTTTAAAAATGAAAAATACAATACATTATAGCAAAGTGAAAGAAAGTAACGAGGAGGAGGCTTTTTCAACCCTAAGGCTTCAAGGGAGCCAAATCAGGACAGTGGAGAAATCACGACGAGTTTAGTGTGGTGACAGGTTTGTGGAAGGGAGCTGGGAAGGATGAAGCCAGGTCTGAAGCCACTAGAGCCTGCCCTTTGAGGTGTCAGAGGAGGAAGGGACAGATGTAAGAGTCACTGGAGAGAGGGAGTGAATAGGACTTTGTAATGGATTGGGTGAGGGTGATGGAGAGGGAGAAATATGAGATGAAATCGAGCAGTGGTTTTCAAAAAGAGTTTCAGGAGCATGATCATGTTTTGAAATAATTTACAGAACTTCAATATCTAAATATGATTAAAGCAGAGCAGCACAGATGGAAGGCATGGTAGGAAGAACCCTGGTTTATTTGTTCATGGCCCAGGGATGATTTGTTTGCTGGCTTTTTGCTGCACTAGATCTGGCATTTTGCAGAGTAACAAGAGGAAGTTTCTGGGCTGGCTTCTTTATCAAAAATATGCACGTCAGAGGGATTATCTTTCTCTCCCCTTCTCCCTCTCTCTATCCTTCCCTCCCTTTCCTATTCGTTCCCTCCCCCCATATCCCCTACTGGATCTAGACCTTTGCCAGTGGCTTTCTTACTGGGATGATGGAGCTATATGGTCACAGCATGTGACTGGCTTGGTGTTTGGTGTCATCATAGAACAAAATCTGGTGACTGCCAGAGTTCATGACATATACCAGGATCACCTGTGTATCCTCAAGCCATGTGCATTGTTTTCTTTTCTCTCGCCTTGTTTCCTAGGGTGTTTGACATGCAAAGCATTTAGGAAAAGATGCTCTAAAAATCTGAACCTAATGGAAACTCTTTGTCCTCCTTTTTCCCAGGAGGGAGACACTCCAAAAAAGGCAGCCCCTGCCACTGTCACCAACACTGCTATCGCCTCTGCCACTGCTACTGCCATTGTCACTGCCACTGCCACAGCCACTGCCACGGCCACTACCACAACCACTACCACTACCATTTCCACCATCACCTCTGCCATCACTACTGGCCTCATGGATAGCAGTCACCTGGAGATGACATCGTGGGCAGCCCTGCCCCTTCTGTCCACCAGCACCACCAATGTCCGGAGACCCAAGCTCACTTTTGATGACTCGTATGTTGTCCCCAAATTCTCTGGACCCAGTTGGGGAGCAGCGAATGGGGGTGGGGGTAGTATAGCTTTTTGAGCACCATGCATATGTCACCTGAAATAAGACATTAGCCACAGCTATGCAGCTCCTATAGCCTTAAAAGTATATTTCTCCTCCTCACATACATTTTTATCCCCACCTACAAATGTCATTGGCTGATTTTAAACATGGAGCTCTGTTACTGTTTCCAAAGGCAGGTGCTGAATCCTAGGTTGCTTGGTCCTCCTTGCTTACCCATGTCCTCAGGTAGAACTGTGTGCCAACAAAGAGAATTACAGCTAGATTCTGTTGGATCTGTTTGGGCAACTTGAGTGGTTGGGGTTGGAGGATGTGGGTATTTATCCTGGTGGGCCACTAGAAACCAATCTCATTCACTGGATTATTTCAAGCTTGGTTATTATATGCATGACAAGCATCCATCAGCCCTGTTCAAGGTGTTGTATAGGAATGGATTTATAGTCCCCCAAAGTATGACCATTCAGTCTTTTAATGAAAAGATGAAATATTGCTTTCTGAATGAGCTCATTTCATTTGTTTAGGGTTCACAATGCTGATTATTACATGCAAGAGGCTAAGAAGCTGAAGCACAAAGCTGATGCACTGGTAGGTTTCCTTATTGCTGCTCCGACATAGGGAGATTGGAGCTGGTTAATTCCTTAGTACCGCAAGTCCCCAAGTTCTTGGTGCCGTGTAGCCCTGCCATTCTTGGTTTTCCCACTCTTCTTCCCCTTGTTCCAACTTCAGAGGTGCTGAGGCTTATGCTACCTTTCAATTGAATTTGAAAACACTTTTGAAACTGCCCTGGAGAAGGTGGGTGCTCCCATGGTTTCTGATGAACTCCAAACTGGTGTAGGCAGGGAGAGAGTTGCTGAGAGCTGGTTAAGTGCCTCAAACATTGGCTGTGGGAAACTCAGGTCTATAGAAAAAACTTGACTGCTTGCTGCATTAGATAACCTAGGGCCCTGCACAGAGAAAGTATGTTCTGGTTTCTGGATTTCCCAGGACACTTGGCCCCACTGCCTCTAAGGGTGGTGGGTACCTAGACCAGGAGAGACCCGGCACAGAGAGCTATTTGATTGACTGAGCTACCTAACAGAGGGTCTCAATCGTGTGTGTTACAGTCACTTGGGGAGCTTCAAAATAGCCCCCAAGCTCAGGCCACAACCCAGAGAAATGGAATCAGAATTTCTGAGACTGGGACCAGATGTGGATGTCATAACTCCCAGGTGATTCCCAAGTGCAGCCAACGTTGAGAACCACTGCCCTAGAGAAGACCCTGAATTCAGAATCCCCACTTTTGACTAAAGCCCAGCATAATTTGAGATGTCAGTTCAACTCCATTGGGTTAAAAAAAATCATATCCTCCATCATTGCATTGTGTCCAGCCAAGACTTAGCTTCCCCATGTTGCTTACCTCTGGGAGGGTTATAATGAAGGACCACAATGGTCTCTGCACCATCACTTGTGAGTGGCCACCATCCACTGCCCTCTCAAGGGCCACAGTACATAAGGAGATAATTGGTATATCTTTAGTATTAAAATGTCAATGGGATGTGTGAAAAAAAATTCTAAAAAAAACTGAGTTGTAGGGGAGGGTGGAGGGAATGATAATGGCGGGGGTGGGGGAAGGTTGAGAAATACTCCTTTAGAGGAAGATGTCTTTGCCAGGCTTACATCTATACCAGAGTTTGATACTTCTTCAGAGTTCAAGCCCCTCAGTTTATAAATAAGGAAACTGAGGCCCAGAAGAGGGTGTGACTCAGCCACTCATTGGCACTATAGCCCATGTAGTCCTCTCTCTGCACTTCAGTTTTTCCTTTTGGAAAAAGAGAGATTTGGACCAGGTGGTTTTTAAGGATCCTTCCAGCTATGGGTTTGTGAATGAAAAGTCAGTTTCAAAAATCAAGATGTAGACTTCCTGTAGATTTCCTTACTGTCCACAGGGGAGAGCCAATCAGAGTTGGATGACCTGAGGAAGTTATCTTGTAAGGCAAGAGAAGAAGGAGATAATTTGCATATATACACAAAGGTTTTCATAAAATCAGTTTGAATTGGGCTGAAACTGATGTTTTTCCACAACAGCTTACAGAAAGGAAAGCACCAAATTCCTGCAGTACATAAAAGGGGAAGAACATTTATTGTAAAGAGAGTCATTTACAGCAAGAGATTCTGCAAGACTTGTAGCTCATCATTTTATAGTTGTACTTAATCCTTTGCTAGAGACAGCTACTCTGCTGTTTTGAGAATTGTACCCTTCACAGTTGCATAGAAAATATTTTGATAAAAGGTATACAAGAAAATTAAAATAGCTCAATCTGCATTCTATTGGTTCTTTCACATAAAATTCCATATTAGTGAAATTCTTCCATCCAGCTATCAAAAATTGAAAATGTTAAATACTGTTATAAAATACTCACTATAAAAGTGTCATATATAATATTCATTACACATAAAAAAGAAATCAGTATGTCTAAGTCAGTTTAATCATGACCATTATCAGGGCTAAAACCTTTTGCAGTAAAATTTTACTAAACTAAAATATTTAGTAGTGCTATATTTGGGAGCTTTTGACACACTATTTCAGACCATCATTTACAATGAAAGTGATGTGATTATTGTCACCAGTCACACTGCAGTTTCCCATTTTTCATGACAATAGCATCCATTTGTTACTCTTCTCCTGGGGGTGGGGTTGACATGCTATGCTAGAGTTCCAAGCAAAGACTAGATGTGTTACTCGTCCAGGAAGCTTGTAAAAAGTGGAGTTTCACTGCAAACTCTGTCTAGACCAGTGATCCACAACCTTTTTGGCACCAGGGACTGGTTTCCTGGAAGATAATTTTTCCATGGACTGGAATGGGGGGGATGGTTTCAGGATGTTTCAAACACATTGCATTGATTGTACACTTTATGTCTATTACTATTACATCAGCTCCACCTCAGATCATCAGGCATTAGATCCTGGAGGATGGAGATCCCTGTTCTAAGGACATTATGATGACCAGTCTAGTAAATGTGGTCAATAGAAACTAGTCGAGGCAGTGATTTGAATTCTGGTCCACCAAAAAGATAACAAAAATAGGAATACCACAAAGACATGGTACCTTGGCTACAGTTTTCTCTTCTCACCCAGCCTCCATGTCATGACAATAGAACCTAAAATAAGTTACATCCTTGTCAAGACAAATTCCTAATTGCCCCCACCATATCTCAACCTTGGCACTATTGGGCCAGGCACTTCTCCATAGTGGGAGCTGTCCTAGGCATTGCAGATGTTTAGTAGCATCTCCAGCCTCTGTCCACTAGATGCCCCCCATCGCTAGTGGGGACAACCAAAGAGGTTTCCAGACATTGCCAAATGTTCCCTGGGGGAGGGGTGTGAAGTTGCCCAGGGTTGAGCACCACTGCTTTCAATGAAGGAAAGAAGAGGAGGAAGTGTCATGTTGATGAGTCTTCTTCCTGTTCCAGTTTGAGAAATTTGGCAAAGCCGTGAATTATGCAGACGCAGCCCTGTCCTTCACTGAATGTGGCAACGCGATGGAGAGAGACCCTCTGGAAGCCAAGTCTCCATACACCATGTACTCTGAGACTGTGGAACTCCTCAGGTTCGTGCTTTTCTGCTGCCTTCTTCATAAGCTCTCTCCACTCATAATTAGAAGCTACTGTGTTTTTGAAAAATATCTTTTCTACCTAGTAATGATTCATCCAAGGTACCTTCTTCTCAGAAGTCATCATAATTAGTTCTTGCCATTCGATTCATGTCACGGAAAACTTGTAACTGATGGACACTGCTTTTTATCAGTTATCCCCTTCAGAGGTTCTAATGTGAGTGTTATAATTTGTGATATTCATAAAATGGAAAGGTAGTGGGTGGAAATAAAGAATCATCATTTCATGGTGTCGAGCGGGCCCTTGTCTTTTCAAAGCACAGTTTCATAATTCACAGAAAGCACTCCTGTTGGAGTTTCTATTATAAATCATGTTTTCTAAGAATTTCTGCCTCTATTTTTAAAAAGAGAGGGTCACTGTTCCAACATCAGAGGTGGAGTAGACTTTCCAGGAATCTAGAATTTGAGGGACAGTCAAGGTGGTAGCAGGGGAGCCTAGAAGAGGCTGACACTAGGGAAGGGTGTATTAACAGCACAGATTATCGGTTTCATTTGCATTTTGAATGAAATTTTCTGCACTGTTGGTCTTGGTGCAGTGGAGTTTGTGGGTAATCAAAAAATTCCTATAAGAAGGGAAAAGAGAAGAAATGATATGCATTTGAGTGCCTTCCTGTAATCTGCAGGTATTTGTGAAAAGAATTTCATCCACCTCTGAATAGTGGATAAGCACTCACCCTCATTTGCTGGATGGATGACATCATGGTTTTTGACTGAGCGAGCAGTGCTTCACCTGATAGGCCCTTATATCCCAGGCACCTCTGGCTCGATTAACTGATAATGCCAGGCCTGCTTTTTATTGTGTTCTTGCATCTGCAATAAACCGTTACAAATCTGAGGACACTTGTACCAAAACCTTCAGACAGGCATCAGACTGAAGCATGCATATTTTCTGAGGAAAGCACTTGTAAAGATCAAAAGAATGGGAACCATTATAAAGAAGAAGAAGGAAAAAAAACTGTGATTACATAGACTCATAAGATTTAGCTAAAGCCACCGAAGTAGGGAAAGGATGAGGAAAGTACAAGCCTTGCTCTGCCAGGCTAGGCAGCCATCTTTGGTTTTCACTGCTCTGACAAGCATATAAAGTATCTCTCAGACTTACTTTATGTGAAAGCTGCCACCGTCATTTGTAGCTTTTAAGGGGAAATTGATTTCTCAGTGTCTATACAGGGCTGCCTACAATTTTCAAAGATGTACAAGATGAAAATCCTAGCAAAAAATGAGGAATCAAAATGGAGGGGAAACTTTAATGAATAAACAAGGAGAAAAGCTTCACCTTCTATTCATCCCCAAACGCAATTTAAGGCACTTTTAAATTGACAAGGAAATGTAAAAATGTTAGCACAGGCTTCCCTTGTAGCTCAGTTGGTAAAAGAATCTGCCTGCAATGTAGGAGTCCTGGGTTCGATTCCTGGGTTGGGAAGATCCCGTGGAGAAGGGCATGGCAATCCACTCCAGTATTGTTGCCTGGAGAATCCCAGGGACAGAGGAGCCTGGCAAGCTATAGTCCATGGGGTCACAAGAGCCGGGCACGACTTAACCACTAAACCACAATGTTAGAACACACACAAAATTATGGTGAACTGGACCTCTTCCATGCTGATGGTGGGAATGGAAATTGATGCTTGTAAATTGAGGGCAATTTGGCATCGTGTAGGAAAACCTATATGAGTGAGCATTCATATCTTTGAAGTCACTAATTCAACTTCTAGAAATCTGAACTTCCTGTACTGAAGAAAAGAATTGTAAGAAGAGAATGAGTTATCCATAGAGTGTTCAGTTTGGCTTATGTTATAGCACCCAATTTGAAGCAAAGCAAATCATTGATAATAGAAGGGTAATTAATTACATCACAGTACTCTCAACAGAATAATTTGCAGCCATTGAAATGCAGCAGTGATGGAGACCATGTAGCTGCACGAAAGTGTTTATAATATCAATTATAGACTCACTAAATTTCTGACCATGAAAAGCGTGTTTCTGCATGTGGACCAACTTGGAAGGGAAACAAGATCATAACTGTAATTGGGGGTGAAGTTATGAGTGTCTCTCTCTCTCTCTCTCTCTCTCTCTCTCTCTATATATATATATATATACACACACACACACACACACACACACACACACACACACACACACACACACATATTTTTCTTATACATGCACTCAGAATAGAAAAGCAAAACCTCACATTTCATTTTTGGTAAAAATACAATGTGAATCACTGAGTAATATTTATTTCCTTTAGAAAACACTTCTTTTCCCTTTATTATTTGCAATTTCTTTTATTTTTCTCTGAGCAGTTATTTTTTTTCCATGCTATGATAGTTTACTCCCGCCTTAGGGTATATTTTCAGTGGAACCTGGTAAAACTCGATGGATAATTTAGAGACATTCACTTTAAAGGCAGTCTTTTAAAACTGTCTTTTCAGATCATTGTAAATTCACATGCAGTTGTAAGAAATGATGCAGAAATTTCACGTGTCTCTCTCCCCCCATCTCCCACCATGGTACTGTCCAGCATAGCTCTAGTCCAAGATCACAGAGGACACAGACATTGGTACAGTCCATCCACCTTGCTCAGATGTCATCAGGTCTTTTTTCCCCAAATTTCACCAGTTCTATGTGCAATCCTTTATGTGCCCTCTCTATATATATAGAATTGTATATTTTCTGCCTAGTATATGTGTGTGTATAATTTTTTTGGAGAGAAATTTCAGTTGGGAATAAAATGAACTAAGGCAACTAAGTCTTCTTGCCCATGTAAGCAATTGGAACTCCACTATCAAGGCATTTCAAAAGTGGCTGCAATTAGAGGGTGACTGTAATAAGAACACAGTTTTTAGTAGCAAATTTTATGTTGAAGAGATTTTTATTATACTCTCCTTAATGGTAGAGCACCCTATGTTTTCCAGTGAAGTAATTTTGGTTGCTCTGAGCCTTGGGAATCTGCAGTAGAAATATACTTGTGAAAACAAGTGGGGCATCACAATGACTGACATTTAAGTGATCCAGCTGTCAAACACAGATTTATGACATCATAAAAACCCTTTTTGCTTAAAATGGCAACAACAGGAGGGACCCACAGCAAGTGCATGAGTCCTTTTGTCAGAAAATATTCACTGGACAGAACTGGGGAAGTAATAGGGAGAGCAGGGTGATAGGGGCCATGGTGTTCTGGGGAGGCTGCTGAAAGTGTGGGCTCACCAATGCCTTGTCATGATGGAGAGCTAGTCCAGGCTGCCTGAACATCTTCAGCTTCCTTCTGCAACAGTGAACTCTGCTACTTATTCTACCACGAGTTCCTGTGAAATTGCATTAAAGCTCAGACAATGATTTTATGCAATGAATTGATTTTTAAGAGTCTAAGAGTCTAAATGCCCAGAATGGAATGTGCTCAGCTCAAAGAACAAAAATGGGAACTACTCAACCTTTGATTACCCTGGTGTGGAATGGTAACTATTAAAGAGAATGGAAAGACAAAATATGCAAACACCATAAATTAGGGGTGCTCAGACCTTCACCTGCTGTGAAATTGACCTCCCTTAAAAAACAAAACCACTTCCTACAGGAATATATTCCACACCTGAGCCATTAGAAAAGCCCTTTATAACCGTGTTGCAGGCCTCCCTATGCTCGTGTCAGGCATCATTGCATGATTGCTGACTGCAGGTGTCAAAAAGTCAACTCTGACTGACATTTGTGTCCACTTCTTGTGGAAAGCCAATAATGTTGTTTAGTTGAGAGTATTCTTAGAAACAGTATTTTTCCAGCATTTATACACAGGTGAAACCCACAGTAATTCCACAGCACTGTTCTAGAGCACGGGTTCTAAATATAACTGGCTTCTCCAGAGCAAGCTCCCATCGGTCACACCAGTGCTATTGTGACACATTTGTGGTCATCATTTTGTGCATGTTTTCAGGAAAGCATGCCTTTGCCCACATGGCCTTCTCAGTCCTCCTGCCAGAGCCAATGTGGGCCTAACTCATTCAAATGATTATAATACCAATGGTGTTGGAGTTTTCTGAAGGGTCAGACAGCTTCCATTTGAGCTTGTCCTTTCTCTCCAAAGGTATGCCATGAGGCTGAAGAATTTTGCAAGCCCCCTGGCTTCAGATGGGGACAAAAAGCTGGCCGTACT
Source organism: Okapia johnstoni (assembly GCA_024291935.2). Classification (NCBI taxonomy): domain Eukaryota; kingdom Metazoa; phylum Chordata; class Mammalia; order Artiodactyla; family Giraffidae; genus Okapia; species Okapia johnstoni. The sequence goes on from CM044305.1 coordinate 111,872,680, forward strand.
ATGGTAAGTCTCATGGAGGTGACCAGGAAATAGCTGCAGTGTCGCAAAAAGATTTGAAAACTCAACTTAAGCTGCTTGAGTGATTATTTCTTTTTTCCACTAAACTCTGAAAGATTAACTAATGGATTTCTTCAGTTGCTGAATAAACATCTACTCTCTACATTGATACTCTTATCAAGATGGAATTTTAATGCTTATCCCTTCTTTTTAAAAAAATGAAGCCACATAAATTTATTTTCTTGCAGTTCTAAAGGTCAGAAGTCTGAAGTGTGTTTCAGTAGGCTAAAATCAGGGCATCAACATGGCTGCTTTCCTCCCAGAGCTCCAGGGAGAACCCACTTCCACCTTTTCCAGCTTCTAGAGATGGTCTGCCTCTTAGGTCTGCTTAGGGCCTCTTCCTCCATCAAGAAGTCAGCAATGTATCTTTTTTTTTTCTTTTCTTTTAACATTTCTTCTTTTTTTTAATTAGTTTATTTATCTATTTTTTAACTTTACAATATTGCATTTGTTTTGCCATACATTGACATGAATCCACCATGGATGTAGATGTGTTCCCCTTCCAGAACCCCCTCCCACCTCCCTCCCCATCCCATCCCTCTGGGTCATCCTGGTGCAGCAGCACCGAGCACCCTGTATCATGCATCGAAGTCAGCAATGTATCTTAAAATATCTCCCTGACTTTGACCTTCTGCCTCCTTTTTCCATCTTTTATGAACTCTCTTTCTTTTTTTAAAATGTTAGTTAAATATAATTTATGTACACTGGTGTGTTAATTTCTAGTGTACAGCAATGTGACAGTTCAGTTCAATTCAATACCTCAGTTATGTCCGACTCTTTGCGACCCCATGGACTGCAGCATGCCAGGCTTCCTTGTCCAACACCAACTCCTGGAGCTTGTTCAAACTCATTTCCATCATGTCCGTGATGCCATCCAACCATCTCATCCTCTGTCTTCCCCTTCTCGTCCTGCCTTCAATGTTTCCCAGCATCAGGGTCTTTTCTAAGGAGTCAGTTCTCCGGATCAGGTGGCCAAAGTTTTGGAGTTTAAACTTCAGCATCAGTCCTTCCAATAAACATTCAGGACTGATTTCCTTTAGGATTGATGGGTTTGATCTCCTTGCAGTCCAAGGGACTCTCAAGAGTCTTCTCCAACACCACAGTTCAAAAGCATCAATTCTCCAGCACTCAACTTTCTTTATGGTCCAATGCTCACTTCCATATATAACTACTGGAAAAAACATAGTTTGACTAAACGGACCTTTGTCAACAAAGTAATGTCTCTGCTTTTTAATACACTGTCTAGGTTTGTCATAGCTTTTCTTCCAAGGAGCAAGTGTCTTTAATTTCATGACTGCAGTCACCATCTGCAGTGACTTTGGAGCCCAAGCAAATAAAGTCTCTGACTGTTTTCATTGTTTCCCCATCTATTTGCCATGAAGTGATGGGACCGGGTGCCGTGATCTTAGTTTTCTGAATGTTGAGTTTTAAGCCAACTTTTTCACTCTCCTCTTTCATTTTCATCAAGAGGCTCTTTAGTTTTTCTTCACTTTTTACCCTAAGGGTGGTGTAATCTGTGTATCTGAGGTTATTTATCTTTCTCCCGGCAATCTTGATTCCAGCTTGTGTGACTCAGTTCAGTTCAGTTGCTCAGTCATGTCTGACTCTTTGCGACCCCATGAACCGCAGCACGCTAGGCCTCCCTGTCCATCACCAACTCCCGAAGTCCACCCAAACCCAAGTCCATCGAGTCAATGATGCCATCCAACCATCTCATCCTCTGTCGTCCCCTCTCCTCCTGCCCTCAGTCTTTCCCCACATCACGGTCTTTTCAAATGAGTCAGTGCTTCGCATCAGGTGGCCAAAGTATTGGAATTTCAGCTTTAACATCAGTCCTTCCAATGAACAACCAGGACTGATCTCCTTTAGGATGGAAAAGGTCAGTTTTCATTCCAGTCCCAAAGAAAGGCAATGCCAAAGAATGCTCAAACTACCGCACAATTGCATTCATCTCACACGGTAGTAAAGCAATGCTTAAGATTCTCCAAGCCAGGCTTCAGCAATACGTGAACCGTGAACTTCCAGATGTTCAAGCTGGTTTTAGAAAAGGCAGAGGAACCAGAGATCAAATTGCCAACATCCGCTGGATCATCGAAAAAGTAAGAGTTCCAGAAAAACATCTACCTCTGCTTTATTGACTATGCCAAAGCCTTTGACTGTGTGGATCACAATAAACTGTGGAAAATTCTGAAAGAGATGGGCATACCAGACCACCTGACCTGTCTCTTGAGAAACCTGTATGCAGGTCAGGAAGCAACAGTTAGAACTGGACATGGAACAAACAGACTGGTTCCAAATAGGAAAAGGAGTACATCAAGGCTGTATATTGTCACCCTGCTTATTTAACTTATATGCAGAGTACATCATGAGAAACACTGGGCTGGATGAAACACAAGCTGGAATCAAGATTGCCGGGAGAAATATCAATAAGCTCAGATATGCAGGTGACACCACCCTTATGGCAGAAAGCGAAGAAGAACTAAAGAGCCTCTTGATGAAAGTGAAAGAGGAGAGTGAAAAAGTTGGCTTAAAGCTCAACATTCAGAAAAGTAAGATCATGGCATCTGGTCCCATCACTTCATGGCAGATAGATGGCAAAACAGTGGAAACAGTGGCTGACTTTATTTTTTTTTGGGCTCCAAAATCACTGCAGATGGTGATTGCAGCCATGAAATTAAAAGACACTTACTCCTTGGAAGGAAAGTTAAGACCAACCTAGACAGCATATTAAAAAGCAGAGACATCACTTTGCTGACAAAGGTCCATCTAGTCAAGGCTATGGTTTTTCCAGTGGTCATGTATGGATGAGAGTTGGACTGTAAAGAAAGCTGAGCGCTGAAGAATTGATGCTTTTGAACTGTGGTGTTGGAGAAGACTCTTGAGAGTCCCTTGGACTGCAAGGAGATCCAACCAGTCCATCCTAAAGGAGATCAGTCCTGGGTGTTATATATATATTCTCTTTCATATTCTTTTCCATTATGGTTTATGGTTTATCACATGATGTTGAATATAGTTCCCTGTTCTATGCTTATTCCTTCTTTTTAAAAATTTTTCTTTTTTTCACTTATGTTCCTCAGTAACCATAGGAGAGGAGCTGCAGGTGGGAGTTGTATTTTAATGAATAGGTCTGAGGAAGTGTTGGCATTAATGTGCTCCTTTCCTCATCATCACAGCTACCGATGCCTGTCACTTCTCTACCTGAGGATGTTCAAACTGAAGAAGGACCACGCCATGAAGTACTCCAGATCACTGATGGAATATTTTAAGGTAATCCTTATTTTGTGTAATTTATAGGTCCCAGGTGATTAAATCACTAATGAGACATGGCAGGCATGTTATGAAATGTCACGGTTGTCACTACCGAAGGCTGAACTTTCCGCATCCTGGCCAGCCATGGCCATCTCACCTCTCCTTTGGAGCTCAGCAGAGAGCTTGGGTTTGATCCAATTCCAGGGAGAGAAGGTACCATAGTTCAATCCCCTGATGATGCTCTGGAGTGAACAAGTGGGCCTGGGCACCTTCCTGGGTCCAGTCAGGATGGTGATCCCTTCTGCCTGCACTGTGGACTGCCCGCAGAACATGGCTCACCTTACGTGAGATGACAGCCTAGAAATTTCTCTGCAGTGAGAGAAGTCACCACAGCCACCCTGGGCTCTGAGGGCACAGTCACACCCCCAGGGTCCCTTTGGCCATGGGGAGTGTTGAAGATAGTGGTTGCAGTTGAAGACAACTGATAACTTTGGCTTTGTGAAAATAAACCAACAATAAATCAACAAACTCATCCTCTAGGGAGCTGGTGTTTTTTTATTTGCAAGAAAAAATGAGATATTTGAACCACAAGATGCAATGCCAAGACGTGGGAACGAGCCCAGATAAAAACGGCAAGCCTGGAGCTGGGCCTGGCAACCGTGCCAGGTGTCATTGGCTGAGGCTCTGTGGACCTTCTGCTGCTTCCTTCCACCTGTCAATGCTGATCATGTGTTAGAGTTGAGGGCTCAAGGTTGCTGTTGGGCAGGCCTTGAAAGAAAAGGACAATTTTTTTTTTATTTAGTCATATTACTTTTTGCCAAGTGCGTCAGATGACATGGCTCAGTTGCATCAAAGCAGTTGTTTGAAATGAATCAAATCCTGACCTTACATCAGGCATTCAAAGCCAGTGGGTAGGGGTGCACGATTATGTGAGAATGCCCATTCAGCTGGGAAAAGAGCAGCTCTCATGTGGTGTGGCCATCATAAAACTAGTGCTTGTGAATGCAGTCAAATGCAGCAGCTGCCCATGACCATGTGTCTGCAGTGTCCACCTGGGCTCTGGAAAGGCGTCTTGATGATGACAGTCTGGGACAGGTCCTAAGAATGGGCATTTTGAACAAGTCCCCGAGCGATGCTGATGCTGGCCCTGTGGGGGCACTCTGAGCCACAGCCCTAGCCTCCATTCTCTGTGTCCTGTCCTGCGCAGTGTTCAGTGCACTGCAAAATACCAAACAGATGTTAAGAAACTCACTCCTCTGGCAGAGCGTTGAGCCTCTTTGAGGTTCAAAACAGGAAGCTCCCACCTGCTGAGGTCATTCTAACGATCTGATCATTGTTCTAGTGAAGCCGTGCTAAGTGTCGGGATTTCCCATGCTCCCCACGGGTACAGCCATGAAAACAGAGGAGGCCCGTTCTTTTCTTAAAATGGATTGTGTTGAAGTGTAGTTGATATACAGTGTTGTGTTAATTTCTGCTGCACAACAAAGTGATTCAGTTATACACATATATACATTCTTTTTCATGTTCTTTTTCCATTCTGGTTTATAGGAGGATATTGAATATAGTTTCCTGTGCTAAATAGTATGACCTTGTTGTTTATCCATCCTATTTATAGTAGTTTACTTCTGATAATTCCAAACTCCTATTCCTTATCTTCCCCAACTCCCTCCCCCTTGAGAACCGCAAGTCTATTCTCTATGTCTGTGAGTTTATTTCTAGTCCTTAGATATGTTCATTTGTGTCATGTTAGATTCCACATATAAGAGATGTGATATGGTGTTTGTTTTTCTCTTTCTGACTTGCTTCACTTAGTATGATGTTGATCCCTAGGTCCATCCGTGTTGCTGCTAATGGCTGAGTCATAATTCATGGTATATATGTACCACATCTTTATTCATGCCTCTGTCAATGAACATTTAGGTGTGCTTCCATGTCTTGACTACTGCAAATAGTGCTGCTGTGAATATAGGGATACATGTATCTTTTGAAATTAGACGTTTTTCCTGCTCTATGCCCCAAAATGGGATTGCTGGATCATATGGCCATTCTGTTCTTAGTTTTTTTGAGGCACCTCCATACTGTTCTCCATAGTGGCTGCATCAGTTTACATTTCCACCAGCAGTGTAGGAGGGCTCCCTTTTCAAGGAGGCCCATTCTTTAAACTGGCCCATCAGAGGGAAAAGAATGTTGAGCATTTCACTGCAGGGCAGCCCTGGACCGGTTACACTGCTCAACAGGGAAAATCATCAGCCATGAGGATATGCATGTGATGATAGCAAATCCAGGTGATACACAGACACACAGACAAAGGCTGCTTGGTTCTGCCCAGTTCCTGGGATTTTAGAAATGACAAGCCAACTTGCATCCCAGGGAAAAAGTTTGCAACTGGAGCTAAAGGTGAAAAGCTTGTCTGTACTCTGAAGAGCTTGTTTTGCAGAATAAATTTCAGATGAGGATAATTAAACCACTTCTTGGAGAACTGAGTCTGATTTCACTGGGCCTTTTAGTATATAAGATCTTTCATCAAGTGACTTTCATGGTCCTGATTGGAGCCCACTAATTATCCTAACCAGCTATTTTCATCGAGTGTGCGTCGTGGTGTGCTGACGTGCACATACATCCCAGCTCTGCTAACGAAACAGGAGGCATCCCAAAATGCTGCAATCAATATTAATGTACTCTAAATCACACTTCCATCTGTTTCTGAATTAATAAAACACAAAATAGATGTCCTCATTTCCCTCTCTGTTTCTCTCTTTTAGCAAAATGCTTCAAAAGTCGCTCAGATACCATCTCCATGGGTAGGCAATGGAAAGTAAGTATCTTCTGAAAATTGCTTTTTCATGAAAATCAGTGATTGAATAGACCCCAAATATTTGGTATTGACAAGCCGGGCACAAAGGTTAATTCTGAGATTACGATAATTTGGGTGTACACAGAATTCTAGTCGTGTTTCCGCTAATGGCAGGACAGAAAAGTTTAACATGATGTGATTCCAAATTTCTTTCACTATTTGATCTTTAAGCCAAATGACGGCCATAAAAATATCAGTTAATGAGATGGCAAGCACCATGCCATTTCGGGGAGGCAGGGTAGAGTTACCTCCACTGCAGTGGTTTTTCAATGATTCACTCAGTAATGAAAGACCAATGAAATATTCATTGATATATGGTAAGTGCTTTAATAAAACCGAAGGCATAATAGTGCTGAAAATGTGAAGACACTTTGTCAGCCAATTATCTGAGCCTTCATGATGATTTTTATATTAATACTAAAATTCCCTGCCCTAAAATATAAAAGCATCTACTATACTGCCGGCCTGAGGCTCAATGAACTCACCCACTCCACAGCTGTCCTTAGAGCCGTATGGGCTTGGAGCAGCTCATCCTTCCAGCAGCAGGGTGGGAGCCGGTAAAACAGTTGACCCGGGCCCAAGGCTGCCCTCAGTTCCCAGGGTAAAACTAAGAGAGCCCATTGTCTCTGCAATGAAAGGCCAGACCCGATGACATCAGAGCCTCCTCTGAAGAGAGGTTCCATTTCAGAGGGCAATTCAGAATCCTAGTTCTGTCTTAGCCCTGAACTAGCTATGTGTTCACACTTACCTGCCTGAGCATTCGTTTCTCTCTGAGTCCAATACCTCTCTGACCACTGCAAGCCCACTTCCCAACAGTAGATGTATTCTTTTGAAAAGAGCTGCCTTTCCCCCCATTTTTCACCACTTCAAAATTCTTATGTCTCTGATCAAAACACTTTCTTGAACAGCGAAATAGTCTCTTTTGCCACTTTATAAATATCTACAAAGCACACTCCCAAAGGAGTGAGACTGTGAACACTAAGATCATAAAAAACATTCAGAATGAGGGAACAGATCCATTAAAAACTATGCGCCAACTCAATTACTGTATTGAAAGGAAGTACCATTTAAACTGTTGAATTAGGTCTCTCTCTTATATTGACGGACAAAAGCGAGACCACAGGCCCAGAGAAAGCTGTTTTCTCTGAACACGGAGTAAAGCAAGGGCAAATTCAGGTAAGCACCCATTCAAGTATCATTGGGAAAAAGTTTTTTAATTCTGCAACGAAAGAACTCAAACACATTCTAAGCTTGTGAAGTCACATTAAAAGCCTCCTGAAATGATTTTTTAAAGCAGCTTCTGTCTGAAGAAAGCACACTCCCTTTGGTAGGTCAGAGAGCTTTTGAATGAGCCAACTCAGAATGGTTGCCCAGGGGTTACAGCCCATTCATTCAGCCCATACTTTGGGTGCATTTCCGTATGAGAGGCTGGGGATGCACTGAATGCCATAGGCTCCCTGTACTCCAGAAGCACGTGGTCCAGTGGCAGGAGGGGACATATCTGAACAAAGTTCTGTGGACACCCAATAAAAAGAGAGCTTGGGCCTCCCTGGGTGGCCAGGGAGGGCTTCTTTGCCTGCTAGCAACACTATAGCCTGCATCCCCCAGTGGATGAGGATGGCTGGCCCCACACCAGACCTCTCACGATCCTTCCAGAAGAAGCCTCCCCTGACCCTGACCGTGAAGACAGTGCAAAGAATAAGTTGGAAGGAGAAGAAAAATCTGCTCAAGATAGAGCAGGGGTCAGCAAATCTTTGCTGCAGAGGGCCAGATAATACATATTTGGGGATTTGCTGGTCCAGACGCAAAACTGAGGTTGTTACGTAAAACGAATATGAGAGAAAACAAGTTTCCACAAAAATCTTAGTGATGAAATTCATCGCAGTTTTAGAATACTATTCTGTTAAGGAGAAGAAAGGAATTTTGCAAAAATAACATTTTGTGCTCTTGGGGTTCAAATGTAGTGTTCTTATTCATCAAATTGATTGCATATGTTCATCTTTTCAAACCATTTGTAGCTCACAGGCCATGCAGAAACAGGGGTTGCACCAGTGCTTTCAGTCCCAATAGAGAGTCACTGTAACAACATCATGGAGACGCTAAAAAAGGGAGGGGCAGCAGTCTCAGATGTCACCCAGAGAGTATAAAAACAGAAGGCTATGGAAGGAGGACAGAAGAAGGCCATTTGAGGCTTTTAGAAGAGCTTTTTCAGTACACTGGGGGCCTTGGGTGCTATATCGAAAGGGTTGGAAGAGAAGATGTCCCCTAGTTGGGGACAATGGCCAATAAAAGGACTGCAAAGAGTTTGGTTGTCACTGGAGGGAACATTTCTATCAAGCAAAACTTCTCCCCAAGCTTAGGGAGGGCTGTGCCTCTACAAATATGGGAAGAGCCCGGGAAGAGTGGTAGGAACAAGCTAATGTGGACTCAGGGGTGAGGCTCGAGGTGGACACCCACATCAAGGGAAACCTAGTAGAGGGAAGGTAGGACTTGAAGGTAAGTTGGTGGAAAGGAAGGAAAATGGACTTTGCAGGAAAACAGACCTTTCAAATCCCAGCTCTTTGATCATCTGCTGTGTGGCTCTCAAAAAAGGAGCTGATCTTTTCTGAGCCCTCTTGTCATCTATGAAACAGTGGCAGCAGAAACTCACCCACAGAGTTGTCATGAGGCTTGGATATAATATCAGTGAAGCCCAGAGCACCATGCTTGGTGCACAGCAACTTTAACAAATAGCAGTTGCTGCCACTGCCATGTTTTGTTGTCATTATTACCTTTTTAAGTTGGAAAACATAAGTGATCTTGCCCCTAGAACTCCCACAGCTCTTGGTCTACACATCACTTTTGGCACTTATCCTAGTTTGCCAGAAATTAATGGATTCTTCTCCCCATTAGACTGTTTGCTCTTTTCAAAAAGGAATTGCTCATTCTTTTATTCATCAAAGATTTATTGCCTGCCTACTGTGTATGAGACACTCTGCCAGGCACTTTACCAAAGTATTTATCCCCTATCCATGTGCTGCTCTACATTATTTTTCTTCCCTCTCCAGAGCACCTCATATATAGTGGATACCATATAATAACAGAGGGATCACTGGAAGGCAATCCATTCAATTATCTAACTGGTATTAAGTACATGTTATGTATACCAGGCACCGTTGTACATGCTGGGAATGGCACTGGATGAAATAGACAGGGATCCCTGTCTATTTCACGCTCTTTTGGAAGAGAAAGACAGTAGAAAAAGAATGCATATGCTAAATGATAAATATCATAGAGGAAATTAACACAAGGAAGGGGGATAGAAAGGGCTGCTTGGCTTGGGGGAGGAGGATCTTCAATAGGGACATTAAGGAAGGATGATGAGAGAATGAGCTATGCAGATCCCTGGGGGAAGTGCATTCCAAGCAGCCAGACACCATCACCTTCTCAGATAGAGGCATGGCTAGTGACTACCAGGAGCAGCAGGGGGCAAATGTGGCTGGGAGGCAAGAGAGGATGGTGGGGATCTAGAGTGCTTGTGCTGTGGGTGGTGGAAGCCTGTGCTGGTGTGTGCACACTTATGGCCATATGCCATGGACATGAAGAAAAGCATAAGATCTGAAGCAGATCCACAGACGGAGAACTCAAGAATGAAACCCCAGCTGTGGAGAGAGCCAAAATGGAGCTGAAAGCACACTAAGAGGAGTACTGCAACAGCCCTTTCAGCCAGAGGAGCACTGTCTTAGGCAGTCTTTGACTAGTAGATTTCACGTGTATGATATGGTGTTCTGGAAGTTCAGGCATGCTCCACGTCAGATCAGCTCACGGAGCCTCATGTCATGTCAGTCATGACCAAAGGCAAACCATGCCCTCATTCTCTTTGCCTCCACCACTGATTATTTAAAAGAAAACACCAAGTGGAAGGGAAAGAAAGCCCCTCAATAGCTCCTCAATGTTATAAACTGAAAAGGCCATTTCAGGATATATGAGGTAAACAGAGGTGATGTGTTTCCCCTTGGGACTTCTGGGCATGATTGGAAATCATTGAATCCAGCTTTTCTTGCAGTCCATGAAGGCTCCAGCAAGGGGAGGGGCTCAGGAGCCCGAGGCTAGAGTCTTAGTCCCTGGGATTCCAGAACTTTTCGAGCACCACATGGTCCCCCTCTCAATGTTTGTGACACTGACACCTTTATAATCTTCTCTAGAGATTACAAATGAGGAGGTTTTCCTTTCTTGCTATAAATTGACATTTAAGGATTAATGACCACCACTTTGGTGGAGACAGGGGAGAGACCAGATAATAGCATTTCCAACCTGCCATGAAAAAAAATCCAGCATTCACTGCTTTTATGTTAACCTTCTGTGCCCGGGTCCCTGAGTTTAACTATTCCTCTGACCCCAACCTACCTTGAAAATAAATCTTTACATCAAGAATATCACACATCTCAGAAGTTATAAACAGAGAAAGCAAATCTTCACACACTCTTACATCACACAAGTGCAGAGCAAGTGTGGGGATTCACTTTACCCCTCATACTAGAACATACCAGAAGATATACTCTGTTTGTAGAAGTGGACCAAAGCTCTCATGAGGCACAGCCTGTGTGAATCTCAGGTGACCATATTGGTTCGATTGCTCCCAGACTGAGTCATCCCCTCTTCAGCATTTTGGTACATGGGGATTGCTGTTCTCCCAAATCCTCCATGGGTGCCTGTCAGGGTCCACACGTGTTCTAGGAGCAGGGGTTGGCTCTGAGGAATACAGTCACCCTGGAATGTAGTTGGCAACAAGTGGCTGGTAAAGGGGAGGGAGAGTGAGAGAAGGTTCCTGATGATGGGAGGAGTGTGTTGGGAGGAAGAAGGAATCCCAGAAACAGCTTTCCCCCATTTCTGTTACTCCCCCAAATGTTCAATCATAATAAAGTGTGCATTTTACTGGGCATTCAAAGCCTGGTTGAAAGAAGATGGGGAGAGCAGAGATGTGTATTGACCTGGCTCATAGGCACAGGCAGCAACCCAGCCTTTGGGACTGTCCATGACCTAAGCCCTCACCCTCCATGCCATGAGCAGCCAGCATGTGACTTCTTGTTACTGATATTAAAAAATTAAACAAAAATCTACCTCCAAACATTGCTACTTCCCAAAGTAGGAATTCCCAGGACATTTCTTTATAAACCAGTGTGCAGGTGAACTGTCAGCAATTAACAGCCATCCTGTAGCAGGTCTTAAAGAATCCTAAAGTGATATTCAGAATCTTACTTTTTTCCAGCTTCCCTACTACTGCTCCTTGGGGGCCTTTTAAGGATCGTACTTTGCTTATTGTGGTGACTGTATTTGGAGCAAACTGTCACCGTGGTTTCCACAAAACATTTTGATAAGAGACCAGTATAGCACATCAAGTTTTTCTAAGTGCCAATATCCATTCTGGCAGCAGGTAGAGAAAGCATCATAACTCTGAGCTGATTCTTTCTCTGGAACATCAGAAGACTTGTTATATGTATTCAAAGTAAGAGCTACATTTGTGGGTAGAATTAATGCCAGAGAAAGATTCACCCAGCTCTCTCTCTGGTATTTTAAAACAAAGTAGCAACATGCACAGAGTCATCAGTGGTTGCCAAAGGCACTCAGACTTCTGTGTTTAAAGTTAGAAAAGGAGAAGGATGGCTCTTTCTACAGCCTGGCACTGTAGCCCTGGGTGGGTTGGTCTGATGAGGCAGGAACAGTGGGGAGGGGGTCATAATTAGCTCTTTCTATACAGAGGCCTCAGGAGAAAACTACTGTGTGGGTGAAAGCTGTAGGGTGTCCTCTGAGAAGAGTTGGTAGGATGTGAGAGCAAGCTTCATAGATGTTCACCATGCCAAACATCACTGTGGCAAATCACATCCTCAAAAGGTCCCAGTATGATGAGGGAGGGCTAAAATGCTATTGTCACTCTCCCCTAGCAGCCTAACAAGGCCTGTCTCTTCCCATCCTCCAGGAATACTCCGTCCCCAGTGTCTCTCAACAACGTCTCTCCCATCAACGCAATGGGGAACTGTAACAACGGCCCAGTCACCATCCCACAGCGCATTCACCACATGGCTGCCAGCCACGTCAACATCACGAGCAACGTGTTACGGGGCTATGAACACTGGGACATGGCTGACAAACTGACAAGAGAGAACAAAGGTATGCTGGTCTGTTCAACTGGTTGCTCCTGGGCCATGGTAGATTCAACCTGCTTTGAAGGGATTGAGTTTCTCATGATGACCTTCTCTTTCTGTTGATCTAATTTTAAGGCTAGATGAGGGAAGAAGGGGTGAGATCAGGGTCGACTCAGTGACCAGTTTTTGTGAAGAGAGTGAAAAGATCTAGAATCAAATTCTCCTTTAAAACTTAAAGTAACATGAATTATGATGTATTGTCAAATGTCTTTTTCAGATTTTCACTCAATGGTAAGGATCAACATAGAGAAACAGAGCAAAGCAAAAAGAATAATTTGCAAATTAATTGGGATCAATATACTATTGGCTTTTTTTTAAAGAGAAGTGAGGTTGCACCATGGCCTTCTATCTTCATTATATTCATCAGCTCCAGGGACTTCCATGGTGGTCCAGTGGTTGAGACTCTGAGCTTCCAATGCAGGGGGCCCAGGTTCATTCCCTGGTCAGGGAACTAGATCCCACATGCTGCGTGGTGCAGCCAAAATATATTTTTAAAAAATTATTGAAGATAATAATCATCAGTCCCAGGGCACTTGATAATGTGGCTTGCATTCAGAAACGAGAGTCAAGGCTCAGCTAGTGTTTTTCACCCACTGACACTTGGGACAAAGGATCAGGGCCCCATTCATGAGAACACATGAGGTTTGCTACAAAACAAATGCAGGGAGGGCTCTGCTTCACCAGAGGGTGAGTCAATGGCCCTCCACCACTCAAGCTGCATCTGTGACCCTAGCTGTCACCCAGGTTCACCCTGAAGCCTCACTATCCTAATGAAGATAGGAAGTTCAAAGAAACCATACTTTGGCCCTGGCCATTCAGTGGACTTTGGTGATTCTGGGGCAGCAGTTAGCAAAAGACCCACTGTAGTTAGGGTGGAGACAGATGTGGGTCTTTCAGATCAGATTGCAAAGAGGTGACCCGAGTTTTAGAGCAGCAGAAACATCTGGCCAGATACAGGTAAAAATTCATGGCCCACATGCACTGGTGGCTCCTGCCAGGACATGACATGGTAAGAGCAGCATGGAGTGGGCTTGGGTCCCGGGCAGTAACAGGAGTTTCATGGAAGCAGGCTGGGGGTGCAGGCCACTGAGATGCAGAGGGAAGTTCCTATGAGTTACTGGCCCCTCCTCCTGGCTGCATCTCTACTGCGGGATCACTCAGCAGGCAGGAGACAGTCCCACAGAACTAGAAAGGGTGCAGATTTTGAAGCCTAATCTTTTAAGCTTGAATCATGTCAGTTACTGGCTGGGTGACCTCAGACAGTTACTGAAATCTGTGAGCTACTCCCTAGCTTCCATTTCTATAATGGGTATAATGAAGACAGGATGACAGTGAAACTACCCACAAGGATGATAAGAAATGGGTGGAATAAAACAGGATGTGTCAGTCACCTAGCATAAAATATCAGGTGCAAGGTAGAAATCCTACAAATGTTTCTTTCTCTTTCCTTATTCCATATGATGACATATAGTTCAGATTCTGTGGCTATCAAAGCATATTCCATAATTTGGGACCTCAACCCTCAAACCAACCATTAACACTGACTCCTGGGGTTATTTGCATGTGTTGGTTCTATGTGTTCATGCAGCAATTTCTATATGCCAGGTGCTGTACTCTTTGTTTTATCATTTGTCTTCTCATTTATTCCAGTTTCCTGGATGTAGAAACTGAGGCTCAGTGAGGTTCAGAAATTCACCCATGATATCACAGCTCATCATATTGAAAGCAGAAATTGAATGGAGAACTATCAGATTTCAGAGTCTGAACTGTTAACCTACAGGATGCACTGCCCATCTAGAGGGCAGAATTAAGAATGCATCCTCAGAAACCTTCAGTGAGTTCTCACTTATCTGAGTAAGAGACAGTTCTTAAACTTGACCACTTTCCTCAGCTTCTGGAAATCCAAAGACAACTGACCCAGACAAGCAGGCCAATCCACGAGTTCTGGAATTAATCATGAAGGCATAAGCATCTCAAGTCTTGCCTAGCTTATCTGCCTCCACTTTTCTCTGTCTTATGTTGCACTGGTAACTGGGGAGCAGTTCAATATTTATGGATTTCCTTCATAATTGCATACATTTTCAAATCTGGTAAAGTAACTCCTTATAAATTTACCACAGAACTTCCCAGGAGCACTGTAGTGGCTGGGCTGATGTTTGAGTGAGATAATACTCATCTTGTCCTCAGCACGTGTGTCAGGGAGTTGTTCAAGTCCATGCCTACTACTGAGTCAACATGACTCTGTCACTCCACCAGCAGAAATGCACTGCACCCTGCCTGCGTGGTCTGGAGGCTATTCAGGGGCCTGGACAGAGGACCTAGTTTGGAATCTTCTGTTTGCAACCTTGAGTTTCACACACTCTGTCATTTCTGAGCTTCTCAGAGTGAGGGACTCTTCCCACATCTGTCTTGTCCCCATAGACATGGGGAAACTGAGGCGCTTCCCTTTTGAGTGAAACTCTCCCTCCCCCCAGAGACTACCATGTATGTGCACAATTCCCCACCCAGTCATGCAATGGAGATGGCTGAGGTTGGCTGTTCCAGTGGAAGGTCTCCACCCCTGCCCCCTGTCTGCCTGCCTGTATAGCTGCAGATGGCTCGTTGCAGAAGATGGGCCAATAGGGCTGATTCTGCCCTCTGGCCTTGTTCTAGAAGCCCAGTTTCCTATCTTCCCAGCTGCCGACTTGAAGCACTTATTAAAATGGTGACCTGGGTACCTATTTAAGAATGCCACCACCACGGGCTGTGTGCAGAATACCCAAGGGACATCTCGTTCACATTCACTCGACAGCGACTGGGTCCTTTAACATTTCCCTTAATATTGTATTACAGAAGAAAGTATTTTCAATGCCCAAAATAATTCACTCCTTAATCAGCAGAAATTACTTTTATTGCATAGAACAGGTTAAACAGTATCACATAATCAAATGAACCTGATACATGGCGAAGGAGCCCATATGTTATATATAACATGAAAAATCAATGCATTGTTTAGTGAAACACCATCTTCTGGGCAATCAAGCACACATAACCCACGCATGGAAATTGCTTTACAAGAAGGCAGGAGAGCATCCCAACCACTTGAGGGTAGTCTCCAACACCTCCTCCCTCTCTCTCCACAAAGATACCTCACCCTCAGCCAGCATAGGATCCATTTTGTCATGGACAAGAGCCTGCTTCTCATGGAGATCGACACAGTGCCAGTCCAATCAATTCAGACATACAAAGGAGAAGCCTAGCTGGTTTCTGAACATCAGAGAATTTTTCCGACATACTCCCCCCACCCTACCCCAAAGCAGACAGTCTGAGACTCTGGTCCCACTGCTTAGTAGGGAGAGCTTCAGTGCTGTTCCTTGCCTGAGTTAGCTTGCGGGGAATCAGCAATGCACTCTTACCATCCATGTCCCAGGGGGCCAGGGGACATGCTGTGTGACAGATCCTTACAGGTTATTTTCCTTCCCTAAAGGAATAAGACGAACCAAGTCAGATGCTTCCTAGACAGTGACTTGGCCTTAGATACCAATGGTGCTAATGGCGATCCAGGCTCACTGGTTATATCTACATCAAGCCAAGAAACATCAGTGAAGTCATGTCATTTAGACAAAAGGAAAAGAGAGTAGTTTCAATTGCATAACACACAGAATGAGAAACAGCTTGGTATCATATACCATTTTGTGTATAAAGACACCTTTCTAACTATAAATTTATAACATACAAAATATAAATTCAATATTTTATATAAAATATATTTAGATACATAACTTTATGTGTAGATTTTCAATTTGTAAATATTATATATGTTTATATAAACATATATGTAAATATATAGACAAATATATTTTATATGTAATATATGCATATTGTGATATATGTGTGTATATCTGACAAACCTCCACAGGATTGTAATGTACTTTTAGAGGTCACTGTCTAAGAAAATGTATAGTAATTTGAAAAAAACTTACTATGAATTAACAGATTTGGGTGAATTTGTGTTTTCTTAATCACAGTAATACAGACATGATTTATGCTATGGAGTTTGGGGAGCTAACAAATGATTAAAACCGTGGTGCTTAATATCCATATGAAGTTTGGATCACCTTGTAGGTACTCTGGAAATTGGTGTCTAATGAATGAATGAATGAACCAAGTATAACTCATCCAATGTCCACATGCTTGGGATGCTGCTTATGGCCCTACTGTCATTTAAAGGCCTGACTAAGGTCTGCTCTGATTTTCAGAATTCTTTGGCGATCTGGACACGTTGATGGGGCCCCTGACGCAGCACAGCAGCATGACCAATCTCGTTCGCTACGTTCGCCAGGGACTGTGCTGGCTGCGCATCGATGCCCACTTGTTGTAGTGGCTGCGCCCCCATCTCCAGCCTTGCCGCCCACCATGCTACCTCTACCAGAGCGCCGATGGGCACTGGTGGAACTCCACTCATTTGGGAAAGTTCTCTTTGATTATGTTTGTTTTGATGCTTCTTTTGATATCTGTGAAAACCAGAAGTCATTGTAAGTGGACACTACACCTTGAGAGCAGTGTGTCTTTTATCACTTAGTCATTTTTCTGCATTTTCTATGCATTTCACAGATCCCACCATCCTTTTGTGCTTGATGGAATGACAGTCCCTACAGTATTTTTTTAGGCCCACACTACCCAAAAGAAAGAATGGAAAGCAACTGTGAGAACAGGTTCCTGAGAAGTGAAACAAAAAATGTCATATATATACATATATATATATATATATGTGTGTGTGTGTGTGTGTGTGTGTGTATATATATATATTTATATATATATGTCATATGTCATGTATATGTCTATGTATGAACGCAGACACAGAGGACCTGCAAAGATTCAAATTTTCAGCAGTAGCCATTCCCCAAACTGTGCTGTTCTGTCCAGATAAGAACGTATTTCAGAATCCTTTGTTAAACTTTTGTGATTCCCACAGACTTAGTTTTCAGATGAGAATTTTCATTGTTGAAACCCACTGGTTAGATGTTTTAGCAACATCGGAAAGTTAAGAGTGTTAAGAAAATTCATGAGCACAGCAATGCCACTCTGGAATGGTACTCCGGCATGCAGCCAGAGGACTTTTTAGTTAGTACCCCTTTCCTGATTCCCTATTTGAAAAATGTCAAGGATGAGAAGGAGTGAAAACATTTATATCAACAACTTTAAGGCATCAGCTGGCATAAGTCGTTTTGAACTCCATGATTTGAAGTGTAAATCCTCACCCGGGATTCTCTTTGTGTAAAGCTCCCCTTTGAAGGGCAGTTCAATGGCACATACCCTAGTAGCCTAGATGCTACACATCAGTTTAGAGATGAGAGATGAGAGGGCTCTGGCAACTGTCCAGAAAATCCACACCTCTGCCTCTTTTGCAGTTGATTGGTGGGTCCATAACTGGCAGGACTTTTTTTTTTTTTTACTGTGTTTTGCTTGAATCTCTGGAAACCAAAGTCAAGTTCTCACTACTAGAAGTAGTCATATACAATTTGTTTCCTAATGGCTTTAAAATATGGACTTCCCCAATTATTATCCACATTTGCTATTTTACAGAATTTCTTTTTGACTTCTTTCTGTTTTCATCTACCTTTCTCTTCCTTTTTCTTTTGTTTCTTTTGATTTTGGCTCATCAGCTTTTGACTGAAATACAATCACCGATTTTATTCAAGTCTATATTATCTTGAACCATTTCCATGAAAATCCCAATGAAAACTCCAGAGTCTCTAAGTTGTAGCTAGTCTTTTAACAAAAAATGAGTTGGGGTAGTGCTTCACCCTCGGGTGGTTTTAAAAGAGCTCTGAAGGTGGGGAACAGTTCCGTTGATTTGGAGATATTTCAGAGTCACTTGAGACTATCCCCACCCCTTTTGATCCTCTGCATTCATTTTGTGTCCCTAAACATCACAATGTAAATATCATCTTTGGTGTTCCAACCCACTAAAAGAATCCCACACACATGGTAAAAAACTATTCATACATTAGTTAGTTCCTTGTAATTACCTGCCAGTATCTAATTCCATGTAGCCTTTCATCAGCTGAGTTATTGGATTCTTTTCACTGAATTATGACCAGATAAATAATAGATACATGCCCATAAAAGATGCAAACTTGTATGATTTTTGAAAGCAAGTCATGCAAGTGATAGGAACGGCAAAGGATCCCCTCTACACTCTCACTGTCAAGTTTAGGTATTATCCCCAGTTGCAAAAGAGCCAGACTTGAGCTCTGCTCTGGTGATCTTTGAGCTGAAGGCCCTTTGTGGTATCATAAGGGCTGTGGATGTTGTTCTCCAGTGGCTGAGGCCACGTTGTGAAGATGACAGCTGGGAGCATCCCGGCAGCTGGCTCAGCACTTTTCATGCCCCCAGTGTGGTTGAGCTGGATGTTGGCAGTCTCAGCATCAACCCTAACACACACAGACACACACTGACCAATGCAACCCAAGAGAAATCTTTCCTGAACCTCTTAAGTGAGGAACATGATCCTATGAACGACTCCAAATACCCAAAGTGGATGTCACTTACACAGATGAAGCTGATAGCTCTGCAGTGACTCAAGGTCTCTGTTTGTTTCCCACGGCTTACCAGGTGGAGTGCCTAAATATGACTATATAATGAAGCCCACTGGTCTGACTTGCATGTTCAACCTAGATCACCATCCTAGACCATCATGGATTTATGAGTAGATTCTCCTTGAAATTCAACCTCCAGGAACTAGACATTAAAATGTAGGGACAGTTTCCTGGGGATACAAGTATATTGCCTCATGAATGAAAGACTCGTATCTCTAGTTTCAGTGAGTCGTTCTATCTACCTGACACACAACAGGGAGACAGCAGAGCAGCCTGCTTGCTGCCTGATGTGTCACCTCTGGTGGCTGAGTGTAAAGTGTGTCCAGATCAGCAGCACGATGATCAAATCTGACAAGCAAGCTCAGGATCACCACCTGATTACTTAGCAGACCCATTTGTAAAGCAGCTTAGAAACCAATTAAACATGGAGGATGAATTGCCTTCCTCTCCCTGGAGATGATACATCTTTCAGTTTCCTGATTAAGGATTGTTGCTGTTTTCTAGGCACTCTATTCATCACGTTGTAAATGGTGATGTGTGTCGTAGGTGTGCAGCATTTTGAGGGACTGAAATAATATTTTGTCAAGCAAATCTCTTCAGTGTACCAGTTTGTGGGAGGGATATGAGACATGTGGATGGTGGTGAGAGATCCTGCCTCAGACTGTGATGGAAGCTTGACGAGACACATCTCACAGTAAGCACATGGAGTTAGGGTCATGGGCAAAGAAATGGGCGGCTCCACCGAGCGAGCAAGTTCACAAAAGGATCTCAGCCCTGCAAACGGGACCCACATAGGGCCACCACTATGCCTTCACTTGTCACCCAAGCTCCAACCACAGAGGGTTTGACAAGTTTGTGTTACGATATTGGCTTGGCTTTGTATTTTAATTAACCTTGGATTTTTTAGTGGTTTTGTCATATTACTGTCTGAGTTCAGTAGGTAGAATTAATTTGTAAAGAGTATACTAGTGTGGTCCTCGGAGTAGAATTTAGCCGTGAGCATGTTGTTAGCCAGCCTGTAGACTGTTAATTACTTAATAATCTCATTGGGAAAATACTAGTAGTTTTCTGTTTGGATGACAGAATTGGAAAAGCAGATTAGCTGCTGCTAACTTTTCAAAGACTTGAGGTTGGTATGCCTTATTTCCATGCAATGACATCAAATGATTCAAATCTCCCGTCAATAACCAAGTTGCTGAATTCGAAACCATTGGCTAAAATGTGTTTTGTTGAGTTGTCAAATGGATGAATTTTCCTTTGGACAGCACCTTACTATGTGCATCGGACTGGGTCTTCATTGGGAAGATACTTGTCCTCTCAATATCTTTGTCAAAGTTATCTAATTTGGATTGTGTTTTATTGAAATTTGCGTCCCAGAGGTTGAAGTTGGAAAATGAAGTTGGAAAGCATTTCTGAAGGCAGAATCGATGTAGATGTGGGGGTGGAGCCCTCACATATTTCTCAATAGACATGAAAAAATTCACCTGCATGAGCTGGCAGGTGGGAGACACCAAACTGGATCACTGGGTAGGACTACTCAGTAAGGCAATGAACTGCTTGTTTAGAGAAGCATCACCCTCCCCATTGAGAAAATGTGTGGCGAGACACTAGCGCTACACAACATTGAATGGATGGGTCGATTCCATGCCCGCAGATTCAGTTCTGTGGGGAAAAAATTTGGAGCCCGTTGTCGCTTGCTCTATTGTGCGACTGGCGGACTAAATTCTTCTTCGTCGTCGTTATTGTTGCTGTTGTTGTTGTTGCTGTTGTTGTTCTCATTTCCACTCGCACAGCCTTATTCTTATAATGAAACTCTGATTCGTTTGCTCTTTGGTGTTCGCAAACTCCAACAACAGAACTGGCATCTGTGTACTGATAATCAGCAGTGACCCTGGCAGGAGGCTAATCGGACAGGCTGATCTCAGACATTAATCCTACCATCTGATATTTTCGGGGAAAGTAAAAGTATGAATTCCCTTTCTGTTCTCCTCCTCACAAGCCCAGAAGCCCCCTTTCCCAAGAGCATCATGTTTCCCTCTGTAATCCATCGAATCAAAGCAAATTACATTGTGGGGAGGGCTGAGGGGGGTGGGGTGGGGATTAGAGGGTAGGGAAGCCCTTCCAGGCCAGGCTGCAGTTTTTGCCCCTTTCTGCTTCTGACCTGAGATGGTAATGACTCCATCAGGCTCACCATGGGTTTAGGGGACACAGAACTGCTGTTCCGATCCATGATCAACCATCGTTCTTCTAAGAGATTGGAGCTTTGCTGTTTCATTAACTGTGCAGTGTAGACTAATGGTGTTTAATAAAAATCATTCAAAATTTCAAACTCTTTTGCCAGTGACCTCAATTTTGTTGGCTCTTCAATTTGTACCAGACTTTGAGGAGGGAAGGGGGAAACCCAGGAAGCCTGCTTCTAGGCCCCTGGCTTGATGCTGCAGGGAGCACCCCCAGGGCCCACCAGCACTTGCTGGTCAGGTGCCACATGCAGACCAACTGGGAACCCTCGTGAAGAAAGAATGTCCCCGTGGATGCTTGCAGCTGGGGCTAGCGTGCTCCTACTGAGGGTATCATTATTCTCCAGCCTCTGCAGCATGAAGCCAGCTGTTGGATCAGGCACTTAATCAGAACTGTAACCTGTTCAGTTCTGGCCTGCATCACCCCTGTATCTCTGAATAGGGGAAACATCTCAGAGCCTAGGGTCCAGCAGGGTGCACAAGGCCAGCCAAATGCCCCCCAGATGCCGGTGCCCTTCTGTGGTTCTGCAGTTTTTCCAGCCACATCACTGAATACAGAGTTGGGAAGAGATAGACGCAAAGTTGGGAGACCAGGTAAACCAGCTCCAACACAGGACTGATTGCAGCCAATCAAAGGGGCTCGGAGTTCACACTTATGTTATGTGCACACACACACACACACACTTTAATGACAAAACTATTACATCATTTTCAAATATGGGTCAATCTTGTAGGAAATGTAGATAATCTATGATGAGATCCTGGAGGTGTGGGTTTTAAGCTGGAAGGAATGAAGCCCTCTTGAGCCCAAAACACAGATGCATTGGCGGGAGTATGTGGGTCGTCTCCACATCTCCAAGGTAAAATGGAAGTGAAATAAGTGCTTAGAAAACTTTCATGGTTGGTTAAAAAAATAAGGATAGGTGAGTATTATTATTATTTTATTATTATTAAAATGCCCAAATAGTACTTCAAACTTGTAAATGTCACTTGGATAAATGATTTACTATTGCTCCTACTAAAGACAGCCTTCATCTAGTTAGGAAACATTAGGCCCTCTATGGGGAATAGCACAATTCAAAATGCATTGTGTTGTTTTCTTACTCTATGGCAACTCAGTAATTCTCCCATTTCCCTGTTGTTGTTCAGAAGGTTTTTGCTTTTGCTATTAGTAATTGAAGTTATTAAGCATATGTTTTAATTTTAAAGTATCTATTTACTATCCTTGCTCTGAAATCAAACTAAAATGTCTCCTGGATCAGTTCCATGATTAATATTCAGAAATTATCATCCAAAGCAAAACAATTCCCTTTTCTACCCAATATAAAGAAAGCAGTGTCACTAACAAGAAAACATAAAGTGCAGTGTATTTTCCTAAGACAACGAGGTTTTTGTTAAAAACAAACACACAAAATATTTTTTTTCAATTAGACCTCATCATAAATCAACTGAGAATAATGAAACAGAAAGTCTCAAAGGACCTGTTCTCCTGGTCCCATGAATCTTCTACAGTTAATAAGAGGTTTGTATCTGGAAAGGGTGAAGAACTTGCTATAAAATCCTATTTTTCTTTAGACATTTCCATGTTTTGTCTGGGTCTGTGTCCACAGTCAAGTGTTAGCCCTGAAGGACACCCGTATCTTTCATGCATTCTTTCTGGCCCCTCTCTATCCCCCTTGCCTCTGCAGTTCTTTCTGTGACCAGCATGATAACATGGTTGAACAGCGGGTTCTTCAAGCCCCTTGTTGTATTCCTGCAACATTTGTCCTGACTGGGTATGGTCCCATCTGGGTCTGGTTAATTGCTATCACACTCACATGGGGACTTGGCGTCCCCCAAGGCCATGGACTAGTTTGCATGGAGACAGAGAGCTAGAAATATCTTCATCATCATCCGGTGATTTTCTATTTCAAAACCATCCTCACGAATCAATCATATTCACCCACAAATATTACAAATGAGATTGATTTTGCCTCAAGACAATTTGTCAGATAGTTTTTTCTTCCTGGATGACTCTACTCTCTGCGTACTTTAGAAAGGGAAATATCTGAGATGAAATCCCCCACATTTGTTCAATGCCACAAATGGCTGTTTTTATTCATATTTTCCTCAGAATAAATAATGCTTCTGAAGATGGTTTGATGTAGTGTTGTCTTTGGATAAAATAAATCCTTTAAAAGTGAGCCTGGTGGAGCTACCGTGCTCAGAATGCCCCTGGGGATCAGAAGATCCCTCACATTCTTCCCCTCAGCACACTTGATGGGCTGACTGCCATATTCATAGGCTCCTCCAAGAAGAGACTGGTTTCTGTTCTGTTCTGTGCTGGTGATCGTGGTGGCTGTGGCTGTTCCTTGTCTCTCTCTCTCTCTTTCTTACCTGGCTCTGGCTTTCGCTTTCCTGCTCGGGATCTTTCTGTCTCTAAACAAATGAATAGTTGAATTCAATGTGAGCTTCTGAACTGTAACTTGTTCTTTCTTTTAAGACATAACAGGTTAATAAAAATATCTGTGTTCTGATTTCAAACATGCCACCTGGAGAGGCATGCTGTATTCTGAAACCGTGATATTATAACAACCGCATTATCATATGGCAGTATAAATACTCATCTGTTGAATTCATTTGTCCGGTTGTAGAACTTTGTGGAGTGTTTAGACCTTGATGATGTAATTTTGGAGCAAGTGCAGTGGTTGCAGGCAGATGAGACACTTTACATCAGGATTTTTCAATGAACTTTAGCTGGAGGCCTGGCGATGACAAACATTTTCAGATGTTGCTGTAACCATGATAAATGTGAAGCACAAATTTCTGTTCCAGAAATTTCCCAGAACTCTTCAGTCAAGGTGGTTTTATTTTAGGTTCATCTTTTCATTTTTTTTCTTTCTTTTTTTACTTTTTTTTTATTTTGAAGGGGTTTGTTATTATTGACTGAAGAGAGATTTTTGACTGTAATGTGTATTTCTCCTGTCTTTCCCTCTCTTTCTCTATCCCCTCTCCTTCCCTTGTTAAAATATTTAAATCTGGAGTCTTTTGCAAATCTGCATTAGATCAGGCCAGGAATGAAGTCTGAGTCTAAGCAGACATTGATGGGTTTTCAAAGAGGAATGCTCTCTATCCCTGTGGCCCTTCCACACCCCACACTGAAGAACAGAAAGGCACTTTTCTAACATCGTTTGGACCTAATGCAGTTTAAAAAATGACTCCACGTGTTTTTCCAGTAGTCATTTGACTGAGACTTGAAAAATACCCCTGAGACTTACCAGGGGTGTCTTCTGCCTGGTCTACAGCGTGTGTGTTTGCTTTGTATCTTAGAGGCATATTCCTGTCTTATGTGCTCATTTGAAATATCTCATCATATTCACATTAGCCTGTATATAAGAACCAGAGAGATAATCTCCCCACATGTTGTAAATGAAGATGTGACTTTATAAAACTTTCCTTCTTGAAAATAAAAAGACATTTTCGTGCATATTTTAAAATAGAAAGTTTGTATATTTAAGTGTCATGGAAATATTTTATTGAGTAACCAGGATACAAAAGGGAATTTAATTGTCATCATATGCTTTGTGTGTGAGGGGGAGGGGGGCTCACCAGCACTGTGTCACTGGACAATTGTGGCAAGCCAGAGTTGCCCACATAGAACACATCATCTGTGTCTGTGTGTGTGTGTGCACACACGTGAAACACGTCTGGCTTGCTGTTCTTCATGGGATTTGAGCTTTTCCTTCTTGAAAAACATTGCTGTACAGTTCCAGGAAGGCCATGGCTCCATTGCTATGTGAAGGCTGTTTGAAATATAAACTCCTCTCCCCTTGGAAGCTATTATCACTGTATTATGGCTCAACTGCATGGATTCCATTGGCCTTTGTGAGGGGAAAAAGTGAAAGTGAAAGTCATTCGGTCCTGTCTGACTCTTTGAGACCCCATGGACGGTAGCCTGCCAGGCTCCTCTGTCCATGGGATTTCCCAGGCAAGAATGCTGGAGTGGGTTGCCATTTTCTTCTCCAGGGGATCTTCCTGACCCAGGGATCGAACCCACGTCTCCCCTGTCTCATGCGTTGCTGATGGATTCTTTACTGTCCAAACCACTAGGGAAGCTCAAGAGGCTCTGTTCAAATCCAGCTAAGTTTCCAAGAGAAAACCATAGGCCAAGATGCACAGGGAGGCAGAAAGATGGAGGCTGTGGCATTTGAGCTGAGTTGAGCCCTTAAGGTTGGCGTGAACTTGCCCTTGAGCAGCAGCTCAAGTTCCTGAGGCTAGTGTCCTGGCCTGGGCTCCCTCAATGTCAGTAGATGAGTAGAACCATCAGAAATAGCCTGACCTGGTTCCTGAGAGATCCTGCCCCTAGTGGAAGACCCTTTTCACACTGGGGGCACCCCAAGTGGCCATGACAATTTGATGGTCATTCACAAAGCACCTCCTTTGTTTTACCAAAATCCAATTCAGCTTTTGAACCACTTTTTCGTGGGTGCAGATTTCTAATATTCATACTCATTGCAGATTCACCGACTGTCACTGTTCTTAACAAGCATACTCATCTCATCAGAATTTCAGTCAGTTCCGATGTTCTATATCAATTAAGGTAACTGTTCAAACATCAAGCAATGAATGAAATGGTACCTGGTTCCTCAAAACTGGTTTCATGTGCTTTACGTGAAGGAAACTGTATCTGCCTGTGTTGCTTTGCATTTCAAATGTGTGGCGCACAAGCGTTTTGTTGGTGCTTTGTTCTCAGTACAGTAACTCTGTGTACAAACGTTTTCATGTAGTTTTGTTGTTTTCCAACACGATGTCTCTGTAAAAATTATATTGGCTAAGCTGGTGCATTGGTTTCTCTCATAGAGGCATTAACTATACTGCCAATGCATTGAATTATTGAAAAATGCAAAATAAAATTTTTATGAAAATCTCATGTCAGACATGTAGATGATTCTACTTACAGACTTTCCAGCCATAAGTACCAAATTACCACTCCTTTTGTATTCTAAGGCATAGTCAACCCCCCATCCAATTACCTCAACAGCTTTAAAACAGAACCGGAAAGCGAATAACTCTCACAAAGCCAGTTCATTTGATGAGAGACCCTTGGTCTAGCATTCAAAACCCATTGAAGAGAACATGATCAAATGTTTAGTTATCTGGGTTCCTAGTACACAGCACAAAAAAGACTTGCAAAATATAAAGTCATAATTGCAATGGCTTTTAAATTATAAAGCTAGCCTAAAAACTTAAAAGCATAGCCAATGACTATGGCCATTTCTGGTGGAGGCGTGCAGTCACTGGCCTGGGAGGGCAGCATAAGCAATCATTTTAGGTCACAATAATGACATCAAGTCACCAGGAAAAGGTTCAATTATTTTAATTATCCTTTTTACTAAGGCAGAAGAGCCAAATATTTAGAACTATTACATTCAGAATGTTTAACATTTTCCAGGCAGTGCCAAGGAAGTTTCAGCTACCTAGAATTTTCATTTATAAAGAATCTCTTCCCTGGACATGCAAAATGAGCAATTGCAATGCTAAGACACTACGCAGCACAAAGCACTTGTCCGTGAACATGAAATTAACAATCAGCTGAGTTGAACTTCCTGTGAGCCAGTGAAATGCACTTGGTGTGGCCGGATATTCTGACCCTGCTGAAATAATCTAGGTTAGAACACTGCTGTAGCTAACTGTGGCTGAAACTGAAGCTTGTAACACTATCACTAAGAATTCTGAATCCTTTCCATAATTTGAAGTCCACAATGTCGGTAAATATGAGCATTTTTCTTAGGAGATAATGAAGAAATATTTAATCTGAGTAAATAGAGCTAAACAGAGTATAAATTTGTTCTTGAGCAACGAAGTTGTTTTCACCTTCACTCGAAAAAACCAAAGTCATAAATTATAATCATGCCTAGGTAAATGTGAGCCTGTGTGCAGAGAAGACCCAGGAGGAAAAAGGCAGAGGGACATTTTTCAAAATTGGAGTACTGGGATTATGCTAACTGATCAGTTTCTATGGTGGTTACTGTGTGCTAGGCCCTGTTCTAGCACTTACTTATGTAATCCTCTAATGACCCTATGAGATAAGTATCAATACTATTATATTCCTGTTCCATAGATGATAAGACAGAGGCACAAGATTAAGTCACACAGTCAGAATTTAGACAGTGTGGCCCCAAAGCCCTTGATCTTAACCATTACCATCTACTGCTTCTCACTGTCCTTCCAGAGGACTCTAAAGGAAAGGCCTTGGGCCAGTCTTCCAGAAATGCCTCCTTCCATGAAGACTGAGATCAGGACCTGGCTGAAGACAGCAACTCAGGAGAGATGTGGTGAGATAGGACTCCTTATGCTTGGAAGTAGCAAATAGAAGAGATAGCACAATCTTGTCAGCCAGCTGGACACTCTGGTTGGGGTCATGGTTAGGTCTTTGACTGTCTGAGCTTTAAATCAGTCCTTTTAGCAGGCAGACCTGGTGTGGCTTAACTCCTTGTGATCCGTATGCACAGAAGGGAGACAGAACATCCCTGGGGAGCAAGTGTCCTGGGTTTTGAAAGAGGATTTTAGGTCAGGCTCTTGCAGCCTGACAAAAAGGAAATTCTTAACCTGTCTATGCCCCACTTCCTTCCTCTACAAAATGGAGTTGATAATATCAACCTTCTCCCCACTTTCAGAGATGAGCAAGCTGTCATCAATATAGGTGTTTCTCATCCTACATACCCTCCTGGCAACTCTGAGGACTGTGTTACTCCAAAGAATCTCCCCCAACATGCTGCAATTATCAAGGTCAGCAAACTTCACCCCTGAGGGTGTTAATGGGGCAACCACCTGGTTGCCTCGCTGGCAGGGGCTGTGCCACAACTAGGTAGATGTGCAGAATGTTCCACACAGGCAGAGTGGGAGGAGGCAGGAAGCACTGAGACTCTTGCTCTGGTCCAAGAATATGTTGAGATTTGTGAGTTTCTCCAGGAAACACCTTTCAGGCTTAGTGGGCGATTTTATCCCCGTCCCCCTTTTTTTTAGTAAAGGAAATAAAATCTAAAATCTTTAGCCATGATACAAGTAGAATCTATGTAATTTCTGAAGGGGGATTTTGCCCATAAGTTTCAGGTATGGACCTTGGAAAGTGACCTGTGTTCTCCAGGCCCTTGGTACCTGGGATGGGTTCTGTGTGGATTGTGAACTGGGGGCCTACCTGGACTGAGACTCATAGGACCAGGAGGCAAGTGGAAGGCAGGAAATGACCTTCAAGCCCTGTCTTTCTAGCGGTGACTCTCCACCCTTCATTCTACCCACTTACTTGGGGTGGGGGTAGAAGATTTTGAGAGTTAAGTGGGAACAGGAGGTGATGGTGCTTGTCGTGCCCTAGAGAAAACATCCGGTAGGAACCCAAGCTCAGAGTCCTCTTCTCCAAGGAAGGGAGTATGTCTCCTGCTTTTGTAACTCTTTAGGAATTGCCTGGGTAGTTCTGACCACAGTTCACTTGAACATTTTCTCGTTTCCCAAATAAGACAGACCCTGCAGTGGCCCAGAGATGTGAGGTTAGCCCCGAGAAGGGGCAGCTGCACCTCTCTGGAAACATTATCCTGGGCAGAGCTGGACCTGGGCAGAGGCTGATGGTGGTGAACTGAGATTCTCTCAGAATTCCTTACTTTGAGTACACAGCGTAATCCAGGGATCAGGAAGGGAGCGTCCCTCATCCAGGTTCTGTTGGCTGAAACTGGTTAGCTCAAAAGCCTGCTGGTGAAAAGCTCAAACATTTCACACATCCATTCGTTTCAGGCAGAGCCCAGAGAAGCACATTTTTCCCCTTGGAGAGCATGCTTTACAGAACCCAGAAACTGCCCAACATCTGATTGCCCTAGATAAGGAAAACCCCGGGGCTGTAAAGACCCCAAGGCACTGAGCACATCACTGAGATGCTTCCGCCCACATTCTGACTGCCTCCTGGGAATTCCCTTGTTTTCTTCCACTCCTGAGTGGAAGCCTCTGGAAGGTCTCATCCTGTGAGGGACACCTCACCCCCATATGAAGATGTGCCAGAATGTCCCCGAGATGAATCCTGCTGTGCTACCTTGTGGCCGTGTCTTTTTCCTCATTCACAGCCCCCCCACCCCCCACGCCCTCATCCCCACCTGCCCCCCTGCCAATCCCTTGAACTCACTAAATCCAGGTGGCAGAAAGAGTCCTGAAGGATCAAGTGACAGGGAGTGGTGGTAGACTCCACGTGGGGTCCCCTCCTGACAGCCTCCAAGCACCCCAGACACCCTCTAAACTGGCCCAGTCCTGGCTTCGACTCACTGAACTGAGTCCTGTGCCACTCACCAAACACATCCTGAAGCAGAGCTCTCACTGGGAAAGAGCCAGCTCCCCTCAGGGGTGGCCCAGACAACCCTGGCACCCCTGATCATTCAGGCCCAGCTCCCACCCTACTGGCTGCCTCCCCAGCCACCACTCTCCAGTCTGCGGGGTAGGGAGCCTCTGTGCAGGCTCTGGACTTAGGGCCTAGCTCCTCTCTAGCCCTCTGAGCAGAGGCACCTCAATGTCGACTGGGCTGGATGGCTTACCACTTCCTAGGGTCCACACCCAGAGAATCTGATTTTTGATTTGGGCCCACCCTCAAGGGTGGCACTAGTGGTAAAAAAAAAAAAAAAAAAAAACCACCTGCCAATGCAGGAGACATAAGAGACGTGGGTTTCGATCATTCTTGCCTGGAGAATCCCATGGGGAGAGGAGCCTGGTGGGCTACGGTCCATGGGATCACACAACTCAAACGACTTAACACTCGCTTGAGTACTCAGGGGAGCTTACACAGGGCATGGACACTGCAGGTGGGGATCTGGGGGTCCGTCTTAGCCTCCCACCCACCATGAGTCTCTTCGGCCCCAGAAGACCACCTCCTGCTCAGTGAGCTCTTCGCCCTCCCCACGACCTCTGGAGCAGTCGACCTGGAGCTTCTGGAACTTGGACCCTGCCATCCATGTAGGCCTTTTCTCTCTGCCTTAGTTTCTCCAAGCAGAAAACTATTCAAGCAAGCCTTACTTCTGTGCTACTTAGGGGAGCATAACAAATTAATGAATTAATTGTGTTAAGCTCATTAGTTGGAAGAAAAGTGCTATCAAATGCAAATTATTATTATTTTGAAATCCTGTGGCTGTCATTGCAGAGTCTGCACTTAGTTATTAGACACTGTACCTTTGCCATCTCTCAGCCCCCAGTTCAAAAACAATGCTCCTGTTTTGCTTCAAACCATTAATTTGAAAATAACCACCTTGGTTCTCATGATGTGCTGATGGGGAATGATCTGCCCTGGGAACTTGCCAGCAAGAATTATAAAAAGAGATTCACATTAGCTGAAGCTCAAAGAGGAGAACCAGCCTGAAAGCAGGGGGAAAATATCCACATCAGATGCCACCTTCCCTTCCAGGGTCTGCAGAATGATGATGTGGTGGACTGGCTTCTAGCACCTCACAGCTCCCGGAGGGTCCTTGGTGTCTCCATGGGAGGCATGCAGCCCAAGTGGTCTTTCCTTTTGACTACAGCTGCAGCTGCCCTAGGATAATTGGAGGTTTCTTGGCCTGGGAAATCATTAGGGGCAACTTGCCTTCCTGGCCCTTGCTTCCCAGGCCCTCCCAGAAGAGCTGAGCTGTGCTCCCCAGATAGACTCACCAAGGGGCCAAGCCCTATTCCTCCGAGCCTCCGTCTCAAGTTCCTGCACACTTCTGTCCCTTTCCCTTGGACTCTGCATCCCCTCCGGAGCTGTGTCCTTGCAATGCTGTCTCCCCTGTGGGTCCTGTGGGCTTTCTGTTCCACGGGCTTAGCCCTCATCCCTTAGGGAAGTGCCCACCTCATTCCCAGCTCAACACAATCCTCCTGAGTCCATTCTCTTCCTCAAGAATGCTCCCCAAGGCCCAGCCTCTGCCTCCCTAGCCCACTGTGGGAACTAGTGGTCAACTGTGGGACAGAGGACTGGGTAGGACTGTGGTAGGACTTGCCGCGGGCTCTGCTCAGGCTCTTAGATGGCCCTCAAACATGCCCATCAGCTTCACAGCCCACACAACAGTGCCATTTATCACTTGCATCCTCTGTGAGGGCACCCCGAAGGACCTTTCATTGAGTGCATCTATTACCAGGGGAGGGAAATTGAGATGAGAAAAACACCTGGAAGCTGAGGCAAGAATGGGAGTGTCCAGACACTGGCTTCTATTCTTAGCAACTTGGGTCCATGAGACCTGCTCTTATACACAGCAGAGGTGTCATGATTCAGAGGCACGAGGTTGAGATGAATCTGAATCACCCTTCTGCTGCTTGCCAAGTCATCTTGAACACATCACTAAACCTTTCAAAGCCTCAGTTTCCCCATCTGGAAAAGAGAGGGGGTGGTCAAAAAGATGTCTCCCAGTATTGAACCCATTTAAAGGGTATAGCACAGGAGAAATCACTCCTAAGTATATGTTCATTAACAGAGCCATCCTACCCCGTGCACCACCACTACACTCACATGTGGGACTGGGTTTGGGATTGGTTCTGGGACCAGCCGACAAACCTTACCTACAAGGGTAAAACCTGCTTAGATTGATAGATTCCTAACAGACCACAGGTAGTATAGGGTGATAAGTCAGGCCAAGCAAGTTGATCCCCTGCAGAAAGGGCACCTCCCATCAGGGCAAAGGCCAGTGGGATGAGGCTGTAGCAGCCGAGGCAGAGGGACAGGGCTAGGGCCTCCCTAGGGCATCAGGAAGCCGGCTGCTCCCTGGACCTGTCCCCAACCCACCCGGAGCCTGGCCCACCACCTCTGCCCATGTGGCTGTATTTCCTTCCCACCTTTCAGGGCCTATAATTTATGGCCCGGAAAACTCTGACTTCTTTGTCGTGGAGCCATTGTTGTTTGTTAGCATAATCATTTCTCAGAAAGCATGTCAATAAAGGCTGGGGAGTGAGACAGAAACCACCACCCCCACCACCACCCCAACTGCTAAATAATTTCTGGAGTGAGTTGTCAGGAACCTTTTATTTACTGATTTCGCGCATTTCATTTATTTCTGGCATGGGGCCAACCTTCCTGACAGTTAAGATTTATTGATTTAATTGCCTAGGGTAACCATGCAATAAAATCATCTCAAAGATAAATTTTCATGGCACTGTGCAGCACGGAGGTAATTTTTCAAATGCTACGGCTATATTTCTGCAGGTTACAGGTGCAAAATTTGCTTAAAGCAGGGATGTCTCATTACTGCAGTATGGGAACATCAGGGGGCCAGCTCTTTGGTGGAAAGTCTTCAGAGAGAGAAAGAGAAAGTGAGAGAGGAGATAAGGGTGGGTGGGTGCAGAGAGAGAGAGGGAGGGAGGAAGGGAGGGAGGGAAACAGCCCTTTCAGGAAAGAAATGATATTTCCTTAATTGGTTCCTAGATTCAATGCCCGTGAGAAAGTGGGGCTTCACTTTAATTAGGAGTGGGCTTGGAGGTTATTTACAGTGTTCTGAGGAACCATTTGTTTCCAGCTGTGCAATGCTTTGTACCGCAGGAGCGTGGCAAGGTAGATGATTGCCACTTGTGACACTCACGTTTATTGCTTCTTTAGATCTTTTTATTTACCCTGTTAAAGTGATCATTATGGCTCTGAACAATGGGTAAATGAAAAACTCTGATTAACTCCCAGGTTAATGGTAACATTTTGGGGAGTCAGAAATAGCATAAACTTTTAACAATGTGAAATCTTTTCTTATCTCTCTTGATTTATTTTACAGTGTTTTTGCTTTGATTGCAGGTTTCAGATGGTGCTGTTTAATAGCTTATTAAACTTGCAGCCTAGCAGCTTTGCTGTTTGGATAAAATTTTCTTTTTACTCAGGTGTAAATTTTAGAGCAGGTAGGACTTATTTTTTCCACCTCATTGCATTCCCAGGGCTCGGGTCTGGCTGCTTTTCTTGGATGCTCCTGGTGGCCCATGGGATCCTGAAGGAGACGGTCTGAACCTGCTGTCCTGGAAACCTCACCCTTGCCCATCATCATGGACAGGGTGACAAGTGGGGACTGGGGAAGGTGAACCTGGATGAGGAGCCAAGGACCACATGCTGCATTTGAATTCCAGCCCAAGCCTCTCATTGCTCAGATAGGGAAACTGAGGCCTAGGGAGTTTGGAGCAGAAAGAGATCTAAAGCAGATCTCCAGACACTCTGGGTGACCTTCCCATCTTCCTCCTTGCCAGGCTGCCCTCCTCCCCTTGTGAAGTCGTACAGTCCAACTATGCATGGTTCCTGAACTTCAGTTTCCCTGTCGACAGATGAAGGGGGTTGAAACGGATGCATCTTAAGTGCTCACCCAGCTCTGATGTCTGCAGCTGGAAGATGTGTGCACATCTGGCCAGCCTCACCTCTCCACAAAGCCACTAGTACAACTGAACCCCAGTCCCCCTGAATGACTGGACCCCTCATGAATTCAATACCGAAACTCCCCAGTGGTCCAGGCTCACGCCAGCACTGTATCACAGTTACATTTTCTCTCCCAATAGAGTGGTCGTGGCACAATGCAGAGGCTGTAATTTGCAGAACTACAACAGAGGCATCTTTTTAACATGAAAATCTGATTATACCATTCCCCACTTCCAATCCTTCACAGACTCCCCATCAGCCCAAGATAAAGTCCAGAAGCCTCAGCATGACTTGACAAAGCCTGGAGAATCTGGCCCTTGCCTTGCTCTCCAGCTGTTTTCGCCCCATTTTGTCCAACCAATTACCAGCTCCTTTAGAGCTTCAGTGAATAGACCAGCAATCAACTCACGAACTCACAGATGCACAGACACACACACATGCACACACACGTTATCTTGCATTTTCCCCTTTCCTTAAACATTGATGTCTAATCCATCAGTAAGTCCTATGAACTCTACCTCCAATACCACTTCCTGTCTCCACATCTACTCTGGTTCAAGCCACCATCATCTCTCACTTTGATGTTAGCATATTAAAGGCTCTTCAGATTCCCTGGAAAAGGGATGTGCTTAGTAGCTCAGTCATGGCCAACTCTTTGTAACCCCATGGACTGTAGCCCACCAGGCTTCTCTGTCCATGGGGATTCTGCAGGCAAGAATACTGGAGTGGGTTTCCATGCCCTCGTCCAGGAGATCTTCCCAACTCAGGGACTAAAGCCAGGTCTCCCACATTGCAGGTGAATTCTTTACTGTCTGAGTCACCAGGGAAGCCCCAAAATACTGGAGTGGGTAGCCTATCCTTTCTCCAGAGGATCTTCCCAACCCAGGAATCAAACCAGAGTCTCCTGCATTGCAGGTGGATTCTTTACCAGCTGAGCTACCAGGGGAAAGCGATGATTTATGGTTAACCCTCAAATTCTTAAAGGTGTTTGACAATGGCTTTTGTTGAACAGTTATTAGCTTCATTCAAAACACATGGGTTGAGTGCTTTCTTAGCACTTCGAGTTACCTAGATGTTGAGAATACATCACTGCAAACAAAAAGACAAAATGAATGGTGACTGTGGAGAACAGTGTGAATGTTCCTTAAAAAACTAAAAATAGAACTACCATATGACCCAGCAATCGCACTTTTGGGCATATATCTAGACAAAACTCTAATCCAAAACACACATGCACCCCGATGTTCATAGCAGCACTATTCACAATAGCCAAGACATGGAAGCCACCTAAGTGTTCACTGACAGATGAATGGATAAAAAAGATGTGGTACATATATACAATGGAATACAACTCAGTCATGAAAATGAACAAAATAATGCCATTTTCAGCAACATGGATAGACCTAGGGATTGCCATACTGAGTGAAGTAACTCAGACACAGAAAGACAAATATCCCATGATATTGTTTATATGTAGAAAATTTTTAAAAGAGTACAAATGAACTTATATATAAAACAGAAGTAGAGTCATGGATGTAGAAAACAAACATGGCTACCAGGGGATAAGTGGGGGCAGGGATAAATTGGGAGTTTGCAGTTGACATGTACACACTGGTATATTTAGATAACCAGCAATGTCCTAGTACAGCACAGGAATGCTGCTCAATATCTGTAACAACCTAAATGGGAAAATAATTTGAAAAAGAGCAGATGCATGTATATATATGTCTGAATCGCTTTGCTGTGCACCTGAAACTAACACAACATTGTTAAACAACCAAAACAAAATGACAAAGTGAAGGTCACGGAGCTTCAGTTCAGGTGACAAAGACAGGCAGAGGACAATCTCAGCTGACTTCTCTAATGCTGCTGTCAGCGCTGCTAAAGCACGCATTGAGGATGGTAAGAGAGGGGATAGACCGGAAAAGTGGGGGCTGTGTGCCGGACGGGAGCACCGATGGTCCATCCATGGTGCCAGAAGGTAAGGCGGTATGTGTGGGTCCACACAGCTTAGAACAAAATATTCCAGCTGAGCCTCCCATTGATCTCAGCTCTCATCACCCACCTCCCCCAGCTGCCCCTCAGACACACACTCCACTCCAGCCATACCCAACCACTTTCCACCTGCCAAAGAAAATACCTTCTTTGACCACAGTATTCTCCTGACCCAAAATGCCCAGCCCTCCATCTCTGCCTGGCAAATGCAGCACTTTTATGTCCCCCATCTCCTTCTTCCTGGCAGTTAGCACAAGGCCTTGCCCCAAATCGATGCTCTGAAAGAGACTGTTACCTGAAAATCTCCTACTGTTTCCTCTGTCTAGTTAATACCTCCTTTCTCAGAGCCACACTACTTACCCTATTTTTTGAAAGAGAAAGCTAAGCTTCTCCAAAAGATCATCCACCAACAGGCTATCATGTCCCAGTTAAATACCAAATGATATCATAAGCCGCTGGCTTTGCAGGGCCCCAAATCTCCCTGGGAGGAAGTTCTGTATGAGGCGTGGGAAGCTCAGGGTTGCTCTACCCCTCCCCGACAAGTCCCAACAGCCAAAACCAGCACACCCAAGTCTCTGGTCCTTTACACTCCAGTCTGGTTTACTACAGAGGGGCATGCAAGAGCCATCAAGGTCCTTCCACAAACAAATAAGACAATGGCCAATAAAGGACCAGCTCATGCCAAGAGAGGGGTTTGGGGACCACAGAGGGGCCAGGCAGAAAACCAATCCCCATGAGAATTTCTGGGAGCTTATTAGCATCCAGTGAGTCCAAGGTGAGAGGTGGAAAAATTGAAGGTCTCCCTCAAAGGGAAGATGTTAAGATTATAAGGCAGGAAGTTCATGGTGGGAAGGATATTAAAAAGGCTAATTTGGAAGCAGTCAGTTGGAAGAATGTGCAGGAACAGGACAGACCTGGCAGCAGCTCTCTGGCCTAGAAAGCTGGGGACATATTTCTCAATGATCCAGTTCCTATGGGTGTTGGGCAGACTTCAGCTGCTGCCCCATCAAACAACTGCCCGAATTCCAAATGCACCAAAGATTTTATGGCTCTGCATTAATATTTTAAAATATATTGAGACATTTGTGTCTAATTAGAAAATTCCTATCATCTGGGGTGCTAGGCTCTGGCCCAGCCAAACCATGAAAGACCTTTTTCAGGGTGGCGGCCTTTCTACACCTATGTGGCAGGAATGTCTGGGGTCCTTAGCTTGTCTATGTGGGAACTTGATCAATGTATTTGACCTGTTGCACATGACAGTGGTCATTACAGAGCATGCGTGATACAGGTAAATTCAGGCCAGAAGCAATTAAATGTCAAGCCCTGTCTGTGGCCGAGTGGGTTCCACTCAGAGGTGTGTGTCCACACAGATGCTGCGTGAACCTGGTTAGTATGGTGGCAGCAGCCGGATGATGCCCATTTCCCTTTGAATTGTGTCATTGCTACAGAGCCAAGCAAAGCACATCAGATGAGGTTTCATCATCCTGTAACAGTCCTTCCCAGGAGATCTATGACTCAACCTGACCAGTGGATCAGCCTGAGAGAAGCCAAGGGCATAAGCAGCACGTGTCAAGGAGCTGGACTGGGGCTTCAGGTACATGCTCATTGGTGAGTCCCATCCAGGTCTGAGTTCATGATCTGCCAGACTTCTCAGCCCCCATCTTCTCTGAAGCTCTCCAGTGTTTTCTCCACTTATTTCTCCATGACCTCAACAGTCACAGGATGCCCTCTATGTGCCAGGTGCCATGCCAGATGTGGAGGATACAGAAATGAATGCAACAGGCTGCCCTCCTCAAGCAGAGGCAGACAAGAGGTTCCCACACCACCTGTGCTAAGTGATCTGTTTTAACGGCTCACTCCTTCCTCTCCAACAGTAGATCTCAAGTTTTTTCTTGTCATGGGATCTTTTCATATTCTTCAAAATTATTGAAGACCCCCAAAGTGTTTGAATTTTTAATGTGCATTATGTGTGTTATGTCCATCATCATCTATCATATTAGAAATATTAAAACTGAGGTTATAAAATATTAATGTGTTAATTCATTTTAAAATAAAAGAAACCCCGTACCTGGTAACATAAATAACATCCTTTTTAAAGAAGAATAACTCTATTTTCCAAAATAAAAACAACTTAGTGACAAGAGAAGAGTTATATTATTTTACAGTCTTGCAAGCTTTTAATATGCTGCTTCTGCACTGAATCTGTTACAATATGTTGTTTTAGTTGAAGTCTAACAGGAAAATACACACAGATATGCTTTTGTAAAAATAAGAGCTATTTAAATAGACTTTCAGATAATCGTGGATATTCTTCTCTGCTACAACATGAAAATGTCAACAACAGGAAGAGTTTTGGAAAAGTTAGTAACAATTAAGATCTGAAACCACAGTGATGAAAAAAAATTACACTCTGCCATGTTAAAACCCACTGGTCTCTCTTTCACTTTGAATGGGCCTTTGAGCCATCATGATGTTGTAATGTTGCACACGGGGCACTTGGAAAACACTGGTGCCCCAACTTATGCCCATCTTCCAAATGGTGACCCCTTCCGCCATGCAATACTTACAGGTCACTTTTGTTAATAGCACTACCAATCTGATAGGGAGAGTCTAAGTCCTGGGAAACCATCAAGCTCACAGTGGTGAATCCAAGTTTTCCAAGCTTCTGATTTTTGCTGGAAAGCTCAGATATTATCATTGGAAAAAGGTGAGTACCAGTTGTTTTCCTTAAAGTGACAGGCTTGCTTTGTTCATTTCCAGGGAGATATCTACTAAATGCCTAATGCTATATAACCATGGTCTGTCCCTCATTCTGTCAAGAAAAAAAATAGAGTTCTATGAAAAAATGAAAGCCAGACTGTTTAGCTCACAGCTCAATCGCACAAGTACTTTACTTTGAGTTAACCATGGTACCACACCACATAACGATGGCTTTACACAGAGTTCCTGCCAGACACAGACTCAAGATTTGAGCTTTCATAAGATTATTCATTGTTTTTCTACTTTATCAAGGACATTCTTAAGTGAAACTCCTTTTTTTTCACTAACTGAAAGTGCACAGTGAAGAATATAAACACTCTAGTACATTTTAGGGCCACTGGCTTGTTTCACGCTCAAGGGCTAGCAGTAGTCCTAAAAGCGTTCACTAAATGGGAACTTGGTTGGGAAAATGAAAACTCCACTCTTTTTCTTGCCAAGGTCATTTCTTTCATGTGCACTTACTGATGATGCTGGCCTAATGAGGTCTGAGTGACAGAGGAGAAGGCAAGGGAGGCCCCTCAGGCAGAGAAGGCTGCGCCTGAAGAGTGGGTTGGAAGGATCCACAAGGAGCCTCTCTCCAGAGAGCCTCAGACAGGACAGGCACCATGAAAACAAATTCTGTGTCTCAAAGGGAGATCACAGAGGTCACACAAGAAGTAGGAGCCATGGGCAGGAGACATGGCGACCTGCTGGGAGGTTTCCCCCTGTTCTGAGCTTCATGTAAGCCAGCCGATGTGGGTGTTGGGGAATATAGGGGTCACATCTGATGTGGGAGACCTTCTCCCCAGCCTGGCCAATGCTGGACTCCTCTCCACATAAACAGTTTGATGAAAAACATGTACAACAAACTTCATGGGCCTTTGAATCACTGTTCAAAGTATAGCAAATTGGTGCTTAAGATTTAGGACCATGGGGAGAGAGGAGGGAGTTCCCTGTGTGTTTGTTGTCCCGTCACTACATGTGGGGTCCATGTAGGGCTCAGGCTTCATGTCTTCCTGTTCATGTCCAGGAACCACCTCCTCATGTTCCTTATTGTCCAGGGCATGGTGCATGGATAATTCAACATCTGCCACTGAGAAGAAAAGGAAGTATTGCTGTTGTTACTCATATGCCATGGCTCTGCAGGTCCCTGATGTCATCAGCTCAATGCTGGCTACACCATTCATGCTGATGCTGCCATGATCCATTTGGCCACCTGTGGACACCAGCTCTGAACTGACTCTCAGACATGATATCTATGATTCGTGGATGATGACCACAAACACAAGCCTTCCCCAGACTATGCAGGAAAGTGTGAATTATAAGTCATTTTCTGGTAAATTTGTTCTTTGAATTTTGTACTGTAAAGGGAGAATAGCACATCTTCCAACTATGCCCTCTCCTGAGCTCCCCAGAATGTAATCACTGTATTCCTAGAATGGGAACTTTCTCCATGTTGACTATATCCTGCATTCCACATACTGCCACCAGAAGAGAGGACAGCTGAGGATTCCATCTTTAGAGCAAGAAGAGTGGCCCCATTTATGTAAGGAATGAACATGGCATCATCACATGATTGAAAGCAAAAGAAAACATTTATCAGAAGGGCCCATGGAGAAATGAGGCAACCGTCACCTCCATATGAGTTCTTCACAAATGTCACAGACCCACAGAAGGAATGGTATCCTGGTGATAGGAGGTCACATCAGCACTCCTGCCACTACCTCCTGCCCAGCTGCTGTATACTGGAGATGAGCAAGGCCCATAAACAGACTCACGCATTCAACTCAAGCCCAATGGTTGGTAGTGTATGGACAGGAGCCCAGAGCCCTGGACTCATCTTGTGTCAGTCACAAATGAGAGTCACATCAAGCCAGCATGTCACACAATTATCACAAACCAATCTTGCACAATGCCGTGAAAGAAATGCCACACAACACGACCCATAGATATGAGACCAGGAGCTTCTTGGGGCATCTGGTTGCCCCCACAATCCACAGTGAGGGTACCATAGTGAAATCATTGAAGGGTGCACAGAAATAAGAAATGAGGACTGGGACGGGCTGGGGTCTACATCCAGAATCACGGTGCCCTCTTCAGATGGCACTGCCCAGTTGACTGGTCCCTGGAAGGGGACTAAGACATTTCAAGGAAGGCGTTTGTAGTGATCAGAACCACCAAGGACCTATCCCAGGCCTGGGATACCATGCTTAGGGGCACTGCTGGCCCTGACTAGTCCCAGGCACAGGAAGGGGATCTTAGAAAATGTCAGAAAGTGCTCCTAGTTAGATGATCTCCTGAGGGATGGGAGCTGGCACAGATGACATGCTCATTCATGTCTGAGGGAGGGATTACAACACAAGACTGGATTTAAAGCTCTCCTTACATCTAGGTGGGGTTAGAAGACCAGTTTCCATCAATGGAATGAATGGAATGGGAATTAACTGTTTTCAGACCAAGCTAGGTAAGGAGCAGGTATGACTTGTGAAGCTTTTATTTCCACTTCTGTCAGCTGGAAGGAGAGTTGTCTGAGGTCTTAGCTATAGCATAGCCACAAGATAGAAAGGTTCTGGGTTCTAAGAACCCACTGGTAAAGAACCACTAGTGGTAAAGAACCCACCTGCCAATGCAGGAGACATAAGAGATGCAGGTTCAATCCTTGGGTCAGGAAGATCCCCTGAAGGAGGGCATGACAACCCACTCCAGTATTCTTCCTTGGGAAATCCAATGGACAGAGGAGCCTGGTAGGGCTACAGTCCATAGGGTTGCAAAGAGTCAGAAGCTACTGAGCACAAGTGGAGGAAAAGTTGCCAGTCAGCAATGTGCATGGTGCACTCTTACTGGAATGAGAAACATTGATTGTGTTAAACTGTTGAGACTGGGGAGGTTTGTTTGTTAGAGAATCAAGTGTTATCCAAAATGTACAGCCCAAGTTTACATGAGCTTGCCCTTACAATGGGCATAATACAGTGTTATAGTTCTCCAAATGTGTCTTCTAGCATTGCGATAACTAAGCAACCTCATTAAGGCTGCTGCAGCTTGAGACACAACAGGACTGAGGTAGGTGAAAACACAAAATCCCTGGATGTCACGGCTCAGGGAAGAAGGATTAGCAGGAGTGGTAGGTCTGTCTTTTAGCTTGTTTGCATCTCTAGCTGTACAGTGCGAAACTGACTTTGCTCGTCTACGTTCAGACAGCAGAGTCTCAGTTCTCCACAAAATTCCCCCAAAGTTCATGAACCATTTCAGAAACAGAGGATCTAGAGCAATGAGTGGTTAACTCTGGGGCCAAAGAAACAGATGGAGAGAGGTACTGAGGTTGATTTGCATTCCCTGATTTTCGTAGGCAAACCTTTGATTGACTACATGATTTCCTGGCCCTTCATAGTCACCATTTGTCTGTGAAATACAGCAGATAGACACTAATAATGGATGATATTGATTTAATGGGGGATTTTCACAAAGAACAGACTTTTATGAGATGCTACAGTACTTATTTGAAACATATTGACATTTTTAGTGGTTGACAGCATCCATGCTGAGCAGCTTCCAGATTTACAGGGATACACGCTTGTAATAGGGAAAAAGACCACGAAGATCATTAAGAATCTGAAATTAAATTGGGAACCTTTAAGAACTTTAAAGTCTTAGTCGGAAAGTAGCTGTCAAGAGGGCCCCAGGTATGAACTCTGGGATTTCCAGCCATAGCATGATTGCCTTGGAAAACAAGAAAGGACAATTCATTGTTAGCTGTTTTAACACAAGAACTCATCCCAAAAGGAAATGTCCTGGCTTTACTCCAACCTTGGGAATCTCCAGCAAGTCTTACTGCTGCTTTTGTGGTTACTCAGATATCAGAGAACAACCAAGATGGCGGAGTAGAAGGACATGTGCTCATATTCTCCTGCAAGACCATCAAAATCACAACTAGCTGTTAAACAATCATTGACAAGAAGACTTTAAGACCCACAAAAAAAAGATACCCCTAATCCAAGGACAAAGGAGAAGCCGCAATGAGACAGCAGGATGAGCACAATCATGTTAAAATCAAATCCCATACCCACCAAGTGGGAGACCCACAAACTGCAGGACAATAATACCAAAGAAATTCTTGCACTGTTGCAAAGCTTCTAGGCTCCCACATCAGACTTCCCAACTTGTGGATTTGGAAAAAGGACTGAGAATCCCCAGGGAATCTGACTTTGAAGGACAGCAGGATTTGATTACAGAATTTCCACAGGACTGTGGGAAACAGACACTCTTGGAAGACGAAACTTTGTGCACACCAAGACCCAGGTGAAAGGAGGAGTGACCTCACAAGAAACTGATCTAGACCTACCTGTGAATGTTTGAGGGTCTCCTGCAGAAGAGGAGATTGGTAGTGGCCTGTTGTGAGGATAGGAGCATTGGCAACAACAGTCCTGGGAGGCACAGGTTGGCATAAGTTCTCTTGCAGGACGCCAATAGCCATACCATAGAGCCTGTAGACTACAGAACTGGGCCATCTCAGGCCAAACAACAGGGAGATAGCACAGGCCCACCTGTCAGCAGGCAATTGGAATAAAGATTTACTGAGCATGGCCCTGCCCACCAGAGCAAGACCCATTTTCCCCACAGCCAGTACCCCCCATCAAGAAGCTTGCACAAGCCTCTTATCCTCACCCACCAGAGGGCAGACAGAAGACCCAAGGACTATGATACCACAGCCTCCAGAACAAAAACCACAATCACAGAAAGCTAACTGAAATGATCACATAGATCACAGCCTTGTGTAACTTAATGAAACTATGAGCCATGCCTTACAAGGCCATTCAAGACAGATAGGTCATGGTGGAGAGTTCTGACAAAATGTGGTCCACTGGAGAAGGGAATGGCAAACCACTCCAGTATTCTTGTGTTAAGAACCCCATGAATAGTACAAAAAGGCAAAAATAAAAAAAGTGATACTGGAAGATGAACCGCTTAGATCTGCAGGTATCCAATATGCCACTGTGGAAGAGCAGAGGAAAATTGCTAGTCTTTTTTCTGGAGCTCTCTTGATTTTTCAATGATCCAACAGATGTTGGCAATTTGATCTCTGGTTCCTCTACCTTTTCTAAATCTAGCTTGAACATCTGGAAGTTCACAGTTCACATACTGTTGAAGCCTGGCTTGGATCACAACAAACAAAACTCTGTGGATCACAACAAACTGTGGAAAATTCTTCAAGAGATGGGAACACCAGACCACCTGACCTGCCCCCTGAGAAATCTGTATGCAGGTCAAGAAGCAACAGTTAGAACTGGACATGGAAGAACAGACTGGTTGCAAATCGGGAAAGAAGTATGTCAAGGCTGCATATTGTCACCCTGCTTATTTAACTTATATGCAGAGTACATCATGCAAAATTCCAGGCTGGATGAAGCACAAGCTGGAATCAAGATTGCCAGGAGAAATGTCAATAACCTCAGATATGCAGATGACACTATCCTTATGGTAGAAAGTGAAGAAGAACTAAAGAGCCTCTTGATGAAAGTGAAAGAGAAGAGTGAAAAAGTTGGCTTAAAACTTAACATTCAGAAAACTAAGATCATGGCATTTGGTCCCATCACTTCATGGCAAATACATGGGGAAAAAAATGGAAATAGTGACAGACTTTATTTTCTTTGGCTCCGAAATCACTGCAGATGGTAACTGCAGCCATGAAATTAAAAGATGCTTGCTCCTTGGAAGAAAAGCTATGACAAACCTAGAAAGCATATTAGAAAGCAGAGACATTACTTTGCCAACAAAGGCCCTTATTGTCAAACCCATCGTTTTTCCAGTAGTCCTGTACAGATGTAAGAGTTGGACCATAAAGAAGGCTGAATGCTAAAGAATTGATGCTTTTGAACTGCGGCGTTGGAAAAGACTCTTGAGAGTCCCTTGGACAACAAAGGAGATCAAACCAGTCAATCCTAAAGGAAATCAACACTGAATATTCATTGGAAGGACTAACTTTGAAGCTGAAGTTCCAATCCTTTGGCCACCTGATGTGAAGAGTTGATTCATTGGAAAAGACCCTGATGCTGGGAAAGATTGAAGGCAGGAGGAGAAGGGGGTGACACAGGATGACATAGTTGGATGGCGTCACTGACTCAATGGACATGAATTTGAGCAAACTCCAGGAGATAGTGAAGGATAGGAAAGCCTGGTGTGCTGCAGTCCATGGGGTCTCAAAAAGCCAGACATGAATGTGTGACTGAACAACAACAACAAATATATAAAATACATAAGCTACAAGGAAGTATTTGTACAACACAGCCAGTATTTTATAATAACTATAAATGATGTATAACTTTCAAAAATTGTGAATCCCTATATTGTATACCTATAATTTATTTAATGTTGTACATCAACTATACTCACAAAAAATAACCATAATGTTTTTTAAATGGCCACTTGTAGGGAAAGAGGGGACACAGGATGAGAGTAAAGAGATAAAAGTCATACCTCTTGGAGTTATATATTCAGATTGCATATTGAACTTTGCAATGATATAAATTTTTTG
This sequence comes from Okapia johnstoni, assembly GCA_024291935.2. Classification (NCBI taxonomy): domain Eukaryota; kingdom Metazoa; phylum Chordata; class Mammalia; order Artiodactyla; family Giraffidae; genus Okapia; species Okapia johnstoni. Next base: position 111,917,455 of record CM044305.1, read on the forward strand.
AAAATTTACAATTTAAATTTAATTATAATGCAAAATTAAATGAAACTGAAAACAAAAGCCATTCCTACAAACTGAAAGTGAACTTGAACAAATGAACTGTGTTATTGAGTCGGTGGCAGAAACACACAGAATCGAATTGTTCCAAGTGGCAGTAATTTCACTGTTCATCCCTAGTGGGATACACTCTAGGACCAAAAAAAAAAAAAAAAAACCAAACAAGAACAACAAAAAAAAACACACAACCAAACCCCAAACTCCCAGAATAGCAAAACAAGCAAGCAAACAAACAAAAAACCTCTTGTAGTGTCTTCAATTATCATATTGGTAATTTACAAATTGATTTCATTGAAGATTTCCTTGGTGGTCTAGCAGTTAAAAATCCACCTTGCAATGCAGGGAACATGGGTTCAATGCTTGGTCAGGGAAGTAAGATCTTAAATGTTGCACATCACAACTAGAGAGAAGCCCACACGCTGCAACTAAGACCCAATTGAGCCAAAAATAAATGAATAATTTTTTTAAAAAAATAGTATTATTCTTCTGAATCTATTATACATTTATCAATCTATCAATAGGTTATAAAGCGAGTAAGGAATTATGTCAATGTCATTAGCAATTGGGATTTTCTGTACAAGACAGCAGTAGTAGAAATAATTTTTTTAAAAGTATAAAACCTACAATCCAGATTTTGAATTGCAAATATTAGTATAAATTTATAATGTATTTGGATTCTGATTTGAATAAACCAAGTGTAGGTGGTGCTAGTGAAAAAGAATCCACCTGCCAATGCAGGAACCGCAGGAGAAGTGGGTTTGATCCCTGGGTCAGGAGGATACTTTGGAGTAGGAAATGGCAACCCACTCCAGTATTCTTGCCTGGAGAATCCCATGGCCAGAGGGGCCTGGTGGGCTATGGAGTGTCATACATAGTGGAGTAAGTCAGAAAGAGGAAAACAAATATCATATATTAACACATATATATGGAATCTAGAAAAATGGTATAGGTAATCCTATTTGCAAAGCAAAACCAGAGACACAGACGTAGAGAACAAACGTGTGGATATAAAGTGGGAAAGAGGGGTGGGAGGAACTGGGAGACTGGAATTTACATAAATACACTACTATGGATAAAATAGATAATTAATGAGAACCTACTGTATTGCACCGGGAACTCTACTCAGTGATCTGTGGTGACCTGAATGGGAGGAAAGTTCAAAAAGGAGGGGGTATGTGTCTATGTATGGCTGATTGATTTTGTGGTACAGCAGAAACTAATACAACATTGTAAAGCAACTATACTACAATAAAATTAATTTTCAAAAAGTCAATGAGAAGTTAATATTTTTTAAAAGTTTATAGCCTTGGAGTAAGCAAAATCATTCACTATATCAAGAGTTTACATCAAGATAAACTGGTATCGCATTCAAGACTAAAGGTAAGATAAAAACATGCTTTTTTTCATATAAGAAATAAGAGAGGTTTCCACCAACACTCATGCAGAGCTTCTGCCTCCCACACTTCCTTCCTGGAAGGGGCTTTGGGAAGTCATAAGAAAGCATTGGAGGCCTTTGATGTAAAATCTCAGAATTATTCCATAAACATTGGCAAATATCAGCGCAAGTTTTGCTTATTTATAGATATTTCAGTGAGGACTTTCCCTTCAGGTTGATCAAGAGGAAAACAGGAAGAAATCAACATGATCTGAGTGAGAGAGGCCTATGGAGAGGCCAGAGGAGAAGCAAAACTAAGACCAAAAAGCAGAGACATGCGAATGCCCAGTGAAGATCGTGTTGTTTTAGACTCAGGAAAAGAAAAAAAAAAAACAGAGCAAAACAAGACAAGACAAAGGGTGAAGAGAGATTTTCAAATGCCTATAAGTGCTTATCGTGTGATTACTGATGATTTTTGTTTTCTTTCTATGTGTTTTCATAAGTTTTGAGAGTTATGACATGTTTTTAATAATAATAATAAAGATGTTCCCTCCTTTGAAGCTAGGTTTGGTTATGTGACTTGATTGGCCCATGAGATATGAATGCCAGTTAACTTGCCACTTCTGGGTGCAATTTGCTGAACTGTCTTCCTCTTACTGAGGTTATGATGAGCTCTCACTCTGAGGTCAGACCTCCAGTGTCCTGAGTCTCAGAAAGGCTCTGACCAGTATAGGAAGTCTGCTGACTCCTGGTGAACACACGGTAGGAGCAAAACCCAGACCTGTGTTATATTGCACCATTCAAACTGGGGAGTTCTGCTCATCACAGCCATACAGAGATCCTCTTGAGAAATGTGTGCAGATGATGTCCTACTGTAGTTCAGGTTTCTCATTTTCCTCCTGATAATTTTGAGAATCAAATGAACTGGAGCAGAGAATAGGCCTCACCTATCGTCTTTCAAATTTCAGTCTTAAGATCACCTGATGACTTTGGTGTAAACTTTTAAGCCCTTCATGCTTAGAAGATTTGCTCCGATGGCCAAGGCTTCAGAAGCATCGGTTCCTGTTATTTACTCATGAAATGTCTCCAGTGCTCACAGAGCAAAAAAGTCTCAGGATTGCTGCACATTAAGCCTTCTTTTTCTCCACACAAATGGCTAATTGCCTTGGAATCCCAGAGGCAGTGCAAGGCAGAAGGGAGATGGAGAATAAAAGAAAATTGCTTTAAATGAGCTAAATATACCTATGAAGGAAAAAAAAAAGCAAATTTTCCTACAAGGCAAGTGCATCAATTAAACCTTTCAATGGGGAGATCTTACTTATGCTCTCGGCATTAGTCTGGAATATATATTACGGAACTCTATTTACTCCTCTAATTAATATAAATGAGCAGTTACCATAGCAATTATTGCATTATATGATGCACATAAAACTCTGGCTATGCTTAGAGCTAGGGTCAACATTTTAAATCACTCTTGACTCATCGTGAATCAAATGTCCCTTTCCAGATATTCCAATGTGAGAAGGTTGAGCATTTATCAGTAATAATGGAATGTAGAATTAATGTAGCACGTTAGATCTTCAAATTGCTTCAACTATTTTAACTAGCGAAACTCCACAGTGCCTCTTTTGTGAGCCTCTGCATTGCCCATCTTTCCAATAGGGAGCTAGAATGAGGCATGCTGAAGGGCCCAGGAGCCATTCCCAGAGAGAGGAGTGACACTCTTTCCTATGGTTTGGAAATACAAAGTAGAGGGTTTTACTCTTTGTCACAGGAATGACAGAAGAAATAAGAGTTTACATTTCACCAGAATCCACAGCATCATTTTAGTCTATGCTTGAGGAGATGTTAGAAGCCTGGAGTAGCCAGGTGAAGGTGATGGGGGAGTTTGGCCTGGAATCCAGACCCATGGCCCAGGACTCGGCCAGGAAGGGGGCCAATGCCCCATGCTCGCTCTCCCTCTGATGGGTATGACTCTCTGAACCCCTTCTGCAGTGGGTCCCTGCCCACCTGAGGCCCACACAGTGCTCCTCACAGCCCAAGGGTGGCCCCTCTGTTCTGGGTGGGCTTGGATTCCGCTGTGGTCTCTCCAGCAGCTGGTTCACAGCCTGTGTCTGGTTAGGAGTCAGCTTTGTGGGCATGCAGCCTGGGCAGCTTCCCACACCTCTGAGTTGAGAAAGGCTCTGGGCTTGGCATAATGTTCTCTGGCCACTGTCTTGAAATTCTAAATCAGTTCATCTATGACTTTACATTTCATAAGTGAAGTCTGGTGGGATAGTAAACCTGGGAGCCTCACCTCACCTCCCATCCCTCACTCACCTCCCTGCTTCCGGGGCCCTGGTCCTCCTGGGAACCACCTGGCCTCTCCCTCCATGCCCCTCCCAGAAACCACTCCTGCCTTTTATCCCCAGCTGGGGCTGGGGGTAGGCATGGGGAAGGACAGAACTAGGTGTGCATGCACTATGTAGTATCAGGGTGGGACATGGCAGCTACAGTCCCTGCTCCAGGCTGGCAGCATCACAATATATTCAGCAAGTAGGCAGAGGTGAGCCTGTATCTGCCTTGAGCCAGGGATGGAGTCTGTCCTGGAGTGGAAGTCTCCTGTATGCCATGGGGGTGGGGTGGTGATTGGGTGGCAAAGAGAAATGCCCAGCTTGACTTCCTGCCCTCAAGCCCCCAGCCAGGGCCCTGTGTGGACATCTGCCAGCTGGATGGGAAAAGGAGTCTAGCAGCTGGGCATTGGTGTGCCCTCACAGCACCTTCAAGGGTCTATACTTGCCTCACAAGTATCAAGTGAATGTGACATTAAAGTATAAATAAATATCACCAGTATAGGTCCAGAGAGATGGTGGGAGAAAGGAAATAAGTTTTACATTTTTGTTACTTTAATAGCACCTTAACCTGACTTTTGAACAAGGGGCCTCAAGTTTTAAATTGCTCTGGGTATTGCAAGTTAGGTAGCTGGCCCTGGCCTCAGCAGAGATTGATCAATAATAGTAGCTATTATTTATTGAGCAATTACCCTGGTTAGGCATTGTACTAGGTGATTTACATGCATCATCTCACCTAATCCTTAAGACAAGTTTGAGAGGTAGATATCACTTCTTACTACCTCTATAACTCTTGAGTTTGGGGTCCAAGTTATTTAGCTTTTATATGCCTCAGTTTTTTCATCTGTAAAATGGGCTGTATTAGATTAACTCTATGAAATTGCCATTTTGTAGGTCAGAAAGGGTCAAATAATGGTAACTTTGTATGATTCAACTTAACATTACCTTGCTCATTGAATTGCAGGGAAGATTCAATGATAAAGCCCAGGAAAAGTATTGAGAAAAATAAAAATCCTCAACTCAGAATAAGTGCTCAACTAATATTCACTACTGGGCTTTTATTATTAGCGGTCATCTTATTAGTAGAGTAAAAATTGTTTTATACAAGACGAGGACTCCTAGAAGTTAAGTGACTCAGCTAGAAAGTGATGGATCTGAGATGGGAACCCAGGCCTTCATAGTTGGGTGGCATCGCCTTGTTCCTATGGACTGTTTGGAGAAAGCACAGGGCTCTTCCCATCCTGGTGTGACCTTGGCCTAGGGAAGTATGTCTCGAGCTGAGGTGTATCCTGTGTCTGAGGCTGACCCAGAGTTTGGAATCCAACCTTCATGCTGTCCCTCAAAGCACATTGCTTTTTCCTCATCTCTAGAATGAGAGCACTTTCTGAAACCTGACAATGCAGTGTGTTTGCATGCATTGAGGGGGGGAGGTCAGCTTGCCAGAGAGGTATTGTCTACAGAGAATATGGGCTTCTCTTGTGGCTCAGCTGGTAAAGAATCTGCTTGCAATGTGGGAGACCTGGGTTCGATTCCTGGGTTGGGAAGATCCCCTGGAGAAGGGAAAGGCTACCCACTTCAGTATTCTGGCTTGGAGAATTCCATGGATTGTATAGTCCATAGTGTCGCAAAGAGTCGGACATGACTGAGAGAATTTCACTCACTGGTTTCTTTTTATTAGCTGAGGATGAACTGGAAAAAAGAGCAAAAGTTCATGTTGGATAAATCCTCAAAAGTTCAGAAAGCTCCCAAGACTCCCACTAAATTTTCTTCATTTTCAACTGCTTTGCATTCTGTGCGATGATCCACATTTGCAAAGAGGAGCTGCTCTTCCCTGAGGGTTCCAGGCCTCAGAGTGGACCCTATTCAAATCACAGAGCCAATGGGCAGGGGCTAGTGGGGAAAAGGTCCTGAAATTAAAGAGATTTAAAGAATGAAAAGCCTTTGGAAAAAGCGAATGTGATACTAAATCTTCCTGGTATGATCTGAGTTATGGTTACTGTTTGTCTTACTCATGGAAGAGTGAAAAAAACGTCTTTTCCAACCTCATTTCCAAGAGTTTCCTGACACAGTCATTCCAGCAGTCTTGTGGAGTAGTTTTGAAAAGCACATTTTCACCCAGCCTCGGTCCTCAGATGCTGCCCTTGACAAGCAAGAGAGGAGGTAGGTAAAGTGACTTTGAAATGCTGCATGTTGAATTGTGTCCTTCTACCTGAGGCAGTCATGGGTGGGAAAGCCCATGGTACCATCTTAGAGTCATGAGCCCCACTTCCATGCCCTCGCCCCATTCCCTTTCCTGGGTTTGTTTCTCCATCAGGAAAGTGAGAGCCTGGATGCAGTGTCTTAACAATCCTTCAGATTCAACATCTTACTTCAAAACTTTCAGCAACAGTAATAATCATAATAATCATATAAGAATACTGCATGTTATTAAGAATTTATGATATGCACTGTCAGCACTTGTGTGAATTTAGGGCAAGTTACTTATGTTCTCTGTGTCTCAGTTTCCTCATCTGCAAAAGACAGAAACTTGACTCATCTACCACATAGAGAGTTGTCATGAGAATTAAATGAGTTCATCCGGGTAAAATCCTATGTGCCTGCCACATCAGAAGGCCTCAAGAAATGTTCCCTGTTGTTAGTATGCTGTTCCAGGTATAATGTGAGGTGTTTTGTGCAGATATAGACTGTCTCTGCCTCTTCCCCTAATGCCAAAATCACTGCTCAAATTAGTGAACCTCGATGTGGGGAAATAGGATGGCTGCAGGGCAACAGAATCAGCAAAAAAAAAAAAAAATAAGGATACTTTAATTAAAAAAACAAGATTTTTAAACATTTTAAATGTCTTTATTATTTAACCTACACTCAAAGATAAATGTAAGTGAGAAGGAATAGTGTCTTCACAAAAATTCTGGGAGCCACAGCCCCTGAACTGCAAGTGTTCCCAGCTAGGAATACCTGGCCAAGATGATGTCAATTGACTTTCCTGCCGTGGCTTCTTTGGGGAGCCTGGGACAGATCTAGGTAGAGTAGAAAGTGCATAAGAGCCTGGGTCCTCTGCCCAGCTCTACTGTCTCTGGCTTTGGGCCCAGGAGTAAGGCTTCTCTTCTTTGAGCCTTCGTTTTTCTGACTAGAAAATGAGGGGCAGACCAGCCAGTCTTAAAGATCAGTCTTGCCACCATAAGATTGAATAGTTCTAAATGAAATTGTATCCATAAACTTGTACTGATGGCTCTGACTACTTTAAGGAAATTGCTACTTTTTTAACAATATAGAATTTACATCCTTCCAGGCTGGCAATCCCTGTTATGAGCTGACTGTATCCCTCCCAAATTCATATGCTGAAGCCCTAATCCCCAACATAATGGTCTTGGAGGTGGGGCCTTTGGGAGTCAATTAGTTCATGAGGGTGGAGCCCTCAGGATGGGATTAGTGCCCTTACAAGGACACTGAGGAGACAACCAATCTCTGTCTTTTTCCTGCGAAGATACAATAAGAAGGCAGCCATCTATAAACAAGAAGAGGGCTCGCACCAGAAGCAACCATCATGGCACCCTGATCTTGGATTTCCAGCTTCCAGAACTAGGAAAAATATAACTGGGTTATTTAAGCCCATGCATTGTATATTTTTTCTCAGAGCAGCCTGAGCTGACTAAGACAAGCCTCACACCAGAGGGAGACCCTTCAAGTGAGAACGTTGACTCTCCAAGCTATACCTTACCCTGAACTGAAACCCAAAAGCCCCATTCATCATCTGACCTTCTCACTGATTCCTGATGTGGCTCATACATTGGCCTTGTTGGAGGCTGAGAGTGGGCATGGTGGTGGCAGTGGGCCTGTGCTATTATCCATCATTCTGGCTCGAGTGTGGACATGTGATTTGCCCACAACAGAGACATGGCTGGCACATTTACATAAGACTTTATAGGACTTTATTAAGGACTCAAGAATAGCAATGGGGAAATTAACAAAACTAGGCTAGGAATCTAGACATGTATCTTGCAACTTTTGTTTTATTCTCTGGAGAGTATCTTGGCCCTGTCCCATCTTAGTTCCCAGCCCACTTACAATCTCCACAAAAGCAATCTCAGCAAGCACCCAGGAGTAGTAGCTCAGAGAGACGACTCTAACCAGCAGACTCAGAAATGCCAGTTTCAAGAGAACTCATGTACCCTTACCCTTTGCTGCCCTCCACAAGGCCACTGCATACTTATCATCTAAGAATCTATCTTTTCTAAGGATAGACCCAGGGAATCAGGGCAGAACACAGCTACCAGGACTCAGACCACAGCTACCAGGACTCAGACCACTGGATTGGAATGGAACACAGTGATGGCTCCTTACGGCTACAATAAGAGCTGACAAATGTGAGTGTCTGTGATGTTCTGGCATTGTTCTAAGCATGTTACACATGGCGGCTAATGTACTTCTCATAACAAGGCTATGGGATTGATACTATTATCCTCATTTAACATATGAGAAAATTGAGGCCCAGAGAGTGGTAGTAGCTTGTCCAAGGTCACAAAGTAAATCATAATAGAGCTGGGATTCAAGCCCAGGCAGTCTGGTTCCAGAGCCCACATGTATAACTGCTATACTGTGTGGACACACACTGAAACAGAGCAGAACTAAGCAGGCCTTGAGGTGAATTAGAGCAATGGGCTCAGATCTAGTAGGTGTTAGAAAAGTAGCCACCTTACCTCACACTGCTCAGAAGCTAGAGAAGAGAGACAGCCATGTGGACAACTAACAACAATATGATGCCACATAGCCCAGGGGCCGGTTACTGCTCCCCTTGCAGTGTTTACAGAGAGCATCAGAGAAGAGGAGACTTCTATGTCCATGGACAGAAGAATGGATAAAGATGTAGTCTATATATACAATGGGATATTCCTCAGCCACACAAAAAAAGAAATAATGCCACCTACAGCAACATGGATGGATCTATAGATTATTATACTAAGTGAAATAAGTCAAAGACAAATATTATATTATATTGCTTATATGTAGAATCCAGAAAATGACACAAATGGACTTATTTACAAAACAGAAACAGACTCATAGACTTAGAAAACAAGCTTATGCTTACCAAAGGGGAAACAGGGAAAGGATAAATTAAGAGTTTTGTATTAAAAGATATAAACTATTAGATATAAAGTGTGTAAACAATAACATCCTACTTTACAGCAAAGGGAAGTATATTCAGTATCCTGTGATAAGCCGTAATGGTGTGTGTATATATATATCTGAATCACTTTGCTGTACACCTGAAATTAACACAACATTGTAAATCAACTATATTCCAATAAATAATTTTTTTTTAAAAAAAAGAAGAGGAGACTTTTGCATTAGATGTAAAGCTTAAAACAAGCAACTACTGGGGCTTTCCTCCAGAGTAAGCAGACCAAGTCTCCCAGAGCCACTGCTGACACACACACAGAGTATATTGTCCCTCAGTATTTTGATGAAATTCTATAAAGTAGGCCACTTTTCATGTGTTAAGAAATTATTGCAGAGCAAAGACAGAAGTTTAAAATGCAAAAATATCCTCATATCCATTAGGAGAGCTACTATGAAAAAACATGAAATAACATGTGTTAGTGAGGATATGGAGAAAATGTAACCCCTAAGGGTGATGGAGACAGAAGCATGAGGGTTGCCAATGGCTGGGGGTGGGGGGAATGCGAAGTGGCTACAGGATTGGAATAGAGTTTCAGCTTTGCAAAATGCACTAGTTCTGGAGATTGCTTTAGATAATGCAAATATATGTAACACTACTGAACTGCCTACTTTCACATGGTTAAGATGGTAAATTTTATGTTAATGTGTCTCTTACCACAATTTTTTAAAAGTACACTATAAACCATGGCAACTGTGCTGCAATTCTGATGGAATACAAAGCCATTTTAAAGTGATGTCTACAGTATTGCTGATTGCTAAGGGACCTGTGTTCACACTGATGCTACTTTGATTTCTAAGCTTACCATAAAATGGCAGCCAGAGGCACCTAGAATCCACAAGTGATTCCCACTTTGCCCTTCTTTTGTAGCTAAAAGTTTTTTCCCCATATTAACACATTATTAGCAACATAACATGCCACCTGTTCAGTCAAGAAGACTCAGCTACACCTTAATGATAGATGGGTTCAATAACCGTCACAGTGTTTATTCTGGACTAGATAAAAGTCACCAGTCTTGTAACAGGCCTCAAACATGGAACCAATCATCTTCCCATTTAAATTGAAAAGAGGTACCTACAATCTGGGTGGCGTGGTAGTACCGGACCTGCGATGCACTGCGAGTCTCAGCTCTGCTCAGCTGTGGGTCTGGACCCTAGCACAGTGTCACTGTGCAACCCATCCCAAGTTCAAATGAAGCAGGCGGCCGAGGGCCTGAACCAGTGGCATGTGGCTTCGCACCAGTTCACAGAGGTGAGTCAGAGCACCACCCCAGGAGACCGCATGGGGGCTGAGAGCATGGAGGTTGGGGAAGTTGAGGGAAGCAGAAATCTGGAGGATTAGGGGTCTGAGGAATAGGTTGGGAAGGGAAGAAATACGAGGAAGGGAACATTAATCACGCGTCATTTGCTCTGTTAGTTGTCTTAGCATTGGGTGCTGGGAGTGAAGAGATTTCAGGTAACATTTGATGGAGACTTTTTTGAGTACTCCGGAAAGAAGACAAAGAAAGTTGGCGGAAGCAGACAGAGAGGAAAGGATTTCTAATTGTCAGGCCTTTGACAGACCCTGGGAATAGGACGGTGAGTTTACCATCAGATATTTCATTGATCGTAGCTGAATGATTCGGAGAAGGCAATGGCAACCCACTCCAGTATCCTTGCCTAGAGAATCCAGTGGACAGAGGAGCCTGGTGGGCTGCTGTCCATGGGGTCACACAGAGTTGGACACGACTGAAGCGACTTAGCGGCAGCAGCAACCTACAATCTGTGCTGCATGTTAAACAATCAAAGCCCTTAAAAAGGCAAAAAAAACCAAACCACCCCATGGAGTGAAGACTGGGATCTCCCAGCACTTGACTCCAGCTTGATCCCTACCAGCGTCCAGTCAAGAGGTCTTAGGGATGAACGGAGCGTTGGAAGGTTTCTGGCGGACCAGGCTGTCAGTCATCTCGGACTCACTTGAGAGGCGAGAGGTCTTGGGAAAATCTCTGACTGAGCTCCTGCTCTCAGTAAGGATGTAGTCTCATTGGGAAAGACAGTGATGGGATGGCTTCTGGAGTTCAAAACTCTAGATTCAAATTTCAACCCTTTCCACCTAATAGTAGCGTGTTATTAGAAAAATAATTTTCCTCTGAATTTCAATTTCCTTATCAGTAAAATGTGAATAACAGGACCAGGCTCACAGAGTTTTTGTGAAGATTGATGGATTGTACACATGAAGCACTTAGCATAGTACCATTACATCCTTAATATATTTTGTGTGTGTGTGCTCAAATTGCTCAGTCATCTGCAACTCTTTTGCAATTACATAGACTGTAGCCCTCCAGGTTCCTCTGTCTCCTTGGACTTCAAGGAGATCCAACCAGTCCATCCTAAAGGAAACCAGTCCTGAATATTCATTGGAAGGACTGATGCTGAAGCTGAATCTCCAATACTTTGGCCACCTGATGTGAAGAACTGACTCATTAGAAAAGACCCTGATGGTGGGAAAGATTGAAGGCAGAAGGAGAAGGGGATGACAGAGGATAAGATGTTTGGATGGTATCACCAACTCGATGGACATGAGTTTGAGCAAGCTCCAGGAGTTGGTGATGGACAGGGAAGCCTATGTGCTGTAGTCCATGGGGTCAGAAAGAGTTGGACATGACTGAGCGACTGAACTGAGCTGAGTCGACCAACATGACTCTTCAACATTGCCACAGCATTTGCCAAGCTGCAGGGCTTGGTGTCAGCAATAGAAAGACCTAAATAAGCCAAGGTCTCTATCCTAGAGCCAATTCAGGTGTTTCTAGATTAGCCCTGAATGGCCAGAGCACCACAGACAGAAGGCCTTCCTCGCCTGCTAGAGCTTAGTCCCTCCTCAAAGAATTACTAGTTTCCTCAGGCCAGTTGGGCAGTTGTTTGGCTCCAGGATGCACTTGGAATAGACCAGGTCTTAATTATTTCTTTCAGCATGTGGGATCTTAATTTCCATGTTCAGAGATCAAATCTAGGGACCCTGCAGTGAAAGCATGGAGTCTTAACCACTAGACCACCAGGGAAGTCCCAAGTTTTCAAAATTTTAAATAGTATCTTTCATTCCCAGAGCATTTGTCTCAAGTCAGGCATAATTCTAAGCATTTAATGTGTATTTACTCACTTAATGCTCACAAACAACCCTATGAAGTAGATGCTCAAAGAAGTCAAGTCTTCCAGCGATCCTTCTCTAGACCACAGCTGGAATGGGGTTCCTGTAGCTGCCCAGTTGCTCAATCAGCAAAATAACCCTGATGTAGGAGATGCTGCTAAGTCATCTTCCCAGTCCAGACAAACTGCCCTCTGCTTGTGAACTGAGGTCAGCAGAGATTAAGGTAAAACAAAACAAAACAAAACAGGAGCAGCATTATTTTTGGGGAAATGAGTTATGTAAATGAGGTGGAGCCCCAGCACCTGGTGTATATCCCAGAATAGAATATAACACTGAGAGAGTATATGTAGGTCAGGTGAACAAGTGAATGAATGAATGAAGCATGCTATTTTTTCAGCAAAGTTTTATGGTAAATAATTCACACTATGGTCTGAATGTTTGTTTCCTCCCCAAGTTCATATGTTGAAATCCTAACCCCCAAGGTAATGGTATTAAGATGTGGGACCCTGGGGAAGCGATTAGGTCATGAGGGTGTAGCCCTTTAATAAGATTAGTGCCCTTATAAAAGAAGCTGAGCAGAGATCCCTCACCCCTTCCTTCACATGAGGAAAAGCAGGTCCAATGTTTGTAACTCAGAAGAAGGCTCTCACCAGAACACGACCACATGGCACACTGATCTTGGACTTCCAGTCTCCAGAACCCTGAGCGATAACATTCTGCTGTTTATAAAGCTTCCAATCTGTGATATTTGGTTATAGCAGCCTGAACAGGCTGAGACAATGCAATAGCTAAATAAGCCAATAGAAGCGTGTAAATAAGAGGCTTTTCGTTTCTACCTTTATAGGGTACAGAGAAATAATATCTAGGCCCCCAAACCTCTGCTGTGGCTTGAATTGGAAATGGGAGAGCAACTGAGGACTCGGGAACAGAGGTGCACGATGCTTGGGGCAGCCAGGCACTGCAGGATGAGACAATAAAGGCGGAAGTTGGCTCTCATCCCTCAAACCAGAAGAGGCCCTGACCCCTCTATCACCAGAGAGACTGAACAGGAAGTTGGGGAATGGCTGCAGGCCCCCCAGGGTCTTGCCTCTGGCCAGAACCCCGCTGAAAGTCTTGTTGTCATAATGCTATTTCCCAGGAAACTGCATTCATGAGCAAGTCATCACAGTCCTGAGATAATATCTTCAGACGATCTGGGTGATGCAGCTTTGTCATCCTTCATCTAGCGAGTCAGCCTGATCACCAGGAAAAGCGCTTTGAATCCTGATTTCAGTAAACATCTCCTCTCTAATCTGTAAGCTATTTATCAAATATGAATGCACTTTTTGAAATGAGTAACTCATTTCCCTGGTGTTTTTGTTCCAAAAATAATTGGAAGTGACAATACAAAGAATTACACAAGGAGTTGTCATCATAAAATAAACATAAATTTGGAACTGCCCTCAGAGGCTGACTCTCTGGTGTAGCTTCCTCTCGGAGGAGCCACGGGTACTTCCATAGGCAGAGCTGTGTTCCATTATTGATTAGCTTTTAGACTCTTGTTACACATTAGATTAGGATGGCTCTGTGAATAGAGAATGAATAATCCAACTGCACATACAAACATCTTAAGAAAGACCTTCTAACATGATATTTTTGTAAAAAAGAAAACCTCATTTGGCGAAATTGGAGAAAATTACAGTGTCCATTAAACCCATGCTCTGGGTGACTGCTTACTTCCGTGTTCTGTTCTTCACAGAATGAAGCTCAAGATTGCTTTTACCCAGTTTGGCACATGGGCACATGTGCGTGATTACATGTATGTGTGTGATTGTGTCTGTGTATGTACGTGTGTATGCATGTCAACCACTTAGGGCAGTTTGAAATGCAGGTATTAGATAATACGCTCAGGGAGAATAATGATGATGCATATTATGAGACTATACTTTTAGATTAAGCCATTAAAACTCAAAATGTATATTTAAAGGGGATTTCAAGCTCAAATAGCCTAAATTGAGCCAAAAACATTTGGCAGTACCTCTTTCTTTTGCCTCCTCTCCCTCTCCTGCTATTAGTTTTCCTTTCCTGTTATTGGAGGTGTATCTGCCTTAGAAACTGCCTGGGCAAGAGACCAATGAGCCTTGGAAAATTGTGCGGGTTCAGACGGTCAAATGTCCAAACAACTGACTGGATGTGTGTCTGTTTCACAAAATCCTGATGGTTGGCTTGAACGCCACTCTACTCATTCTAGAATTCATTTCTACTGGTTAGAAAGGCACAGACTATATCCCTTGATGCGTCATTGTTGTCCTCTAGTAGGGAGAAAAAACTTCCTGACCAGTTCTTTGTTGATCAATATCTGAGGTTGTACTGGTTTGTATGACTGCTGGAAAAAATTAGGAGAAGCTTAGTGGCTTAAACCAACAGAAATTTATTATTCTCCAGTTGTGGGGGCCAGAAGTCTCACATGAGTCTCACTGGGCTAAGATCAAGGTATTAGCAGGGCTGTGATCCTCTCCAGAGGCTCTGGAGGAGCATCTGTTTCCTTGCTCTTTTTAGCTTCTAGAGACTGTCTGTACTCCTTGGCTTATGGCCCCTTCCTCAGTCTTAAAAGTCAATAACATTGCATCTATCTGACCCGTCTTCCATTGAGACATCTCTTGCTGACTACAATCAGGAAAAATTCTCTGCTTTTAAGGACTTGTGATTGGAGTCAAGCCAGTCCAGGATCATCTTCCCATCTCAAGGTTTTTAACCTTACTCATATTTGCAAATTCGCTTCAGCCATGTAAGGTAACATATTCACAGGTCTTGGATTTAGGACATAGATAACTTTGGGGGCCATTATTCTGCCTTTCACAGAGCTCCATCATTTTTGTTGGTATTGTTTTTCTTAGGAGATCCACCTCACTACCAATGGATCTGAAAAGAACACCACGGCTTACTCAATTCAGTGAACTTAGGAAGGACTTCTACTCTTTTGATCACCATGGTGGTCATTAAGATCCTCACTGGCCAAGGCCCATCAGCAAGGTGAGAATCTCATCTAGTTGGCTCTGATGGGCTGTTACACTCAGGCCCTTCAGTGTTTGGGGCCCATGAGACAACCTGGCTACCTAATAGCTCTTCCTTCCTGAGATGAGAAATTGTTTCTGCATGGATGGACATTTTCAACTTCCCTTTAAATGCCTACTCAATGGCAATGTAATTTGTATAAGAGGGAAGAGGATGCAAAACTCAGTTGAAATGCCCTAATCACCTTTTAAGTCAAATTACTAGGCTTTCATTGAATCAGGATTCCAGAGCAGTTAAATGTTATGGCTGATGTGGAGCAGGAGATCAATTGCATTTTCAGCACAGGGAAGTAATGTATTTGCCCTCAAAAAGAGTTTATGTAATAAAATATTTCACAGTACAAACTGGCTAGCAGGGGAAGGGGAGGCAGTAATTCCCAGGTAGGCTCAGTGAAGCAGTTGATCAAGGCTCTGCAATGCACACACACAAATCTAGGCTGCCAAGTTCAGAGGACTGGCATTGTCTTGAAAATTTGGGCAGTTCACACTGTATAATTCAGGTTGAAAAAATAAATAATCCCCCTATCTTTCATTTCCTGTGTAATTAAGGAAAGCACTGACTTCGTGGCCTGTGTAATTACAGACCTGGTGGCCTGGCTTCAGGCTGTCTACACCAGTGCCAAGAGAATCACCGGAAAATGAAAAATATCAGACAATCAACTGGCGGCTTTGTCACACAACTGGTTTAAATGATTTCCTTATGCCTGTTTCTTTCAAACTAGGGACAGAAGGTCTATTGCCCTGAAGTGTCTGCTTCGGCACCTGCACTCTACGTCACTTGTACACACACCTGACAAGGACATTCTCAGGTGTCTGGTATAAACACAAGCTGGCTGCCTCATTGACCCAAACCTCATGAAGACACTTATTTTCTCTTGTGTTCCTATTTTATTGAGGAAATCGAGAGAAAAGGCATGTATTTTTACTTCAACTTCCCTCTGCCCATCTGCTAGTATATTCTCTAGGTCCATCCTTAATTCTGCCCCTCTTATTAGTTGTGTGACCTTGGACAGGTCATTTCACACCATCGAGCCTCAGTTTGTTCATCTGTAAATAGGGGCAATTTGAAGGTGCACTTACATTTAGTGCCATAGGAGACGTGAACAAGGAGGACAAGGATGTTGTGGTCATGCTGACTCTTCTGTCTCCTGAGGGAAGGATAAAAGAGACACTTGCCCCTTTCTCCACCTCTCCGCCCTGCATCCCATCTCAACTCACTCCCAGAGGCGAGAGAAGTGGAAATAGTTGATACATGGAGTGCAGAGAATCTTTGGGGCCACAAACTCCTTTTCCTTTGGAAAAGACTATATTGAATGGGAAGGTGTGGGAAGAAGAGAATTTTGGAGCTGGGTGCACCTTCTGGCTGGAGAGTGGCCCAGGCTGGTCCAAGAGAGTAGCCTCTGTATCCTGCCCTTTGGCCCTGAGCCAGCCTGGAAGCGATTGCGTCACCATTCCGTTCTCTCCCCCCAGAAGAAGGATACAGATTTTATCTTGTGAAAAACAATGATCTTTACTTTATTGTCATCTCTTCAAGTTTTACTGTCAGAAAGCCTCCAGATTATGAAACCCAGAAAGAAAAAAATAACCAACCAAAAGCAGAACCATCAACTTCATAATCCAAATATGCAAACCAAACAGGAGTTACAAAATCATAGCATTTCTCTATGACCTGGTTCCTGTAATTCAGGTAGAGATAGAAACACCATGCGCTATGGAATCTGGGTGTGCTTTGAAGGCCTAGTTTCTCATGTACAAATCTCTATGATATTGGGCTACTCAGTTTACCTTGAGAAGCCTTGGTAGTCTCACCTTTAAAATGGGTGAGATTATAGGTGTCTGGGCTTCCCAGGTGTTTCAATAGTAAAGCAAATGGAGGAGACGTAAGAGACACTGGTTTCATCCTTGGGTTGGGAAGATCCCCTGGAGGAGGAAATGGGAACCCATTGCAGTATTCTTGCCTAGGATAATCCCATGGACATAGGAACCGAGTGGGCTACAGTCCATGGGGTCACAAAGCCTCAGACATGACTGAGCAACTGAGCACAGCACACAGGAGCTACTTGGGAACAAATAGAACACAGTTATACCTTATTTTTTTTAATTGAATTTTAACTTCAGAATAGTTATAGATTTACAGAAAAATTTTAAAGATAGTACTAACAGTTCTTTTGTATTCCACATCAGTTTTCTCTGGTTGTTAATGTTTTACATTTGTACATTTATCACAACTCATGGACCATTACTGATGCATTATTATCACTGAGGCCCATATTTTAATCAGATTTTCCTATGTTTTACCCAATGTCCTATTTCTGACCTCGAATCCCTATAGGATTAGGTGGAGTTCTCTTGACTGTGATAGTTTTGCAGGCTTTCCTTGTTTTGATGACATTGAGAGCTGACCTCAGATATGCAGATGACACCACCTTTATGACAGAAAGTGAAGAAGAACTAAAGAACCTCTTGATGAAAGTGAAAGAGGAGAGTGAAAAAGTTGGCTTAAAGCTCAACATTCAGAAAACTAAGATCATGGCATGCGGTCCCATCACTTCATGTCAGATAGATGGGCAAACAGTGGAAACAGTGGCTGGCTTTATTTTTCTGGGCTCCAAAATCACTGAAGATGGTGACTGCAGCCATGAAATTAAAAGATGCTTACTCCTTGGAAGGAAAGTTATGACCAACTAGATAGCGTATTAAAAAGCAGAGACATTACTTTGCCAACAAAGGTCCGTCTAGTCAAGGCTATGGTTTTTCCAGTGGTCCATGTATGGATGTGAGAGTTGGACTATAAAGAAAGCTGAGCACAGAAGAATTGATGCTTTTGAACTGTGGTGTTGGAGAAGACTCTTGAGAGTCCTTTGGACTGCAAGGAGATACAACCAGTCCATCCTAAAGGAGATCAGTCTTGGGTGTTCATTGGAAGCACTGATGTTGAAGCTGAAACTCCAATACTTTGGCCACCTGATGTGAAGAGCTGACTTATTGGAAAAGACCCTGATGCTGGGAAAGATTGAGGGCAGGAGGAGAAGGGAACAACAGAAGATATGATGGCTGGATGGCATCATCGACTTGATGGATATGGGTTTGGGTGGACTCAGGGAGTTGGTGATGGACAGGGAGGCCTGAAATGCTGTGGTTCATGGGGTCGCAAATAGTCGAACACGACTGAGCGACTGAACTGAAGTGATAAAGCATTTTGTCAAAAGACACCCAGCTGGGATTTATCTGATATTTTTCACAAGATTAGACAGGCATTATGAGCTTTGGGGAGGAAGATCACAGAGGCAAAATGTGATTTTTCATTTCATCATACCAAGGGAACATGTTATCAACATGACTTTTCACTGTTGACTTTGACCCCAATCACCTGGCTGAGGTAGTGTTCATCACGTTTCTCCACTGCTTTCCTCCTCTTCATATTGTCCTCATTGGAAGGAAGTCCTCATACACAGCCCGCAGTTAAGGGCTGGGGAGTGATGCTCTACTTCCCCGTAAGGGTAGTGACTATAGAAAATATTTGGACTTCTTCTGTAGGAGAGATTTGTTCCCTTTCATTTAACTTGTGATTCAATCATTTATTTATGTCAGTATAGACTCTTGAAAGATTATTTAATGTTTCAAGTTATAATCTAATATACCCTTACTTATTGCATTGTTTAGTTTGTTCCAGTTTTGGCCACTGGGAGCTTTTTCAGTTTGGCTCCTATGTCACGACATGCCCCGATACTTTTGTATTTTTGAGCATGTCCTTACTTTATAGCACTACAAGATGCTCCAGGCTGAGCTTACCTATTTCCTTCCCTTGCCCTGGAATCCACCATTTCTCAAAGGAACCCTGGTTTCTTTCTTTGGACAATGGAATTAGAAACCAAATTCTAGATGCTAGGTCTGCTTACTGCTATGAAGGTGTCATGGCTTCTAGTCTGTCTTTCTAGTGGAGAGAGGCACGTAGTAGATCTATACATATGAACCTGTCTATATACATATTATTATATCTGTAGTTATTTCTCTGTCAATCTGTCCATGTATCTCCATCCATATCTATATCAAGATAAACATGAATTCTCCCTATTGTCTCTGACTCTATTCCAGGCCCAGGGGGTTCATTCCAGCCTTCCTTCCTTGCTTGTCTGTATCCTCTCACTCAAACAGTGAGAAATATGGCTCATACCATATGCTGTTCATTGATTATTTTTTCAAACAAATTATACATGTACAGTGATTTGAGAATTGTTAACTCACACAATGGAAAACTACTTCAACTAGAACACAGTGCTATGTACAGTTCTTTTTGTCTTTAGACTTAACACTTCCATTCATTTCCAAAGTTGCTTAGGTCAGCACCCTTGTCCCCTACCCCCTTCAGTGCAGGTATTTTGTACATTTGTAATACTGTTATTTTGTCACAGTCTGCCAGTTGGGGTTTGTGATCTAGCAATCAATTAAAAACAAGATTCGTATTTTGTGCTGTTGGGTTCTGTGGATTTTGACAAATGCACATTGCTGTGTATCCACCACTACCGTACCATAGAATAGTTACACCAGCCTAAGAAATCCCTTGTACTTCACCTATTCAATGTCGCCTCTTCCCCAAACTTCTGACAACTACTCAGCTATTGTGTGTCTCTTGTCTTTTCCAGAATGTCATGGAAATGGAATCATACAGTGTGTATCCTTTGCAGACTGGTTTCTTTCATAGCACATTCCTTTTTATCATTGAGTTGCATTTTCTTGCTGTCTGTATCACAGTTTGCTGATCCATTTGCCTCCCAAATAACATCTTGGTTGTTGCCAGTTTGGGGGGATTATGAATAAAGCTGCTTTATTCATATGATTATGAATAAATATTCATACATTCCATAAATAAACTGTAGTTGATTATGAATAAACATTTGTGTACAGGTTTTTGTGTAAAATAAGTTTTCAAATCAGTTGGGTAAATATCTAGGAGCACCACTGGTGGATCGTATGGTAAAAGTATGTTCAGCTTTCCAAATGAGTGAGTGAAGTCACTCAGTCATGTCTGATTCTTTGCGACCCCATGGACTGTAGCCTACCAGGTTCCTCCGTCCATGGGATTTTCCAGGCAAGAATACTGGAGTGGGTTGCCATTTCCTTCTGCAGGAGATCTTCCCAACCCAGGGATTGAACCCGGGTCTCCCGCATTGTAGGCAGACACTTTACTGTCTGAGCCACAAGGAAAGTCCAGCTTTCCAAAGGGTTGACAAACTGTCTACTGAAGTGGCTGTCCCACTTTTCATTCCCTGCACCAATGAATGAGAGTTTCTGTTGCTCTGCATCCTCACTGGCATTTGGAATTGTTAGTTTTTTGGATTTCAGCCATGCTGTAATGTGTTAGTAGTATTTCATTGTTTCGATTTACAGCTCCATAATGACCAGTGATATTGGGTCTCTTTATACATACTTATTTGCTATCTATATGTCTTCTTTGGCGAGGTATGGGGTCAGAACTTTAATAGTTCTTTGTGTATTTTGATATAAGTTATAACTTTGGATTTTCCTAAGAGTGTATTTTACAGAGCAAAAGATTTTAATGTCAGTAAAAAGGTCCAAGTTATTCACGTTTCATTTCATGGATCATGTTCTTCTTTTTCAGGAATGTGTTCGCTACTATAGGTCTTTTGCTTGCTGTGTAAGTTTTAGAATTGCCTTGACAATATCTACAACCTTCCCTGAAAAAAAACCTTGCTAGGTATTTAATTTGGATTATGCTGAATCTACAGATCAAATTGAAAAGAACAGGCCTCGTTACAATATTGTCCTGTAATCCATTAATATGGACTATCTCTATTTCTTTAGATCTACTTTGATTTCTTTTACCAGTATTTTATTGTTTCTGTGCACAGATCCCACACGTATTTTATTAAACTAATAATACTTTAGTATGTCATTTTGGGGTGCTATTATAAGTACTGTTTTCATGAAAAATCTAATTTGAATTTTTCATTGCTGGCATATAGGAAAGCATTTGACCTCTGTATATTGAGTTGTACCCTGCCATCTTCATATATTCACTCATTAGTTTCAGGGGTATTTTGTGAGTATTTGTGGTTTCTTATAGACAATCAAATATCTTTGAATAAAGAAATTATTCCTTTCCAATCTCTACACATTTTATTCCTTGGTCTCATTTTATTGTGGTAGTTAGAACTTCCAGTACAATGTTGAATAGGAGTGGTGAGAGAGGACCTCTTTGTTTATTGCTTATCTTAGGGAGAAAGGATCCAGTCACTCTCCATTGAGTATCATTTAGCTATAGGTTTTTCATATATATACTTTATTATGATAATAAAATTCCCTACTAGTTCTAGATTTTTGAGAGTTTTTATCATGAAGTGTATAGAACTTTGTCATATGCATTGTCTGCATATATTAATAATCACATTGCCTTTCTTATTCAATCTGTTAATATACTGACTTGCACTGATTGATTCATTAATGTTAAAACAGCTGTACATTCCAGGAATGAACTCCACTTAGTTACAATCCATTACAATCTCTTTATGTATTGTTGGATTCAATTTGCTAGCATTTTATTGAGAATTTTTACATCTATGGTCATGAGAAATGGTAGTATATGGTTTTCTTTTCTTGAAATGTCTTCTTATTTTGATATTAGGGCACTGCTTACCTCATAAGATGCATTGGGAAGTGTTCCCTCTTTTATTTTCTGGAAGAGATATTGTCAAATTGGCATTAAGTCTTCCTTAAGGTTTTGACAGAATACACAAGGATAACCATCTGGACCAGGTGTTCTTTATTTTTGGAAGGTTTTCAAGTACTAATTCAATTTATTTTAATGAATATAATACTTTCAGGTTATCTGTTTCTCATTGAGTTAATATTCATAATTTGTGCCTTCCAAAAAATTGGTTCATTTTATCTAAGTTATTAACTTTGTGTGGCCATACAGTTGTTCACAGCTTTCCTGTACTATCTTTTTAATATCCATGGGATCAGTACTGATGAACCTTTTTAAAATTCCTGATATTGGTAATTTGGGTCTCTCTTACTTGCATTCATTAGACTGACTAGAAAATTATCAATTTTAATGATCTTTTCAAAAAAGCACCTTTTAGAATCCTTGATTTTCCCTAATATTCTTCTGTTTTCAATTTCACTGATTTCTGACCGATTTTTTTATTATTCCCTTTCTTCTGCTTACTTTAGTTTAATTTGTTATTCTTTCTCTATTTCTTTTTTAAAAAACAATAAGGCATTATTTATTGAGATCTTAAGCCTCATCCCTGGACTTTGATGTGATGAGGCATTTGGAAAGAGGTTGGAGGAGACAGAAAACAAAGCCGAGGGACCTTGAACCCACTGCCTAAACAAGGACTTAGACATCCTAAAGGAACTCAGAGCTGGATACTGGGCTGCAGGAAGGGAACATTCCTGGGAGTTTCCAATTTCTGGGCAGAAGCATACAGCTGCTCTGTGTGAGGGTGGGGGATTGGGAGGAGGGGAGAGGGAGAGGTGCCACAACTACTTTGGTTCGCATCTTCAACTAATCTCTCTCCCATTTGCAAGCTCATCTCACCATGCAGGAACACTGGTTCTCCTTCTGGCCCTCTCCTTTCACACATTCCCCTGCCTACTATTGACTGGTGATTAGCTTCTCCCCCAGTCACTCCCATACCACTCATCCCTCCTTCTTCACACTAATTGCACCCAAGAGACACTTTGCTAGGAAACCAGACTTTATCTCTCAGATCACCCCAAGACCAAGGACCCTTGGGTTCTTATGCCCCCTGGAAGAAGCTGGGTAAGGGGATGGGGCAAGGATGGAGATGAGATAACTAGTCCAGAGGTCTGCAACCCTCCAACAAAAACCCTACAAACAAGTCCCAAGCAAACAAGGACCCAGACCGTTTCCAGCCCCACTCATTTCTTTTCTTTGGTCTGGCCATCCTCCACTATATCCTCTTCCTTAACAGTATGGGAGTCTGGACCAAAGTGTTCAGGCTGTGGGCAGATCCCATCTGTAGCTGCCCCATCTTTCATAGCTGAAATCTCCACCTCCTCCATGCTATTTGCACCATAATCCTCATCAGTCTCTCTGGCTGTGGTCAGTCCATTGGCTCTGACCTTACACTTTCTTTGGATGATGAGAGAGGCCATTGCCTTCAGAGCAGCC
Source organism: Okapia johnstoni (assembly GCA_024291935.2). NCBI lineage: Eukaryota > Metazoa > Chordata > Mammalia > Artiodactyla > Giraffidae > Okapia > Okapia johnstoni. The sequence continues at coordinate 111,940,727 of CM044305.1, forward strand.
CTATCACTCCTCTGGAAGTGGTGGACCATGGTCTGTAGCTGCTGACTCACCTGGGGCAGACTCCCATCCCCCACAACAGTATTAAACTTGTTCGTCATTAGCTCCCTGAGAAATTCCTTCACCTCGTCTAGCTCCAAGTCAGCATTGCGGAAGAAGTACTCCCCCACTGCACCCTCCAGCCATTCAGCCTTCTCCCGGCTGTGCACAACCCCAAAGCCATTCTCCACAGCGATCTGCAAGGTGGGCCAGGCCTCCAGCGATGTGCAGACTGCAGTCCCTAAAAGCCTCTTTCTTTATTTATTAAAATAGAAATGGGTTATAAATTTTAGATCATTCTTCTTTTCTAATATTTCCATGTAATCCTATAAATGTCCCTCTAAACATTGCTTTAACTCTATCACAAAGTTTGATAGGTTGTATTTTCATTCTCATTTAGTTCAGTATGTTGAGACTTGCTCTTTGACCCATGGTTTATTTAGAAGTGTGTAGTTTAATTTCCAAACGTGGGGATTTTCTAGCCCTCTTTCTATTACTGATTTATAGTTTAATTACAGTTTTGTCAGAGAACATACTTCATATGATTTCTATTCTTTTAGATTTCTTAAGGTATGTTTTATGACCTAGAATGTAGTCTGCCTTGGTAAATGTTTCATGTGAACCTCAGAAGAATGTCTATTCTGTTGTTGTTGGATGGATTATGCTATAAATGTCACTTAGATCAAGTTGATTGATAGTACTCTTCAGGTCATCCATATCTTTATTGATTTTATGCTTGCTGGGTCTGTCAATTAATGACACAGGGGTTGAAGTCTCCAACTGTAATGGTGGACTGTTTCTCCTTCGAGTTCTATCATTTTGCTTCATGTATTTTGATGCTCTGTTGTTAGGTACATAAATGTTAAGGATTGCTATGTGTCTTTGTAAAAGTAACTTGTTTACATTATATAATGTCCCTCCTTATCCCCTGTTAATCTTTTTTATTTTGAAGTATGCTTTGTCTAAATTTAAGATAGCCCTACAGCTTTCTTTTGATTAGTGTTGCCATGATGCTTTCTCCATCTTTTCTTTTCACTGACTATGAATCTTCATAATGAAAGTGGATTTCTTGTACACAGCATGTATTTTGGTCTTGTGTTTTGTTGTTGCTATTGTTGTGGTTTATCGATTCTGACAACCTCTGCCTTGGACTGGTATAGGTAGAGAATTCACATTTAGAGTAATTAATGATATAGCATCTTTGTGACTGCTTTCTATTCATTCCATTCAATTTTTTCCTTGATTCTTTCTCTCTCTTTATTTCTGCTTTCTATTTTAATTGAACATTTTTTATGATTCCAGTTTAGATCATTTTCTGATAATAAACATATTTTTTTAATTCAGTGTTGAAATATGCCTTACAATAAACATTTTAAAATAATATATGTCCACCTTCAATTGGAACAGTAGACTGGACATGGAACAACAGACTGGTTCCAAATAAGAAAAGGAGTACATCAATGCTGTATATTGTCACCCTGTTTATTTAACTTATATGTACTGTACTTATATGTAGAGTAGATCAGATGGGCTGGATGAAACACAAGATGGAATCAAGATTGCTGGGAGAAATGTCAATAACCTCAGATATGCAGATGACACCACCCTTATGGCACAAAGTGAAGAAGAACTAAAGATCCTCTTGAAAGCGAGAGAGGAGAGTGAGAAAGTTGGCTTAAAACTCAATATTCAGAAAACTAAGATCATGGCATCCAGTCTTATCACTTCATGGCAAATAGATGGGGGAAACAATGGAAATAAGTGGCTGACTTTATTTTTTGTGGCTCCAAAAAATCACTGCAGATGGTGACTGCAGCCATGAAATTAAGATGCTTACTCCTTGGAAGGAAAGTTATGACCAACCTAAAAGCATATTAAAAAGCAGAGGCATTACTTTGTCGACAAAGGTTCGTCTAGTCAAAGCTATGGTGTTTCCAGTAGTCATGTGTGGATGTGAGAGTTGGATTATAAAGAAAGCTGAGTGCTGAAGAACTGATGCTTTTGAACTGTGGTGTTGGAGAAGACTCTTGAGAGTCCCTTGGACTGCAGGGAGATCCAAGTAGTCCATCCTAAGGTAAATCAGTCCTGAATATTCATTGGAAGGACTGATGCAAAAGCTGAAACCCCAATACTTTGGCTACCTGATGCAAAGAACTGACTCATTTGAAAAGACCCTGATGCTGGGAAAGATTGAAGGCAGGAGGAGAAGAGGAAGACAGAGGATGAGATGGCTGGATGGCATCACCGACTCAATGGACATGAGTTTGAGTAAACTCCTGGAGTTGGTGATGGACAGGGAGGCGTGGCGTGCTGCTGTCCATGGGGTTGCAAAGAGCTGGACACGATTGAGCAACTGAACTTACCCGAACTGAACCCTCAAATGACATTATATCAGTTCTCATAAAATTAGCGGAGTATTCTCAGTTCCTTCTTTCTTTGTCTTGTTATATTGCAGCCATATACTCATTCGTTTGTTATAAACACTCAATACATTCTTGCTGTAACTGCTTTAAAGAAACATTTGTGCGTGGACTTTAAGTCACTTCAGCCGTGTCCAACTGTTTGTGACCCTATGGACTTTAGTCCTCCAGGCTGCTCTGTCCATGGGACTCTCCAGGCAAGAATACTGGAGTGGGTTGCCATGCTTTCCTCCAGGGGATCTTCCTGACACAGAGATGGAATTCGAGTATGCTACAGCTCCTACACTGAAGGCGGATTCTTTACTGCTGAGCCAAAATATATGTTGTGTACAGGAAACCGACTTTAATATGAAGATTAATAATCAGTGAAAAGTAAAAATGGAGAAGCGCAAACAAGCACTTAACTTTTACCGACTAAAAATAAGAAAAATGCTTCATTTTATTTCACCTTCATTTATTTATTGATTTTATGACACTTTTTCGTTCTTAACTCACAGCTTCTGTTTAATATTATCTTATCCTGTGGAAATAACTTCTTTTCACATTTCTTACAGACGAGATAGCTGCTTAGAATAAATTGCCTTATTTTTTGTTCATATGAGAATATCTATTTCTCCTTTATTTTTGAAGGATAATTTTCCTGGACATAGAAGTCAAGTTTCGTGATTTTTAGCTTTTTATTTATTGACATGTTGTCCATGTACCATGAATTTACCAGTTAAAATGTACAATTCATTGATTTGTAATTTATTCATAGGCTACATAACCATAACCACTACCATATTCTAGAATATTTTCATCACTCCAATGGGAAACACTGTCCAGTTGGCAGACATTTTCCATTTCTCCCTTCATCTGGCCCCTGGCATCCACTACTCTATTTTCTGTCTTTAGAGAATTACCTAATCTAGGACATATTCATTCAGATGAACAGAATAATGCAATATGCAGACTTTTGTGCCTGGCTTCTTTTAATTAACATAATCATTTCAGAGGTATATCATGTTATAGCATGTATCAGAGCTCCATTCATTTTATGGCCAAATAATATTACATTGCACATTTTATTTATTTGATCACCAGTTGGTGGACATTTGAGTCGCTTCAACTTTTTGACTATTAGAAATAAGATTGCTATGAACATTCATGTTCAAATCCTTGGGTAAACTTTTTTTCATTCTTTTTGGTATATACCTAGGAGTGGGATTGCTGGGTCATATGGTAACCCAATGTTTAACTTTTTAAGCAAATTCTAAAGTGTTTTCCACCAGGGATATACCATTTTGCATCCCCATAAATGGTGTATGAAAGTTCAAATTTTTTCACATCCTCATCACACTTGTTCTTGTCTGTTCTCTCACTAGAGCTATCATTTTGGTGTGCAGTGCTTAGTTGTCATCTTCATTTAGTGAATTTCCTGTCCAAATTTTTTTTTCCATTTTTTGCATTGTTGCCATTCATATATTTTGTCAGATTCTTAAATTTTTCTTACTTAAATGTTGCTGTTAATGTTAATATTTTTATTTTAATTTTCAATTGTCTATCCTACTATATAGAAAACAATTGGATTTCATATATCAACTGTATATCTTGCAACATTGCTCAAATTACTTCTTAGTTTTAGTTATTTGTTGTTGTTGTAGATTTCATTTGATATTCTACACAGACGTCGCCTGCAAATAAAAACAGTTTAATTCTTCTTTTCCAAACTGGATAACTTCTCAAAAATTTTCTAATATGATTTCAGGGACAGAAATTCAGTACGATGGGAGTGGACATCTTTTTGTTAATTTTGATCTTAGAAGTAAAGCACTCCATCTTCTACTGAGAGAGTCAATTCCTAGGAAGGTTGATAAGAAGTTCAGGGTCCCCAAGGAGGAGAAAGGGGTCCAGGCTCTCAAGGAAGAGAAAAAGAGAAACATTTTTTTTTTACATTGCTTTGTCTTAGTCAATATAACAATGTATCTTGCTCAAGGATATGTTTCTCTTTAAAAAGAACCTTCTGACTAATCTTGTTATCTTTTTTTTTTTTCTTATTGGTGAATCTTTTTTTTTTTTATTTTAGTTGGAGGCTAATTACTTTACAATATTGTAGTGGTTTTTGCCATACATTGATATGAATCTGCCATGGGTTTACATGTGTTCCCCATCTTGAAACTCCCCTCCCACCTCCCTACCCATCCCATCCCTCTCGGTCATCCCAGTGTACCAGCCCTGAGCACTCTGTCTCATGCAACAAACCTGGACTGGTGATCTGATTCACATATGATAATATACATGTTTCAATTCTATTCTCTCAGATCATCCCACCCTTGCCTTCTCCCACAGAGTCCAAAAGACTGTTCTATACATCTGTGTCTCTTTTTCTGTCTCGCATATAGGGTTATCATTACCATCTTTCTAAATTCCATATATATGTGTTAGTATAATATATTGGTGTTTTCTTTCTGGCTTACTTCACTCTGTATAATAGGCTCCAGTTTCATCCACCTCAGAACTGATTCAAATGAATTCTTTTTAATGGCTGAGTAATATTCCCTTGTATATATGTACCACTGCTTTCTAATCCATTTGTCTGCTGATGGACATCTAGGTTGCTTCCATGTCCTTGTTATTATAAACAGTGCTGCAATGAACATTGGGGTACACGTGTCTCTTTCAATTCTGGTTTCCTCAGTGTGTATGCCCATCAGTGGGATTGCTGGGTCATATGGCAGTTCTAGTTCCAGTATTTTGAGGAATCTCCACATTGTTCTCCATAGTGGCTGTACTAGTTTGCATTTCCACCAACAGAGTAAGAGGGTTCCCCTTTCTCCACACCCTCTCCAGCATTTATTGCTTGTAGACTTTTGGATAGCAACCATTCTGACTGGCATGAGATGGTACCTCATTGTGGTTTTGATTTGCGTTTCTCTGATCATGAGTGATGTTGAGCATCTTTTCATGTGTTTGTTAGCCATCTGTATGTCTTCTTTGGAGAAATGTCTGTTTAGTTCTTTGGCTCATTTTTTGATTGGATCATTTATTTTTCTGGAATTGAGCTGATGTAGTTGCTTGTATGTTTTTGAGATTAATTCTTTGTCAGTTGCTTCATTTGCTATTATTTTCTCCCACTCTGAAGGCTGTGTTTTCACTTTGCTTATAGTTTCCTTCATTGTGCAAAAGCTCTTAATTTAGGACGTAAGCTTTTAATTAGGTCCCATTTGTTTATTTTTGCTTTTATTTGCATTACTCTGGGAGGTGAGTCATAGAGGATCCTGCTGTGATTTATGACAGAGGGTGTTTTGCCTATGTTTTCCTCTAGGAGTTTTATAGTTTCTGGTCTTACATTTAGATGTTTAATCCATTTTGAGTTTATTTTTGTGTGTGGTGTTAGAAAGTGTTCTAGTTTCATTCTTTACAAGTGGTTGACCAGTTTTCCCAGCACCACTTGTTAAAGAGATTGTCTTTTCTTCATTGTATATTCTTGCCTCCTTTGTCAAAGATAAGGTGTCCATAGGTGCGTGGATTGATTTCTGGGCTTTCTATTTTGTTCCATTGATCTGTATTTCTGTCTTTGTGCCAGTACAATACTGTCTTGATGACTGTAGCTTTGTAGTAGAGCTTGAAGTCAGGCAGGTTGATTCCTCCTGTTCCATTTTTCTTTCTCAAGATTGTTTTGGCTATTCGAGGTTTTTTGTATTTCCATATGAGTTCTGAAATTATTTGTTCTAGTTCTGTGAAAAATACCATTGGTAGCTTGATAGGGATTGCATTGAATCTATAGATTGCTTTGGGTGGAATAATCATTTTCACTTTATTGATTCTTCCAATCCATGAACATGGTGTATTTCTCCATCTGTTTGTGTCCTCTTTGATTTCTTTCATCAGTGTTTTACAGTTTTCTATAAATAGGTCTTTTGTTTATTTAGGTAGATATATTCTTAAGTATTTTATTTTTTTCATTGTAGTGGTGAATGGAATTGTTTCCTTAATTTCTGTTTCTGTTTTCTCATTATATACTGCAGGAGTGGGTCTGGTTCAGTTCAGTTCAGTTGCTCAGTCATGTCCGACTCTTTGCGACCCTATGAACTGCAGCATGCCAGGTTTCCCTGTCCATCACCAACCCCTGGAGTCCACCCAAACCCATGTCCACTGAGTCGGTGATGCCATCCAACCATCTCATCCTCTGTCGTCCTCTTCTCCTCCTGCCCTCAATCTTTCCGAGCATCAGGGTCTTTTCAAATGAATCAACTCTTGACGTGAGGTGGCCAAAGTATTGGAGTTTAAATTCAACATCAGTCCTTCCAACGAACACCCAGGACTGATCTTTAGGATGGACTGGTTGGATCTCCTTGCAGTCCAAGGGACTCTCAAGAGTCTTCTCCAACACCACAGTTCAAAAACATCAATTCTTCTGCACTCAACTTTCATTATAGTCCAGCTCTCACATCCATACATGACCATTGGAAAAACCATAGCCTTGACTAAATGCACCTTTGTTGACAAAGTAATGTCTCTGCTTTTTAAAATGCTATCTAGGTTGGTCATAACTTTCCTTCCAGGGAGTAAGCGTCTATTAATTTCATGGCTGCAATCACCATATGCAGTGATTTTGGAGCCCAGAAAAATAAAGTCAGCCACTGTTTCCACTGTTTCCCCATCTATTTGCCATGACGTGATGGGATCGGATGCCATGACATTTGTTTTCGGAATGTTTAGCTTTAAGCCGACTCTTTCACTCTCCTCTTTCACTTTCGTCAAGAGGCTCTTATTTCTTGCTTTCTGCCATAATGGTGGTGTCATGTTGTAAGATCTTTCTATTGTTGGTTCTAATCCTATCATCTTAAAATGTAAATTGTGAGAGTGGGTCTAGTAAGATCTTTACAACCTTGAGCATTTTTTGATTTATTGTAATAACCAATTGAAAATGTATATAACTCCCTTTTCTAAGAGTAGCGAGTGGGGCACTCTTTGTCTCCCTTCTGATGTCTATGTCAGAAGCTTTCTCTGTCCTCTTTCACTTTAATAAAACTCTGCTACACAAAAGCTCTTGAGTGATCAAGCCTGGTCCCTGGTCCCAAAGCTAAATCTTCTTCTTCAGAGATCACAAATCCAACATCATTCTCTGTTAGCTATCATCTTGGGGGCTCGTCTGGGATCTTCAGGACAAGATAAGAACACTCAGAGCTCTAGCCTCTCTGCTTTCTCAATATACACGTTTTCTGCTTTACTTTACTAACTCCTTGGTGTGCTTGTGTGAATGAACTACATGCCCTGCATGAAGCAAGTGATGAGTCCTGCTCTGCGGTTTCGAGGTGCCTTGCAATGACTGAAGGCAGCCCCCAAAAGGGGAGCCTTTTCGGGGGTTTATATGGACCTCTCAATGCCAGGAGACACCCAAGGTCCCTGTGAAGGGAATGGCCAGAAATGGGTGACGCATGTGGACCGAACTTTACTTTCTTCATCACCTTTTTCTGGTCTCTTTGACCATTTCATAATTATGTGGGGAATTAGAACTACTAACCTACTCTGTCAGATCATAGACCTCCAAGGGACTTGTGATCCTTGCAGTTACTGTGTACTTTTACTTAGACCCCTTGTACAGAAGCACCTATCCTTGCTAGGAGCCAAAATGTACAAGAGCATGTTTGGGAGTGAGGCGGAGCTCTAGCTCCAGGAACATCTCTCAGGTTAGAGGTCCATCTCTTGGCTGCCTGCTTCAAGGGCCAGCAACCTGAAAGTGAGTCTTTGTCATGGCTGTGCCTCTGATCTGTGTGGATACAAGCATCGCTGGTAACCATGAGTTTTTTGAGGACACAGGTCAGGAATTGTAGGACCTGGTTATATTGGAACTGCAGTGGGCTTCTTCCTTTGGGAGTGCTAGCTCTTAGCAGACCAGAGAAAGCTCTCGAATGGCTCCTGTCTCAACTCTTTAGATATTTCTTTTGTGAAAGCTGTGGAAATGAACTGGAAGGATTCACCCAAGTAGCTTGAGGACAAAAATCACTTTTTCCTCACTGGTTGACCTCATATATACTGGTGTGGTGACACTCATAAGGGACATCTTGGTTGTTGTTCATCCCTATATGACTCACCGCTTCTACTGTGATCAGTACGGTACTCAGGAATGTGCATGGGCATATGTAAGACAGATGCTTCCCTAGTAGTCCTAGCTTGGGAAACATTCTGGAAAGCTACTCTGCTCCAACCTGGGTGGCATCAGAAGAAAAGGGCAAATTAAACAAAGGTCTTGGTGGTAAGGAACTGAAAATCAATCTGGGATGGCATCAGGTCTACCCTTGATGCATTTCCACCCTGCCTCAGTTGTAGAACCAGGAGGGACAAGTAAGTTGCCTGCATCGGTAAGGGACAGATCAAGTCCGGCCAGGGAAGGAAAGCTTTGGTGGAAAGGCTGTCTACACCCCATCTAAGGCAAGGAGGGACACCTCCGGTGGAAAGAAGCCATGGCTGTGGATGCCACTTTTTTCTCTCTTACAGATGGGAGCTAGAAGTTCCAGAATCAATCCTTTAAAATGTATTTTTAAAAAAACTGGGACAAGTTTAATCCTCAGAATTTAAAAAGACAAGCCTGATCTTCTGTGATACTGAATGGCCACAATATCCTTTGTGAGACTGGAAACACTGACCAGTTGAAGGGTCTCTTAATTATAATACTGTTTTACAATTAGACCGATTCTGTAGAAAACAAAAGAAATGAGTAGAAGTGCCATATGTGTTGCTCTTTATCTCTCTGCGAGACATGCCAGACTTATGTTATGGTACAGATTTGGGGGTGAAACCTACAGCAGCTGCCTCCTGTCCTCTTACTTTGCCCCTGTATCTGGGGTTCCCAAATGAACAGGCTGAGAACAGGGACACCCTTTCAGGAGGGGTTGCCTCAGTCTCTGTAGAAATTCAAGCAGTACCAACTGTGGTCAACATTATCTAGAGGATCCAGAAAAGTTCACAGAAGCCTTTATGGGACTAATTTTACTTTATGACCTTTCTTGGAGAAATGTAATGTATGCTTTGGGACAGATGCTCACTCCTGGCTCAAAAACTCAAGTTTTGGGGGATGCTACTCCATTTGGTGTTGCTGATGGACAGGGAAGCCTGGTGTGATGCAATCCATGGGGTTGCAACGAGTCAGACATGACTGAGAGACTGAACTGACTGAACTGCTTTTGGAGATGAATTATTGCCAAATTCAGACTTAAATTGAAGAAAGTAGGGAAAACCAATAGACCATTTAGGTATGACCTAAATTAAATCCCTAATGATTATACAGTGGAAGTGAGAAATAGATTTAAGGGACTAAATCTGAAACACAGAGTGCCTGATGAACTATGGACGGAGGTTCATGACATTGTACAGAAGACAGGGGTCAAGACCATCCCCATGAAAAACAAATGCAAAAAGGCAAAATGGCTGTCTGAGAGGCCTTACAAATAGCTGTGAAACGAAGAGAAGCAAAAACCAAATGAGAAAAGGAAAGATATTCCCATTTGAATGCAGAGTTCCAAAGAATAGCAAGGAGAGATAAGAAAGCCTTCCTCAGCAATCAATGCAAAGAAATAGAGGAAAACAACAGAATGGGAAAGACTAGAGATCTCTTCAAGAAAATTAGAAGTACCAATGGAACATTTCATGCAAAGATGGGCTCGATAAAGGACAGAAATGGTATGGACCTAACAGAAGCAGAATATATTAAGAAGAGGTGGCAAGAATACACAGAAGAACTGTACAAAAAAGATCTTCATGACCCAGAAAATCACGATGGTTTGATCACTCACCTAGAGCCAGACATCCTGGAATGTGAAGTCAAGTGGGCCTTAGGAGGCATCACTATGAACAAAGCTAGTGGAGGTGATGGAGTTCCAGTTGGCTATTTCAAATCCTGAAAGAAGATGCTGTGAAAGTGCTGCACTCAATGTGCCAGCAAATTTGGAAAACTCAGCAGTGGCCACGGGACTGGAAAAGGTCAGTTTTCATTCCAATCCCAAAGAAAGGCAATGCTAAAGAATGCCAACATCCACTGGATCATTGAAAAAGCAAGAGAGTACCAGAAAAACATATATTTCTACTTCATTGACTATGCCAAAGCCTTTGACTGTGTGGATCACAATAAACTGTGGAAAATTCTGAAAGAGATGGGAAAAGCAGAGCACCTGACCTGCTTCTTGATAACCCGTATGCAGGTCAGGAAGCAACAGTTAGAACTGGACATGGAACAACAGACTGGTTCCAAATAGGAAAAGGAGTATGTCAAGGCTGTATATTGTCATCCTGCTTATTTAACTTATATGCAGAGTACATCATGAGAAACGCTGGGCTGGATGAAGCACAAGCTGGAATCAAGATTGCCGGGAGAAATATCAATAACCTCAGATATGCAGATGACACCACCGTTATGGCAGAAAGTGAAGAAGAACTAAAAAGCCTCTTGATGAAAGTGAAAAAGGAGAGTGAAAAAGTTGGCTTAAAGCTCAACATTCAGAAAACTAAGATCATGGCATCTGGTTGCATTACTTCATGGGAAATAGATGGGCAAACAGTGGAAACAGTGTCAGACTTTATTTTGGGGGGCTCCAAAATCACTGCTGATGATGATTGCAGCCATGAAATTAAAAGACGCTTACTCCTTGGAAGGAAATTTATGACCAACCTAGATAGCATATTAAAAAGCAGAGACATTACTTTGCCAACAAAGGTCCATCTAGTCAAGGCTATGGTTTTTCCAGTAGTCATGTATGGATGTGAGAGTTGGACTGTGAAGACGCTTACTGCTTGCAAGGAAAGTTATGACTTACATAGATAGCATATTAAAAAGCAGAGACATTATTTTGCTAACAAAGTTCCGTCTAGTCAAGTGAAGTAACAGTCATGTCTGACTCTTTGCAACCCCGTGGACTGTAGCCTACCAGGCTCCTCTCTCCATGAGATCCAGTAGTCATGAATGGATGTGAGAGTTGGACTGTGAAGAAATCTAAGCACTGAAGAATTGATGCTTTTGAATTGTGCTGTCGGAGAAGATCTTGAGAGTCCCTTGGACTGCAAGGAGATCCAACCAGTCCATTTTAAAGGAGATCAGGCCTGGGTGTTCATTGGAAGGACTGATGTTGAAGCTGAAACTCCAATACTTTGGCCACCTAATATGAAGAGTTGACTAATTGGAAAAGACTGATTTTAGGAAGGATTGGGGGGCGGGAGGAGAAGGGGACGACAGAGGATGAGATGACTGGATGACATCACCGACTCGATGGACATGAATTTGGGTAAAATCAGGCCTGGGTGTTCATTGGAAGGACTGATGTTGAAGCTGAAACTCCAATACTTTGGCCACCTAATATGAAGAGTTGACTAATTGGAAAAGACTGATTTTAGGAAGGATTGGGGGCGGGAGGAGAAGGGGACGACAGAGGATGAGATGACTGGATGACATCACCGACTCGATGGACATGAATTTGGGTAAACTCCAGGAGTTGGTGTTGGACAGGGAGGCCTGGCATGCTGCAATTCATGGAGTCACAAAGAGTCAGACACGACTGAGGGACTGAACTGAACTGAACTGACTTGAGCATGAGGCACGGAAAAAAGAGGGAACATGAACTAGCCCTCCTTCTTACTGGGAGCCAAGCAGTTCAATAACAGAGCCGCTTTGCTGGATGTATTCTTGAAGGACTTAAGCAAGCGTGTGCTAAAGACTTTAAACTATGCTAAATTGGCTGCCATAGAACAAAGAGAGAAGGAAACTCCTGGTAAATTCCTAGATAGACTACGGGAGGCTCTCCGTAAGCTTACTGACATTGATTCTGAAAGTTAGAGGGAAAAATAATCTTGAAAGATAGATTTCTCACTCAGTCAGCTCCAGATATCTGCTGTAAGCTACTAAAACAGGCATTCAGACCAAATCAGTCTTTAGAAACTGTTGCAGCTGGCTCAGACAGTATATTATGGTAGAGAATATGAGGAGGAAAATAAGAGCAAAAAAATGAGCCAGGCAATAGACTGAAGCTCCAACAGTGGCTGTTTGACCTGCTCTGAAACAGCCTGAGGAAAAATACCCAGAGGAAGCCAGGTGAAAAGGGATGGACTTGTTATTACTGTGGAAAGGAGGGTCATGTCAAGCGGGATTGCCCTCAGGCATGTAAGCTGCCCCAGTTCCTCATCTGATCTGCAAAGGACCATACTGGTGAAGAGACTGCCCTCCAAGGTGTAGGCCCCAGGGGTCAGACTCTCAAGACAATTGCGACTAAAGGTGCCCCAGGGTCCCCACACAACTTCCCAACCTAATTACACCTGAGGAACCCTGGGTATTAATTACTGTGTCTGTGGAGCAATCAGTCAAATTTCTTTTGGACACTGGGGCAACTTTCTCTGTGCTCACTGAAGCCCCTGGTCTGCTTTCTTCCCAATCCACTACCATAATGGGACTGTCTGGATGAGCCAGATGTTATTATTTTAGTTGTCCTTTAAGCTGAAACTAGGACTCTGAGCTATTTTCTCGAGTTTCTAATTGTGACAGTCTCCCTCACCCCTTCTGGGGAGGGATATACTGAGCAAGGTCCAGGCTTCTGTTTTCATGAATATGAAGCCTGCTCTTTCTCTCCTCTTAATTGAACAAAATGTAAATCCTAGAGTGTGGACTGATGGAAAAACTGGGTAGAACGCAAAATGCTGTTTCTATCATTATCAAGCTCAATGACCCTCACCTATTTTCACATCACAAGCAGTATCCATTAAAGCCTGAGGTTAAGGTTTAAAACCCATCATTGAAAATTTAAAGGAACAGGGGTTATTAATTTCCTGTAATAGTCCATCCAACACTCCTATTTTGGGTGTGAAAAAGTCAAATGTTAAATGGAGACTTGTTCAAGATATACAAATAATAGGTTCCTAACCCTTATACTTTATTGTCTGACATTCCTAAATGAGACAAATATGACTTTAAGACAATTGAGAGGATTTTTGGGATCACAGACTATTGCTGCGTTTGGATTCTGGGTTATGGGAAACTTGTCTGGCTTTTATATAAACTTATAACTGAATCTCAGCAGGGCCAAACCAACAAATTGATTTTGTACCCCAAGACTCAAAAGGCTTTTGAGACTCCTCAAACTGCTCTCTTGAAGGCTCCAACTTTGAGCTTGCCCACAGTATCAGAGTTTAGTTTTAGTGAAAAAAGGCTATGGCCACATTCCTTAAGGGTAATCACTGCTATTGTTTTGCTAATGCCTAAAGTTCATAAGTTTACTAATGGGAAAAATCTTACTGTACTGATTTCTCATGAATGGGATCTTAAACTCTAAAGTTCAGAGCAACAATACTCTGTCTTTAAAGCTACTGTAACTCAAGGGGTGTCAAAAGCTCTAGGAATAGAATATCACTTACACTGTTTCTGGAGAACCCAATCTTCAGAAAAGGTTGAAAAGGCTCATGACATTATTAAGAGGCATCTGTGTAAGCTAACTCAAGAAACACAAGACAGTTGGTTTAAAGTTTTACCCATAGATTTAATGAGGTCTCGAACTGTTCCTAAGAAGGGATTGTCTCATATGTAGACCGTTTTTTGTGCACAGATATTGTCATAGATATCATAGATCCTTCATAGATCCTGAAGCCTTGAAATTAACTATGTGACTAAACTCTTAGCTTTTCAATAGACATTCCCAGGGGGCTAACTCCTGACCCAGCCTTTGAGTCAAACAAGCCACTGTTTGAGCCAGGCATTGAGGTCCTGATAAAAACATTGGGATCTGGAGGGTGATCTTTTAAGCCCCTCTGAGAAGGCCCTTACCAAGTTATTCTTTCTTATCCCACAGCTGTCAAGGTGCCAGGAATTGATTCCTGGGTGCACCACACTTGAGTTAAAAAGTGGCACCCTGACCAAAACTAAAACAATGTCATGTTATGTCTTTATCCTCTATGTGTTCACTTTTTACTTTTCAAATAGACCTGATAATCTATGTGGGCCTGCAACTGCTGTCTCCAAAAGTCCTGAGTCTGCCATTTGACATTGAAGACAATGCCTTCCTTTCCTGGGCTCATTCTTATGCATATACCTTCACCAACAACAATTATACGTGACGCCTCTTCTTGATCTGATGACATCTAACAATACTAAGATGGACTGATGTAACTATGGACATAATGTGACTTTTAATTTTGATTATGTTTTAACTTGGTTTAATGACTATTTCACCTTACATCTGTAACTGTATAATGGGGTTTGTTTTTAACCATTTGAAAGTTTTAAGTTACAAATGATTGTTCAAGCTCCTACGAGTGCCACAGCCTCCTCCAACTATTACTTGGGACCCCTGGATCAGAGATCCTCAATATGAGGGTTAGAAGAATATGTTGCTTCAACAATTTAGGGACAATGCCCCTCAACAGCAGAAAGTAGTTATGGAATGAAAACAATGCCCCTTTCCCTTGGCAAAATAATTCTCTTAAAAGAAAAGTGGGGAATGAGAGAGTCAGTTCCTAGGAAGGTTGATAAGAAGTCCAGGGTCCCCAAGGAGGAGAAAGCGGCTCAGGGCCCTCAAGAAGCAGAAAGGAGTCTGAGGCTCTCAAGGAGGAGAAAAAGACAAACTTTTTTTTTATACATTGCTTTATATCTTGCTCAAGGATATGTTTCTCCTTAACAAAAACCTTCTGACTAATCTTGTTATCTTGAAACTTGTATACTGTGGGAGTGGGTCTGGTAAGATCTTTCTATTGTTAGTTCTAATACTGTCATCTTAAAATATAAATTGTGGGAGTGGATCCAGTAAGATGTTTACAGCCTTGAGACATCCTTTTGATTTATTGTAATAACCAACTGAAAAAGTATATAACTCCCTTTTCTAAGAGTAGAGTGGGGCACTCTTTGTCCCCCTTATGATGTCTATGTCAGAAGATTTCTCTATCCTCTTCCACTTTAATAAAACTCTGCTACATAAAAGCTCTTGAGTGATCAAGCCTGGTCCCTGGTCCTGAAGCTAAATCTTCTTCTTCAGAGATCACATATTTGACATCGCTCACTGTAAGTCATTACTACCATAAAGTGTGATGTTAGTTATACTGTTTATTATCTTCATCAGTTTGAGGAGGTTTTCTGTTTCTAGTTTGCTGAGAGTTTTTATACAGAATGTGCTCAGTCACTTAGTCATGTCAAACTCTTTGCTACCCCATGGACTGTAGCCTGCCAGGCTCCTCTGTCCATGGGGATTCTCCAGGCAAGAATACTGGAATGGATTGCCACGCCTTCTCCAGGGTATCTTCACAATCCAGGGACTGAACCCAGGTCTCCCACATGGCAGGCAGATTCTTTACCATATGAGCCACCAGGGAAGCCCAAGAATACTGGAGAGGGTAGCCTATCCCTTCTCCAGCAGATCTTCCGAACCAAGGAAGTTGTTAGACTTTTATCAAATTATTTTTCTGCATTAATTGAGATGACCCTACAGCTTTTCATTTTTAGTTCTTTTTGTTCATTTGTGTTCAGTCTCTCAGTCGTGTCCAATTATTTGTGACCCCAGGGACTGCAGCATGCCAGGCCTCCCTATACATCACCAACTCCCAGAGCTTGCTCAAATGCATGTCCATGGCTAATGCCATCCAACCATCTCAGTGTTTGTCATCCTCTTCTCCTCCTGCCTTCAATCTTTCCCAGCATCAAAGTATTTTCCAATGAGTCACTTCTTCACATCAGGTGGTCAAAATATTGGAGCACAGCTTCCGTTTCAGTTTAGTTCTTTAATAAGATGAACTACACAGAATGATTTTCAAATGTTTAACCAATCCTGCATTCTTGGGGGTGGGGGGACAAAACTCAATAGATTGTGGTGTGCCATAGTTTGTATATATTGATGGACTCTGTGCTTCATTCTGGACAAGTTCTATTGCTACCTCTTCAAGTGCACATTTTTCACCATCTTCCCTGTTTAATCTGTCATTTATTCTATCCACTGTTTTTGTCATCTGACACGACAGCTTTAATATCTATAAGACCAATTTAGGTCTATTTTATGATTTCCGGGTCTCTATTTAATTTTAGAACATACAAAACAAAATTATTCCAAGTATTTTAATGTCTCTGTCTGCAAATTCTAAAGTATAGGCCACTTCTGGGTCAGTTTGATTTTTCAAGGGAATTTTAATTTGATTTTTGTTACCTTACTGAGATTAAATATCTTTCTAATGTGGTTAGGGGCTAGTTCCATACCTTTCTTGTGAATTGGCTGCTCATGTCTTTTAAACATCTCTTAATAAAGTTAAAGGTCAGTGCTACATCTTTCTTATAAACTGTTGTGGCTTGCGTGTTTTTCACATTTTTCTATCAGGTTTTAGGTTCCTTGTTCTAAAAATTTGAAGAGTCATTTTTTGGGCTTGTTTTTGGTGTGCTTTGTTTTGCCTCTTACAATTTTAAACACTGTGATGCATCCTGCATGAATAAGCAACCAGTGGATACTAGGAAGTGAGCACTTCACAGGAAATCCAGGAAGTCCTACTAAGCCAAAAAACTGTGTCCCCAGGGGCACACCCCAGGCTGGCTGACCCTGCTAGTCAATTAGGAACACAAGGAGTATGGTGAAGCACACAACTCATTCCCCTTTCCTCCAGAGCCAACAACCTCAATGAGAGACCTTGGGAACTAGATGGACAGGACATGATTACTCAGTGTTTCCTCCAAGAAGCTGGAAGCTTGTGGTAGCTATTCATGGAAATGAATTCCACCATGGACTCGACTGTGAGGTAAGCTTCAGTGGAGCTGCCAGCAGGAAAACAAGATGAAAAAAAGAGATTTGTGCAGGCACATGAGAAGATCTTTGCACACAAGGCTCACACACCTCTGGGCAAGTTCCACCCCTTCCTGGGAATACTAATCAGTCACAGGTTGTCATTTCCTCCATGGGATCACCCAGCACAACCTGAAGCATGCATTTATCTGCCTCATCCCCATCACCCTGTTAAAACCCAAGCCTGGGTAGTACCTCTAGTGAGGTGACCATGAGTCCTAGACTTGAAACAAGACAGTTTCAAATGGAGCAAGAGCAACTGTATTCAGTGCAGTCTCACAACCTGAAGACAGGGGTTTCAAACTGGAAACTAGAAAACTGAGGAGAGCTACATGAACACTGAGAAAAGGAGGTGGAATGGAAAACGTTTCTGGTAGGTGGCCCAGAATTAAATGATCTTCAAGGTGCATTAAGACCACCTTGTAGGAGGAAATTGGAATGATTCTCATTTCCACAGACACTTAAATACAGCCTAATTACCATGGAGGGATTTTAGGCAAGATATTAAAAACTAGTTAATGGTGAAAGGTGAGAGAGAACAGAATGAGACCCTGAATAGTGTGGCTGTGAGGCAAGGTTTGGAGGAGACACACTCTCCGTGCCATGTGACCCATCAGAGTTGACTTAGAGAGGTGAGGATGGAAGATGAGTTTGGAGGGCTCTTTAGGGGCATTAAAAATGCCTCATTTCTCCCGCCAAAACATCTAAGTTGCTCCCCAACCTCCCCTAGAGGTATCAGGATGGGGCTTTGTGATGTCAAGGCTCACCTAGGGCCACCATTGGCTGGGGAAGTGACTTGCTGACCTCATAAAGCATAAGGGTGTGGCCCCCTGGGGAGGGGTATATATAGGGGTGCTCAGGAGCTCTGGAGCAGACCACTGGGAGCCTTCAAAATGACTAAGGTGACTGGGAAGCCACAAAGCTCTAGAGCGGTTATGGAGCAGCCAACTCCAGATACCCAGAACAAAAAGATGAAGATCTCCTATCAACTGAGGTCTAAAGGAAGTGTCAAGGTGAGCTGAACCCACCCAAGCTCCTCTTGCCCATTGACACCGCCCCATAAGACCCCTTCCCCTGTTCTTGCCTGGCACATACCCCTTCTCTGCCCACACCTCTTCTCCCGAAGCTGTTGTTCCCATCCATCTTCACTCTCTTCCCCAAACCAATGCCATTCTGTGCTCCCTCTCTTGTTTTCTCCAGGTGACCAAGGAAACTATGAGGGTGAATAAGCACATTCAACAAAAGGTGGCCAGCAAAGCTTCCCAAAAAACTGCCACTTCAAAGAAACTTAAGAAAATCAGAGGTTCAAAGCTCTCTAGCCAGTGTTCCAAGCTGAATGAAGAGCTGAATCAGAACAAACCAGAAGAGGTCCCAGAGATTGTGAAGACCCCTGCCGATCCAGCTGGACCAGCGGGCAGCCAGGGACCTCAGAGCACAGCTAGAGACCTCAGAAATCTTCGGGGGTCTCGCCGTTAAGAAATGACCAACAGTACAAACATTGAAACTTACACCAACAGCATGCGCTAATAATGAAAAGTAAATAAAATCAACCTGCTGTTAAATTATGTATGTCTCTGAGCTCTCTGATAGATAGTGGGGCTCAGAGAGGGCAGGGAAGGAATGTGTGTGAAGAGGGAGGGAGAATGGATCCTGTGGAGTTGGGGATGGGACCAGAAGGTCCAGTTAGCCAGAAAGTAGGGGGAAGAACTGGGTCCAGACTGAGCCCCTAAGATATACTTCCCATGGGAGAAGAGGAAGAAGAATCGGTGTTTCTGTGTGAGAGTGCAGAGGTGGGAACTTAGCTGGGGAGCCCTGTCATGTGTGGGGTGGCAGGGCCATTTCCTAAAAAGGCATACAAAGTAGTTGCCCCTAGGGCACCTACCTCATAGTAGTGTTTATTACACCTCAAGATATGATGTCAGCAGCTAACAACCTCAAAAACTCAATCTTGCTTACTAAAAGATAGTCCTTAGGAGTAAAATAATGGTGGTTTTCAGTATGGATATTTCTCAAAACACTAAAAATAGAACAGCACATGACCTAGCAATTTCACTTTGGTTATAAATTTTTAAAAAACCTACAACATTAATTCAAAAGACAGATGTACCCCAATGTTCCTTGAAGCACACCATTCAAAAGACATGGAAGCAAACTAAATGTCCATCACATGATAGAGAGATGAATGGATAAAGATGTGGTATATATGTACTATGGGACACTTGTTGTTGTTCAGCCACTAAGTTATGTCCCACTCTCTGTGACCCCATCCAGGCTCCTCTGTCCATGGAGTTCTCCAGGCAAGGATACTCCAGTGGGTTGCCATTTCCTTCTCCAGGGGATCTTCCTTACCTAGGGACTGAACCCACATCTCCTGCTTGACAGGCAGACTCTTTGCCACTGAGCCACCAAGGAAGACCTATGGAATACTACTCAGCCATAAAAATAGTGAAATAATGCCATTTGCAACAACATGGAGGGTATAATACTAAGTAGAGTAACTTAGAGAAAGGCAAATACTCTATGATATCACTCATAGAACCTAAAAATACAACGAAGTAGAAAATATAACAAAAATGGAGACTCAGAGATAAAGATAACAATCTACTGGTTACCAGAGGGGAGGTAGGGGAGTGGGAGGCACAAAATGCTGGGTGTAAAATGAGCTCATGGATGTATTCTGCAACATGAGGAATAGAGCCGGTATTTTTTAATAACTAAGTGGAAAGTAGACTTTAACAATTGTAGAATCAGAAAGAAAAGGAAAGAAAGAGAGGGGAGGAAGGAAGGAAGAAAGGAAAGAAAATAATGGCTTTGGGGGAGGTCACAAAGCCAAACGTTGATCAGGCCCTTTTTAGCTAAGGAATTTCGAATGAAGCAGTGGGCTCCCACAGCTGGGTCAGGGGGAGTGGCCCACATCCAGTGCAGGCAATACCAGGGTTCATTGCCCACGAAGAGTTTTATTACAAGAATAAAACCAAGTCAAAGCTGCTGCTGTTTTAATGACCATCTCCATACTCCGGTATTCTAAAATAACGTCAGTCATTAAATCCTTTTCCTCGGCAAAACCAAATTTTGTTGGTTTCAGTTTTCAAAGTTTGTTGTCATTTAGGTCGCTTTAATATTTTATTTATTATTCACAAGGTACAAAATTTTAGTATATATATATATACTCACACGCCCACACATATGAGTATAGATGTGTATACATATATATATATATATATGTAATTTCATATAACCACAGTTTTAGTAGTTATCTTTAAAAATTCATTATCTTCTATGAAGGAGTTAATTAAGAGAAGACCCTGTTAAACAGTTGCCGCCAACACAGGCCGCCATGGTTACCACTGCTCCATTCCACAGAGCGTCCTTAATGGTTTGGAAGGCCTTGAGACCGCTTCCTG
Source organism: Okapia johnstoni (assembly GCA_024291935.2). Classification (NCBI taxonomy): domain Eukaryota; kingdom Metazoa; phylum Chordata; class Mammalia; order Artiodactyla; family Giraffidae; genus Okapia; species Okapia johnstoni. Next base: position 111,961,352 of record CM044305.1, read on the forward strand.
CACAGCCTGCAGTCCCAGAGGGAAGGTACTAAGATACACCCCACGTTCAAACAGTGGATTCTAAATACACAGTGATACCATAAAGATCGTCAAGGTAAAGACACACAATGTGCTTTTATTTACGTCTAAAATCAGTGAAACAAAGTATTCACTGCAAGGTACAAACTTTTTAGCTTCAAAAGTACAACATCGTCTTATATTTGAACATAAATATCTTGCTGATTTTGAAAAATATGCTTTATAGTGAAATTTATTAATTGCCAGTTATTTTGAGTCTACGGAACAAAGAAAATAAAATTACGTTAATTGGGGCTGCTTAAACTGTATCTTTTGCAGATATTTTTTCTTAAAAATTCCCTTACACTTTTACAGTCATAATTAGATATAAAATGATCAATAGATTTTATACTATGTTTATTTTTCTGGACATTATTATTTCCTTTATTTTGTGAATTATAACTAGAAATTTGTTCTATTGAATGGGTATTAAAAATTACTCCTTTCTCTTGTGTGGAACACACTGTTTACTGTTGGGAGAGATTTTATTGCCTAAAACCTTTATAATTCAGCTGTAGGGTCTAAGCTTTTTGTTTTGCTTTGTTTAGGCTGAGAATTTTCTCATCTATTTCCGGTTTATTAAGAGTTTCTGTGAGGAATGTTTGTTTGTTGCTTAGTCATGATTGATTCTTTTTTGACCGCCTGGTCTGCAGACCACTCTGTCCATGGGATTTACCAGGCAAGAATACTGGAATGGATTGCTACTTCCTTCTCCAGGGGATCATCCCGACCCAGGGATCGAACCTGCCTCTCCTGCATTGGCAGGCACATTCATTACCACTGAGCCACCAGGGACACCCAAGAACATGCAATGTATATTGTCAAATACTCTTTCTGCATCTATTGATATGATCATACTCATTCAATTTATAGCTTGTTAATGACATGAATTACATTGATTTTCAAATGTGTAACCAATCTTGCATTCCTGGTACAAACTTCACTTGATCTTGGTGTATTATCCTTTGTGTACAGTGGTGGACACTCAGTGTTGCATTCTAGATGGCTCCTACTGCTATGTCTTCAAGTACACAAATATTTCCTTCTGTTACGCCTGTGGTTGTTGTTCTTGTTGTTCAGTCGCTAAGTTCTATCTGATTCTTTGCAACACCATTTACTGCAGCGTGTCATTTCCTTCACTATTTCATGGAGTTTGCTTGAATTCATGTCCATTGAGTGGGTGATGCTATCCAACCATCTCATACTCCATCACCATCTTTTCCTCCTGCCCTCAATCTTTCCCAGCATTAGGGTCTTTTCCAGTGAGTCGGCTCTTCACAACAGGTTGCTAAATTATTGGAGCTTCAGCCTCAGCATCAGTCCGTCCAATGAATATTCAGGGTTAATTTACTTTAGTATTGACTGGCTTGATCTCCTTGCTGTCCAAGGGACTCTCAAGAGTCTTCTCCAGAACCACAAATTGAAAGCATCAGTTCCTCGGTGCTCAGTCTTCTTTATGGTCCAACTCTCATATCCATATATGACTACTGGAAAAACCGTAGCTTTGACTAGATACCTTTGTCAGCAAAGTGATGTCTCTACTTTTTAACACACTGCCTATGTTTGTCATAGCTTTCTTTCCAAGGAGCAAACATCTTTTAATTTTATGGCTGCAATCACCGTCTGCAGAGATTTTGGAGCCCAGAAAATAAAATCGGTCACTGTTTTCCCTTTTTCCCTTTTTATTTGCCATAAGTGATGGGACTGGATGCCATGATCTTAGTTTTTTGAATGTTGAGTTTTAAGCCAGCTTTTTCACTCTCCTCTTTCATTTTCATCAAGAGGCTCTTTAGTTCCTCTTTACTTTCTGCCATTAAAGTGGTATCATCTGCATATCTGAGGTTGTTGATATTTCTCCTGACAATCTTGATTCTGGCTTGTGAGTCATCCAACCCAGTATTTTATATGATGTACTCTGCATATAAGTTAAATAAGTAGAGTGACAATATAGACCCTTGACATACTCCTTTCCCAATTTGGAACCAGTCCATTGTTCCATGTCCAGTTCTAACTGTTGCTTCTTGACCTGCATACAGGTTTCTCAGGAGGCAGGTAAGGTGGTCTGGTATTCTCAACTCATTAAGAATTTTCCATAGTTTGTTGTGATCCACACAGTCAAAGGCTTTAGTGGAATCAATGAAGCAGAAGTAGGTATTTTTCTGGAATTCCCTTGCTTCTTCTATGATCCAATAGATGTTGGCAGTTTGATCTCTGGTTCCTCTGACTTTTACTAAACCCAGCTTGTATATCTGGAAGTTCTCGTTTTACATATTGCTGAAGCCTAGCTTGAAGGACTTGACCTTTACTTTACTGGCATGTGAAATGAGGGCAATTGTGTGGCAATTTGAAAATTCTTTGGCATTGCCTTTCTTTGGGATTGGAATGAAAAGTGAACTTTTCTAGTCTTGTGGCCACTGCTGAGCTTTCCAAATTTGCTGGAGTATTGAGTGCAGCACTTTAACAGCATCATGTTTTAGGATTTGAAATAGCTCAGTTGGAGTTCCATCGCCTCTACTAGTTTTGTTTGCAGTAATGCTTTTTAAGGCCCATTTGATTTCACACTACAGGATGCCAGCTCTAGGTGAGTGACCACACAGTCGTGGTTATCTTGGTCATTAAGAGCTTTTTGTACAGTTCTTCTGTGTATTCTTGCCACCTCTTCTTAATCTCATCTGCTTCTGTCAGGTCCTTGCTGTTTTTGTCCTTTATTGTGCCTATCTTTGCCTGAAATATTTACTTGGGATCTCCAATTCTCTTAAACAGATCTCTAGTCTTTCCCATTCTATTGTTTTCCCCAATCTGGCAGGCATGCAAAACCAGGATGCCAGGTGTTGGGGCCTCCTGATGTATCTGGAACTTCTTTCTTCCCTCACCGATTGACCCATATCTTGAAACCCAGGGCTGCCCTGCAAGGGGGCAATATGAACTTCCTGCCAGAGCTGTGTGCCTTGAAGACTCTGGACTTCTAACTTCGGAAATGAAGCCAAAGCAGTGGTGGCTCTGCTTCTGAGTCAGAAAAAAGGGGCTAGGGAAGGTTTTGTCAATTATCACGACATCAAAAGGCCCTTAGACCTTTTTATCATGCTAAATAATTCAGCTACATCTGGATGAAATTTTGCCTCAATGCTCACACATTTTAACATGAGGAAAGGGAATGAGTAAAATAAGCAAGTCAGACTCCAAAAGCATCAAGGCTGTGGGGACCCCAGATGAAACTGCCCTGGACTCACCCATATGCAGTTCAAGCCACATGGAAGTGCTTTGCCCTTTTTGGAAAGTCCATCTCTCACCATCCATCCTAACAACCTTTGGGATAGGAGAAAGCAGATTTCAGACTTTGAAGACCACGTGCTCTTGAGGATGATGTTCACGGCACCCACAGCTACTCCTTTCATACTTGTCGTTTTCTAACAGATGGGAGCTCTCACCTGCCATGCAGAACAAAAGCCATGTTCTCTATTCCCTGTTGTAAGTCGAAAGTGACCCAATTACAGAAATTCACAGTTTGCACCTGCCGGACACTTCCCCTGGAGCAGCTCCCTCTGCACTGTGTCCATCACTAAGCCTCTTTCAAGGTGAAGGAGGAGCTTGAGGGTCCTGCTTTTTATGTGGCTCCTGGCACAAAAGCACCAGCTCATACTAGAATTCCCGTCTGCTTCTATTTCAGCATTTCTCTTAATGAGCTGAGCAGGAACATCTGAAATTTGGAAGAGAATGGATTTTGTTGTCCCTCTCCCCGCCAACCCCACCCCCACCCCCCGCCGATGTCTAGAGCTGAAGCACCATGACAGTGAGCTTGGTAGTGGTGACCATTGGTAGCATTGTCTCTGGCAAGCATTTCAATTTCTGACCGGTGACAGTGCTCCTGCGAGTGCTGGATGAATCAGTCTTTTGGCTCCTTCATTTATGGCTTGTAGTCAGAGAGGTGCATTCACAAGAGTGGTTGACTTTTCATGTGAAAGAAAAGGAAAGAGCCCATTTTCAGGTTTTGGACCCTTGAACCTGATTTGTGAACCACTATTGTCACCATTTTTCACCAACAGGAGGAGGTCCATTTAACTAAAAAAGACAGCCCAATATCAGTCATCAGAGAGTGATCTTTGAGGCAGGTTGGGCCAGTAGCTTTTCCAAGCCATCAGCACAGCTTTCTCTCATCGGAGAGACCAGTTCCCATAAGTGCATGAATCTCTGGAGGGCAATTGATTCTTATTCTATTCCTTATCAGGAATAAGTTCACAGTACAAATAAATATGCTCTTACAAATAAATACGCTCCACACTGGGAAGGCAGTAAGCAAAAAAATAATAAGACTAAACCACACTTCCAAGTATGGTCATTATTTTGTGCTATGTTCAGTTGCTCAGTCGTGTCTGACTCTTTGCGACAATCATGGACTGTTGCGCACTAGGCTCCTCTGTCCGTGAAATTTTTCCAGGTGAGAATACTGGAGTGGGTTGTCATGTCCTTCTCCAGAGGATCTTCCCAACCCAGGGATCAAACCCACATCTCTTATGTCTACTGCATTGGCAGGCACATTCTTTACCACTAGCGCCAGGGTCATTATTTTTAAAACCAATAAATAAACTAAAAAACCCAGAAAATAACAAGAGTTGGCAAGGATATGGAAAAATTGGAAACTTTATACATGGTCCCTAAGAATGTAAATTTGTACCACCATTATAGAAAACAGTATGGAGACTCCCTTCATAATGAGAAATTAACTGTCATGGGACCCAGCAATGCCACTACTGGGTATATAGCCAAAAGAATTGAACACAGGATCTCAAAGAGATATTTATGTTCCCATGTTCACTGCAGCATTATTCACAATAGCCAAGAGGTGGAAACAACTTAAATATCTATCAATTGATGAATGGATTTTTTTAAAAAAATGGTCTGTACATAAAATGGCGGAGAAGGCAATGGCAACCCACTCCAGTACTCTTGCCTGGAAATCCCATGGATGGAGGAACCTGGTGGGCTGCAGTCCATGGGGTCGCTAAGAGTCGGACACGACTGAGCGACTTCACTTTCACTTTTCACTTTCATGCATTGGAGAAGGAAATGGCAACCCACTCCAGTGTTCTTGCCTGGAGAATCCCAGGGACGGGGGAGCCTGCTGAGCTGCCGTCAATGGGGTCGCACAGAGTCAGACATGACTGAAGCGACTTAGCAGCAGCTACATAAAATGGAATATTGTTCAGCCTTAAAAAAGAAAAGCCTGTCCTATGTGACAACTTGGATGAAATTGAAGGCCATTATGCTGAGTGAAATGGGGTTTCTCAGGTCGCACTAGTGGTAAAGAACCTGCCTGCCAATGCAGGAGATGAAAGAGATGAATGTTTGACTCCTGGGTGGGGAAGATCCCTTGGAGGAGGAAAGGGCACCCTACTCCAGTATTCTTTCCTGGGAAATCCTGTGGGCAGAAGAGCCTGGTGGGCTAGAGTCCATGGGGTTGCAAAAGAGTTGGACATGACTGAAGTGACTTAGCACAGTACACAGCATGTTGAGTGAAGTAATTCACTCACAGAAGGACAAATACTGCATGATTCTACTTCTATGAGGGACCTAAAGTAGTGAAACTCACAGAAGTTGATAGTAGAATGGTGGGTGCCATTCCACTTGGGGGAGTAGAGCTTGGGGGATGGGAAATGGGTTGTTGTGCAACAGACAGAGTTTTAATCATGCAACATAACAAAGCTCTGGATCAGCTGTCCACCATCATATCATGAAAGACACTAATGTAGTGTGCAATGAACATTTTAAGAGGATAAATTACATGTTATAGCAGATGATATTCCCCAAACCAGAAGAGTCAGGGGCATGGATCCCACTGCCCTTCCACCTTCCCCTACTTTTCATGATTGGTTAGGAGACATTATTCTTCCCCTTAAGCGAGGCAGATTAGAAGTGTAGAAGCATGGAGAAAGGCTGCTTGAATCACCTACACTTTCAAACACAACTCAAGTGCAACGTGGACCCCCACAGGCTCCAAGGAGAGGCGCTGGCATGAGAGAAGATTGGGAACAAAGTGCAGAGCCCAGACTGTGGACTTTACCCATGGGCTTCCCAGTTCTGCTGAGACTACAGCCAGCTGATCTCCAGGCAACTTCTAGCTGGGATGGCTAGAGTTTGCTGAGGATGGTCCCACATTTCCAAGCCAGAAAGGATTACTTGACTGAGCTCATTTCTGTCATTCATGACTCTGTCCCCTTGTGCATCATCCCCCACACATTTGCACATATTGTGTGTGTGCCTGATAATGTGCTGGGCCCAGAGGAAGTGGCAGAGGGCGGTGACAGGAGATGCACGAGGGAAGTAGATTCATTGGCCTGCACTTGAGACCACTGTTTCCCAACCTGCAAAACTGTGGGTCTTTGGTGTTAATACAGAGGGTTCAGCATGGAAAGTGGGCATCAATCCTGGACTGAATGCATCACACATGTGCTTCATAAAGGTTCTATACTAGGTGGTCAAGAGCATAGCCTTGAAGCTGGACCCCTGAATTCAATCTCAGTTCTGATATTTTGGCAGGTTCCTCACTTTGCCACACCAGTTTCCTCATACATGTAATAGAGATAAAGAACCATATGTACCCAAGATTCAGCATACGTGAAACCTATTAATAATTTGATCACTATTATATGAATATCACACATTTTCAACTGTCTATAGTACTATTATAATAAATGAAACACACATTTGTTTCAAAATAGAACTGAGTCTGAAGTAGTTTATTGTCATTCTATATTTTCTCGATCAACTTTTGCCAAAAACATATAATTACTGTCAAGTTAGGGCCTCATGATTTCTTTGGATGGACAACATGAATGATCACAGGCCTCCTTCATGCCATTGCCCCCATGACCCTGGGGTTTCTCCAGCCATTTCTCTAGCTGAACAGAGTCTGAGGTTAGGGGCTGGTTGGGCCCATACTCTCATCCCACCCCTACTCCTCTATCAGTCATTCAAAAACATTCATTAGAAACTAATTATACTAGACCCAAGTTGAAAAACTACTTCTTAGCTGGGAAACTTGTAGCAAATTATTTCACCTGTGAAATGAACTTCTAACTTCCAGTTGGTTTTGAAAAATAGATGAATAACATGTGTAAAATCATCTGACACAATGCATAGCACGACAAGATACTCAATAAATGTCCGTTTTCTCTCCAGTTCCTGACATTACAATTGAAAAAAAGCTATATAATTTGCTTCATCTCCTAAACATGAGAAATCATGTATTGTGTCATGGTAGTTAGGAGAACTGACATGTATCCTGCCCTCCTCAAGCAGGGGCTGGGGATGCAATAAAAATTAGATTCCACTAAGCAGATCTTAGCCAAGGGCTGCTGCTGTCTTTTGCAGGAAAAAAATCTAGCATGCAAGCACTGGAAGAAGAGATCCTAGACTGGAATTGCTCAATTACTCAGAATTTAATCATGTTGCATGTCAACATTTAGTTATGGATATTACTCTTATGGCCTTCCCTGGTGGCTCAGCTGGTAAAGAATCTGTCTGCAATGCAGGAGACCTGGGTTCAATCCCTGGGTTGTGAAGATCCCCTGGAGAAAGCTACCCATTTCAGTATTCTGGCCTGGAAAATTCCATGGACTGTATAGTTCATGGGGTCACAAAGAGTCAGACATGACTGAGTGACTTTCACTTTCACGACTCCTAAAGGAACTCTGATCTACATCAGTATCCTTTAGAGAAATGTGGGGCCTGAAAGCCAAAGGGAGGAGGAGTGGGACACTGAGTGCTGGGATGAAGGATAGGAGGATTGATGGAGGGAGATCAGGAACATCCATTAACCCCAGGCACATAACACTCATTTATAATCTCAGCCTGTGGTTTACATGACATTCAAGGGTATGCATAAATAACATGGCAGTAATGATGATAAATCCCCACCGAAGCAGGCATCAGGGTGACATGTGTTATTAGCTTTCTAGAAGCTAGTTACCCAACCTGGTATAGGGGATACAGATTGGGCAAAGATCCTGCCCTCAAGGAGCCTGCAGTCTAGTCAGGAGACAGGTAAAAAACCACAACTATATAATATCCTAGGGTGATAAGCACCGTGAAACAAAATGAATCAGGGTGAAGGGTCAGTGAGTGACACAGTAAGTGAGGCTGGTGGTAGAGGCACCATTTTTGGAGAGAGTGGTCAAGGAAAGTGTCTATGAAGAGATGGCTTTTGAACAGAACAGAGAATTTGGCAATGGAGCCAGCCCTGTGAAGATCTGGGGAAAGTATTAGTCAGATGACCGAGCAAGTGCAAAGACTTTGAGGTATGAATGATCAGGCATAGTGAGGAGAGCATACCCTCTCCAAACTAATTCAACCAGAAAGCCTAGAAGTCAGTGCCAGGCATGAGGATTTTTTTTTAAACAATCCTCAGGTGATCCCAATGTGAGGCATAACTTTTAGTCCCCAAAGGTAGCTGAGGCCCCCTTCACTGAGGAAAACACAGGATGCTGGCCCCAGATAGCTGAGGTACATATCAAAGGAATGATTCCAGTGAGCCCAAACTCTTGCATCTTCCCATACATAGAAAAGCACTAAATCCCTTAACTTGGGATATCTGATTTCCCTTTAACTCACAATAATCTTTTGATGTTCAGACTACTTGCACTTTGTTGCAAACTCCTATATATCTTAGCTCCCTTCTTGCCTCCCTGGAGCAGTTCTCTCAGGGTTACTTGAGATGCTGCCTCCCAGGCTTGAAGTTCCTAAAAATTCCCTCCAAATAAAACATAACTCTCCAAAAGAGCATTAAAGTTATATAAAATTTAGGAATAATCTGACAAAAACGTACAAGTCATCTGTGCAGATAATAGTAAAATAATATTGAGATAAATTGAAGAATATGGAAACAGATGGGGAGATATTCCATGTTCATGGAATGAAAGATTCTACATCACAAATGTATTACTTAATTCTCCAAACCAATCTGTAGATTCAGTGCCAATTCTATTCAACAAAGGGTTGTGTATGGGGAGGAGGTGTAGAACCTGACATGGTGATTCTAAATGTATATGAAAATGCATAGGGCCAAGAATATGAATTGAAAAGAACAACATGGGAGAAGTTTCTATATTATATATCAAGACTTGTTATAAAACTACAGTTGTTAAGACAGTGTTGCATGAACACATACAAAAATGAAGTGATCAGAATAGAAAGCCTAGAAATAGACCCACCTATATTTCGACAGTTGTTTTCTGTAAAAAGTGGCTCTATACAGCACTGGAGAAAGGACAGCTTTTCCAATAAATGGTGTTGGATCAGCATGATAGACATTTGAAGAGAAAAATGAAATTGGGCCTGTCCCTCATTTATGCACAGAAGTCAATTATTAGTATGTCATAGAGTCAAATGTGAAGGCAAATAAAAAAACTTTTAGAAATTAATATTGGAGTGTATCTTCATAGACTGAAAATTCAAAATAATTTAAAACAGGATACAAAAAGCACTAAACAATCAAGGAAAAGATAAGTTGGAACACAGTCAACAACTGATTTTTATGAAAAGTGAAGTGAAAGTGTAAGTCATGCAGTCGTGTCTGACTCTTTGCGACCCCATAGTCTGTAGCCCACCAAGATCCTCTGTCCATGGAATTATACAGGCAAGAATAGTGGAGTGGGTATCCATTTCCCTCTCCAGGGGATCTTCCTGACCCAGGGATTGAATCTGGGTCTCCTGCTTTGCAGGCAGATTCTTCACTGTCTGAGCCATATGAAAAGACCTCATTAAAAGTGAAGAGGCAAGCAATGTGTTCACCCTTACTGCTTCTACTCTATTATGCATATTGCAGACAGTGATCATTGAAAAATAGAAATCAGATTGTATCACTCCCTTGCTTATGTTGAAAAAAAATCCACAACATGAGAGCTGCAAGTTAAGTTTTATTTGGGGGCAAAATGAGGACTGCACCTTGCTGCTGCTGCTGCTAAGTCGCTTCAGTCGTGTCTGACACTGTGCGACCCCATAGATGGCAGCCCACCAGGCTCCACCGTCCCTGGGATTCTCCAGGCAAGAACACTGGAGTGGGTGGACTGCACCTTAGGAGACAGTGTTTCAGGTCTCTGAGAAACTGTTCTGAGAAGGCAAGGGGAGAGCTAGGATATATAGGATTTTGCAACAAAGGGCAGGTAGTCTGAATGCCAAAAGATTATTGTTAATTAAAGAAAAGTTGTGTAAGAGTCTGGGCTCACTGAAATCATTCCTTTGATATGCACCTCAGCTATCTGGGGCGTTTCTTATGTTTTCACATCCAGAGTTTCCTCGGGGCTCTCCATAGGGAGTGGCTGCACTCTGATGGCTGCTAGATGACAGATATTCTATTCTTTCTTGAGTTTTCTCAGGGCTCACCGGCTCACTTTGGAGAGCTATAATCCCTCATGACTGACATCCTTGCTTACTGATATGGAAAGAAATATTCTGTTTCTCACTTAAAACCTTGCAAACTTCTTACCCTAGCTTATACTTCATTCAGCACCATTCTCTTTTGTCCATTATAAAGGACCTATGAGAATCTGTTCACTCTGTCTCTCTTCCACTTTTCACTTGACCCTTTCACTTTAATCCTTCAGAGCTCACCTTCAATGTCTCCACCCCAGAAAAGACTTCTTTGACCATCTTATTTAAGCAGGTCTCCCCATTATCTCTTAGAATGTGCAGGCCTTTTCCTTCATACTTAGTATATATTTTCATTGTATATATCACATATTTTACTTGTCCACTGCCTTTCTGTTTGTATTAGACTTATAAAGTATAGTGGGTTTCCCTGGTGGCTCAGCTGGTAAAATCTGCCTGAAATATGGGAGGCCTGGGTTGGATTCCTGTGTTGGGAAGATCCCCTGGAGAAGGGAATGGCTACCCACTCCAGTATTCTTCCCAGAGAATTCCATGGACTTTTTAGTCCATGGGGTCACAAAGAATCAGATATGACTGAGTGACCTTCACTTTCACAGTGTATTTACAATGTTAATTTCTGCATACACCAAAGTGATTCAGATATATATATATATATATATATATATAATGTATGTATGTATACATACGTGTGTGTATACATTCTTTTCATATTCTTTTCCCTAATGATTTATTGCAGGATATTGAATATAGTTCCCTGTGCTATACAGCAGGACATTGTTGGTTACACACTGTCTATATAATAGTTTGCATCTGCTAACACCAAAATTCCCACTCCATCCCTCCCCCACTCCTTTCCCCCTTGGCAACCACACTTCTGTTCTCTACAACAAATGTTTTTGAAGGGACTACTTGAATAAGTGGATGTGGGTCAAGCCACTGAATGAGCAGCTTTAGGATCAAAAAGAGAAGCCTGAGGTCATACATATATACTTTATACACTTTAAGGTCCCATTGAAATATGATTCAGGAGAACAGTTTTCTGTGTTTCAGCAGTGGCTTTTTCACAGTCAAGATAGAGATGGCAACATGTTCTGTAATGTCAACAAGTTTTTATTCCCCCAAATTTGCAAATGAGTCATCAGTTACTTCTGTCGATTTTTCTCAAGTATCATATAACAGCTGCAGTTTGGAAATTACATTGTTTACTGAGTCAACTGTTGTTTCCTGTGATTGTCTAAAAGTGGTGTGTGAACGATTTTGGCAGACAGTCTTCCACGATATCTTACTAGTGGGCAAAAAAAAAAAAAAAAACTGTCAAGAGAAATTAAGATGGTGGTGGTACAATATCGCTGCGAATTTTTTGATGCTCTTCCCATTGAAAAAGTTGGCTTAAAGCTAAACATTCAGAAAACTAAGATCATGGCATCCGGTCCCATCACTTCATGACAGATAGATGAGGAAACAGTGGGAACAGTGGCTGACTTTATTTTTCTGGGCTCCAAAATCACTGCAGATGGTGATTGCACCCATGAAATTAAAAGATACTTACTCCTTGGAAGGAAAGTTATGACCAACCTAGACAACATATTAAAAAGCAGAAACATTACTTGGTCAACAAAAGTCCATCTAGTCAAGGCTATGGTTTTTCCAGTAGTCATGTATGGATGTGAGAGTTGGACTATAAAGAAAGCTGAGCGACAAAGAATTGATGCTTTTGAACTGTGGTGTTGGAGAAGACTCTTGAGAGTCCCTTGGACTGCAAGGAGATCCAACCAGTCCATCCTAAAGGAGATCAGTCCTGGGTGTTCATTGGAAGGACTGATGTTGAAGCTGAAACTCCAATACTTTGGCCACCTGATGTGAAGAGCTCACTCATTGGAAAAGACCTGGATGCTGGGAAAGATTGAGGGCAGAAGGAGAAGGAGATGACAGAGGATGAGATGTTTGGATGGCATCACCGACTCAATGGACATGGGTTTGGGTAGACTCCAGGAGTTGGTGATGGACAGGGAGGCCTGGCGAGCTGTGGTTCATGGGGTTGCAAAGAGTCAGACACGACTGGGCGATTGAACTGGAACTGGAAGTTCCCCTTGAGATATGGAGTTCATGCCCCCTCTGAGTGGGGGTGGGCGTGTGACTTCTTTGACAATTAGAGAGTATGGAAGAAGTGACACTGTTCTAAGACCAGTTCATAAAAGGCCATGTAGATTCTGCCTGAAAGTGAAAGCATTAGTCGCTCAGTCATGTCGGACTCTTTACAACCCCATGGATTGTTGTAGCCTCTGTCCACAGAATTCGCCAGACAAGAATAATGGAGTGGGTTGCCATTCCTTCTCCAGAGGATCTTCTGTCTTTTGAAATAGTTGCTTTCTTTGAAAGCTCCTTCTCAAGAAACAGCTGTCATATGATGAGTTGCAGTTCACATGTAGGTGCTCTGGTCACCTGTCCCAGCTGCATCTACCTTGAAGACATCATAGCCCAGGTATTAGATGTGTGAGTGAAGAACATTCTAGGTAATTCTAGTTAGTCATCAGCTATTCAAGTCTCCCTGGTCATATGAGTCTTCCCAGCTAAAGGCCCTAGAAAATGTGGAACAATTCCCACTGTGTCCTGTCCAAGTCCTTGACCCACAGACTCCATGAGCATAAATAATGAATGGTTGTTGTTTCGTAGGCTGGTTAGGGTAGTTTACTATGCAGCAGTAGTAATTGGAACAGAATGAGAGAATGAATATTTTGGCTGAAGCACTGAAAGATGGCCACATCTTAATATGGAGTGTTGAAAGATGAATAAATAAATGAATAGATTATATAAAGTTTCACAAGGCAGAGGGGGGAAAACGGCTTGGCAGAAAGAGCCTCATTTTCAAGGTTAAATTATTGGATAATGCCCCTGGGTTATGGACCATTAGTATTCGGCCCATAGTTTGTACATGCGTGTATGTTCAGTCACTTTAGTCATGTCCAACTCTTGTGACCCCATGGACCGTAGGCCACCAGGCTACTCTGTCCATGGGGTTCTCTGGGCAAGAATACTGGAGAGGGTTGCCATGCACTCCTCCAGGGGATCTTCCTGACCCAGGGATCAAACCCACATCTCCTGCATCTTCTGCATTGGCAGGTGGAATCTTTGCCACTGAGCCACCAGGGAAGCCATTGACCCAGAGTTTATGAAGAATCAAACACTATTATTTTAATTATCCAAAGGTCAGTGTTCTGATATCTTCAGGCATCTGGAACACAGCCATAAATCTAGAAGTGAAAATAGCTATGTATACAGTCATCAACAACAAAAACAAACCATATAAGATGAATTGATGGATGAGTAGAAGGATGGATGAATAGAAGCATAGATAGATGGATGGATATAGCAAATATAGTGATAAAGCAAGTATAGTAACAAATTAATTGTAGAATATAGATACATGGGAGTATATTATATCTATTGCTGTGTAAACAAATAACTCTAAAAGTTAGTGCCTTAAAATAGCACACGTTTATTATTTCTAAGTTTCTGTGAACCAGGAATAAGGACATGGCTTAACTGGGGTCTTCTGGCACAGAGTCTGTCACCAAGTTGCAATCAATACTGCAGGCATTTTAAAGCTTGGCTGAGGGTGGACCAAGTTTATTCAAGAGGTTAATGATGGGATTCAGTTACTCCCAGACTAATGGCCATAGACTTCCCTCGGTTCCTTGTCACATGGGCTTCCTCCTAGGGTGGCTCACAACAAGGCGACTGGCTTTCCTCAGGGTGATGCAGTGACTGAGCAAGAGAGAATGCTAGCAAGACAGAAGTCATGGTCCTCTGCAATCTAATCTTGGGAATGATACCTCATCACTTCAACCCTATTCTACAAATTGTAAGTGAGTGATCAGGTCCAGCCCACCCTCAAATTGAGGGGAATGACTATACAAAGTCCTCAATACCATAAGGTGGGGATCACTGGAGAGGGGTTATCTTGGAAGGCTACCTGCTATAGGGGGTCTGCTATAAAGTGAACATTTATATTATAAAATATAAAAAAAATATAAAATCTGAGGAGCATTTACATTATGAAATGGTTGGGGAAAAATTATTATACATCTCTCTACTTGTTCTATACTCTGTGGGAAGCCATAGCAAACTTCAGGCTTTCATATGATCAGTTAGAAGACATGGCAACACACCAAGCTTGTGATCCTTACCTAGGGTTGTGAGATAAAATATAGAACTCAGGATAAATTGTCATTTCAAATGAATAACAAATACTTTTTTAAGTGTAACAATGTCCCAAATCTTGCACAGGACACATATGAAAAAGTATTCATTGTTTATCTGAAAATAGACTTTACTAGACACCCCAAATCTTTATTTGCTCATCTGGCCACCCAATCCATCATAGAACTTTCCTGTGGAAGCCCCTGAACCTCCCACGCCCCTTCTCTTTGATTCCCCCCAGGACTTTCCACCTTCCAGCTGAAGGAAAGAGGGATTGGGAAGTTTAGGCTCCAGCTGCCAGAGGCTAGAAAGGGCTGAGGAGTTGCTCCCAGCATTCACAATTAGCTTGGGGAGCACATTTTCCCATGAAAACAATTATCTTAATGGTGCCTGGCTCCCTAGTGCTATGGGCCCTATAGTACAGCCATATTCTGGGTTAAATAGGCTTTTACCGACTGGCCTGTGAACCTTCTCATCATTTGTAACATTGTTTCCATGGGAAAAATGCTTCTCCAGTTCCAAACAACTGACTTAACAAACAAACTTTTGGAACAAAATGGTAAATTGGGGAAGACCATACACTCTCCCAGAGTCATTCAAAGGCCTGTAACTTCACTGCAAGATGTAAGCATCATTCAGGACTACTTAGCATACCAAAGGGAGCCCGCTGAGTTTGCCAAAGAAACTTTAATAAGCAAACAGACAAGATTGACAGATCTATAATAGACAGTCTGACTCTGTATTTGATTGGCTGCACAGGCCAGTATTTACAAGGAATAATTTTCCTTAATCAAGCGCAGGGCTTATCTGGACAGGCAGGACACTTATCCAACTAAGTGGGTGGTTATTAAGGAGATGGCAGGTACTCTGTAGCTAATCGTATGTGGAGTACCCTTTCACAGACACCAGCTCCAGAGGAAAGACAAGCTGATTTTTTCCCTCCATTGTCTGAGACTTTCAATGTTTCACTGGTTCATTCACCTTCATGAAAACAGAGCAATTATGCAGCTTTCATCTGCTTCTTTGAAAGACATATGGAAAATTCTGCTTTCAGGAATAAAATGTTAATTCCAAAAAAAAGTACTTTAAGTCATTCAGAGAGGCAGCCTCCCATATTGCTGAAAATACAGGCAGCTCCAGTGCATTTGCATAGCAAATATGACAGGAAGGTTACTTCAGAGACGCAAACCAGAGGAATAAAATGTACGACGATGCCACCTCCTTTCTCATTAATTATTATTCCAAATGAAATGGAATGCCAGGAGCAGAGGGTGCCAGAAGTAGAAGACAGAAATATATCATCACGTATTTGAAACCCTTTACAGAGTATAATAATAATTAAGAAATTATGACACTACTGATCTTTCAGAAGTAGTGTGGCCACCTGTTTATGCCTTTATTAATCACCAGTTTTCTTCTTCCTTAACGCTGCACGGCAAAGATCATTAAAGGGAAGAATCCAAGAATGGAGGAGACATAATTTATATCACGTCGCAAAATATGTTAAAATGCATCATTTTAATTAAGACTTTCACTAGATGAGAAAGTCATACTTCGGGACTGGTTTGTAGCAAAATATAATTTGACTTAAAAGAATAGCAATGCCTATTAGTAATTATTATTTTTTATGTTATTAATTTGCTCTAAAATGAGCTCTAAGAGATTCTTTTTTCTCCTTGGAGGAGCAAGCCATCACTGCCGGAAAAGTGTGTTTACTGGGTGATTCAGAGGGATGTATTCAGCAGGGCTGTCAGCAGGGGAAAGGAAGGTACTGAGTTTCTCAAGGGTGGAGGGGTGAACTAGCACACTGTGCAGGAAAGCTGGCTCCCTGCACCGAACTGGCCACACACCTGCCCAGATAACTAGCCTGACCCTTCTGCTTGCTGGGGAGACACTGTGCCTCATGATGCCAAAAACCCAGCCTCTGTGCACAGATGCCAAATTGAATCTCAGAGACAGTTTTGGGTGAAGTAGAAAAGAATGGCTTTATTGCTTTGCCAGGCAAAGGGGGACACAGTGCCCCTCACAGCTCTGTGTCCCAACCTGGTGGGGACATGATGAGGAGTTTTACTGAAATTTGCAAGGGTGGGGTTGCTGATAAGGATCAGGGCCTGCACTCCTTTAATCTGGCCTCAGTTAGTCTCCTGATGAGCTTATCAAGGTTTTCTGGAATAGAATGCTGACATCTTCCATTTAGCGGGGGTTTTTGTTCTATAAAGAGCACAAAAGATATTTTTAGGTGTTTCCCTTGAGGTGGAACCAGGCCGCTGCCCAAGGTTGCATTGTTGTTTCTTGACTGCTCCTCCTTTGTCTCTGCATCCGCTCGCTTCCCTGATTAGGATAGTTCAAATCTGCCCTTTGTAACTCAGGGATGTTCTTGGAGGCTGAAGGCTATTCCCTACAAACAAGAAAAGGGGGACACAGAAAGGCCTTCGTGCCCAGGAGTCCCACAGGGTCCTGCTCAGTTTCAGTGATAGCAACAAAATGCCTGGGAAGGAAGTGGGAGCTGGGTAAGTTACTCAATCTCCTTCAGAATCAATTACTTTGATTTTTCTTTTTGCAGAATCTCTCCAAATTTTTACAGGGCTTCCCTGGTAGCTCAGCTGCTAGAACATCTGCCTGCAATGCAGGAGACCCCGGTTAGATTCCTAGGTCAGGAAGGTCCACTGGAGAAATGACAGGCTACCCACTCCAGTATTCTTGGGTTTCCCTTGTAGCTCAGCTGGTAAAGAATCTGCCTGCAATGAGGGAGACCTGGGTTCTATCCCTTGGAGAAGGGAACATTCCCTTGGAGAAGGGAATGGCTACCCACTCCAGCATTCTGGCCTGGAGAATTCCATGGACTATATATCCATGGGGATGCAAAGAGTCGGACACTACTGAGTGACTTTAACTTTCACTTTTTTTTCTCCAAATTTTATTGAAAACATCCCAAAGGTCTTGGTTATTGTTATTTTAAAAATTAACTTGGAAACTGCTTGCTAACGAATAAAAGCAATTAAGATATATTATAGCAATAATGATCATATAGGGAATTCTCTGGTGGCTCAGGGATGAAGAATCAGCCTGCCAGTGCAGGGGACAAGGGTTCGATCCCTGGTCCTGGAAGATCCTACATGCCACAGGGCAACTAAGCCCGTGTGTCACGACTACTGAGCCTGTGCTCTAGAGCCCAGGGAGTGCAACTAATGAAGCCCATTGGCCCTAGAGCTCATGCTCTGCAACAAGAGAAGCCACCGTAATGACAAGCCCATGCACCACAACTAGAGAGTAGCTCCCGCTCTCTGAAACTAGAGAAAAGCCCTTGCAGCAACAAAGACCCAGGACAGCCAAAAATAAATAAATAAATTTATTTATTTAAAAAATCATCATCAAGCATTAACATGCTTTATAGGTTGAATTGCAAACTTGATGCTTATTTTAAGTGAAAGTCAAATTGACTTTGGGGTTGTATAGTTATATGAAATGGACATGAGTTTGAGCAGGCTCTGGGAGTTGGTGACAGACAGGGAAGCCTGGCATGCTGCAGTCCATGGGGTCACAGAGACTGGGACACGACTGAGCAACTGAACTGAATTATGTGAATCTTAACACACATATGAAAGTGAAAGTGTTAGTCACTCAATCGTGTCCGACTCTTTGCAACCTCATGGACTGTAGCCTACCAGACTCTTCTGTCCATGGAATTCTCCAGGCAAGAATACTGGAGTGGTTTGCCATTTCCTTCTCCAGGGAACCTTCCCAACCCAGGGATTGAACCTGGGTCTCCCACATTGCAGGCAGACTCTACCGACTGAGCCACCAGGGAAGACCTTAACACACATATAAATTCATGTAACTACTACCACAATCAGGACACAGAACAATTCTATCACCCCATAAAGCTCCTCTCACTCCTGATATACCTTTATAATGACACTCCCCTGACAATAGCCCTTGGCAACCACTGATCTGTTCTCTACTACTACAGTTTTATATTTTCAACACTGTCATATAAATGTAATCACACAACATACAACTTTTTGAGATTGGCTTCTCTCAATTGGCATGCCTTTGCTATTCATCCAAATTGTGTGTATCAATGGATCTTCCCATTTTATGGCTTTGCGATATTCCATTGTGTATGTGTACTACAATTTCTTTCAATTACCCAATGAAAGACTAGTTTATGTTTCCAGTTGACTACCCAAGTGATTATGAATGGATTCAAACATTCATGTGCAGGTCATGTGTGATGTGTAAACAAAACTTATCTGGGTTTTTTTTGTTTGGTTGGATTTTTAAAATTTATTTATTTTTGATTGAATAATTGCTTTACAATATTGCATTGGTTTCTGACATACATCAACATGAATCAGCTATAGGCATACATATGTCCCCTTCTTGAACCTCCCTCCTACCTCCCACCCCTCTAAGTTGTCACAGAGCCCTGGTTTGAGTTCCCTGAATCATACAGCAAATTCCCGCTGGATACATAGGGACTATTAAATCTATCAGTTTACATTCCCACCAACAGTGCAAGAGGGTTCTCTTTTCTCCACACCCTCTCCATCATCTATTGTTTGTAGATTTTTTGATGATAGCCATTCTGACTGGTATGAGGTGCTATGTAAACATAACTTTTCACTTCTCTAGGGAAAGGTGATTGCTGAATCATATGGAAAGTATATGTTTAACTATACAGAAATTGCCTGTTTTTCACTGTTGACTCTACAATTTTGCATTTCCATCAGCAATACATAAGAGTTCCAGTGGTTCTGCATTCTTGTCAGTACTTCATGTTGTTAAAATTAATTTTAGTCATTTAATATGTTTGTAAAGTAACTTCATTATTGTTTATATTTTACTAATGCCTGCTGATGTTGACAATCTTTTCATGTTCTCATTTTCTATCTATATATCTTCACTGGTGAAGTTTCTGTTGAAGTATTTTAACCATTTTTTTCCCAGTTAGGTTGTTTGTTTCCTTAATGTTGAGTTTTGATAATTCAGTATGTATTCTGCCTACAAATCCTTAGTCAGATATGTGGTTTAAAAATATTTTCTCCCAGTCTGTGATTGCCTTTTTATTATCTTGACAGGGGCTTTGGCAAAGCAACAATGTTTAATTTTGATGAAGTCTGATTTATCATTGTTTTCTTTTTTGGATTGTGTTTTTGGTGTTATGTCTAAGAATTTTTTGCCTAAATTCAGTCCAATTTTTCTTTGTTTTCAAAGTTTTTGCTGTTTTAGGTTTTACATTTAGATCTATAATACATTCCAGTTAATTTTTATATAAAGTAGAAAAATTAGGTCAAAGTTATTGGTTTGCCTATGTATGTCCAATTGCTCCAGCACCATTTGTTGAAAAAGCTATTCTTCTTCTACTTAATTGTTTTTGCACTGTTGTCAAAAGTAAATTGGCAACATAATCTCTTGCCTAGACCAGAGATCAGCAAGCTATGGCCATGGACCAAATTTGGCCCACCATCTATTTCTGTATCTACAGTTTTATTGGAGTGACTATACAGATAGTCATTTGTTTATGAATTGTTTAGATATTGCTGAAGACTGCTCTCAGGCTACAAGAGCAGAATTTCACAGTTGTGACAGAGACCATATGGCTTACAAAGCCAAAACTCTTTTCTGTTTGGCCATTTATGAAAAAGTTGGCCAATCCCTGGTCTAGGCCACTGCGGTAGCCCCTGCAGTGCAAGGAGCAGACCTGTCAGACTACGACCTTAATAGTTCATCTTCGGTTGCCCAAAGAATGAACTACCTGGGGTTGAGGGCTCCTTCTTCTCCTGGAAGGGAAGGGACTGTACCCAAACTAGGTTTCCCCGAGACTGGTATCTTCTTTACTCCTGCAGTGGAGATTGTAACATTCCTTGGGCAGCTGGCAGTCCCAGAAAACTCTTGTAAACCATTGGCACCCCAACTCCAGTTTGCCTGTTGCTCAGTGTCTTGTGTAGCACCACCCCCCACCATGGACAAGACTACTCCTTCATGTCTGCTCTATAAAAGGGGGGACTGTCAGGGCATACGTTCTCATTGCTGAAACCAAGTAGTCCTCTGGGTCACTGCTCCATGGAATGACAGGAGACTATTTACTTTACAAAACCCTAAAATAGCTTCTCCATGTATTACGTCTAAATTTTATAGCTACAGTCAATAGGAGATACAGAGTGGAGTGTGGTGACTTCACCTTACCTGAAACCAAGACTCTCAGCCTCAATTCAGCCACTGAAGAACTGAAACTACCTATAGACATACAGTTTAACTGGATTAAGAACATGATTTACTTTCCATGAAATTCCTATCCAGGAAGATAAAATTAAATATAGTTTTTTGAATGTTTCAGGGATTGAAAATTCATTTATTTGAAAAAAGGAATACTCAAGTAATCCTCACTGGAGTAATAATTCCCTTCTCAAAAAGATAGGTCTTTCAATAGACTTATATGATTGTTATCCTTCAAGGCTTGCTTCAAAACAAAAATAAAGCAGTTAAGACAGACCACTAAATAAAGATCTCAACAGGAGTTTATACATCACAAATGAGAGACAGGAGACTAGCCAATTCATTTACACACCCCAACCTTTACTAACCAGAAATTCCATGGATCTCAGTCTCCCAGCATTGCCAATGAGAGGTTTCTACATTTGTGCTGCTTTGTTATACGTGATATGGAGAAGGAGGTAATTGTACTTTTATGTATGGTTCTCCATTCAAGAACTTTCATTTATTAAAGTCATGTGGTTTGCTTCCACATCTTGGGTCTTGCCCAAGCTCCCAACACCCACCTCAAAGCACATGTTAACTTCTGTTCCCTTCATCATCAAACCAATGCTTTGTTGCAAACCAAGCCGTAATTATTATATGCTTGCCTTGCAAATGCCACACACTAGTATTTTAACATAAGCATGTGTATAATTAAATAAATATGTCTAGGCTAAAGGAAGAAAAATAGCTCATTGAAACCTTACTCCAGTTTATTTACAGGTAACTGTGCTTGTCTATTCTCCTTATTTTGCCTAATTCTTCAAAGTTTCATTTCTCCCCTTTTTGCTTTTTCTTTTCAATAGGACTAACACTTCAGAAAATTATCACGTAAATATCATGTTAGGCATGGTGTTATCAAGATGTGAGGGGCTGTGGTTCATTTTGATATCTTTGCCTTTAAATTTTTGCTTCACATTTTGGAGCTGTTTTCCATAGTTCTAACTCTCCCGTTTCATTCCCTACCCCAAAGGCTCCATTCCCCCCACATTCCCCACCTCTATCAGGAATGACTCACATCTACTCACACGGATTTATGGGTAAGTATACAGAGATAAAGCTAGGTACAGTACAATTTTGCTTGAAGGGAACTCACAGTGGGAAGAGGATTTGTATAATTCCATTTGTGGGGGAGGAGGAGAGGACTTTATTTCTGTTCTCTAGGCTTCATATCAAGCAAATTCACAAGGTTCTTCTGCGTAATATTCTCATTCCCCTGTTTACAAATCACTTCCACATGCATTTGATCCTCACAAGGACTGCTTGAGATGGAACACCATTGCTCTTTCTGAACCAACTAGAAAACTGAGGCTCACCCAAGGAAGAAGGTGCCATGAGCCATGTGCTAAACCAGGCAGCTTGCTCATGATCGCTTCTGAATTTATCCATACTTTA
This sequence comes from Okapia johnstoni, assembly GCA_024291935.2. NCBI lineage: Eukaryota > Metazoa > Chordata > Mammalia > Artiodactyla > Giraffidae > Okapia > Okapia johnstoni. Next base: position 111,983,645 of record CM044305.1, read on the forward strand.
TTCACTAGATATCTTCCGCACTTTTAGAATGTGCTAGTTTCTGTGCGAGGTGAGAGGCCCAGCTCCTGTGTTGCACTGAGACTCCTGAAGCAGACAGATGCCATCTCTTCCTCCATAATTTAGGCAACAAGGTTTTTTGGCTTAACTGACTTGTTATTTCCAGATCAAGCCCAGTTATATTTCAACCCAGCCCAAGGTGAATTGGAAATTAATGAAAAGAGGCAGGAATAGCCAACTGGGGCTCAAGATTCAGCCTTTAACTGCAAGTCTGAACTTAGACATCACCATTGACCTCAGTTTCTCCATTTTTAAAAGGAAATGTTATACTAAGGGTATTGATAACTCTAAGAATCTGTCTTTACAGATTCATGTTAATTGGCTTTTAGGATCTATTCAAAGATATACTAGGTCGTTGACTCTCAGTGAGGACTGGGGGCTACATTCCCCCAAGGTGGGGGCATGTCAGATTCTGGAGTTGTGGAATTTGAAGAGACACTCTAAATATTATGGCATCATCAATGGCATCATTGACTCAATGGACGCGAGTTTGAACAAACTCCTGGAGAAGGACAGGGAAGCCCGACGTGCTGCAGTCCATGGGGGTTACAAAGAGTCGGACACAACTGAGCAGTTGAACAACAACTCTAAATATTATAATTGAACATTTAAAAGGTGGGGGGTGGGGAACCTATGGGCTTTCTATTGCAAACTGCAGAATGCAAAGTTATTGGAGCCTTCTGGACTCATGAGAATATATACGCAATTTTAGAGGTGAGGTAGGGGTGGGAGGACCAGCAGACTATGTGTTGACCTAAAGGGTCTTGGGTTTTATTCATGCTCTGCTTGGCTGCAGACCTCTTGGTCACTCCTTCACCTTTCGGAGCCTCTGGTGGACTGTGTGCTGGAGATGACTCCCTCCTCCTTCCTTGAGATCCCTGCCTGTCACGTGGGGGTTAGAGGAGGGATTTCTTCTGCAGCCCTCCCCCTGCCACAGCATTCCCTCCCCACTGAATTCCTGATTGAATTCCTGCCTGCTGCCTGCCAAGTGTCTGATGACTTACTGACCATTTCCCTTGTTTCGCTGTCTTCCTTTATCGACAATTTCGGTTTTGATCTCCATATTGTGCTTTTTCCTGTTTGGTCTCCCAACTTGTTGATTTCAGTGCGTATGGCCTTGCCGCCCAATCCACTCTTTATTTCTTCTCTCATTGCGTTTCACCCATTTGTTTACACTGGCACTCACTCTTACTATTTTTCATCTCTGCTTGGCCAATGATCACTTTGGATTACACCCCCGCACCCATCCTCACGAGCAGCTTTTGTCTAGCTAGCATTCAGCCATCCATAGCTTTCTGTCATAGTCGCCAGACCTGAAGCATCGATTTTCCCCCCTTTTGCCTGAGAAAATAGTTACTAGCTAAATGATTATGCTTTTCAAGCTTCCTCTATGAGAAGCCTACAAATGATCATTGATCAAGGATTTTCATTAAGGGCATCATTAAGCAAACACTATTCTGTAACACACCAGAAATCTGTCTTTCCCAGAAGAAAGGAGCGGGGGAGAAGAGCAGGGCGATTCTGGTATTAAGTTCTTCATCCAAATGCAGCATGAAGAGCAGCCCTTCATCTCGATGGGGTCCGCTCTGGTCTCCACATGAGCACATCACCGACAGTGACATAAATCAATTTTTTACGGATTAACACAGGCTTCCGTGCAGAAGACAGGCAGGGTTCCTGGTGACTCACGTCTGAAGAATGCTCCCGATTTCTTTTCTTGCCCCCTTTAACATGAAATAAATGCCAAAGTTTGGAGTTGAAAGTCTCCTGAATGCCGCCCAAGGTCTGTTGAACAGAGCCCCTCGCCACACACTGCTGAAATATCCTTGGTCCCAGAAATGCCCCTCAGCCACCTTCCAAACCTCGGTGGCATGCCTTTGAAAAGCCATTGTTTCTATTTCAACAACACAACATGCCCACAGACTCCTCATTTACCCTTTTGAAGCTCAGCAAAAAGGGGATGTTGGAAGGAGGAAAGCACCTGGGAGAAGCCACCCGACAGCAAACTTCAAACTGTCATCACTCTGCCTGGGAGGGAAAAAAAAATCAGGGAGACCCAGGGGAGCCAATAGCCAGGGGAGCCAATAGCATGGGTTTCTTATTCTTGAAACTCCAGCAGGCTTCACTCTAGCCATCAGACCATGTCAGTTTCCTTTTTCTCAATGCATGCCCAGACTGGGAGGCTCAGTTCTCCAGACACTAGCAATGGGTCTAAAGTCTCTCGTGTACTAAAGACCATCCCATCATCACCCTTCCTGTTCCTCTGGCCCCAGGCATTGAGCCATCTTTGGCTCCTTCCTGTTCTTTGTTCTCTGAGTCTCATCATGGCTATGGCCTCTTGTTTCTAAGCTTTATAGATGCTACTGGCTGCTCCATCTTCTGTGGCTGTTGCATTCAGCATCACCCCCTGGTGGGATACTGTAGTGATCTCCCTGAGTGTCCCTGCACCCCTGCCCAATGGTTGAATCTGTGCTGCCACCCACCACACAATGGCTGAGTGACTCTCCTGAAATACAGCTCTACACACAGGCCTCCTTACTCACCACTTCCATGGTAAAACCTTCAAAGGTTTCAATTAGTTTGCAATTAAAAAATAAAGCCCTACTGCCTTGTCCTGGCATTCAAAATCATCCTCCATGGGAGTCCAGACAGCTCAAAAGCATCACTTTTCTGTATCAATATTTTGCTGTTACCATCCCCCCGCTTCATGTAGTATCTCTTCCATCCAAACTAAGCTACTTGCTGTTCCCCATACACATCACAGGTTTTCCAAGCCTTAACTTGCTGCTTAAGCTCATCCTTCCCTCTTTCACATCCTGTCTCCAACCCACTGCTGCATATTCACATCTCTTCCATCCTTCAAGACTCCATTCAAAGGTTGGTTCCCCCAGGAAGTCTTCTGTCTTCCACAGCCAGAGGTGGTTGCTCCCTCTTCTGACCCTCCCCTCGGAATACTTGCTCTTTGCCCCTGTTGTGTGCTGTCACTGTTTAGCCTGCATTCATATAATTCCTCCTTCATATACAAAAACATTATTTTATTTTAAAAAACTGTCATATGTCATATGATCTTCTTAACAACCCTGTGGCATAGGTAGGCTTTGCTATCCCTATTTTACAGATAAAGAAATTGAGGCTCAAAATGATAAAAGGATTTATCCAAGAACAAGAGAGATTTTTTTTCTTTTAATTTTCGTTTTTTTTTTTTAAGTTGAAGTATATGGTTAGATAGCTTCACTGACTCAATAGACATGAGTTTGAGCAAGTTCCAGGAGATAGTGAAGGACAGGGAAGTCTGGCATGCTGCAGTCCATGAGGTCACAAAGAGTAGGACACGACTGAGCAACTGAACAGCAACAATAGTTGATTTACAATGTTGTGTTAATTTCTACCTCACAACAAAGTGATTTAGTTATACATTAGCTATATATATATATATATATATATATATATATATATATATATGTATGTATGTATGTATGTATGTATATTCTTTTTCATATTCTTTTCCATGATGGTTTATCACAGGATATTAAATACAGTTCCCTGTGTTATACAGTAGGACTTTGTTTATCCATTCTGTATATACTAGTTTGCATCTGTTAACCCCAAACTCCCAAACCATCCTTTCCCATCCCCTCCCCCTTGGCAACTACAAGTTGGTTCTCTATGTCTGTGAGTCTGTTTCTGTTTTGTAGATAGGTTCACTTCTGTCATATTTTACATTCCACATGTAAGTGATATCACATGGTATTTGTCTTTCTGACTCACTTCACTTAGTATAATAATCTCTAGATCTATCCATGTTGTGTAAAATGGCATTGTTTCATTCTTTTTTATGGCTGAGTAATATCCCATTGTGCATATGTATGTGTGTGCATGCATGCTAAGTCCCTTTAGTCATGTCTGACTCTTTGCGACCCTATGGACTATGGCCTGCCAGGCTCCTTTGTCCATGGGATTCTCTAGGCAAGAATACTGGAGTGGGTTGCCATGCCCTCCTCCAGGGGATCTCGATCCAGATATCAAACCCACATCTGCATTGCAGGCAGATTCTTTACTGCTGAGCCACCCAGAAAATCCATGTATGTATGCATGTATATATATATACCATCTTCTATATCCATACATCTTTTGATGGACATTTAGGTTGTCTCCATGTCTTGGCAACTGTCAATAGTGCTGCTGTGAACATAGGATGTCTGCCTAGGAGTGAATTGCTGGATCATAGGGCAACTCTATTTTTAGTTTTTTGAGTAAACTCCATACCGTTCTCCATAGTGGTTATACGAACTTACATTCCCACAAGCCACATAGGAGAGTTCCCTTTTCTCCACATGCTCTTCAGCATGTTATTTTTAGACTTTTTAAGGATGACCATTCTGACTGGTGTGAGGTGGTACCTCATTGTAGTTTTTAATTTGCATTAAGAGAGACAGATTTTAATTTGAATGATAATTAGTTAGTTGACTCAATTCATCTACCTATATCCTCCCTCTAAGCGATCTGGGTATATGATACCATAGGCTAAGTTTTAAACTATGTTCTGCCACCTTCGACTTACATGTTCTTGGTGAACTACTTTCTTGCTCTGGTTTTCATTTTCATGATCTGTGAAATGGACATAAATGTGCTTACTTAGCCAGGACCAAGAGGAGAATATATTTGCTAAGCAAATACTGTGGCTCAGATGGTAAAGAATCTGCCTGCAATGCAGGAGACCTGGGTTCAATCCCTGAGTTAGGAAGATCCACTGCAGAAGGGAATGGCAACCCATTCCAGTATTCTTGCCTAGAGAATTCCATGGTGAGCTACAGTCCACGGGGTTGCAAAGGGTCGGACATGACTGAGTGACTAACACTGTGTGTGTGCACTCAATTGCTCAGTCAAGTTCGACTTGTAACCCTGTGGACTAGAGCCCAGCAGGCTCCTCTGTCCATGGAATTTTCCAGGCAAGAATACTGGAGTGGGTTGCCATTTCCTTGTCCAGGAGATCTTCCCAACCCAAGGATCAAACCCAGGTCTCCTGCATTACAGACAGATTCTTTACCAGTGGGCCACCTGGGAAGCTCAAGCACATATATGTGATATTCAACAAACATCAGAAGATCAGTTACCACCACCCTTTTGCTTATGTGCCCTGGGAGTTCTGTGGGGCCAGAGGAATTCATTGCACTGCTCCATACCCTTTGGGAAATGAGGAGTTAGGAGAGAAACACTCTTACTCTTACACAAACTTTTATCTGACTTTGGTCCTGGGGTAAATCAATGCAGTAAATTGTTTTTTGACCTTTTCTAAGTGAGATGTGCTGTGAAGTATCCCAAAGAGCCAATTTTCTTTTTTAGAAGCCACTTCCACAAATAAGGCTTTGCTCATAGGTCTGACCAGAGCACACCCAGGGCTGGGAGTCAATCATTTGGATTTGATGCAAATGATCAGTTTGTGATAGGGCCACATTGTAGGGGCAGCTTAATTTATTTCAATAATCTAAAGCACACAGTACTCAACAGAAGTTCCAGATTGATCTACATATGGGCCACTTGGCCATGTAGCATACTATCCTCTTAACCCCATCCAGTCTCCTGCTACTTTGTCATAGAACCTTTCTCCTGGCCAGTTAGCAAGAAACTGAATGATTGATTCAAAGTGGGGATAAAAGAGACAGAGATCAGAGGAAAATAGGGTAGGATTTTTTAAAAGTACAGTATACATACAAAGGGGCTTCCCTGGTGGCTCAGTGGTAAAGAACTCACCTGCCAATGCAGGAGATGAAGGCTTGATCCCTGGGTCGGGAAGATCCCCTGGAGAAGGAAATGGCAACCCACTCCAGTATTCTCACCTGGGAAATCCCACGAACAGAGTAGCCTGGTGGGCTACAGTCCATGGGGTTGCAAAGAGTCAGACAAGCTGAGCAACTAAGCAAAAATGACATACATACAAAATTATAAGAACTGATGAATTTTCAACGTGAACTCCATCCAGATCAAGAAATAGAACACTACCTGGATCCCCAAGGTCTTCCTCATGTCCCCTTCTAACCCTACTCTCTACTCTAGGGAGGATTAATTTTGCAAAAAGCCAGATCAGGAAGGGGTGAAACATCTAAAAGACCATCAGTGTAGAAGGTGAGACACAGAGCAATGAGTAGGCCATAAGCATGTGGTTCTTAACTGTCAGACTGGTCTGTCTCTAGTCACATAGTTCAATGGCAGCCTAGGATAGTGCAGTGAGACCTGGACGTGCTGGCAGTGTGAATGCAAACAAGTTACTTCCCTCTTCTCATTTCCCTCCACTTTAAAAAGGAAAAAGAAGAATGTATATCTTGAAGGCTGCTGAAACAATTAAGTAAAATCATGCATTTCTATTTTACTGTATAAACTAAGTAGGTGCTCAATGAATAGGAACTGTTGATTTGCCATCATTTTATTCCTGAGTTACATGATGCAGCAGGACGCCAAACCCAAGACTTGTGTGCTGCTGGAAGGACAGTCTATGGTTGCCTTCATCCACTACAAAAAGCATGTTATTTGAGCACCCTATTTCTTTACTGTTTATTTATATTTCTTTACTGTTATTTAAACCCTATCAAGTGTCTTAAGTGGAGAGTGCTGAGTGCAATTTGGAAGTTGATGCTGCAGTCTAACAACTGGCTTGTATATTTTATTTAGCAAGCAATTACCCTTATTAATTGCCAAGAAAAAAAGGTTTCATTCCATTTCACAAACATTGTTATTTGAGGACCGTGTCTTTGGGGTGACACCTGTAAAAGCAGCACAGTGACCCTTCTATACACTTGGGCTTGTTTGACATCTTGGAGATTACCTCTCTTTATTTCAACAGGCCTCAGTCTCAAGTCCCCTGAGAGTCCCCTTCACTAGAGCTTTAAATGACATCCCAGTGTTAATCTATGTCAATGGTAGGGGCTTCAAGAGGTGAAGCCTTGTGGCTGCGCTCGCCAACAGATATGAGGCTGGCTCCTACACACATTCCTGACACCAGGCTACAGATGCCCAAGAGTTAATTCCACCTGCTTCATCAAATAACCAACACGTTTCTAGGCAATCAAGGCCCAATCTCAGCTCTGCCACTAGCAATTAGTTAGGACTGCAGACAAACATTGAGCAGAGATGGATAGCAAATCCCCATGAGGAGGGCTGCAGGAGCTCTGCAGGTGTGCTGGGGAAGGAAGAGAACACAGAGGGTCTAAGGGCTGTGGTGGGTAACCTGAAAAAGGCAAGGTGTCGTGTTCAGAATGTCTTCCTCAAACCATCTTTGTGAGTTGTTCAAATCTTGTCAGGGCCATTTCTTTTTAGTCACATGGATTGGGATGGGTTGAGAAATGTGCTCCCTCGTTTGTTCTTCCAAACTACACAGAAGCAGGTGGGGGTAATGACTGATTCAAATCCATTTTAACAATTAATGACGGTAGTCATGGCCTCCTTTTTCAACAAGTGGTGCTGGGAAAGCTGATTATCCACTTGCAGAAGAACGAAATTGGACTTTTACCTAAAACAGATACAAAAATGAACTCAAAATGGATCAAGGACCTAAATGTCAGACCTCAAACAGAACAAAAGCTTCACAACGTTGGATTTGGCAATGATTTCTTGGATATGATACCAAAAGCACAGGTAACAATGACATCAACAAACATAGACAAACTGGACTTCATGAGGATTATAGTTTTGTGCATTAAAAGGGCTTCACAGGTGGCACTAGTGGTAAAGAACCCACCTGCCAGTGCTGGAGACATAAGAGATCTGGGTTGGGAAGATCCCCAGGAGGAGGGCATGGCAACCCACTCCAGTATTCTTGCCTGGAGAATCCCATGGACAGAGGAGCCTGGTGGGGTACAGTCCATGGGGTTGCAAAGAGTCGGACACAACTGAGCAACTTAGCATGCATGCACATGCATCAAAAAACTGTCCACAGAATAAAAAGGCCACCCACAGAATATGAGAGAATATCTGCAAATCGTATATATTATGAGAGACTAGTATCTGGACTATGTAGCTAACCCCTAAAAGTCAACCACAAAATTCCAAACAACCTGATTCAAAAATGGGCAAAGGTCTGGAATAAACATTTTCCCAAGGTTATCCAAATAGTCAATAACATGAAAAACTGCTCAACATCACTAATCATCAAGAAAATGAAAATCAAAACCACAGTGAGATACCACCTTACACCCTAAGGACACTACTATCAAAATATCATAAAACAATGTGTTGATGTGAATTTGGAGAAATTAGAACCCCTATTAAGGATGGGGTCATCTGCATATCTGAGGTTATTGATATTTCTCCTGGCAATCTTGATTCCAGCTTGTGCTTCTTCCAGCCCAGCGTTTCTCATGATGTACTCTGCATATAAGTTAAATAAGCAGGGTGACAATATACAGCCTTGCCTTTTCTGTATCCAGCTTGAACATCTGGATGTTCACGGTTCATGTATTGCTGAAACCTGGCTTAGAGAATTTTGAGCATTACTTTACTAGCGTGTGAGACCACCCTTACGGCAGAAAGTGAAGAAGAACTAAAAAGCCTCTTGATAAAAGTGAGAGAGGAGAGTGAAAAAGTTGGCTTAAAGCTCAACATTCAGAAAACTAAGATCATGGCATCTGGTCCCATCACTTCATGGGAAATAGATGGGGAAACAGTGGAAACAGTGGCTGACTTTATTTTTGGGGGCTCCAAAATCACTGCAGATAGTGATTGCAGCGTGAAATTAAAAGACTCTTACTCCTTGGAAGGAAAGTTATGACCAACCTAGACAACATATTAAAAAGCAGAGACATTACTTTGCCAGCAAAGGTCCGTCTAGTCAAGGCTATGGTTTTTCCAGTAGTCATGTATGGATGTGAGAGTTGGACTATAAAGAAAGCTGAGCACAAAAGAATTGGTGCTTTTGAACTGTGGTGTTGGAGAAGACTCTTGAGAGTCCCTTGGACTGCAAGGAGATCCAACCAGTCCATCCTAAAGGAGATCAGTCCTGGGTGTTCATTGGAAGGACTGATGTTGAAGCTGAAACTCCAATACTTTGGCCACCTGATGTGAAGAGTTGACTCGTTGGAAAAGACCCTGATGCTGGGAAGAATTGGGGGCAGGAGGAGAAGGGGACGACAGAGGATGAGATGGTTGGATGGCATCAGTGACTCGATGGAAATGGGTTTGAGTAAACTCCGGGAGTTGGTGATGGACAGGGATGCCTGGAGTGCTGCGATTCATGGGATCACAAACAGTCGGACATGACTGAGCGACTGAACTGAACTGAACTGATGCACTGTTGGTGGCAATAGCACAGTTGCTATGTAAAACAGTATAGCAGTTCCTCAAAATATTAAAAATAGAATTGCCATATCATCCGGCAATTCCACTTTGTGGTATATACCCAAAAGAATGGACAACTGTCTTGAAAAGGTGTTTGTATGACCAGGTTCATAGCAGCGTTATTCACAATAGCTAGAATGCAGAAGTAATCTGTATCTATTGACCAATGAATGTATGAACAAGATGTGGTCTATCCACACAATGGAATATCATTCAGCCTTAAAAAGGAAGGAAACTCTGACACATGCTACAAGATGGATGAACCCTGAGGACATCGTGCTAGGTGAAATAAGCCAGTCACAACATACAAATACTGTGAGATTCCACTTGAATGAGCTACTTAGAGTAGTCAAAGTCATAAGGACAGAAAGTAGAACGGTGATTGCCAGGGCTTGGGGTAGTGGAGAATTAGGAATTATTGTTTAATGGGTGTAGAGTTTCAATTTTACAAGATGAAAAGAGTTACAGGGTGGATGGTGGTAATGGTTGCATAACAGTGTGAATGAATTGAATATTTCTCAACTGTACATTTAAAATAGTTAAGATGGCAAATTTTATGTTATGTATATTTTATCAGAATGAAAAAATTTTTAAATAACTATGGATTCCATGATCCTTCACTCCAAGCCTTCAAAACAGATATTGGTAATATCTGGTCAGATGCTTCTTGCCCTGAGAAGAAAGGAAAGATATGTTCTCTGCTTTCTGGCTTCCTTATTACAATGCCCAGCCTCTCCTCCCCACCCAGTTCCATCTCATCTTTGGCCCCATCCTACCTGAAGCTCCTCCAGGTGCCTCTCTTCCTCTTACTATCTACAGTTCTAACTCTGGAGCGCCAGATATGCTATGATTTTCAGTTAGGGTTGTTTGGAGGCGCCTCTGTGTAAACACTGGGATCCTTGGCAAGCCTTTGCTTTTCACAGAGTTAAGATCCAGCTCATGTTTCTGCCCCTTTGAGAAGCTTTCCTGAGCCTACATGAGAAAACTCAACCCTTGCCCTCCTTGCAGCCACTTTTACAGGCCCCAGAGCCCAGCACTGACCGCTTTGCATGGTAATGGATTGTTCATGTCTTGGTCTCACACTCTGTGAGCCCCTGAGGGCTAAGGGCACTGTTTTATTACTCTCCTCTACTTCTGTGGCTTTGAGTCCACATATAAGGCACATATAAGGCACATGGCCATCACCTAGGCTGATGGATGGATGAGTATCTGTGCTGATCATTCACCATAAAAAATGTCAGGCATCTGCTTCTTTTGTCTAAATTTTTCCCTCCTGGGTTTGTATCTAGAGAAAATCATAATTTGAAAGGATTCATGCATCCCAATGTTCATAGCAGCAATGTTTACAATAGCCAAGACATGGAAATAACCCAAGTGTCCATTGACAGAAGAATGGATAAAGAAGGCATGGTACATATACAGTAGAATATTACTTAGCTATTAAAAAGAATGAAATAATGTCATTTGCAGCAACATGGATGGGCCTAGAGATTATCATACTAAGTGAAGTAAGTCAGACAGATAAAGACAAATATTTCCAAAATTTATATGTGGAATCTAAAAAGAATGATACAGATGAATCTACATACAAAATGGAAACTGACTCACAGACATAGACAACAAACTTATGTTACCAAAGGGGAAAAGGGTGGGAGATAAGTTAGGAGTTTGGGATTAACATATGCACACATAAAATAGATAAAGATATACACACTACTATACATAAACCAGATAAACAACAGGGACCTGCTGTATAGCATAGGGATCTCTACTCAATAGTTTGTAACAACCTGTAAGGGAAAAGAATCTGAAAAAGATTGTTTATATATGTATGAATCACTTTGTGGTACACCTGACAATAATGCAACTTTGTAAATCACCTATACTTCAATAAACAAAGGAAAAAAAAACAAAACCAAGTTGCATTTCCAGTAATCCCTACCACCCCCCGACCCCACCAGCCTCCGTTCTCTCTTGCCAGCCTTACTTCCCTCTTCCCTTCCAGCTCCCCCAACTGACCACGTTGGGCTTAGTTTTATAGACCCATCACATTCCTTGACTTTAAGTTTAACTATTTGACTATATGCCTGCAGGGCTGGAGGAGTAACATTCAACTCTCACATCAGCCAACATCCAGCATTGTCCTACAGTTGACCCCCAAGCTACTTATCCAGCTTCGTATCACAGCACCTTCTTTTATAACATAGATCATCAATTTTCATGTCTTCATACTTTTGTTCAAACTGGTCACTCCTGTAACTTCCTCCCTTGTCCTTTGGGCTCCCTGCCATCTTATTCTGGTTCATATCAACCTCTAATGCTATCTCCACCATAGAATGAACCTTCTCCTTCTCTGTGTGCCCCTAACACTTTGTATACACTCCCCCTATTGCATGTATCTTTTGTATCTTAAAACATTGCTATTCATGTGCCTGCCTGCTGGCTGCACTAGTCTCCATAATTCTGTCCTCTCCATGTCAGCATCTCTAGTAACTGTCCCGAGTGGCTACCCAGTGAATGCTTCTTAAACCAAAAGACCCATAATTTGTCCTCCAAATGTCATTTTATGTAACATAGACTTTAGAAAACTTAATAGTGCTTATATAAAATCAACAGAGTGTAACTTTGAAACAGGATTTCTCTATTAACTTTTTCTGACAACGGTTTTACTTATCAAGACAAAGCAAGTCCATCATCATTAGCTGGGAATTCTTTTGTAAGATTTTTTCAAATTAGTTAAGATGTCATTAGCTGAATCACACAACCCTCATTCCTTTATCATATGTGACAATGATTCAAATGTCATTAAATAAGAATTAAAATATTTTTTGGATGATCTTGATTTTAACACACATTTTAATATGTATTGATGGTGCTCTAATGAGGACTCTAGGCAGTAGAGTCACCACAGATTAGAAGTCATTTTTCCTCTGATACCAATTATTAAGGGTCAATTGACATTTTCCTCTTCAGATGTGATTTTCAGGTACGACTGGCCCAGAGATGCGAGCTGAATATGAAATACTTGATTCTGAAAGGCAAGTCACAGAAACCGTGCCGTTTTGGGAGATTAAAAATTGTTGCCTTCTTTGGGGTCAGCAGAAAAAAGAAATAGCCACGTATGGAATGACTTCTCTTTGGGGGAATTGCTTTGCTTTTTAGTAGTTAAACCAGATTTATCTTCAGAAATGAAATGTTTCTCTGAATAATGTCTGAAGGATGCACTGTGATTGAAGCTTGCCCCTTTGGGAATCAGTTTGCCCTTTCACATCACGCCATGCTCACTCACAACCTTCCCATAAACCAAGTAACCAGTAGCCTCCTGCTAGTAATAAGAGATGGAAAATATACTGATGACGTCTCCCCACAAGGTCTCTGGTTCAGAAACTCCCCCACCCAAGTCGAGGGGAAAGCCTGTTGGAGGTTCCTGAGCTGTTTTCTATCCATTTAGGTCACTTAACACCTTATCAAGCCAAGTCATTTAGAGAGCATTAAAATTAATTTCGGAGAACATTAAATGTAAGTGAACATATCCGGGAGATTTAATCACTCTGTCTAATCAACCAAAAGGCTCTAAAAGCTAAACAAGTAGTCCATGCCAGGACTTCCAGCAGAAAGATCAACAGGCGCTGACATCCCTAACACCAGATCGCAAACTTCAAAACAAGGGCCAGTCAAAAGTGACAGATTCCAGCCACAATGATGTATGGAGACTTTCTCGGGTGACCTGAGGTGGCAACTCCCAATGTAATGACTCATCAGTGAGGAAGAAACAGAGGAGAGGGTTCAGGAAAACAGTAATCTGCTTCTGACATGCAATGTATGCCCAGAAATGAGTGTCAATTTCACCCAGACGGGCCTTTTTAGCCTTGAAAAATTGGATCAACACAAATGAATGGAGTTCTGAAAGTTCAAAAGGTTTTCTTCGAGGAAAAAAAAATAGATTGCTTCCTTAAAATCAAGCACTCAGATCTGCAATGCTATTTCTTCCAAATGTCTCTCATTACCACTCTGAATATTTTTGTCTCGGATTTATAGCAGTTTCAGTTTGTTTTCCCTCAAATCTTTGTTTATCCAAAGAACCCCTTTTTAATTTGTAACTTGGAAAAAAATTGATTCCCCACAGACACTCAAAGGCCGTTGGTACCTACTGCAAATTCTACTTTCAAATGGGATTCCATTTTGAGCCAGTTTCAACCTGAATCTTTTTGTTTTGTGTGGTGGAAACACAGATTCCTATTTCCACTGCCTTTTGTACTTTTCTTGTTAAGACTTCTAGGCCCTGAATCAGAAGTTCAAGCTTTTGAAAGCAGATTAATAAAAAATTAGGAACAAGAAAAGGTTTCTGTTCTCAGGAACACACATAGCTACCATGAAGTCCCTGGGAGCAGTGGGTATGAGAGACTGGAGTCTGACTTGGCAGACAAATGTCTTTATTGCATCTACATCTTAGTCATGTGGATCGAAAAGACAAACTCACTTAACAATTCACTTATGGAACCAAAACCCCAAGACCTGTTTCATCTTGGAAGATGTTCACGTGCCTTCCAGATGCTGACAACATAAGTAATCATGAAGCCTGTTGTGTGTGGTGGGGAATGGCGGGACAGGAGGTAGCAGAAGGTGTCCCTCAGGAAATTCCTCACTGGAGTGGCTTTCGAGTAGCAGTGAGGTAGTCTTTGTGTTGGTTGGAAGACTTTTAAAATGCAGAGTTTGCAAAGAGAAGATGATAAGACAGAGTGGCCCCAGCCCATCCACTGTATAATCAGCTTCTGCTGAAATTCAAGGCTCTTCAATGAAATGTTATCTTGTCAAGTTGAAAATGATTGCAAGAGATTTAACTCAAATCGCACTATTCCCGTCCTGCCCACCCTCCACACATATCACCCACCTCAACACACACACGCACACAGACACACACGAAGGATCTGTAGGTTCCATTTAGAGTAGGTCTGCCCTTCCCCCATCCTGCTGAGTAAAATCTGCTACTTCTTTTGCAAAGTGGATAGTCAGTCGTTAGTCAGATCAATATAGACGAAAGCCATACACTCAAGAAGCCCACATATAAAATTTTCCTTTGAGTTGTAACTGATATTATTCTCCATATATTTAGTCCTAACAAATGTAGCTCCAAGCCAGCTGGAGCTAGCTCAGTTTCTTTTTTTTATTAATTTATATATATTTTTAGTTGGTGGTTTTTGCCATACATTCAGATTAATCAGCCATGGGTTTACATGTGTTCCAAGACTGTTAGAGATAGCCCACTTTTTTTGGTGGGGGGAGGGCTATTGTACTTTAGTTACACTGAGGATTTGAGACTTTGAAGTGATTCCCTGGGTTCATTTCCAGGTTGGGGGCAGGGTGAGGTGGGGATGGGAGGTCGGTTCAGGCTGGTTTCCAATCCAATCCTGTTTGCAAGGGAAACCTGATCTCTCATACACAGGACTCTGCAGAGCAGACCTTTGCTCTTAGAGGTGGGGGTCTCCAGTTTCAATTCTTTTTTAAAAAGGGAAAACCTGGACTCAATCCATCTAAGTGAAGGGCAGGTTTATTTTAGCTTATTTAAGTCTCAAAGGAAAAAAAAATCTCCCTTAGACATATCTCTTTGGTTACAAATCTATTTTAACCTTTTCCAGGCAAGACACATTTCCCTCCCCAGTTTCCAATCTGTAAATCTAAGGGGTGCACAGGAACAGCCCCTTCAGATCATTAAAGCATGAAGTTAGTTGTTCCTCTATCATGTGTTGACCAAGATAGCATCCTCACAACACACACTGTGCTAACTTCTAACAGACTGTTGTCCTTGAATGTGACCACCTGAATCATCTGTGGGATTATTTGCCTCTCTTAGATCATATATTACTGGAATTCTCAAGAGTTAAAAATGTCCAGACAGAAGGGAATCTTCCACAAAGCAAAGGGAAAATGAATTAGCAGAAAACCAACAAGAAGTGAACGAAAATCTAAATTGCATTCCATAGATATATGTATACTTGGCAGAAACAAGGCAAAATGGAGCCAAACATGGAATGTTTTTAATCTAAATACTGCATCAATCCACTGGTTTAATATAATATCTCGCTCCTTATAAATATGGTTAAAAGTGATGAGCACAATCCTGAAAAAATAACCATAGCCAACAATGAATGCTTACGAGATGGGCTGCTGGGTTTAAGGCACTGAGTCTGTCAGGCAGGAAGGAGAAAGCTCCTCTGGGAGAAAAGAGACTGTTACATCATTTGTAAATTGGTCCTGCTCATTTTATGAGGTGTGTGACAGAGTTAAAAAAATCGTTTATGCACAAATGTGTGGCCCATAAATCAATAAACAGAGGTATCATATCATTTCTAAAGGATAGTGCAACACAGATTCAATGACTTTTCCTTACTAATAATAACTTCAGAAATTGTTTCCATTCATTGCAGATTTTTATGAGGAGAATTTACAACCAGATCTCCATAATATTTCATGCAAGGCAGCCTTTGTTGGAGGGAACATTGCATTGGGCCACAGTGCATTGGCTCAGATCTGACTCGGTGTCTTGACTTCTTGGAATTGGCTAATAGAAGACCAGGGTGAGCACCTCCAAGCTATGCCCCAAGAGACTCTGAAATCAAGGTCAGTGCTCCACAGACAGGCTTCAAGACATTTTAAAAGATCAGGTGGAGAAAGGGTACTAAAAATGATATGACATGGAGGCAGGGTGGCATACTGGTTCCACATATGGACCTCAGAACCCAACTGTCTAGGTTCGAATCCAGGCTCTCCTGCCATATGAATACGCTTATCTGTAAACTGAAGAGCATCACAACACCTGCCCGAGAGGATTGTTATAAACATAAAATGAGGTTACACATATAAAACACTCACAAGGTGACACAGAGTAAGCACTGCTGCTGCTGCTGCTGCTAAGTTGCTTCAGTCGTGTCCGACTCTGTGTGACCCCACAGACGGCAGCCCACCAGGCTCCCCCGTCCCTGGGATTCTCCAGGCAAGAATACTGGAGTGGGTTGCCATTTCCTTCTCCAGAGCAAGCACTAAGTGAATGTTTAGCTCTTGTTTTTTTGCCAATGGATAGGGGAAGTACCCTGACTACTGCTGGAAGAGGAATTCACACGTGGCTGCCTCTGAGATTGTGTCCACAGGGTGTGTGGATGCTAAGTCGTTTCAGTCATGTCTGAATCTTTGCAACCCTATGGACTGTAGTCCACCAGGCTCCTCTGTCCCTGGGGATTCTCCAGGCAAGAATACTGGAGTGGGTTGCCATGTATCCTCCAGGGGCTCTTCTGACCCAGGGATCAAACTGCATCTCTTTTGTCTCCTGCATTGGCAGGTGGGTTCTTTACTACTAGCACCACCTGATAAGCCCATCCACAAGGTCTTACTGGTCAAAATCTCCTTCTGGCATCAATATAAGAGCAAGAAAGGCTGAGTAATATTCCATTGTGTACATGTACCGCAGCTTCCTTACCCATTCGTCTGCTGATGGACATCTGGGCTGCTTCCGCGTCCTGGCTATTATAAACAGTGCTGCAATGAACATTGGGGTACACGTGTCTCTTTCAGTTCTAATAAAGTGGATGAAACTGGAGCCTATTATACAGAGTGAAGTAAGCCAGAAAGAAAAACACCAATACAGTATACTAGCACATATATATGGTATTTAGCCAATCAGTAAAGATAACCCTGTATGCGAGACATCAAAAGAGACACAGATATATAGAACAGTATTATGGACTCTATGGGAGAGGGCGAGGGTGGGATGATATGGGAGAATGGCATTGAAGCATGTAAATTATCATATGTGAAACGAATCGCCTGTCCAGGTTCGATGCATGATACAGGGTGCTCGGGGCTGGTGCACCGGGATGACCCGGAGGGATGGGATGGGGAGGGAGGTGGGAGGGGAGGTCTGGAAGGGGAACACATGTACACCCATGGTGTATTCATGTCAATGTATGGCAAAATAAATACAATATTGTAAAGTTAAAAATAGATAAATAAACTATTTTTTTTAAAAAAAAGCAAGAAATCAACTATACTTCAATAAAATAAAAGAAACAAACTTACCACATTAAAAAAAAAGGAGCAGGAAAAGAAAAGCGTGAAGGCATGACTGTTACCTTCTTGCTGGGCAACAAGTGCTTTTTTCCACTCAGTTTTTGAGCAACAGATATGGCTCTGGGATAAGTAATAGACCAATGAAACAAATAGATGTTGTCCTTTGATGGGTGAGTCTTATAATCTACCTCTTCCTCCCACTTGTGGGCCTGAGGAATCTGGAATAATCTTCTGCCACACAGAGATCACCATATCCCTCCTCTGGAGCCCCTGTGGTTTGGGACACAAGCCCCCAGACAGTCCACAATATAACACAGAACCAGCTGCTTTCAAAGTTTCAGGGGTTAGTGGAAAATGAACAGGCAATATCTTGATAATTCCTATGCTGTTTACTCATGTTTATGTATTTGTTATTTTTAAACTGCCTAGTTCTCCAAAGGTCGTGAGCCAACATAAATCATATCCTCTACAATAAGACAAAAATAAAGTGGAGGCTTGGCTCAAGATAGCAGATTAAGAACATACTTCTTCAACCCTTTCTGCCTAACATCATTAGAAAATACAGAAGAATATGTTTTATAGGAAGGCAATAAATGTAAAGCAGTGCTGATAAACAAGAAAGATTGCCATCAGGAGACCAGAAATGTTCAGGAATCTCTGGAAGATAGAAAGCAGATTGGACTGAAACTAAAGCCAATATATACACATGAGATCATTCCAAGCTCACAGACAATAGACAGAAGTAACTGGAGGGGCTCCAGGATAACTCTCGGGATAATTAACTGGGCAACTGTTTCCAATAAGAATTCTAGAAAAAGAGATGAGAAAGATGACAGAGGGAAAAGAATAAAGAAATAATGGAAGAAATTTTCACAGAGCTAAAGACAGACATGACACTTTAGTGATACAAAGGACTACCAAATATCAGAGAGAATGAATGAAAAAGGCACTCACTTAGATGTATCCTGGTGAAATTTCAGAACCCCAAAGATAAATGAAAAACCCTAAAAGCTGTCAGAGAGTAACACACAAAAGAACAAGAATCTGATACACATCAGACTTCTCATCAATAATGTTGGAAGTTAGAGGATAATGAGATAATTAAAATGAAAATGAGTTTGAATCTTATCCCTAGCCAAATAAGCTTTGATGCAGAAAGGTAAAATAATTTCCGGGCATACTTGGACTCAGAAAGATTTCAATCCACAGTCACTTTTGAAATTTTTGATGCTGTAGTTCAGCAAAATGAGTAATACAGCACAGGGAATATAGTCCATCAGTTCAGTTCAGTCACTCAGTCATGTCCAACTCTTTGTGACCCCATGGACTGCAGCACGCCAGGCTTCCCTGTCCATCATCAACTCCCGGAGCTTGCTCAAACTCATGTCCATTGAGTCAGTGATGCCATCCAACCATCTCATCCTCTGTTGCCCCCTTCTCCTCCCACCTTCGATCTTTCCTAGCAACAGGGTCTGTATTTTACAATGAGTCAGCTCTTCGCATCAGATGGCCAAAGTATTGGAGCTTCAGCTTCAGCATCAGTCCTTCCAATGAATATTCAGGACTGATTTCCTTTAGGATTGACTGATTTGGTCTCCTTGCAGTCCAAGGGACTCTCAAGAGTCTTATCCAATACTACAGTTAGTTGTATAAGTTTCTACTTATATGTAGAAAAGTATGCAAAAATACAGTACAAATAAAACACGACGGAAAGAAAGATGTACCATGTTCCTGGAGAGAAAAAGTGAACATTATAAAGATGTGAATTTTCCTGAAATTAATTTACATGTTTTGTGCAATTCTCATCAAAATCCTAATGAGATGGGTTGGGAGAAGGGAGGAGGGTTCAGGATGGAGGGGACATATGTATACCTTGGCTGATTCATGTTGATGTATGACAGAGGCCAACACGATATTGTACAGCAATTATCCTCAAATAAACAAATAAAAATAATAATTTTAAAAAATTCTGATAAGATTTTTTAAAAGTTTATTGGAATATAATTGCTTTACAGTGTTGTGTTAGTTTCTGCTGTACAACGTTGTGAATCAGCTATATATATATATATCCCCTCCCTCTTGAGTCTCCCTCCCGCTGATCTAGGTCATCACAGAGCACTGAGCTTAGTTCTCTGTGCTATACAGTTGCTTTAAGGAATCTCTGGATGTTAATCTTCACACAAACCTTCATGCAAACTTCACCTTGAAGGGGGTCAATTCAGACTCTTCTAGTTAAAGAACCAATCACTAAAATGCCTCACTTGAGCAGGTCTCTCAAAGTCAGAATGGTCTTCATTGGCATTGTTTTTGTGTCTTGAAGAGAGCCCATCCTTTGTTGCAAAAACACATGTAGCATCTTTATTTTTAAATTGAAGTACAGTTGATTTACAGTGTTGTGTTAATTTCTGCTGTACAGCAAAGTGTCTCAGTTGTACATAGATATATATTCTTTAACACATGTAGCATTTTGTCCCTTGACAGCCATCATACTTCAACTTAGAAAAGCAGTGTCTTGAATTCACTGCTTAATTCTTCTCACAATAGCCAAGAAGGAAATGAAATCCAAGGCCATGTTTTGATCATATTTCTGATGGTCACACTTCCTTTAAAAACTGAGACACAATCAGGGGACAGGTTGTCAACCATCAGTTGTTTTCCATGAACAAATCTGCTTGGGTGTTCAGGCACAACCTCTGATTTCTTTGTTTTCCAACACCCTTCCTTGCTGTACACATCACAGATTCTCTATCAAGACTCACCCAGATGCACTGTTTTCCCCAGTTAAAATCATCACTCACAAAATAATCACTAACTAAATGAAGAAAAAAACTCTCCTTCTGTACTCTGGGTTGTCAGTGATAAACAGAACAATAATAAAAGTCATTGAATGCAACAATCATATATGCCCCACACATACGCCAAGAGATTTGATTTATGCTCTAGATCAGAGGTTTCATTTAACTATAGTGTGAAATGCCTGCTTTCAGGTACACGTGATAGTAATTGCTCTTCCTTTTGTTTGCAATTGATGTTTTGTAACATCCAACAGTGTTGTTTAACACCTTTTTATTCTTTCTTTCTAAACAGAATATTTGTCATTAAATTTGAAGCTGCTAGTGCAATCTTCTGGGCAATCAAATAGCCTATACCTGGGTATTAAGTCTGAGTATGTGCTTAACTCCATGAAATAAAGACTAAAATTAACAGAGGCTTCAACAGAGTAGAAGTTGACTTCTATCTCATATGACAGTCTGGACTTTTAGAAGGTTCAAGATTGCCCTGGAGGCTCTATTTCAGCGAGTCTTCCAGAGATCAAGGCTCCTCCTAGCCTATTATCCTGCCTTCTCTCAAGTGTTGGCCTCACCTAGATGGTCCAAGATGGCTCACCACCACATCCACATCTCAGGCAGGAGATGAAGGGTGTCCCTTTAAAGACACACCCTAAAAGTCACATGCATCACTTTCCCTCAAATCCTATTGGCTAAAATTCAGTCACATGATACATGGCTTCAAAGAAACTGAGCACTTGTGTATTTATTGTGATTCCATGTACCCAACTAACACATCAATTTCTCTTTCTGCAAATGAGAGGGGAACATGGACCTGAATGACCTCTAGGAGCCTCTGTCACATCCTGATTCTGCTATAAGGTGGAAATCCTTGGATAATGCACCTTTAGTTTGGCATGATCTTTGCTTTAGTGAAAAAATATTAATTTGTTACTAAAAAGCATTACAATGTACTTGCATTGGAAATATTCAATATTGTGTGATTTGTTAGAAAAGGATGCAAAAGCTGTGATACCTTTATGCAAATCTTCAACAAAGTTTTATTTTTACACTTAGTCATCAGCATATTTCCCAGTCACACTTTTCCCTTTTTTTTTGGCTGCTTATGTGAAAATCAAAATCACACATTCACTTGTTACGGAACACACAGATACACAGTCTATATTTGTAATGGAGTCCTGCTCACTAAGTTCACACTATTTTTAGTTGTATTTATGTTACCATTTTCTTGAGTTCTTTTATACTTCATTGGACCATTTAGAGTCATTGATTCAGTTTTTTGAATTGAGGACATATGAGCAAAATAAACAACAGGAACAACAAAAAGTACAACATCCACAAAATAACATACAAAAGCAAATAGCCATCTTGTAACTGAATGATTAGGCAAGACAAGCTGATAAATTCTGTCCCTTAAGAATATAATGATCCATGGGAACGTTAAGGAATTTCTGTGACCATTATAATTGATCTTATATTTTTAATCTTGGGAGCATATGTGAATGAATTAATCTCATTGCCATTTCCAAAAAACTATGATACTCTCTCGGAACCACTTGAGGGAGACCATCAGGGACCCATTAGTGGTCTGAGGCCTGCACTTTGAGAAACACTGTTTCCTTAAGTTGGCCCTAATGTATTTATTTGCAGGGTTCAACTAATCAACTTCAGTCTTTGTGAGGCAGGAGGGTGTATGTCTCTGTTTGGGATGGAAGTGGGGGTGTGATGGGAGATTAGGAGCAACGGATGGAGATGATCCATAATATTTAACTCCTATTTAAAGAAAAATCCCATTAAGAGAGATTTTAATAGCTCTGAAAATTAGCTTGAACCAGTCAGTGGTATCCAGTTCAGTCCAGTTCAGTCGCTCAGTCGTGTCCAACTCTTTGTGACCCCATGTACTGCAGCACTCCAGGCCTCCCTGTCCATCACCAACTCCTTGAGTCCACCCAAACCCATGTCCATCGAGTTGATGGTGCCATCCAGCCATTTCATCCTCTGTCGTCCCCTTCTCCTCCTGCCCTCAATCTTTCCCAGCATCAGGGTCTTTTCCAATGAGTCAGCTCTTCGCATCAGGTGGCCAAAGAATTGGAGTTTCAGCTTCAGCCTCAGTCCTTCCAATGAACACCCAGAACTGATCTCCTTTAGGATGGACTGGTTGGATCTCCTTGCAGTCCAAGGGACTCTCAAGAGTCTTCTCCAACACCACAGCTCAAAAGCATCAATTCTTCAGTGCACAGCTTTCTTTATAGTCCAACTCTCACACCCATACATGACCACTGGAAAAACCATAGCCTTGACTAGACGGACCTTTGTTGGCAAAGTAATGTCTCTGCTTTATAATATGCTATCTAGGTTGGTAATAACTTTCCTTCCAAGGAGCAAGTGTCTTTTAATTTCATGGCTGTAGTCACCATCTGCAGTGATTTTGGAGCCCAAAAAAATAGTCAGCCACTGTTTCCACTGTTTCCCCATCTATTTCCCATGAAGTGATGGGACCAGATGCCATGATCTTAGTTTTCTGAATGTTGAGCTTTAAGCCAACTTTTTCACTCTCCTCTTTCACGTTCATCAAGAGGCTCTTTAGTTCTTCTTCACCCTATGCCATAAGGGTGGTGTCATCTGCATATCTGAGGTTATTGATATTTCTCCCGGCAATCTTGATTCCAGTTCATGCTTCATCCAGTACAGTGTTTCTCAAGATGTACTCTGCATATAAGTTAAATAAGCAGGGTGACAATATACAGCCTTGACGTACTCCTTTTCCTATTTGGAACCAGTCTGTTGTTCCATGTCCAGTTCTAACTGTTGCTTCCTGACCTGCATACAGATTTCTCAGGAGGCAGGTCAGGTGGTCTGGTGTTCCCATCTCTTTCAGGATTTTCCACAGTTTATTGTGATCCACACAGTCAAAGGCTTTGGCATAGTCAATAAAGCAGAAGTAGATATTTTTCTGGTTCTCTCTTGCTTTTTCGATGATCCATCGGATGTTGGCAAACTCACTTTTGCTACCCAGTTGTTGCTCTTTTCCATCTTTACAAAGTTTTGGAGAGATTCTTTAGATATATATGTAATCTAACTTTCAATTATCCTTGAGTTGCTTAAATCTCTAGCAGCACTACTAATAGACTGACATTCCAAGAGTAAATTCTTTATGAAAAATAGAGATCAAAATAACTGTCGACCTACCAGTCTTCCCTTGTGGACTTTATAATGTGGGGAATTTGCACAAGTGGAATATAATCTGCTAAAGACCATCTCCCTGGCATGTATTAAAGTTGAAGAATGCATGGCTAGTGAATGACTTCCCTCTGGAACCTGGAAAGCCAACTGGGTCGCTTTGCTCAGTTTCCTTCTCTTGACCTTCACTGAATCATAGCTCCTGTGCTTTGGGGAGCCATCACCAAACTTTTGGAGATGATTAAGTTGATCTAGAGCAGCAGCAGTGTAGATAGTTATTTTCTAACCTTTAAGAAATCTGAAAGATTCTGAGCAGCTAGAGTGAGATTGATACCTACTATAACACACTGGATTCAATAGAGTGTTTTTCTGATTGAACTAAGATTGTGGAAATTGATGGACCAAAAGCCATTTGCTCACTTCACAAACTGGAGAATCTCAGGGCTATAAGAGACTTTAGATGTATGTATAATCAAACTTTTCTTCTACTCTACTCCACCTGGTAGTAGTGATTATAATATGGTACTGGTACCATATGGTGTGATACTGGTATGATTATATGGTACTGGTACTATGTAACTCAGATGTTATAGTATATGTAAGGTTCTTTGATGTTCTAGTGGGTATATCGTTAGATCTTATGGAGGAAAATGAGGAAATCAGATTAGCACTGCCATTCTGTAATACTAACACCACACACTTTTGTTTTTGAGCTCTGGAAAACTAAACAAGTAGTCTCCAAATCCCAAAATAGGAAGTAGCTCTCAGAGACTAGTACCTTGAAGAATGATCTCAAGTTAATTTACCAATATTTTTTGACTATATGCTCTTGCAGGACATTGCTGCTCCCCTACCAAAAGGTGGAGTGTATTTCCCCTCTTTCTGAACCAGTCAGGCTTTTGTTACTGCCTTTACAATGTAGGCCAGGTCCTAAAAGGCAATATGACTTCCACCTGCCCATTCCATCCCTTTCTTGGGATGCTTGCTCTTGGAACTCAGCCAGCCTGATGTGAGGAAGCCATGTGGTCACATGGAAAGGCTACTTGTGGGCAACTGCAAGACATTGTGAGTGAGTAAATAAGCCCTTTGATGATTTCAGCCTCTAGCTTTTGAGGCAATTGACTGAGGCTGAGTAGAGCAGAACCCTACTCAAACTGCATGCTCATGAGCAAAATAAATGTTGTTATGTTAAGCCACTCTCTTGAGATATTTGTTACACAGCCATAGATAACTGGAACAGAAGGATAGCAGAGAAATTTGACGGCAGCTTGAGGGATTGTGGGGACAAGGGAGAATGGAGATGGAAGTTAACAGAGGATGTGTTGAGAGGTGCAGAAGGGTAATGATGAGTTTGGTTTTATGTGTGCTGTGTGTGAACTGCCTGAGAGGAGTATCTGAGTATAAATCTCCAATAAGCAGAGAAGTAATATATAATGGATGAGAGAAGTTACCTCTCTGAAAAGAATATTAGCCTGGGAGGTAACAGACCTTGGTTCATTTCTGACTCAGCTACTAACTTGCTTGATAGGCAAGTTCTTCATCTCTCAGAATCACTGTTGCTTGTGTGCACTAAAAGATGTGGAATTTTAACATCCTTTTCTTCTCTAACAAATCTAACTTGAATTTCTCAAAGTAATGTCTCCAATGACCACATAAGAAGCTCTTGTATATTCAGAAAATATAATTTGCCCTGAAAATATCAACCTTATGAAGTTCCCATGTTATAGTGTGCTGTCTCAGCTACAAACAGGAATAATACGCTTCTACTTTTCTAATCATTCCTAACCTAGACAGGTTGGAACATGTTGTAACCATTACTTTCAAACTGATTATACTAAACAGTTTCCAAAGTTGGCTTCCTGCCTTTATCCATGGAGCTATTTCCAATATCATGAGTTCAATGTGATTCTTAACTTTTGGGGAATTTTTATGAAAGCTAGGTGGATTCTCTCCAGAACAATGAACATATATCTTTACACAACTTTATGAACAACCTTGATTAGTTCACAGACCCTTCTCCCCATATTGAAGCCAGAATGCAGGCCAGCAGGCTCAGACCTTACATGAATTAAGACCATTCCATGATCTTTACCAGTAGATTGACTTCTAAACAATACTTACTGTGTAAACATGGGGAGGTTTCTTAAATTTCCTGCCCTCCTGTCTCATTAATTGTTTCACTATAATCTTTTTTCAATTCATTTTATATTTTAAAACAGTTTACAGTTCACAGCAAAATCAAGTAGAAAGCACAGAGTTCTCATATACTCCCTGCCCCCATACATTCCCAACTCCCTACACTATTGAACTCCCAAACCACATGGTACATTTGTTACAATCAGTGAACCTACGCTGACACATCACTATCACTCAGAGTCCATAGTGTGCATTAGGGTTCACTCTTGGTGTTGTGCATTCTATGAATTTTGACAAATGTAAAATGACACGCATCCACTATCACAGGTGTCATACAGCAAAGTCTCACTATGCTGCAAAGCTTCTGTCATCTTCCTACTCATCCCTCCCTCCCTCCTAACTCTTGACACCACTGATCTGATAATGTCTCCATAGTTTTGTCTTTTCCAGAATGTCATATAGTCGGAATCACACAGTATATAGCCCCTTCTGCTGCTGCTGCTAAGTCACTTCAGTCGTGTCCGACTCTGTGCAACCCCATGGACTGCAGCCCACCAGGCTCCCCCGTCCCTGGGATTCTCCAGGCAAGAACACTGGAGTGGGTTACCATTTCCTTCTCCAACGCATGAAAGTGAAAAGTGAAAGTGAAGTCGCTCAGTCGTGTCCAACCCTTAGCGACCCCATGGACTGCAGCCTACCAGGCTCCTCTGTTCATAGGATTTTCCAGGCAAGAGTACTGGAGTGGGTTGCCATTTCCTTCTCCGAGCCCCTTCAAATCATCTTATATCACTTAGTTTTCATCCATGCCTTTTCATGTCTTGATAACTCATTCCTTTTTAGCATTAAATAACATTGCATCACCTGGATGGACCACAGTTTATCCATCCACTTCCTAAAGGACATCATGGTTGCTTCCAAGTTTTAGCAATTATGAATAAAGCCGTTATAAACATCCCTGTGCAGGTTTTCATGTGAACAGAAGCTTCCAAATATTCAAGAAGCCAACTGCTTGGTTGCTAAATAAGATTATAGTTAGTTTTGTAGGAAAGTACCAAAC
This sequence comes from Okapia johnstoni, assembly GCA_024291935.2. Lineage (NCBI taxonomy): Eukaryota > Metazoa > Chordata > Mammalia > Artiodactyla > Giraffidae > Okapia > Okapia johnstoni. Next base: position 112,010,252 of record CM044305.1, read on the forward strand.
TGTCTTCCAAAGTTGCATTTTGCATTCCCACCAGCAATGAATGAGAGTTCCTATTGCTCCACATCCTCACCAGCATTTGGTGTTATCAATATTTTAGATTTTGGCCATTCTAATAGGTGTATATTCAGGCAGAGAAAGACAAATATCTTACGATATCATTTGCATATGGAATGTAAAATATGATAAAAATGAACTTATTTACAAAACAAATATAGGTTCACAGGCATGGAAAACAAACTTAAGGTAATCAAAGGGGAAAGAGGGTTCAGTTCAGTTCATTTCCGTTCAGTTGCTTAGTCATGTCCGACACTTTGCAACTCCATGGACTGCAGCACACCAGGCCTCCCTGTCCAACTCCTGGAGCTTACTCAAACTCATGTCCATTGATTCAGTGATGTAAATCAACCATCTCATCCTCTGTCACCCCCTTCTCCTCCTCCCTTCAATCTTTCCCAGCATCAGGGTCTTTTCAAATGAGTCAGTTCTTCGAATCAGGTGGCCGAAGTATCGGAGTTTCAGCTTCAGCATCAGTCCTCCCAATTAATATTCAGGGCTGATTTCCTGTAGGGTGGACTGGTTGGATCTTCTTGCAGTCCAAGGGACTCTCAAGAGTCTTCTCCAACACAACAGTTCAAAAGCATCAATTCTTTGGCACTCAGCTTTCTTTATAGTCCAACTCTCACATCCATATATGACTACTGGAAAAACTATAGCTTTGACTAGACAGACCTTTGCTGGCAAAGTAATGTCTCTGCTTTTTAATAAGCTGTCTAGGTTGGTCATAACTTTTCTTCCAAGGAGCAAGCGTCTTTTAATTTCATGGCTGCAGTCACCAACTGCAGTGATTTTGGAGCCCTCAAAAATAAAGTCGGTCACTGTTTCCATTGTTTCACCATCCATTTGCTATGAAGTGATGGGACCAGATGCCATGATCTTAGTTTTCTGAATGTTGAGATTTGAGCCAAACTTTTTCACTCTCCTCTTTCACGTTCATCAAGAGGCTCTTTAGTTCTGCTTTGCTTTCTGCCATAAGGGTGGTGTCATCTGCATATCTGAGGTTATTGATATTTCTCCTGGCAATCTTGATTCCAGCTTGTGCTTCATCCAGTCTAGCATTTCTCATGATGTACTCTGCATGTAAGTTAAATAAGCAGGGTGACAAAAAACAGCCTTGATGTACTCCTTTCTCAATTTGGAACCAGTCTGTAGTTCCATTTCCAGTTCTAACTGTCGCTTCTTGACCTGCATACATTTTTCTCAGGAGGCAGGTCAGGTGGTCTGGTCATCCCATCTCTTTAAGAATTTTCCACAGTTTGTGGTGATCCACACAGTCAAAGGCTTTGGCTTAGTCAATAGAGCAGAAGTAGATTTTTTCTGGAACTCTCTTGCTTTCTTGATGATCCAACAGATGTTGGCAATTTGATCTCTGGTTCCTCTGCTTTTTCTAAATCCAGTTTGAACATCTGGAAGTTCACGGTTCACATACTGTTGAAGTCTGGGTTGGAGAATTTTGAGCATTGCTTTACTAGCATGTGAGATGAGTGCAATTGTGCTGTAGTTTGAGCATTCTTTGGCATTGCCTTTCTTTGGAATTGAAATGAAAAATGTCCTTTTCCAGTCCTGTGGCCATTGCTGAGTTTTCAATTTGCCAGCATATTGAGTGCAGCACTTTCACAGCATCATCTTGTAGGATTTGAAATAGCTCAACTGGAATTCCATCACCTCTACTAGCTTTGTTCATAGTGATGCTTCCTAAAGCCCACTTGACTTCGCATTCCAGGATGTCTGGCTCTAGGTGAGTCATCACACCATCTTGGTCATGAAGATCTTTTTTATATAGTTCTTCTGTGTATTCTTGCCACCTCTTCTTAATATCTTCTGCTTCTGTTAGGTCCATACCATTTCTGTCCTTTTTGTGCCCATCTTTGCATAGAATTTTCCCTTGGTATCTCTAATTTTCTTGAAGAGATCTCTAGTCTTTCCCATTCTATTGCTTTCCTCTATTTCTTTGCACTGATAACTGAAGAAGGCTTTCTTATCTCTCCTTGCTAGTGTTTGGAACTGTGTGTTCAAATGAGTATATCTTTCCTTTTCTCCTTTGCCTTTCACTTATCTTCTTTACATAGCTGTTTGTAAGGCCTCCTCAGACAACCATTTTGCCTTTTTACATTTCTTTTTCTTGGGGATGGTCTTGATCACTTCCTCCTGTACAATGTCACAAACCTCCATCCACAGTTCTTCAGGCACTCTGTCTAGCAGATCTAATCCCTGGAATGTATTTCTCACTTCTACTCTATAGTCATAAGGGATTTGATTCAGGTCATACCCGAATGGTCTAGTGGTTTTCCCTACTTTCTTCAATTTAAGTCTGAATATGACAATATGGAATTCATGATCTGAGCCACAGTCTGCTCCTGGTCTTGTTTTTGCTGACTCTATAGAGCTTCTTCATCTTTGGCTGCAAAGAATATAATCAATCTGATTTCGGTATTGACCATCTGGTGATGTCCATGTGTAGAGTCTTCTCTTGTCTTGTTGAAAGAGGGTGTTTGCTATGACCAGTGAGTTCTCTTGGCAAAACTCTTTTCGCCTGTGCCCTGCTTCATTCTGTACTCCAAGGCCAAATTGGTCCATTATTCCAGGAAATAGAGTAGGGAGGGATAAATTAGGACTTTGGGATTAGCAGATAAAACTGCTATATATAAAATAGATAAACAACAAAGTCCTACTATATAGCACAAAAACAACATATTCAATATCTTATCATAAACCATAACAGAAAAGAATATGAAAAAAGATATATATATATATATGTGTGTGTGTGTGTGTGTGTGTGTCACACACACACACACACACCCATATTGTAAAACTGAATCACCTGTACACCAGAAACTAGCCCAACATTGTAAATCAACTATACTTCAATTTAAAAATTAACTAGGGACTTCCCTAGTGGTCCAGAGGCTAAGACTCTGCACTCCCAAAGCAGGGGGCCCTGGTTTGATCCCTGGCCAGGGGACTAGTTCCCACATGCCACAACTAAGAATTTATGTGCTATGATTAAGAGTCCTGCTTGCCCAAATGAAGATCTAAGATGCTGCATGCCACAACTAAGACCTTGCAGACCCAGATGAATACATAAATATTTTAAAAATTAACTGAAAGCAAAAATATAAGAATAAATTTAGCTTGTTGTGATGGATTATCATTTGTTTTAAAAGCAGTAATTAAATAAGGAAAATAATATCTACCTTTTGGTGTCAATGTAAGGTCTAAATTGAATAATATTATACACAGAAGGGGCGTAGCATTCCGCCTGGCATGTAATAGGAGCTCAGTAACTGGTGGCTTCTTCCTTTTGAACCCCTCCCACAAGTGAAAACCACTGACACTGAAGCCCAATTCCCAATCTACTCCCATGGAGGCTCTGAATCCCCTGCCAGAAGAATATTCTGGCACTGAGAGGAAGCTACCACCGTATTACAACCTTAGCCCTCTGATTCTTGAAAACTTATCACAAAGCAGGTCTTATGGTACAGTGCCTGTATCATGTAATTGAAACAATTCTTGTCAATACATCTCCAATAGCAAGCCCAAAAGGAGCAAAATCTGTCTGAAAATCTCTAGTTTCCAGAAGTATGAAGTTCACTTCTTTGGAACACTAGTTTCTCCCTTGACTACAACAGCTCACATAGAGTTTTCTCATGCTTAGTAGGACGAGCATCTACCAAAATCATTAGAATCAGCTGATAAATGGATTTGACCTTATAATCTGTGAAGTACCATGCTGGCACAGTGGAGCAAAAATCCGTGGCTTAGAGTCCACCGATATTTGATTCATCTCAGAGAGTGTTTGCAGGGGACCAGATCCAGGGCAGTGACTCAATGAAGCTTTTAGACATGTTGGCCAGAAAAAGGATAGGCTCCAATAAGAGTGTTGTCAGCGGTAAATCACCTGCATACTTTGGGAAACAGGGTGAGAAAGGGTAAATGTTTTCCTGGGCTGGTTGTCATGGCATTCGGCAACAGGCACACTTGAAAGGTTAGGGCTTGTCTGCTCCGTCTTCTATACCCTGATATTGCATATAAAACAGAACAAGGGTGTCACATGGAGTAGGTTCAAGCCAAAATCTACCAGAAAATATCCTAAGGCCAATTTGGATCTTCCCTGTGGGTCCCAGAGCCAGGCCCGCCCTCTGAGGAGCCCTGCCAGGGGCCTCTATGCCTGTGTGTGTGGGTTGTGGTTTGCTGAGTCATTGCTCTTTATTATAATTGCAACTCATGAGGATCTGCTTTGTAGGCAATTTTGTGAGCCTTCCTTCAGTTTCCCTAGTTAGGAAGTAACTCAGAACTCTAAAACAGGCTGCCTTCTTCCTGAATTTATGGGTCTATGGAAAGGTGTTGTCCTATGCCAGAGGCACCAGAGAAACTATCACAGCAAAAGTCATTTCTCATTCCATGCAGTGAACATCCACAGGCAGTCCCATGGGGTTAGGCCCTGGATGTGGGTGGCAGGTTGAAGGGGCTGCAGCCAGGAAGTGGGCACAGTCGTTGTCCTTGCAGAGCCTGAGTGGAATCATCGGCGATGAAAACAACTAGTTGGAAAACCATGTGGACTTGGGAAATCTCCAAAAAGCCTTACATGTAAATACTGTCAGCCCCAGGAAAAGAAGGCCAGCTCTCCTTATGCCATTTCTCTATTAACATTTTGCCACAGCTCTGAGGAACTTTGAGAAAACAACTCAAATTCGAATCATTACTCTCCGTAAGTTACTCCATTCTACTTTCTTCCCAGATTTATTGAAATACCATTGGCATATAATGTGAAAGTGTAAGGTGTACAACGTGATGATTTCATACATGTGAATATTACAAAATGATACCACAGTAAGGTTACTTAACACCTCCATCACCTCGTGTACTTAGTGTGGTTTTTAGTTTTGTTTTTTGTGGGAATGGGTAAGAGCTACTCTCATGTACACAATACAGTATTGTGAACTAAAGTCACCATGCTGCATATTAGATCCTCAAAACTTATTCAAAGAACACGAATGAGTGTTTTGTATGGCTGATGGCACTTTGAAACTCTTTTAGGCCAATATAATTTCTGCTGAGGCTTAGGTTGTGGAACTAGATGAAGTAGCTGTGAAGAACAATTGCTTTAGTCAGTTGCTTTAGTCGTGTCCAACTCTTTGCAACCCCATGGACTGTAACCCGCCAGGTTCCTCTGTCCATGGGGTTCTCCAGGCAAGAATACTGGAGTGGATTGCCATGCCCTCCTCCAGGGGATCTTCCCAACCCAGGGATTGAACCCATGTCTCTTATGTCTCCTGTATTGGCAGGCAGGTTCTTTACCACTAGTGCCGTCTAAGAAACCCACTGTGAAGAAGGCATCATGGTTAAATCGTGGATGCCAAAGTCAGATTGTCTGACTTCAATTTTTGGCTCTGCTACTTACTAGCTATGTTACCTTAGGTAAGTTATTTAAGGTATCTGTGCCTTAGTCTTCTAATCTATAAAATGGAGGCAGTTATATTACTTATCCCATAGTGTGAGCAGTATTGTGAGCAAAATTCTGTCTAAAATGAGACCTTTTTATTATTATTGAAGTACAATTGATTTACAATTGTGTCTTAGTTTCTGGTGTACAACGCAGTGAATCAGTCATATATATATATATATATATATATATATATATATATATTCTTTTTCATGTTCTTAGCCATTATGTTTTATTACAGGATATTGATTATAGTTACCTGTGCCATACAGTAGGTCATTGCTATCTACTTTGTATATAGCAGTTTACATCTGTTAATCTCAAACTCCCAATTTCTCTTTCCCTTACCTTAAAAGGTGAACTTTTATCTGGGTAAAAATACTGGTCTGTAAAATTAGCTTCAATAACATTATCTGCTTGTCTACAAGCTAAATTATATCATTCTTACCTTAATCAAATAAATAGAGTACTGAATATATTACAGAGTCACAATCTGTATCTAGTAAAACTCTAGCAAAGAAAGTGTGAAAATTAGAAAAAGAAGCATATGAAACATGTTATTCATATACACCTCTAGGTACTGTAATCTTCCACCTTTATTAATTTAGGTTTTAACAAGACAAAAAGTAGCCTACTGAATGGGAGAAGATATTTGCAACTGATGTGCCTGATAAGTGGTTAATAGTCAAAATATGTAAAAACTCACACAAATCAATGTCAACAAAACAAACAATCTGAATAAAAAATGGGCAGAGGACCTGAATAGACATTTTTTCAAAGAAGACATACAGATGGCCAATAGGCACATGAAAAGATGCTCAACATCACTAATCACCAGGGAAATTCAAATCAAAACCACAGTGAGATATCACTTCACTCCTGTGAAACGGCTATCATCAAAAAGACAACCTGTAACAAGTATAAGTGAGGCAGTGGAGAAAAGGAAAACCCTGTGTACTGTTGGCGAGATCAATGGATATAATTGAATATGAAAGATTCATTAATATGGTGTCAGAATACACATTTTAAATTTTAAGAAACTACAACTTGAGTTTGAAATAGAAAAGAATATCCGCATTTACATAAAAAAGCTATTAGACTATACATCAGCTTTCCAACTATGTACCTATGTGAGGCCAGATTTCTTTTATATATACTTCAGCCAAAACAATATAATGCAACATATTGAATACAAAAGCAGTTATGACAAACTACCTGTTATTAAACCGGACATTAAAGAGATTTGCAGAGAATTTAATGCAGTTTTGACCAAATGTGTATGGATTCAAGGTGATTCCAATAAAATTTCCGATTTTTTCCCAGGGGAAGTTAAATTGATTCTAAATGTTATATGAAAAGAGCAAATATCTTAAAATAGTCAAAGCACTCCTAAAGAAGAACAAGGTAGGGAGATTTACCTGATATCAAGATCGAATTTTAATCTACACTATAAAAAAAAGTTTAGTATTGGCCCCAGGATAAACAAATATACTACACCTGATCTTAACCAAAAGGCCAAGAAGCGATAAGATAATCAAATATACTGGTGGAACACAGTAGATATCCCAGGAACGAACTCACACATAGGTTGAAATGATATATGACTGAATTTTCATTGCAGACCATTGGGAGAAATATCATTAAACAACTAGTACTGAGAAATTGGCTATTCAAAAAAATAAAAATGTAAAATTAGATCCTTATCTCAGTATACTAAAACATCAATTCCAAGTGCAGTAATAAAGACTTGCTTGTAAACCGTTGTTGTTCAGTCACTCGGTCATGTCCAACTCTTTGAGACCCCATGGACTGCAACACGCCAGGCTTCCCTGTCCATCACCAACTCCCGGAGCTTGCTCAAGCTCGTGTCCTTTGAGTCGGTGATACCATCCAACCATCTCATCCTCTGTATCCTCTCCTCCGGCCTTCAATCTTTCCCAGCATTGGGGGCCTTTCTAATGAGTCGACTCTTTGCATTAGGTGGCCAAAGTTTTGGAGTTTTAGCTTCAGCATCAGTCCTTCCAATGAATATTCAGGACTGATTTCCTTTAGGATTGACTTGTTTGATCTCTTTGCAGTCCAAGGGACTCTCAAGAGTCTTTTCCAACACCACTGTTCAAAAGCATAAATTCTTCGGCTCTCAGCCTTCTTTGAGGTCCAACTCTCACATCCATACATGACTACTGGAAAAACCATAACTTTGACTAGATGGACCTTTGTTGGCCAAGTAATGTCTCTGCTTTTTAATATGCTGTCTAGGTTTGTCATAACTTTCCTCCAAGGAGCAAGTGTCTTTTAATTTCATGGCTGCAGTCACCACCTGCAGTGATTTTTGGAGCCTAAGAAAATAAAGTCTGTCATTGTTTCCCCATCTATTTGCCATGAAGTGATGATGGGGAAACAGTGGAAACAGTGTCAGACTTTATTTTGGGGGGCTCAAAAATCACTGCTGATGGTGACTGCAGCCATGAAATTAAAAGACACTTACTCCTTGGAAGCAAGGTTATGACCAACCTAGATAGCATATTTAAAAGCAGAGACATTACTTTGCCAACAAAGGTCCATCTAGTCAAGGCTATGGTTTTTCCAGTGGTCATGTATGGATGTGAGAGTTGGACAGTGAAGAAAGCTGAGCGCTGAAGAATTGATGCTTGTGAACTGTGGTGTTGGAGAAGACTCTTGAGAGTCCCTTGGACTTCAAGGAGATCCAACCAGTCCACCCCAAAGGAGATCAGTCCTGAGTGTTCATTGGAAGGACTGATGCTAAAGCTGAAACTCCAATACTTTGCCCACCTCATGCAAAGAGTTGACTCATTGGAAAAGATCCTGATGCTGGGAAGGATTGGGGGCAGGAGGAGAAGGGGACGACAGAGGATGAGATGGTTGGATGGCATCACCAACTCAATGGACATGGGTTTGGGTAAACTCCAGGAGTTGGTGATGGATGGGGAGGCCTGGCGTGCTGCGATTCATGGGGTCACAAAGAGTCAGACACGACTGAGCAACTGAACTGAACTGAACTGATGGGACCAGATGCCATGATCTTAGTTTTTGCAAACTGTAAAACAATGTTAACTTTGAAAACGATATTGGTAGATATCTTTACAACCTCAGAATAGGGAAATTTTCAAACAAGTTACAAAAGGCACAAATTATAAAGAAATCAATGAATAAATACATAAAAATTAAGATCTTTGGTTCGGTAAAGAAGGTAGAAAAACATCTACCTAAAGATATCTATCTATAGATATTTATAACTGCTTTTACCTACAAGCACTTCATATCCAAAATATATAAAAGACTCTTACAAATCAATCATAAAAAATACACACAACCCAATAGGTTAAAAATGGGGAAAAGAACTGAATAGGCAGTTTCCAGAAGATTAAATATAAATGACCCATAAGCATCTCTCTCACATATGGAGAGATGCTTATTCTCATTAGTAATCAGAGAAATGCAAACTGAGAGCACAAGGACATATCATTTCACACACAAACCATTGGTAAATATTAGAAAGTCGGACAACACTGTCAATAAGAATGTAGAGAAATAGGAATTCTCATCCATTGGTGGGAGCATAAATTGGTGCAGCCAATGACTGTGGCAACCATGGAAGTGTGCCATTCAACCTCCCTTCAGGACAGCCTGCTGCAGACAGCACGGCCAATGGCTGAGCATTACAAGGGTACTAGCAGTGGACCATCCCTGTTTAGAGGCAGGATATCTCTAACTGTGGAGTTGGTACAGGAACACCTCATCCGTCTGAGACTCTTCCTACTCAGTTCTCTTCCTTTCTCTCCTTTCACAGAGTCCAGAGCAACACTGAGGTCTGAAGGCTCTCTCTGCTTACACCTCTCTGCTCTTTCCCCTTTTCCTTCCTAGGCATTCCCTCAATAGATCCTTTGCACATTTGCTCCTCCTCTCCATGAACTGTAGCCAGCCAAGGAATTTTCCAGGCAAGAATATTGGAGTGGGTTGCCATTTCCTACTCCAGGGAATCTTCCTGACCCAGGGATTGAACCTGAGTCTCTTGTGTCTCAGGCAGATTCTTTGCCATTGTGCCACCTGGGAAGCCTGTTATAGGTATAAACGCATGCTACCTTAATAAAAAATAAATCTAAAATTTAAAAAATACACTGGTTAGAGATGTATGTACAAGCGCAAAAATGAAAAATAGCAAAGGAATGACAGATAGAAAATTTAGAAGAAAAGTTACCCCTGGGGTGAAGGTGGAGGGACAGGGAATACAGGGGCCTCTAAGTTACAGGCAATGTTCCGTGGCATAATGTAGGTGGTGGGTTCTAGTTATCAATTATTATTATTTTGTGTGCATATTTTACAATATTTGGAAGGCATTGGGAGCCCCAGGTCATAACAATTTAAAACAATCTATTTGCTACTCCATCTTAAAAACCAACACTAATGACTTTCAGCATATCCTTTCCTAGGTTGATGGGCTAGACCTGATTTGGGGAAAGAAATGATAAGCAGTTGCTCATGCCAATTTCTATATTTCTCCTCTTCATGCACAGTGAACACATTCTCTGGGGAGCAGAGATCACCACAGCAGATGAAACAGGTGTGCTGCCCGAGGCTTCTCTCAAGTCCCAATTAGTCATGCAGGAAAAGGAACTCAAAATAAGGAAGGTGCATGCTCTGTTGCCACTTCATAGTTCTAAAGTTTGGTTTTTCTTTTTAAGTATCGTGTGTGAATGTTTCCCTCTCAGAGTTAGAGAATTTGAGGAGGTGAGCTGAGTGGGGAGCTCTCTCACAAGATGCCACTGCAGAAATGGACCCTCGCCTCATTTGCACAGACAGAATTGTTTGCAGGCTGAAGCCTTCCTTGGGCCTCAGTAGGGTATGGCCCGTTGCTGTAGTCCTGTTCCAAGATTTTTAACATCTTCCACAGCCCTGGGGTGAAGATGCTCCAGGAAGGTCTCCCACAAGGACTGGAATGCCTCCATTGAGTGAGAACATTCCAGACTGATCCTATGTTTCAAGCAGCCTGAGACCTCCAACTGCTGCAATCACTGCCACTAACTTTGCTGTCCTGGTAACGATATCAATATACTTTTGACAGAATTATCACATCGAAAGATAAGAAAACAGAATGTTTCATCAAATCTAGTTTTCATAGCAGTCTTATGAAGCAGATATTTATTGTCCCCATTTTGCAGACAAGAAAACTGAGGCACCAGAGGGGAAGTAACATGCCCAAGGGCACCCAACTTATGAGAGGTATAGACCTCACAGCATTTGATCTCAGAGCTCAGTTCTAGGCTGGAGCCCATCCAGCATGATACTCACTATGTTCTGTGGATTCTGTACCTCAAGCCTTTCTTATCTATCTTCTCCTTTCCATTCCTACCTGCACTCACTTCCCTAAGTCTCTCAACACTTTTTGATTTGACTATTCCAAAAGCCTTTCAAAGACTTCTTTCTGGCCTCTTCTGTTCATCTACCAGCTTGTCCAATGACTTCCTTCTCTATGTAGCCACCATGAACTGCACCTCACATTCCTTCCTTTGAGCTCCCATGGCACTATACTTAAACCACTTTTGAGGACTTATTTCACCCAGCCTTGTACACAGCTCTCTCTCCCAAATCTAACACTTCATATACCAGTCTAGGTAATGCAAATTCATTGTGCCTTTTTAGCATCAGTGTTAGTTTTAGTTCCAGTGCATCTGAATCAGGGGTCATTCCTACTGACAATAATGTGAAAGAAAGAGAACAGAAAAGAGAAAACCGGCAGAAGGGAAAAGAAAGGGGAGATAAAGAGAAAGACAAAAGAATTGAGAGTCTGGTAAGGAAGCCTGGGAGAAAGGAAAGAAGCTAAGGAAGGGTTAAGCAAGGTCAAGATCAGTACGTTTGGCCTTGTAATTACCCTACACAGAGCCAAGCATAGTTAAGGCTCTATATCACAGAGGCACGGGCAATACCTCTACTATTATGGAGATTAGGGCAAATGGAAGTTGTCTAATGAGGCGAGGAACCCATTGGTGGGAGTCTCTACAGCCTTAGATCAACCTGAAGAGGCCCTGAGCATGATTCCTGATCTCAGTCCCCTTAACCCATTTTTTCCCCCATGAGGTCTAAAAATCTTCAGGAATGAAGAATTCTGTGTAAGTAAACATAATAATGGCAGCTTCAATTAGTTTAATATTTACTGTGTGCAGGCACCAGTTGAAATGCTTTGTGCACATTATCTCATTAATCCTTACAAGACAAACAAGTTAGGCACGATCATTTTCTTCATGTAATAGCAGAAGCAAGTGAGGTTTGACAGATGTAGTACCTCGCCCAAGGTCACAGCTCATGCAGGGAAGTTCTAGAATTTGAACCCAGAATCCTGGGATTCTAACACCCATAAGGCTCTGATGTCTCCCAGAATATATTCCAGGGAGAATGAGACCAGAGTGATAATGGGGTACCCTGCAACAATGCTGTGGGGGGAGCAGGGAGAGATTGTTTCCAACTGGGTAAATCCAGAAAGAATTTGAGGAGGAGGTAGATTTCAATGTAATACACTGTCATTAGAGACACCTCTGGACTGCTGCCCCTGGCAGGATCAATCTTGTTGATTTCCTCTAATAGAGACCATTAGGAGCACATCCACAGTTAAAGAAATCAGAGTTATTGACTCTTTGCAATGAGTTGATCACACACCATAGGGATCTGTGTGGTGTAATGTAAGAGGCAGATAGAGGTCATTATAACATTTCTGATTTCATTAGGTAATTTGGGGAAGGGTTCAACGAAGTGGACTCTGCTATGAATTGGATACTATCAGTAAACTGAGGTAATTTTATGACTGAGAATAATAATATTTATCTAGAAGGTGGGGAAAACAGAATGAGGCTAAAGCTGTAATTTTTTTTAAGCAGCAGTTATTCATGTCTGCCAGGATAGTGAAATGTTCAGTCCACTTAGTGGTTTGGACAATGCTCTTGCTTCTGCCTGTGCTCAGATTTGATTACAAGTAGTCTTGATCTTGTCCTGATCCATCAGAGTCACAAAATGTATTATATGATGTTGATGTCTGTGAAATTGCTTCTGTTCAACACCATTAGCATGTATTTATCATTATAGCTATTTTATGCTTTTATAATTTAAATTGTACACAAGGATTAAAAGTTGTTTAGGCACCATTACTGTATAATTACAGGATTCTGTATTTGCCTATGTATTTACTTTTACCAGAGAGTTTTATATTTCTGTATGCTTTTTGCTCTCTAGCTAGCATCCTTTTGTTTCAACTTGGAAGACTCCATTTAGCATTTCTTGTAAGGCAGTTCTAGGTATAATAGACTCTCAGCTTTTATCTGGGAAGGATGGATATCTTTATTTCTCCTTCATTTCTGAGGGGCACTGTTGATGGATATGATATATTCATGGCTAGCATCGTTTTTTTTCCTTTCAGCATTTTGAAAATGCCTTTTCACTCCCTTCTGGCCCGTAATATTTCTGTCAAGAAATTCCCTAACAATCTTATGGGAGCTTCCTTGTACGTTGGATGAGTGTGATTTGACGTTTGGTTATAATGGTTTTTGGTGTAGGTTTTTGTGTATCCTACTTGAGTCATATGACTTTTTTGAATGTGCTGTGCATTTCTGTTTTCAAATTTGAGAAATGTGCACCCCCTTTGTAAAAAATATCTCTAATTTTTGTTTTTAAATTTGGGGAAATTTTTCGCCCTTTTTATTTTTTCTGTTCCCTTTCTCTTTTTTCTTTTCCCCGTGGATTGTTTAAAAATATGATTAAACCAAAGATAGTGACAAAAGTTCCTTTTGGGTTTTTTCCCCTTCATTCCTTTTTTCTTTACGAAACCCAGAATTGTCTTTTAGTTTGTGGTTCTTTTATGATTGATAAGTTTTTTTTTAAACCCTATGGGGGGAATGCCCCTGAAGCATGTAAATTATATATGGAAAGAATCGCCAGTCCGGTTGTGATAATACAGGGTGCTCGGGGTGGTGCACCGGGGGTGACCCGGAGGGATGGGATGGGGGAGGGGAGGTGGGACAGGCAGATTCTTTACCAGTGAGCCACCAGGGAAGATTGTTTTTGTTTTTAAAATAAGGTAATAAAAGCTACCAATTATTGGGGAGTAGACAAGGAGATAAAGTCACTTGCCTTACCCAAGTTCACACGGACAGCCAGAAGCAGAGCTAGCACTTGGACTTGGCTCTCTCACCAAGAGTCTCTACGTGGCCCAACAGCTCCAGGTTATTGCACTTTGAAGATGGTGCTGGTTGAGAAGACAGCCACACTAGTCCTGTCTCACCAGTAGATGGGGTTCTTTTCCAAATCCTAAGATGCCTAAGAGACATGCCCAGAGTCCTAGGGCAATTCAGATAGGAATTTCCCAGTTGGAAGCACAGAATATGAGCAACAGAGGAATTAAGGGATGGGCCATTTAAGCGTCTCCACCAAACTTTCTCTCTGGATATATCTGTGGTTCCTACGGCAGTCTGATGGGAAATGTCCAGAATACACCTGTAAATACTCAACTGCTGGTACAATTATGGGAGTGAGCTGACCATCTGTCATTTGGAGAAACAACTGTCTAATTGCATCCTTAAATGATTATTTGCAGATGTGTTCAATATGTGCAAAAGAGAAAGCCACTCGGGGTCAGGACCAAGGGCTTCATTATCACATTAGCAAATCCTTCTTCAACAGCCCAGAGGAGACCCGCAAGTCAGAAGCTTTCCCCCAGATCAGCCATCCTAGTGGGACAGAGAGAAGAATGGGAGTGGGACAGAGAATGAGAGAGAAAAAGATAGCAAGTCAGGTTCTCCTTCAAGGACCTGAGCCAGGCTTCTGGAGTGGTCAGCCACAGCCAGGCACACTTTCTGCAAGAGAAGTGACCCAAAGTCCTGGGCTGGGGAAGGAGAAGGGAGGGCAACTGGCCTCCCACGTCCTCAGACCAGACGTGAGACAACAGCACTGGGCCAACACATGTAAAGTTCAGTCAGATCCTCCAGAGCAACCCTGCCTTCATTAACAATATTAACTGAAAGATGACTGTGGCTCTGAATTGCTAGATCTACCCACAGAACTGCCTGGGAACATGTGATACTTAAAAATGACAGAGATGCCCAAGATTTGGCTCGGATGGTCTTTTCTTTTATGGTCACTGAAAGAATCGCAGAAGGGCTTCAGCTGCCCATATGTCTCTCAGTACCATGATCACGCTTACCTGTTGGTCAGACAGCTGCTGCCTATCCCACCTGACAAATCAGAGATAGAGAAATGCCAGAGCTGGGGGGGGCCCTTGGCGAGCACTAGGGCCACCCTCATTTATTTCACAGATGAAAAAGTAGAGGTGGGGAGAGAAGAGGCTTGTCTGAGGTTACGCAGAAAGTTAGGGGCAAGATCAAAACTAGAACCTAGGTCTCCTGGGGCAGGGGTCAGGACGCCATGTGCTTACTGGTTGCTGTCTAATATTAGAGAGGCATGTGTGATGGATCTTTGACAGAGCCAAGACATGTCACCTCCGGCCTCCTCCCCCTTTCAAACCTGTCCTGAGGAGCACCTCAGTTCTGATGAACATTTGTCAGATGGAATTTCCTGTACCTGTGTTGTCCCAAAGATTTCCTAAGGCTAATGGCACTGGAAATATGCATCAATTAATGAGGACTACAGATGACAGAATCTCATAGCAGGCAAAGTCATAAAAATCTAGAAGAATCTTCCCTAGGTGTAGATATAAAAACTCCTCTGGGAACATCTCTGCAGGAAGAGTGTTTCTATGACACCAAGTCAAAATCTAAATTACATTATTTAGCGCTCTGCAAGTGTGGACTAGTAATAACACATAAACTAAAGCAGCACTTTATGAGGAAGGCTCATCTGATATTTCAAGGATTTTCCCACTCTTCAATTCATTATATAATATGGACACTCTGAGCCACAAAATTTCTAGAGTTTATTCAATACTTTTTATGTGCTTTACAAGGTCGTTAGAGAATGTATTTGCTCTTTCCCTTACAGATTGGAAGGTGGGCAGTGATATATGAGGTTTCACATTTTATTTATTCACCAAACTGTTCCAGATGTGGTCCCATCATTTATCCACTGACACATCAAACCTGCTGGGCGCCCTGTGCACTGACCTCCTGCCCACGTTCGCTTTCATGCTCTTAAAGTTATAGCACAGCTCACTTCGACGAGAAGACAAGAGAATTGCTATTTGGGGAGAGGGCGGTGGCAGGAGGGAGGCGATCGAACTTTGGTAATAAAAAATTTAATTGCTCGGCTACAATTTGAAAACGATATCCAGGTGGAAAACTGACCCAGTACCTTTCAGCCCAAACCATTCTTTCCCACTTGCCTTCCAACCAGGACTGCGTGCCTCAGATTTGGAATGTGCAGGATCTGAATAAACGGAGTTGAGCAGGTACTAAATCATTTTCCTCTTCTCCTAGTGATTTGTCACCATAATAAGCATTCTGAGGGTGATAGACCTTTTATTACTCTACACTGTTCAGCAGGAAGGAGGCTGCAATGGATTTCTGGTGCTCTTTAGGGAAAATAATTATCCCATGCTGACATTTTTTAAAAATATCGATTTAACAGAAAGAGTTATATTTAAACCCAAGTGCTTATTTAGTGAAAAATATGAAACTCTATTGTATTTGTATTGGAGATACATACCATAGTCCACGAGATACAATCCATACTTTTCCCAAACACTTCCTATATATTGTTTGGTGAGGACAAAAGGAGCAAGGGGTGTTCTCACTGCAGGAGCCCCTCTCTAATGCCAGCTCTGCTGGATACTATAGTATATACTACACCATATATAAATCCTGGTAAGGCCATCTGATATTTATAATTTGCCAGTGTCATGTACATCAACACATCTGACCCCTACAATAGTCCTGTGAGTGCTTCAGGGCTCATGTTATTAGTCCCATTTTCCAGAGGAGAAGACTGAGGCTCAGAGAGACTAAAATGAGAATACAAAAAATATACATAGAAATGGTGCTATTGCTTGGGTTTCCAAACTTAGCGAAAAAAAAAAAGGAAGAAAGAAGGAAGTAAAACATATTATCTGTGACAAACTTACACTAAAAAGTTATTCATTGTTTATTTGAAATCCAAATTTAAGTAGACATCGTGTATTTTATCTGACAGCCCTTGGTAAAGAGGACCACCAAAAGGAGATGCGCTAGCCCCTTTCTGCCCTCATGTCTTTGTTAAAAAAGCATGGATGGTTTGCCCACAATCCCATGCCAAGTAAATGGCAGAGATGAGAATTCAGGCCATTTCTGTGACTTTTCAGCTGAGTAATTTCAAATTCTCCCTTACTTCCCCACCTTCTCCCCAGGACCAGAGACAGGAGAGCTAGCACAGGCTGTGACACACTCAGCCTGACTAGGTGGGAAATAGATCTGTTAGGCCTTTGAGGTCCCCAGGCACACACAGCTGCCCTGCTCCAAAGACAATCTTGGTCTAGCATCCCCCATGCTCAACCCAGTTGAGCGTCATCTGAATACAACCAGAGTACTCCAATGAATGGTTCTCTTAATGTGGGACCAGGAAAATACACTCAGTTTCCCAAACAAACACAGAAATGTACCTCAAAACCATACAATATCATTTTCTGCTTAGTGGATCAGCAAAACACAAGGCTCTGTTATACTCCATGCTGGTGCAGCCAGGTGGAAGCAGGCCTTTCATACAGAGTTAGTGAAAGTGTAAAAAGATGCCATCTTTCTAGGGATCAATGTAGCACTTGTCTATGGCAATTTAAAACTCACATACCCTCTGGCCCAGCAATTTCACACTACTGGAAATTAACTTGCCCACACAGATGCTTACACAGTCCAGCCTTATCCATTGGCCAAAAGGCCTGACTAGACAAATTCAACATGACCTTTGTCCCGCCAACATGAGCACCCACCATTAGCACCAGGCACAGGTTCAAGGTCTCCACACAAGTTTAATTCATGTAAGCCCACAAAGTCTTTACCAATATGAACCCCATTGTACTTGGGTGGAAACTGACACGTCAAGACATTCAGAACTCAGTTCTGATCACATAATGAGCAAGTGGAGGAGCAGGTATTGGAACACAAATCAGTTTTACACTGAAGTCTGCTCCTTACCCCTTTCCACACTGAGGCTCAGGGAGAAAGTGACAAGGGAACGAGCCATAGCAATAGATTTCCACAAGAACAGGAAATAGCTACTCCTCTCCCTGGTTGGATTGTGGTATTTTCTGTTATTGTTCAGCTGCTCAAACTTCTGGAACAAGTCATTAACAGGTAGGGGAAGTCTGCACAGAATCCAGGGTCCCCAGTGACTCTCCTGGGGAAGAGAAGTACAAAATGAATGAATGCGTCAGTAATAGATTTCTGCTTGCCAAAGGAATCCATTTCTATGGTTTCAGTAAAAAATAATATGGCAATCCTTTTTATTTTTTTATTTTTTGTAGTCATTACATCAAAAGCAAATGACAGCTTGATGGTATAAACTGTAAATTTTGAGGCGTCAGCCTGAGGAAACACTGAAAACATTTGGAAGGGGTGACATTTCTGTGATCAGGGGAAAAAAATATTTTAAAAACTGTTCCAGTGACATTGATTAACCCTAAAAGTAAAAATGATGTAAACTTGGTAGGTTAGTTTGTTATTTTATGAAGTAAAAGATGAATGGCTTTAAATGAGCAAACATTGAAACATTTCAACTCTCCTCCCAAGCAAAAAGAAAAAGACAGAAAAAAATGGTGATTGAGTATTTACAGTATGCAAGGAAGACATTGTGACAGCCTTATGCCCTAACACACTGTCATAGTCCTGCCCTGACACACGTCTTAAACCACAAATCAAAGCAATATAGTTGGGACTTCCCTGGTGGTCCAGTGGTAAAGAGTCTGGCTTCAATTGCAGCAGCCACGGGTTCAGTTCCTAGTTGGGGAACTAAGATCGCATATGCAACTAGAGAAGCCCACACTGCAACTACTGAAACTGCATACTCCAGAGCCCATGCTCCACACTTAGGGGAGCCTGAACACTGCAACAAAGACCCAGTGCAGCCAAATTAAATAAATAAAAAGTAATTAATTTTTAAAAATGCAATACAGTTGAGCGCAAAGTCTTTAGATGAACTACTATGTCCTCAGAAAAAATTTCTGGAGAGCTCAAATGCCATGGGTTGCAGAGGATGTCATTTATAAGTGGTGGGTGGCTCATGTCCAAGCATCCCTTGGGCTGCCTTAAAGGCTGGAGTGTCTTGTGCTAATTGCTCCTACTAGAGTGGTCCACTCCTACTGAAGTGCCCCAGAGAGCTTCTATGGATTATTGACCATTGCTATAATTTACTTTTCATATCTTATAATTGTGGCATAATTGAGATATAATAAATTGCATTTATTTAAACCATACTCTTATTTTTGAATATATAAAATGCTTTAAATGTTGCAATACTTTTATATTATATCTGCTTCCCCTGTTAAGTCAACTTTCTATGTACATTTCCTCACCATAGATTTATATTTCTTCCTGTGTAGCCTGCTCAGGAAGACTTTGCTTTTTGTGGCTATTGACTTTGTATTTAGGTTTTCATTAGTTTTCACTCTGTGTAAAATAGAAGCATTTTGGGGGACTTCCCTGGTTGTCCAGTGGTTAGGACTCCACTATTCCACTGCCAAGGGCTCAGATTCAATAGGGATCAGGGAACTAAGATCCCACAAGCCACACCATATGGCCAAATAAATAAATGAAGTAAGAGTATTTTTGCACACAATTTCACTTTAGCAGTTTACAGATGTTTATTTTTTGTCATCTCTATAATAGTAATTGTGATCTATTTATAATCTTTTACTATTCACATCATTTCATCTACCATCAAAACATAACCACTGTACAACCATACTCTGAATTGTCCCAATTTAGTAGGTCTTCTTCAGGAAGTAATTTAAGTACTAAACTACTCGTGTACTAACTGAAGAATATAAGAATTTAGGTATGGCAGTTTACGGCTTCCACAGTGGCTCAGTGGTAAAGAATCTGCCTGAAATGCAGGAGACCCAGGTTTGATCCCTGGATTGGGAAGATCCCCTGGAGGAGGAAATGGCGATCAGCTCCAGTATCCTTGCCTGGAGAATCGAGCCTACAGTCCATAGGGACACAAACAGTCGGACACGACTGAAGTGACTTAGCATGTGTGACAGTTTAATGTTTTTGCTCTATGGATAATACAGTATTTCTGAGTGTACCCCAGAGCTGTCTGTGGGGAGGTTGCCAAAGTCTATGTCCATCTCAGGGCTGGTATGAGAATCACATGCAGCTATGAAGAGACAGTCTTTGTGCTCTGGACAGTGCTCTCCCTATGTGAAGAATCATTTTTACCTAAGCCACTCATACTGTCAGCAAGAGGAATCACACTTTCAACTTCAGAAGGCCAAAGATGGCAGCATCCGGAAGACACGACTATGCTGTTAAATTCAGAGTGGTGGACACCCGTCTCAGATCACAGGTGCTGAGTTCTGCAAAGGTTTCTCTTGCACACAGCCAGGGCCTTTTGATGTGTTTCATGATTCACCAAGCCACACGACTATGACCCAGCCCCCTTCACCCTGTAGCTGTTTGTGGTACAGAACCATCTCACTTGAAGCCGGTGAATGCAATTCAATGACCTAAGAGCAAACTGAATCACAGTGGCTAAGTTGATGGCCTCTTTTTGTCCAGTGATGAAACACATGCTTGGCAACTGACAACCTGGGATATAGGAAGAAAGATTTTCTAAGGGAAGAGCATAGAGCCTGGGAAAACCTGGATATGCGGGACTGACTTAACATACTCAAAGACCAGAAAGGCCCTTGTGATACCAGCGAGTCTCCTACCTTCTAGAAGTCTCCTCATTGTCAGCTTTGTGGTCTGAGGACAGGATATTGCAACACTCAGGTGAGAAGTGATGGTGGCCCTGACTCAAGCAGCTAGTTGTAGGGACAGATGGGAGAGGAAACTGTGAGGGCTAAGCTGGGAACAGCAACCCCAGTCCTCAGTTGCCTGTCTGCATCATCCAGTTTTAAACAGATCCAAGCATGGAATGTTTCTCCATAACTAAGGCAAAACCCAACTTGAACTTGAGGTCAGGGAGATTTATAATCTTCATCTATCCCACATAATGTGAATATTCACACATTTTACTGCAGAAGCATCACTTGTTTGATGACGGGGTGCTGCCCTAGTATTAGGTAATATATGAAATAGCACAATATATTATCTTTCTAACATTTGAAATGTAACTCTCTGAACCACACCTGGCTCTTAGGTAAGGGATTGTGGACATGTGTAGCATAGTGGTTCAAAAGGTGGGTTCTGAAGAAAGACTGCCTGTTTCTAATACAAGCTATACCATAATCTAATATCTGTGTGACTTAGGGTAAGTTATGTCACCTCTCTAAGCACTGGTGAAGATAATTGGGTTGCTGTGAAAATTAAGTGAATAAACAAACATCCAAGGCTAGAATATGCTTGACAGTATGAAGAATGACCTGGGGACAACTGGCATAAACCAGGAAGCCAGGCTCCTACATCCTTAGAGCTCTCAGACATAACGAAGGAGGTGAGTGCTACTGGGGACCCTGGACTCTGGACCCTGGGGACTCTGGATCCTGGAAGGGAGCAAAAGGAAGTGTTTACTGGTAAAGCTAAACATCAACTGCTATCTCTTGAGGGTATAATATTTGAGACCTGATGCATTCTTTGTGATCTAGACTTAGCTCCAATACCATTTTATGCTGTGACCTTGAGAATGCCACTTGCCCTCCCTCATCTGGATCTTTGGAAAGAAATGGGTAAATTCAATTTCTAAAAGCTGTCCAGTTTGAACACATTGACTCCAACAGGAACACGCCACAGCGTAGCAACCCCAGTTGGGAATATGAAAACCTCTCGGTTGCTCATTCCTGGGGGCTAAGGCAACACAACCCTTGTTTTCATAACCCAGAACTACATCCAGGGCTAGATCAGAGCAGCAGATGGACAGACCCAACTCCTAGATGTTTGTAATTGATCAGGACACACTATAATGAAGTAATTTTCTTGTCTTCATTCTCCATGTCAGCAGGGATCTGTCTGCCACGCAGGAAGGGTGACAGAGTAATCTGAGCCACAGCTGAAAATCTGCTTTTTCTCCACAGTTATTTAGCCTGCCATGAGCTGGGGCAGGTGGCGGGAAAGAGTCCAGACAAGCAGGGGAATTTGGTTGCTCTCAAAATATCATACAGGAACTTTCAAAATTGGACTGATTTATGCTTTGTAATGTTTTCAATAATGTGTAAATTAAGGTCGAGTTTAAATCTGTGCTAAAGGAGAAATTGTATATGTTACCAACCACAAAAGGACCACAGAAAAATCTAATTGTATGATAATGTTCCCTTTGCTGTACCAAGAATTGCACTTGGCATAAATAAAGGATTCTGGGGAAGAATATGGAACATGCATCATTTTTCAGGATCCAAGAATGCTCAGAATTACCTGGAGATCTGAAAACACCACTGGAGCTTATGAATCTCTGGGTCAAAGGCAATGGAATTGCCACTGCAGAACTGATATACCAGCTCTGCAAGCTGAGGGCTCTGCCTTGGCAACTTGACACTAGCCTCAATGTTGCCAACTGAGGCATGGACATTCCAGACACATAATCTGTCCCAAACCAGACTCTGGACGGGGAAACCGGCCACATTTCCAGTAGGAACCTAGGTAGATGAGGCCCCTGCTAACATAAAAGCTGGGTTAGCGGCCCAGTTGTGCAACTCCAAAAGCTAAGGCCTTTTCAAACGCATCATCTGAGCCAGGGGCTCTTTTTTTCCCTATAGTATTAGGATCTGCCTCTTTTTTGATCTCTGAGAATTTTACAATAGCTAGGTTTAAGACAAAATAAAACATGACAACAGCAAGGCCAGTCACAAAGGGACTGGCTTTGATAAGATAATATTGAAACAAAGAGTTAGAAAACTAAAGGGTACACAGACCTGCACGTTGTAGTCCATTTGTTTGTATACCCATCTCCCACCAGCCCTCCTGAGACCCAGAGACCCTGAGTTTGGTCACTGAAATAAATTTCATTTGTTATCGGTCTGATTTGAGGTGAGTGTAACCCATCCCCAGGGAGCATTGTGCTTCTGCTTTGCAAAATCTTCAGCACAGCATCTGTTGGTTCCTATAGGAACCTTCTAATAGGATTTTATCCAGCTTATCAAGAGGCAAAGAAAATTTGGCATTGACATCACTAAACGCCTTCTCTAAAAGTTGGCATTCTAGCTCATTCTGAAGTGGACTAGATGTTGTTTCACATGTGAGGGAAAACTTTTGGTAGAGCATAAAGCACTGCACAGTACATAGAGGTCACGTGAAAGCTCTGGCTTGCACAGGTTATCACTGTTGTAATTTTCCATCATAGTATTTCAGTGACAGTGTGTGAAGGACAGTAAACATCACTCAAGGACTTTACCTCCTCTTCTGGGAAAGGACTGGACACATGTTTACTTTTGTGAAGGATAGTTGTATCATGGAAGACAGAAGGACAATCTTGATATTTTCTTCATTTGAAGATTAAGTGTGGTTTACAAAGATGTGTATGGGTGCTAAGTTGACAAGGGGTGGACTTGTGATGGCTAATTTCAAGTGTCAACTTGACTGGGCCATGGAAGCCCCAAATATCTGCTTACACGCCATTTCTGGATGTGTCATGATATATCATGAACTTTGAGATGTATGTTAGGTGCAGGATGGATCAGGACATGAGGAAATCAGAGAGAAGGTGCTGACTGCTGATGAAGCAGTCAGAGAAATGGGGTCCCGACAATGAGAGGGGAATCCATGGAGTTCAGGTTCTGGATAGAATAGAAGTGGCTGTGCCCTGGATAAAGCCAGTGGCAGGTTAGCAATGGTATGGATAGGAAGGATTAGATCTCAAACACACTGGTGAGGTAGGTAGGCTTGGTAAGGTAAAGGCTGAATGGGTAAGCCCTCACCAAAGAGGCTATGCTTGGAACCCTAGACCCACAGCAGCACTAGTAGATCCAGACCAGCTGAAGCCCCAGCCTCGTGCCTAGTGGCCCATATATGAACAAACATCCTAGCCACACTCACAGCCAGCCCATCAGATGCTCGCTGGTGATCATTAATGGTAATACAAGCCCGGCATAAATTCAGAACTTGTGCTTTTCAAAGCATTTCTCCATGAGTGAATTCACTTTTGTCTTCATAGAAAATCTTAGAACAGGTAAGGCAGGTTGCACAGAGAGAGAGATTTTTTGACCTAAGGTTACCCAACCAGCCAAGGTCAGAGGAAAGTGGCCTGGCCCCTAGCTCAGATATTTACACCAACCTCACACCCTTTGTAAGGAGTGACTGGCACAGAATCGGCCAGGTTTCTACAGGGCTCCATATCAGGGCTACTTAGAACCCAAGCCCCTCATTCCCCAATAGGTCTGCGATTTAAAGACTGGATTCTGATGAGAAGTATCTAGAGTCAGATAAAGGCTAATTACATTTAAAGGATATGAAAATTGGGAACTCGGAAGAAGATTGGCTCTACTACTGCCTGGGCAGAATAATCAAGAAATTAGCAGAAAGTGATGGCAGCCATAAAGAGGCACTAGAGGATAATTGAAGTATTAAAATTAAAGATAGGCTGGCAAGTGGTCTGTCCCTGGAGGCTGCAGGCCATCTTTGCCATCAGGCCATAATATGACTGAAGAGTTTTTCAACAAGGTGAGAGGGGCTCTGTGGAAGCATGGGCTCCTAAGCTAGCTAGACCTGGGGCTGGAGCTGACAGACTCTGGCTAGTGGGTAGGCTTTTCTGCATGACATATGGGGACCTTGTCTGGGCACCATGCTTTTAGGGTTGCTGTGCCAAAATTGATCAAGTCCAGAGGTCAATCAGAGAGAGGAAGGGTCTGAACTCACAGCATAGGAAAGCCTTTCAGGATGGCCAAGATTTCAGCTAGTGGGGTGATGGTTCCAGATGGGTGCACTGTCAGTGTGTTTAGTTTTATTAGTGGGGACATCACAAAGAAAAGGGATTGTATGTAGTCACCAGAGTCCCA
Source organism: Okapia johnstoni (assembly GCA_024291935.2). Classification (NCBI taxonomy): domain Eukaryota; kingdom Metazoa; phylum Chordata; class Mammalia; order Artiodactyla; family Giraffidae; genus Okapia; species Okapia johnstoni. Next base: position 112,034,824 of record CM044305.1, read on the forward strand.
GAGGAAGAGCTCAAACTACATGTAAAGATTTTATGTTTTATTTATTTATTGGCTGCTCCACATGGCTTGCGGATCTTAGTTCTCTGACCAAGGATTGAAACTGCACCCTCTGCATTGGAACTACAGAGTCTAAACCAAGTATTATTGAACTCCTTTACCGTGCCAAACAACGGACATGCACTTGTATGGTCTCCTTGAATACTCAGGCCCATCCCATGAAGAAGTACAATTATTCTTCTCTAAAACTGGTAAAACTGGGCCTTGGAGAGACAATGGGATTTGCCAAGAGTCAAGCAAGGGGAGACTGAATCTTGACTTCAGTTCTGTCCTCTACGCTGGCCAGTGCTCTTTCCATTATATCACTTAGATCTTAATTTGACAGAAGAGACACTCAACATTTAAAGAAGTGCAACACTGGAGTCCACACTTCACGAGGTAGTGAATTCTGTCTCATTTGAGGCATTCCAACAGAAGCAAGATGAAAATATCCAGATATTCAGACACTAAGTGCCAGTTAGACCCCATAGCCCCCAGCATCTCTGCTGCCACTGAGCTGTTCAGACCTGGCCACCTCGAAAGCATGTGTGAAGTGGGAGGGACACATGTTGCAAAGAAATCCCTGATTGATCCTTGTTAACTGAAAAGAGGCGAGATCAATGACTCACAAATCATTGTAAATCCTTCTTTGAGCCTCCTAATCCACAGGCTATTTACTACCCACTTCACAAAGTTCACTAATTTGATGGCAGCCTTCCGTGTTCTTGCCCTTTAAGACAAGGTAGAAAAATGTTCATAGAGGAAAAGAGGAGCAGACAGTCCAACCTGGATACCCAGCTTAGCATTGAACACAGTTGCAAAAAAGTCCAGGGGACAAAAGTGAGATGGCCCACCTTGACACAGGACCTATCAATATTGTCACCACCTGACCATCTTTCAGAAGGCACAGGGCCTTAGTCTAACTAATAAGTCTTACTACTCACCCTCCAGTTCCATAATAGGATCCTTAAGAGAAATGCCCTTTCCATTAAACTACTTCCATTTCACGTCCCTGTCATCCTCCCAAGGAATGGGGCCCGCACATTTCCTTCGGTTCTTTGGCAACCCTGAACTCTGTGAGCTCTGAGAGTGCTTGTTGGCTGAGCCTTCATGTGAATTCCAACAAAGTTTCACGTGGTGATGAGATGGAAGCAACCCCTCAAATAATTAGCCTTGGCAATACAAATGCATGTGGAAATGTAAACAGAGTTTGAGTTTTCTAAATTTTTATTTTATATTGGAGTATAGCTGATTTAGAGCTTCCCTGGTAGCTCAGCTGATAAAGAATCCACCTGCAATGCAGGAGATCCCAGTTTGATTCCTGGATCAGGAAGATCCCTTGGAGAAGGGATAGCCTACAAACTCCAGTATTCTTGGGCTTCCCTGGTGGCTCAGATGGTAAAGAATCCACTTGCAATGTGGAAGACCCGGGTTCAATCCCTGGGTTGGAATGATCCTGTGGAGGAGGACATGGCAACCCACTCCAGTATTCTTGCCTGGAGAATCCCCATGGACAGAGGAGCCTGGAGGGCTACGGTCCATGAGGTCGCAGAGTCGGGTACAACTGAGTGACTAAGCATAGCACAGCACATGCATAGCTGGTTTATAAAATTGTGTTAGTTTTAGGAGTACAGCAAAGTGGTTCAGTTATACATATACATACATCAATTCTTTTTCAGATTCTTTTCTCATATAGGTTATTACAGAGTACTCAGGAGAGCTCCCTGTGCTATACAGTAGGTCTTTGTTGATTATCTATTTTATGCACAGTAGAAGACTCTTAAGAGTCCCTTGGATTGCAAGGAGATCAAACCAGTCAATCCTAAGGGAAATCAAGCCTGATTATTCATTGGAAGGACTGATGCTGAAGCTCCAATAGTTTGGCCACCCAATTCAATATGCCAGCTCATGGGAAAAGACCCTGATGCTGGGAAAGATTGAGGACAGAAGGAGAAGGGGGCAATAGAAGATGAGATGGTTGGATGGCATCATCGACTAAATGGACATGATTTTGAGCAAACTCTGGGATAGAGTGAAGGTCAGGGAAGCCTGGAGTGCTGCAGTCCATGGGGTCGCAAAGAGTCAGACATGACTTAGCGACTGAACAAAAACAACATACAGTAGTGTATATATGTTAGTACCAAACTCCCAGTTTATTCCTCCCTTGCTTTCTCCTTTGGTAATCTACTTCTCCAGAAGGATTTTAGGCAACCTAAACACAATATTTGAGTGGCAATACAATGAAATGAAAATTGTTTAAACAAGAGCTATAAAACATAAGGGCCAGGTATTAATAAGGAATTGAGGGGAAGAAAAATGGTGACATGGAAAGATCTGGGTCAGAAGTTGCAAACTCTACAGGCACCAGGCAGGAAGCAGAGATGTGCAAATCAGGATACATTTAAGACAATTGAGAGATATCTTAAATGTATATATATTCTACATGTAGATATATTCATCCCAAAAGCCATGTGATTGTTTTTAAATACAAAGCTAGCTAAATGTTAATCATCTATATGCAACATTTGGGTCCCAGTTTGTGACTCCTGACCTAGATGAAGAGAAACTGTTTAAAACAAGCACCAATTAGACTCTGAGGTTCCTGAGAGATAAGGTGAAGATGAACAGGTGATGGCCTAGAGGACCTCGAGCAGCTCACAAAAACAAGTAGACAACCTGTTCCTCATTTCAGAACTTTCAGAAAAATTTGTTGCCTAGGTCTTTGCTTAAGGGAACTTGAGTCACATAATGGATGGTATATTTAACAGAACTTTTTACCCAAGCAATGTACCAATAGTCCACATATGCTACCTATTATGTGGACCCTCAGGAAAATCCAAATGTATAATGTTAAGCTATAGTTCTGTGAAGGCAATTCCACTGGGGGAAAGAGTGATAGAGACCAGCTCTGTAGCTTCCTGGAGTTCTGGAATGATATAGGGATACAGCTTTGAAACATTGGAGGAGTTCCCTAAAACTGGCACTCTTGAATATCAATGGCTTCCTCTGAGTTTTGACAGGAACTGTAATGCAGATAGTTGAAACTAGAGGTTCTGAGAGATGGCTGGAAAGAAGGGGAGGTGCTTTTCAATGCTGACAGAAAGATGATCCATCTCCAGCTGAGCATGGTGGTAGCTAGGGGATCCCATGCAAGCTGGGCTTGGATGGGATCTCCAAGGGCAGCTTCATTCATACATTTGGGATGGATTCTCTCTTTCTCAGGCAGCCTTTAGCTAAAACACATGTGTGCATACCAAAGACACACAAGGGACCATGATTACATCCATCCTTATGGCTTTAAATACCAGCTCTATGCACATGGTTTCCAAATTGATGTCTCCAGTCTACTGCTGTCTTTACATCTCCCCTGGGAGGTCTCTTGAACATCATCATGAACATCTCATAAACATCTTTGAATGGGCCAAACTACACTTGATTTTTTTCTTTCTCCAAATGTATTCCTTTCAAAGCCACGTCCACCTCTGCAAATAACATCAACATCTCCCCAACTGCTCCAGCCAGAAACCTAGGCATCATTATCTTTGATTCTCATTTCTTGAGATTACACTAGGGCATACAATAGAAGAGCCTGGGCCCTGAAATCCATTGCCTGTGTTCGAACTCCAAGGCCACTTTGAAGCAGTGGTGTAACCCTAGGAATGTCATTCAAAATCACTATGGTTCAGTTTTCTCATTGGCAAAATGAGAAAAATAATAACACCTTGAGTTTTAGGAGGATTAAATGAGATAGAGCATGGGAAGCTATTGGGATAATAGCTGATACTTAGTAGCACATGTTCAACAACTGGTCGCTGCTATTAACCTCTCTCTCCTTTTGTATTCTCTCTAATAGCAGTCTTCTTCCTCTGTAAAATATGGATAATACAGCCTATCTTTCATGTATGTTTGGATAGTTAAACAAGATGAAACACACACAGCATCTGAGTGGAAGACCCTCAATAAATAGTAGCTTTTATTAGTGACAAATGTTATTTTTACAGAGGCATCAAAGAGTAGTAAAAAAAAAATTCATTCATCTATTCATTATTCAACAAATATTTTTCAAGCATCATCTCAGCATCAGGCATTTTGATAGGTGCTTGGAATACACTGATGATCAAAACGAAGATCCTTGCCTACTCGAGCGTTTGCATTCCGGGGGGGCGGAGTGTATGGGCAGACAATTAAATGTAGGAAACAAGTCATTACACTGTATGTTAGTTGGTGAAAACTGCTATTAGAAAGAATAATTCAGAGAAGGGAAATAAAGGTTTGGGAGAGGGAAGGATTATAAATTTAAACACGATGGGCAGGCAAGTCCTCCCTAGGAGGGTAATATTTGAGGAAAACCATGAGGGTGGGCTTCCCTTTCCCTGGTAAAGAATTTCCTGCAGTGCGGGAGACCTGGGTTTGATCACTGGGTTGGGAAGATCCCTTGGAGAAGATAAAGACTACCTACTCCAGTATTCTGGCCTGGAGAATTCCATGAACTGTATAGTCCATGGGATCGCAAAGAGTCAGACACGACCCAGTGAGTTTCACTTTCACTTTCATGAAGGAGAGGAAGAGAAACCAGAAGAGGATTCTAGGCAAAGGAAAAACACTTGCTAAGGCCCTGAGGCAAGGGGAGGATCAGCTTATTTGAGGAACAGCAGAGGCAAGCATGGTTTCAGTAGAGGCAGTGAGGAAGAGAGTGGTGGCCAATGAAGTCAGAAAGACAGCAAGACACCAGAGCATGGAAGGCCTGAGTGAGCCTCAGTTCAGTTCAGTTCAGTTCAGTTCAGTCACTCAGTCATGTCTGACTCTGTGATCCCATGGACTGCAGCATGCTGGGCCTCCCTGTCCATCACCAACTCCCGGAGTTTACTCAAACTCATGTCCATTGAGTTAGTGATGCCATCCAACCATCTCATCCTCTGTCGTCCCTTTCTCCTCTCACCTTCAATCTTTCCCAGCATCAGGGTCTTTTCAAATGAGTCACTTCTTCGCATCAGGTGGCCAAAGTATTGGAGTTTCAGCTTCAACATCAGTCCTTCCAATGAATATTCAGGACTGATTTTCTTTAGGATGGATTGATTGGATCTCCTTGAAGTCCAAAGGACTCTCAAGAGTCTTCTCCAACACCACAGTTCAAAAGCATCAATTCTTTGGTGCTCAGCTTTCTTTATGGTCCAACTCTCACATCCATACATGACTACTGGAAAACCACAGCTTTGACTAGATGGACCTTTGTTGGCAAAGTTATGTCTCTGCTTCTTAATATGCTGTCTAGGTTGGTCATAACTTTTCTTCCAAGGAGCAAGCATCTTTTAACTTCATGGCTGCAGTCTCCATCTGCAGTGATTTTGGAGCCCAAGAAAACAAAGTCTGTCACTGTTTCCACTGTTTCCCCATCTATTTTCCTTGAAGTGATGGGACTGGATGCCATGATCTTAGTTTTTTTAATGTTGAGCTTTAAGCCAACTTTTCCACTCTCCTCTTTCACCTTCATCAAGAAGCTCTTTAGTTCCTCTTCTCTTTCTGCCATAAGGGCGGTGTCATCTGCGTATCTGAGGTTATTGATATTTCTCCCAGCAATGTTGATTCCAGCTTGTGAGTCATCCAGCCCAGCATTTCATATGATGTACTCTGCATAAAAGTTAAATAAGCAGGGTGACAATATACTGCCTTGATGTACTCCTTTCCCAATTTGGAACCAGTCTGTTGCTCCATGTCTGATTCTGTTGTTTCTTGACCCACATACAGGTTTTGCAGGAGGCGTGAGGTGGTCTGCTCTCTGTTATGTCTTCAATAATTTTCCACAGTTTGCTGTGATCCACACAGTCAAAGTCTTTCATGTAGTCAATGAAGCAGAAGTAGATGTTTTTCTGGAATTCCCTTGCTTTTTCTACAATCCAATGGATGTTGGCAATTTGATCTCCAGTTCCTCTGCCTTTTGTAAATCTAGTTTGAACATCTGGAAGTTCTAGGCTCACATACTGTTGTAGCCTAGCTTGGAGAATTTTGAGCATTACTTTGCTAGCATATGCACTGAGTCAATTGTGTGGTAGTTTGAACATTGCAAAACGTGGTCCACTGGAGAAAGGAATGGCAAATCACTTCAGCATTCTTGACTTGAGAGTCCCATAAACACTTAGATGAAATGAATCAATCCTTGAAAATCACAGTCTAACAAAACTCATCAAATATGAAATACATAATCAAAATAGCACTATATCTATGAAAGAAATTGAACCTGCATTTTAAAAACTTCCCCCAAAGAAATCAGTAGTCCTTGATGGATTCATTGATGACTTCTACCAAATATTTATAGAAGATATAAAGCCTATTTTATATAATCTCTTCCCAAAATTAGAAGAGAAGGAAATACTTTTCAATTCATTTTATGAGGCTGAAAGTAATTATGAGAAAAGTACAGCCTAATATTCTTCATGAATGCAAAGTTTCTCAACAAAATATTAGCAAATCAAACTCAGCAATATGTAATAATGTTGCAAACAAGTGGGATTTATCCTGAAATCGCAAAGTTGGTTCAATATCCAATAATCTCTGGATAAAATCCACAATATTAACACCCTAAAGAAAAAAACAACATGATTCTTTCAATAGGAGCAAGGGAATCACTTGGCAAACTCCAGCATACGTTTGTGATAGAAACTTCCTGAACTGATAAAGGGCAACCATAAAAATACTTACAGTTAACAGCACAGCAGTAGAAGACGGAATAAGTGAAATGAAAGTGAAAGTCGCTCAATTGTATTGGATTCTTTTCAACCCCATGGGCTGCAGCCTGCCAGGCTCCTCTGTCCATGGAATTCTTCAGGCAAGGATACTGGAGTGGGTTGCCATTTCCTTCTCCAGGAAGACCTAATGCTTTCCCCTTAAGGTTTGGAATAAAGCAAGAATGTCTGCTTCTACCACTCCTATCCAACATCGTACAGAAAGATTTAGTGCAATAAGGAAAGAAAAAGAACTAAAGGGCATGCAGATTGAAAAGAAGGATTAAAATTGACCCTATTTGCAGATGAAGTGATTGATTACATAGAAAATTCCAAGGAATCTACCCAAAAACCCTCCTAGAACTAGTAGGTGAATTCATTAAAGGCACAGGATACAAGGTCAACACACAAAACTCTACCGTATTTCTACCTACTAGCAATGAACATTTAGGAACCCAAATTTTAAAATTATACCATTTATAACAGCTTAAAAATGAAGTACATAGGTATAAATTTGACAAAACATGTACAGGATAGATAGTATGTTGAAAATTATAAACACTGATAGAAAAACATAAGACAACCTAAATAGATGGAGAGACAAACTATGTTCATGGATTGGAAGACTCTACATACTAACAATGTGTGTTCTCCCAAAATTATTTTACAGATTTAATGCAATTCCAATAAATATCTCAGAAAGACTTTTTGTAGAGATAGGCAAGCTGATTATAGAATTTATATGAAAAATGAAGAGGAACTAAAATAGTCAGAACTATATCTATATACTTTATATATATATATATATATATATATATATATATATATATATTCTATAGCTATAATACAGCAATCAAGACTGTGATATTGGCAGAGGGATAGACACATAGATCAATGGATCATAAAAAAAGTCCAAAAAATGACCCTCACAAAAGTGTTCAACAGATTTTTGACAGAGGAAAGGTTACCTTTTCAACAAAGGGTATTGGAAACTTTGGTCATATAGAGGCAAGCAAAACAAAATGAACAACCCTATCCCACTCCCCACAAAGTCTAAATATCTCAATCTCCCTTAACCACATTTTATTTAAAAAATTAAGTGGAACATCAATCTAAATGTAAAACTTAATACTACAAAATGTTCAGAAGAAAACACAGGAAAAAAAAATTCTATAACCTAAAATTAGGAAATAGGTTCTTGGGCATGACACCATAAAGGAAGAGTTGAGAAATTGGATTTCAGCAGGAAAATGAAAAGAATCTAAAGACTGGGAGAAATATTTTTCAAATCACATACCTGATAAAGGACTTACACTGAGAACATAGGAAGAAACTCAACAACATGAAAACAAGCAATTCAATTAGAAAATGGGTAAAAGATCTGAACAAGCACTTGACCAAAGAGGATATGTGGATGATAAATGTGCGCACAGAAAGATGTTCAGCATCACTATCCATCAGGGAAATGCAAATTAAAGCCATGAGTTATTATTACATACCTATCAGGATGTCTCAAATAAAAAATACTGACAGAGAACATGCTGAGCAACTGGAACTCTTCCACATCATTGGAGGGAATTCAACAATGGTACGGCTACTCTGGTACACAGTTTGGCAGCTTTTTAAATTAAAGTCAAATTATGTACGAACCATATGATCCACCTATACCACACTTGGGCATTTTTTCCCAGAGAAGTTAGAACTTAAGTCCATACAAAAGAATGTATATCAATGCTTAAAGCAGCTTTATTTATAATAGTCATAAAGTGAAAACAATCCAAATGTCCCTCAGCAAGTGAAAAGCTAAACAAATTGCAAGACATCCATACAGTGGAGTACTACTCAGCAACAGAAAGGAATCAATCGCTGATATAAGTGCCAATTTGGATGAATCTTAAAGGTATATCCGTTTATGTGACATTCTCCACAAGGTAAAACGTTAGTGGTGGAGAACAGTATATGAGGGTGTCAAGTTCTAGACTCTATTCTGTTACATTGATCTATATGCCTATACTTACTGCTGCACTATGAGTTCCTCAAACACAATGACCATATTACACTCATCTTTGAACCTTCAATACCTTGCATTTAGTGGGCACTTCATAACAGTTGCTGGATGGAAGAAAGGGGAGTTCCAAATTCACATATGGAGACACAGATGGGCAGATCCAGAAATAGAAGCCAGGTCATGACCCTACATATCCACAATGCACATTTTCTCTAAGATTAAGTGCTCTCTCAGCTCCCCACATTATAATTGCTGTGCATGACAGCCACACTCAAGGATAATTCTATCACAGAAGTAGCCTGGTCCTAAGCAATTCCATATCTTGACAAGCTGAGCTCTTATTGAGATGGTTGAGGGGACTTAAGTGGTTCATCTGCCTCCTTGATTGGGAAATTTGTAGTAAATTGACAAGGCACCCTCAGCCATATGGCAAACTTTTTTTTTTCCCAAGAGCCACCAGTGGCAATTTTCAGATGGGTTATCATCTCAGATTTTGATGAATGCTGCCTAATCTTAGCATAATTTTATAGACAACACAGAGTGTCAATTTTGTGAATTTGGCAAGTCATGTGTTGCTTTTTCATTGGCTTAGAAAGTTGGTACGCTTTATGCTTTTGTAGATTGGAGGCCAAAATCCTACTGTTGTCCATTTGCTCATGTTTATAAGATTGGTCACTGATGGTTGCACACATATATCACATCACCATTTGTGGAGATTGTGGCAATCAGATTATGGCCACATTATACCACATCAGGTAATCAAGCTTTGTTTGACCATCCAAAACAATTATATGCCTAATAAATTAAAAGGGGGTTAAGATCTAGTCTTCTTTGTTGTAAACACATTCCAACATTCTTAAGGCAAATAACACAAAATAAATGAATTCAGCAAAACAAATCCTTTTCCAAATTAACATTACAAATTCATTATTTATTCACTCAAAGAGCTAATCCTGTAAACCACTATCTGCATGCAAGCACCCAGCAAGGCTCCTGGCTCTTTGCGGCAGACATTGCCCAGGGAAAGCCCATACTTCCACAGTCAGGGGCTCATGTGTGTCTGAAGCTTGGTGGTACTTGCCTGCCCATGCAACCAGGCTGGTTAGGTCACTGCTCTGGATAGTGTCATGCATGTCATATGTTAAGAGTGGTGAATTGAAAGAAATGGAGACTACTGAAGTTCCCCAGGTTGACTACTTGGTCTAGACCACTTGCTCTTGCTTTGCCATTATCTTTAGCTGAGTGGTCCTCAACCCTGGCTACACAATAGAATCACCTGGTGAGCTTTTAAAACAGGCCTATGGCCAGAATCCACACCAACAGTTAATTCTGAACCTATGGAGGTGAGACCCAGGCATTCATATAGTACAAAAGCTCCAGGTGTTTCCATTGTGTAGCCTTGGTTGGGAAGCATTCCTCTGCATCCACCACAGTTACAGACCCTTCTACTCAGTCACTGTGGCCCCTGTTGCAACTCCAATTTCATTGGTAATCTTCAGATTCTAGAAGGACTTGGTGAAATGGATTTACATTCTGAGAGGGGCTTGGACTTCCAAAGAAAGTTCTGTTGGTAGAACTGTTAGGAGAGGAGGAGAGAAATTTGTGGTTAAATGGCAACCCCTGGGCTCTCCTTGAGGTCTGTTCTCCAAGCCGTGTCTCCCTGTCAGGCACAGTCTGCCTGCAATGCAGGAGATGTGGGTTCAATCCCTGGGTCAGTCCCTGGAAAAGGGAATGGCAACTATCTCCAGTATTCTTACCTGGAGAACTCCATGGACAGAGGAGCCTGGCAAGCTACAGTACATGGGGTCGCAGACTCGGACACTTTGAGGATAGGGACCTTGACTCTTTTTACCTCTCTGCCTGTGCCTGACATATAAAAAGGGTTCAACAAACATTTGTGAATGAATGAGTGTAGAAATGAACAAACAGGAAACTCAGCTTCCTTTTTTTGATACAGGCTGGTCTTGTAACTCCACTAAGAGGCTAGAAGGTTAAAAATATAGAGCATTGGTAAGAATAAATCAGATGAAATATAGTACAAGTGGACACAGAAGAAAACAGTCAAATCATTCTTCCAGGAATGAATCCAAGTTTTGTTTGGCATAAACCATATACAATTTGAAAGGAACCTGTTTAACCTGAATTTTGCCTGAATTCAGAATTGCTAGGATTCCCTCCCACTCACAGACACAGGCACAAGTCAGCAAGCACTTTGAAGTGGGCAACAGCCAGGGGAAGCTTCTACTTAGCAGCCCATGCAGAGTCCTCAGGGAAATCCCACCTGGAGCCATGAACCCTGGCCATGGGTGTAGAGAGAGAGCATGTGATCCCCAGCAGCTGTGAAAAGGGTCAGAATGTTGCTATTCCCTTCACAGGTTCCCAGGCAGCTGGCAGTGCCACTTTCCCATCAACTTTACTGGGTTCCAGCTACTCTAGGGGCCTATTGTGATTGTCCCAAATTGTAGAGTGCTCAGAAGGGTCTTCTGGTTGCCAACTCTCTGCTGGAAGAAGGAAGAGAAAATAAACCTTCCTTTTTGGGGAGAGAGAGATGGGTTTAAAAGGCATATTATAAAGACTAAGGGGTTTCCTGAGAACAGGACATAATGACACATAACAGATATTCAGGAAATACATGTGGCATCAAGGCGGACAGGACCTAACAAATAGAGTCGCCCTCTGGCTCTTTTCCAATCCCAACTCTCCATCCTAGCAGGAGGCTGCAGGATTACTTGGGGTTTGCTTAGCAATCATCAAAGCTTCCTTCCCTCTGTAACCAAAGCTGCATCTACCTGGTTTAACTGAGCCACAGAATACAAAAGCCTCCTGATATTACTTGAAAATAGTACCCTTTGCAGCAATTGTGCCATCAATCCAAAGGACGAGACTCCCTCTGGGAACAGCAAGGCCAGAGACAAAATAAATGGCCAGTGAACATCATGAATTCCCCTGTGACAGGGAAGCCCAGAGAAAGGGATGGAATTCAGCACATTTGTATAAAAATAAAAATGGATGGTATCTGTTCTACCGTGATCTGAATTTCAGCTGCTCTGGCATGTAAAAAATGGCTTGCTGGTCTTCTTTAGTGTCAACTACAGCAGAGCACAGACTGTTTGTCAAGACTTCCTAGTGGAAATATAGAAACTTCCAAAAGGATCCCCACACCTTTTGCCAACAGCAAGGCAACCAGACCTCCCAATTTCTGCAACACAGAGCTTGTGTGTAGACCCATGTTATCATCTACAGGAGGGAAAAAGAAGCACCAGGGCACTGGACAGGGGCATCTAATTGTCATGCCTGGAAGTTGCTCCTCATTTGTCATTTCTCCATTTATGTTACAAAAATTTGCTGCACCCAAAGTAGCAGGTGACTCTGTGATCTCCTTGTGGGCAGAGATCATGTAAGTGACCGTTAATATAGCATGGAAGAAGATGTGGCCTTGGACTTCAAAGAGATCACAAAGTAGCAGGAATAGATACATATAGCCCAATTAAAATTCATTGTGAAAGTCGCTCAGTTGTGTCTGACTCTTTGTAACCCCATGGACTGTAGCCCACCAGGCTCCTCTGTCCATGGAATTCTCCAGGCAAGAATACTGGAGTGGGTACCCATTTCCCTTCTCCAAGGGATCTTCCCAACCCAAGGATTGAAGCCAGGTCTCTCACACTGCAGGCAGATTCTTTACCATCTGAGCCACTAGGGAAGCCCAAAATTCATCGTGATCAGCATGCTAATCAAGATAGGCAAGGTGCTAAGCCAACACTTAAGATGGGGGAAGCGGCATCTGGGATGAGATCAGGGAAAAGAACAACACTGTGTCAATGAAGGGGAATGGGGATTGCAGGCAAAGGGAAGCACATGGTCAAAGGCCTGGAGATGAACAAGAACAAGACACATTATGGGGACCTAATGAAGCTTAGTCTGCTTTGAGAGCCAAGTCTAGTCTGACTGAGGAGGAAGAAACAAGAAACGAGGCTGGAGAAACAGGCCAGAGCCTGATCAAGAAACCCCGTATAAAAGTTTGAATTATCATTGCAGTGATGGACAGCTATTGAAAGGTTTCAATCAAGGAAGTAGCTGGTTAGATTTTCATTCTAGAAAGACCCCTCTGGCTTCCAGAAACAGCAGAGGATGGATTAAAGGAGGAAATACTCTACCGACGTGGGAAGATTGTTGAAATAGACCAAGCAAGAGACAAGAAGGTTAGATAACATCACCAATTCAATGGACATGAGTTTGAGAAAACTCCGAGAGATAGTGAAAGACAGAGAAGCCTGGAGTACAGCAGTCCATGGGGTCGCAAAGAATTGGACATGACTTAGTGACTGAACAACATCAAGAGAAAATGGGGGCCTGAACTGAGGTAGAGATAGTGGGGAATGGAGGGAAAGTAGACAGATGTGAGAGGGATTTTAGGAGCTGTATTCAGCAAGACATGTTGGGTGAAGGAAAAGAAACAGGGCTGAGTGTTTGTATTCCACAGGGCTGAAGTGAGAAACTGGGGGAAGGGTTTAGGAGGAAAAGCAAGTTCAGATATGGATCAAGAGATTACTGCTACCAAGAGGTCCAAGGAAGCCAAGGCCAGTAGCAGGACTCGAGGGAACAGATCATTACTGGAGCCAGAGAAGCCATGGTCTGGGTAACCATTGTGGAGGGAGACCTAGCTAAGAGGATCTTGAGGGTGTCATGAATTGTGTCCTCAAGGAATAGCTAGTTCCTATGGGCTGAGGGACAGGACCCAGAATCACACCATGTGGTTCCATGTTGATAGTTCCAATCAAGATAATCCCAGGAACAAGAGCAAGTCAGAGCCCGAAGGTGATGTTCCTAAAGTAGATTCAGCTGGAGGAGACAAAAACAAGACAAGGTTGCATCATCTTGTGAATAAACCAATAGCTGTTATTTGTCTGTAACTAATGGCAGGTTTCAATGGAACAAAACCATGAATTGAAAGGTTTCTCCACGGTTCTCAAACTATAGTGGTTTCATAATTACATTTTCTGCCTCTTTACAGTTTTTCCTGAGATCCTTTACTGAAGAAGAAATAAGATGGTGGTAGAGAATAGGGGCCATGTGCAAAAATGGAAATCTACGTGACAGTGTGTCGTCAAAATCAGTGGTCAGGAGAGAAGAGAAAGAGAAAGAAAGCCAGAGCATGCCATGGCAAAAGATGTGGGCTCTTGAGAGTCTCTGATTCACAGATCTGAGATTGCTTTCGGTTCCAGGGTTTAATGCCAGACCTTCAGAGATGTCCTGCAATTATGAGGCTTCTTGGTGCCAGAAGGGGCCATACGCCACACATGGTGGATGCCCTCCTGAAACAATCTTCCCAACCAAACGCCTCCTTTCAAATCCCAACTCAAATGAAAAAGTAAGAGCTGTCAACCCTGATATATTAGGAAGACAATTCAACCAGCTGCTATTTGTATTTTATTTTTAGGCATCCCTTTTTTTCCTTCAGACTGATCACAATTCCTATAATATTATTCCTTCTTCTAGGTCAAACAACATCTGTTCTATAAAAAAGAAAATAAACTATTTCACATTGTCAAATTTACAACTTCCATTTTTATTGTGCCGCAGCAATATCATGCAGTTATTTTATTTCCCCTCTGAAGAAGTTGTTATGGTCGGTGGTATCAATATCCCATGGATTAAGGGGTCCCCAAGCAGATTGTGACACCTTGTTGAGGTTTTAGTGTCAATAATCCTTGGCTCTGATGTGATAAACTACAATAGCTTCAAATGAGAAGCTCCTGTTTATCATTAAAATGGACCCTGATTATGCCAAGGGATCCGTTCAGAAAGTTCCCTCTTACCACATTTGTTTCTCTCTGTCTTAGAATCTCTGGTAAATAAGAAATGTGGATGAAGGCATTCCTGCAGCTCGGCCCTAATGATGAGAAAGGGATGCTATTAAAAGAACCAAATGAGCAAGTTTTCGACTAATGAGCAGGGTACTCTAGCTAAAAATTACCAAAGAATCAACCCCTCTGGCCTCCTGTCAGTTTGACACACAAGCTATTTGCTCCTTCTGCCTGGAAAGCTCTTCCCTCTTCCTTACCTAGGTAAGGCCTACACATCCTTCAGAGACATCAGCTGTCACTGTTGTCCTTAATCCCCTCCCCCACAGAACAGGTCAAACCCCCTTATTATACATTCTCACCAAGCCATGTACCTTTCTGTTTTATCACTTACCACAGTTAGAATTTTATTTATATCTGTGCATTCATGGAACTGGATGTTCAGAGTGCAGGGATCATGTCTGTTTGGCTCATTCCTAGCACTTAGCATGGGCTTCCCAAGTGGCGCTAGTGGTAAAGAATCCACCTGTCAATGCAGGAGATGTAAGATATAGGTTTGATTCCTGGGTTGGAAAGATCCCCTGGAGGAGGGCATGGCAACCCGCTCCAATATTCTTGCCTAGAGAATCCCATGGACACAGGAGACTGGTGGGCTACAGTCCATAGCGTCGCAAAGAGTCGGGCACAACTGAAGTGACTGAGCAGCAGCAGTAGCACTTAACATGGTAGGTGGAATATAATGGACATTCAATAATTATTTGATGAATCATCAAAGCTCTCTGTTCCTATATTGGTCAGGACAGGTAGAACTAGCTGCTGTAACATACAACCCCCGAATCTCAGTTGTTTAACACAATAAATATGAATCCCCCATTGACATCAAGATCAAATGTGGACTGAGCGGTTTTCATTGGTGGTGCTTTTCCACATAGTGATCCAGAGATCAAGGTTAATTCCATCTAGTGATGCTGCAGTCTTCAACAGAGAGCTTCCACAGTCTCTAAACAAGGGGCAAGGAGAGCATGGACAGTCATACAGGAAACTTTATGGCCAGGCTTCAAAATGCCACACTGTCACTTCTGCCCACATACTGTTGGCCAGAACCTATATGCCCCAAGGTAACCACAAATGTGCCTGAGAAATGTAGTCTTCCTCGGTGTCTAGGGAGAGAAAGCAGGATTGGTGAGCATCCAATCCATCTTTTCCATACTCTGCTATAACTTACCATCTTCTACAACCATGGGCACTCTATTAGTCACAGTTCTCTGGAGAAACAGAATCTATAGCATATAACCATATATATATATATAGATATATAGATATATAGATATAGATATATAGATATAGATATAGATATAGATATATGAAGTAAGAGCTGGGTCACACTGTTACAGGAGGCCAAGAAGTCCCATGATCTGCTGTCTCTGCAAGCTGAAGATCCAGGAAACCTGGTGGTGTCATCCAGTCTGAGTGCAAAGAGCCTGAGAATCAAGAAGCTAATGTTACTCTTTTTTTAAATTTTATTTTGCTCTTAATTGGAAGAAAATTGCTTTACAATATTGCATTGGCTTCTGCCTTGCATCAGCATGAATCAGCCATAGGTATAGATACGCCCCTTCCCTCTCAAACATCCCTCCCACCTCCCTCTCCATCCCACCCCTCTAGGTTATCACAGAGCCCCAGCTTTGGGTTCCCTGCATCCTACAGCAAATTCCCACTGGCTGTCTATTTTACATATGGTATTGTGTATGTTCAGTACTACTTTTGGTGCTATGGAAATTGCCTTCTGGTTCAAAAGTAGTAACGTTACTCTTTTGTAACATGGAAACTTACATTACCATATGTAAAACAGATAGCCAATGGGAATTTGCTGTATGGCTCAGGAAACTCAAACAGGGCCTCTGTATCAACCTAGAGGGGTGGGATAGGGAGGGAGTTGGGAAGGAAGTTCAAAAGGAAGGGGATATATGTATATCTATGGCTGTTTAATGTTGAGGTTTGACAGAAAACAACAAAATTCTGTAAAGCAATTATCCTTCAATTAAAAATTAATTCATCAATTAAAAAAAGAAAGAAAGAAAGACAATTCATTTGTAAAGTGGATTATTTCTGATTGAAAATCTTGACATTAAATAAAAAAGCCAATGAAGTCATGATCTGAGTCCAAAAGCCTGAGAACTGGAAGCACCTACGTCCAATGACAGGAAACAATGCATGTTTCCTCAATATTTCTATGTTTCCTCAATGTTTCAATGTTTCCTCAATGTATCTATGCTCAAGCATAGAGACTGAATTCATTCTTCCTCCAAGTTTTTGTTCTATTCAGGCCTTCCAAGGATTGGATGATGTCCTCATGCATTGTTGAGAGTAATCTTCTTTTCTCAAGTCCACTGATTAAAATACTAGTCTTCCAAAAGAGACACCTTTGTGGATACACTCAGAAATCATGTTTTACTAGCTAACTGAAAATCCCTTAGCCCAGTCAAGTTGAAATATAAAATTAACCATCATGGGTACCAACAGGAAATCCAACAAAAAAAATAAACAGCTAAACATTCTGCCTAATTCCTCTCCCACCCTCATATCCTACCTTAGCCATTCCTGATCTCAGGTAGGAGTTGTGGGTTTTAAATTACTGGTGTCTTGATTAAATATTGTCTAAGAAGCAAGCACACACCTAGAGTATTGCAGAACAGAAAAAATTCAGGTCAGACTCCCTGATCAAAACCTTTCATTACATCTTCATCACCTAGTCACCAAACACTGTCCCTTCAGGGATCACAGTCTTGTCATTGTGGAGGGGCTTGTGTAGCTCAATGAAGCTATGAGCCATGCCATGCAGATGATACCACTCTAATGGCAGAAAGTGAAAAGGAACTAGAGAGCCTCTGATGACGGTGAAAGAGCAAAGTGAAAAAGCTGCCTTGAAACTCAACATTCAAAAACTACGATCATGGCATCCAAACCCATAATTTCATGGCAAATGTAAGGGGAAAAAGTAGAAGCAGTGACAGGGTTTTTTTTTTTCTTTGGGCTCCAAAATCACTGCGAATGGTGACTGTAGCCATGAAATTAAAAGAAGTTTGCTCATTGGAAGGAAAGCTATAATAAACCTAGATAGGGTATTAAAAAGCAGAGGCATCACTTTGCCAAGAAAGATCCATCTAGTCAAAGCTATAGTTTTTCCAGTAGTCATCCATGGATGTGAGTGTAGGACCATAAAGAAGCCTGGGTGATGAAAAATTGATGCTTTGAATTGTGGTGTTGGAGAAGACTCTTGGATAGCAAAATCAAACCAGTCAATCTTAAACGAAATCAGCCCTGAATATTCATTGGAAGGACTGATGCTGAAACTGCAATACTTTGGTCACCTGATGCAAAGAGCTGATTCATTGGAAAAGACTCTGATTCTGGGAAAGGTTGAGGGCAGGAGGAAAAGGGGGTGACAGGGGATGAAATGATTGGATGGCATCACTGATTCAATGGACATGAGTTTGAGTAAATTCTGGGGGAGAATGAAACTGATTACAGGATGGTCATCACTGATTCAATGGACATGGGGTTTTTAGTAAATTCCATGATTTAAATCTTAATACTTTTCCAGAAGCAGATAGTTTGTTTAAAACTCGTTTCACAGGGAAGACTGGTCTGACTCTTTGCATGGACTACAGACCGTGGGCTGTCCACTCAAACTCCCGAGTCAGACTATGTCCATCTGAGCCACTTAACCAGTGCATCCCTGTAAGCCCTGAATAACTGTATGGGAAATGACTGTACTAGGAAGAGCGCGGCAGGGATAGGCCTGTACTAGTTTGATCGGGCTGCCAGAGTAAAGGCCCACAGACTGGGGGGCTTAAACTAGAGACATGGATCTTCTCACAGTTCTGGAGGCTGGATCCATCCATGTCCAGGATCAGGGTAGTGGCAATTTTGGTTTCTTTTGAGGCCTCTCTCCTTGACCTCACTTTATCTTAATCATTGCTTCAGAGGCCCTATTTCCAAATATAGTCACTATCTGAGCTACTGGGGATTAGGACTTCAACATAAGAATGGGGGGTGGGGAATCACAATTCTGTCCATACCAGACTTCAAGGTTAACCTAAAGAGCAGGGACAGCATTGTATTGCCAAAAGAGGAAAAATTCCTTCATGAATTTATTGCAAGAAACAAATGGCCCCTCCCTCCACACACACAGCCATCCGACTACATCTGGGCAGGTTTAGGGTCCTAGCATTTTGACTCAGGGAATCTTTGCATCTGCCAACAGGCTGTGGAGTTCTGTGCTTTGTGGCTTTGTTTTGTGGTTGGTTTTGCCGTGACCACTGCATAGCTCAAGCAATAAAAGAGATGAGAATTGCCATCATTTGCCTTGGCTCTGTCTTTCACATTGCCCTGACTTGGTTGTCAAGCTTTGGAGGAAAATCACAATTACAAACACACTTTCTGTGCTGATACCTGTGACCCCTCTATTTGTTTTGTGATAAATATGCCCTTTCCCTGGAATTCTATTCAAGTGCCAGGCTATGATCGATTCAAGTGCCTGTCTCATCCCTGTGTTCTGACAACCCTGCCTGCCTCCAAGGCCCCACCCCTTTGGAGAGATGCACTCTGAATTCAGGCTTCTGGCCCCTCCCCCTGCCAGAGTTAGGCAACTGAGGAGCAGAGATGGATTCAGGGAATGGCAGTGTGACAATGTCACGGGTACCTGGGAGGACCTGGAGCTCTGGTCTCAGCTGTGTGACAGCTTCAGGGAAATGAAGCACAAGCTATTTGGAGAATATTTCTCCCTCGGACATGATGAAGTCCCAGAGGTGGGAGTGTGTGGACAGTGCCAGTCTGCTTCCCTCTCCTGCCCCTCCCCCAGCTTCCAGAAAGAAGAAAGAAAAAGCTGCCACTCAGTATTTGATATTTAGAATTAATTAGAGCCCCAAATCCCACACCAGCCAGCAGGTTTCTTAATGAGGCCAAAGTATTCATCTTCTTCAGCCTACTTCTCCAATCCATAGCCAACCCACACGGGGACCATCACACTGCCTCGAGATGCTGCATGGTTTTCAAAGCGCTACCACAAGCTGCTGCCTCATTTGGCCCCCACAATTGCCCTGGTAGGTGGTCAAGACAGGACTCATTCTCCCCACTTCCTACATGAGCTTTCAAGGAGGTTGAGTCACTTCCTAAGGTCACACAAGTAATAAGCAGCAGATAGCGGATTCAAACTCGGCTGCTCTAACTCCAGGGCCCACACAGTTAACCACTGCTGCTCGACCTCCTCCCCAGAAAGAGGCACGGCAGGAAGCCAAGCCTGACCCCCAGGTGACAGGGCTGCTCAGCTAGGGCTGCAGGCAAAAACGTAGGAGGCTTAATATGAATTTCAGACAAATGAAGATAAATCTTCAGTATACATATACGACAGTTATGCTTATCTCAAATACTGTATGGCTTATGCTTCTACATACCAAAAGCTTATTTAATGTTTATCTGAAAAGCAAATTTAACTGGATACCTGGTTTTGCATTTGCTAGATCAGCCAACAGCATCCTCAGCACCATCCTCACAAAGGGGCTGACCAGCCCCCAGGCATTCTGATTAGTGCTCCCTGTGCTTGTCTGCAGTCACCTTTTCCCAGCAATCCTGGCTTCAAGTCTGCCAGTTAGGCCTCCTCCTTTCTCCTGTATTCACCTGTTCCACCTGTCACCAAGTCCCAGGGAGTCAGCAGTCGCTTTGCTTCTCGCACCCAGTCCTTCCTGTCCACACCCCTGACCACTTTCCTGATCCAGGAGTCTAGTCCCACTAACCCAGATCATGACCAAACCTCTAGCCACCCCACTCAATAGACAGCTGTCAAACATATACATGAGAAAAGCACAATGGACCTATTGAATCCCTCTGAAGACTCGTGAAGCTCCCTTGTGTGGCTTTCAAAGCTTTCTGGATAGAAGTTCAAACTGATGCTGCCACCGCTACCCCGCCCCTCACCACAGTTGAGTGTGGACCCCAAGCCTGAGCCACATGGAGGATCCCAGCTTCCCACAATAACATGCTTGTGTCTGTCTCTCCACTGATTTTGAATCCTGCTCCCTTGACATCTGCAAGTCCAGCCTCCAGGAAATCTCACACTCTCCCCACCGACAGCCACAGGTCATGCTTCCCCTGGCTCAACCCTCACACCATCTCCTAACCCTTCCTGTACGTGCTATATTATGTCATGTTCTTGTTATGTCATTTTGTCTTAGCTCCTCTGTTCACTGTCCCATCCCTAGGGAACAAGAGCTGTTTTGTGTAGTTTGCTTCCCCTCTAGCCTTGTACCGTTTCTGGTACCTGCTAGATGTTCCATAGAAAGATACGGATATGAGTGTATGGTCTGACCCCAAAAACATTCCCCAGTCTATGATACCTAGTCTAGGTTTGCCACGACTGGGCCATATCATGCGGGTGGAGTGATGACTAAGATCTGCTCCTCAAGGCATATCCTGAAAGCAGAGAAATCTGTAACTGGAAGGAAACTGGCTTACCCTGAGGCTAAGCTCAGCCTAGTGTTTTGGCAAAGGAATCACATACCCAACTCCAGAATGCTTTGAGGAGTAAGGCAGAACTTTCCTAAGGCACCCTGGAGAAGGCTGGCGAGGGTAGAGACAAGGAGGAAAATTCGTACTATAACATATTCGTAATATAACGTATGCATATAACATATGCAACAACATACCCCGAGTCACTTTTCCACTTTTCCATCTGAAACCTGCTCTTTTTGGTCACTACTCACCCTGTTTCTCTCCTCTTTCTCACAAAACTCCAATAGTGGCTCTTGGTCAGCCTTGATGGTGCTCCCATCCTCTATGCTCCCTTCTCTAGGGATTATGCTTTCTAAGGACTGCTGCACACTTTGTCATATTGAGACACTGAGACCTCTGTCAGTTTCCAACACCAGAAACTACCAGCACAACTGAGTTTCTCATGAGGTCAAAATTTTTAAGGTGATTTATTTGTTCCCACCATAAATTGACGAGGCACCCTATGAGGATGTTTTGAAGGTGAAGAGAAGTCCGTAAAAGAAGAAAAGAAGGAGACTGTTTGAAGGAAGGTCTGAAGAGGGTGTCAATTACTCCTTCGTCTTCGATGATAACTTATCTTCCCAGGTCCCCTTGCAAATGGCAGTAAGTGGTATGGAAGGTGGCCTCTTAGATATCACCCAGTGGTCCGTCCTCATGGTATTCATGCCCCTTGGATAATTCCCTCATCCTAGATTTGGGCTGGACCCAACGACTCACTTCTAATAGAGCAGAATGTGGCAGAAGTGATGGCATGTAATTTCTGAGATGAGATCATTGACAGTCTAGTTTCCATCGTGGTTTTCTTTTCTTTAAGTTCTCATACTCTCTCACTCTCTCTTGGGTCACTCCTCTTGGGGGAGGCAGCTGCCCTGCCAGGTCACAGCCGTTCAGAGAGGTCCATGTGAGTGAGCAGAGAAGAGGATCACTGGCCTCCTTAGTCAAAGCTGGAGGCAACTGTAGCAATCATAACGGCAACTTATTAAAAAGCCTCAAGTTAATGGCTCCCAGCTAAGTTTTACGCCGATTCCTAATCCAAACAAATCGTGAGATAACAATTGTTCATGATATGAAGCCACTATGTTGTGGGGTGATTTTGTTCTGCCTCTATAGATACTTAATACACAGCTGGAGCCTCTGCTTGCTTCTCTGTGACTCAAAAGAGATTTGATGCCGCCAGCTTCAGGAGCCCAGCCAGCAGGCAGGGCTGACTGCCGCCAGTGCACCCACCCGACTCCACGTCCAAATGTCATTGGATGATGCTGCAGTCAGCATGATAAAGCCGGTGGTCCCCAGAGACAGCCGAGGGCCTTTTATAGCTGTTACAAATCCTGCTTCAGGAATCTCAGACTCCTATGCAAATGGGAAGCTCAACCTTTGATAAGCCATTTGATTTCCCTTTTAGTTAATGAAGTGAAAATACACGATTTTACAGTAAGATTAAATTGCTAAAATGTTTCACTCTGTCCCCAGTTACTTGTAATTAAAAATAGAAATAGAAGAACAGCAAAAGTCACTTGCTCTGTCCTGGCATCTCAAGGCATGGAAGGGAAACTTGGGGTCGTCTGCCACCCCTGAGTTGAGAGGATGGGAGAGGATGGTGAGAGCAGAGGGTGGGCTCCCATGGCTGCAGCCCCTCATCCCCCCCCCCAACCTGGGATGCCCAGGAAAGGTGTCACATGTTTCCTGGGAGGAGGAAGGGAAGGGGGGGCACTTCACTTGAGATCCACAAACACCAAGGAGGACATGGGTGGCTCTTAAAGGGCCTGGAAACATCTGACATGCAGCAAAAACTCGAATGTATGAAAAAGTGTGTATGTGCGTGATTGTATGGGCGATGACAGTGTATATGGTCACTCATTCAACAGACACACTGTGAGCACCTACCTTGCACCAAGTACCATGTAAGGAAGCAAAGAAAAGAAGTAAATTAGAAGAGGCTCCCCTCCCAGGAACCCTCAGCCTTCATTGGTGACTCTCTCTCCAGCTTGCTCCCTTCTCCACGGCTTTCTAAGAACCCCACTACCAGCCCAGGCCTTTCCCAAAATCCCTTCTCCATGCAAAATGAGTAGACATCTACATGGAAACCAAAGGTCACAGCTGGCCTTTAAAGATGGAAGCATGACAACAGGTCCTACTCTATCACACAGGGAACTATAATCAATATCCTGGGATAAGCCATATGGAAAAGAATATGAAAAAGAATGTATATGTGTGTGTG
Organism: Okapia johnstoni; assembly: GCA_024291935.2. NCBI lineage: Eukaryota > Metazoa > Chordata > Mammalia > Artiodactyla > Giraffidae > Okapia > Okapia johnstoni. The sequence continues at coordinate 112,058,155 of CM044305.1, forward strand.
TGTGTGTGTGTAAATGAGTCACTTTCCTGTATAGCAATAATTAACACAACACTGTAAATCAACTATACTTCAATTTAAGAAAAAGATGGAAGCATGAAGGGAACAAAGACATGGCCCAGTGAGAAGGCACTCTATTAACCCACAACACCCAGCCAGCGAAGCCAAGCCCCAGTTTCACAGGCAATAAAGCAACAGAACCCACTGTAGCTAGCAATCTAGCTGTGGATACACTTCTACATTACACAAGGGGGTGCTGTGCAGCACCCCGAGGCCTTCACAACACATTACAAAGATTTCCTTGTCCAAAAGGTTACAAAGCGCCACATTGCTGCAAGGGCAGAGTAGTTCTCAGATTCTGCAGAGCTCGCGAAGCCTTGGGCAATTTGTTAGGTGTGAGGTCCCCCAGCTCTGCCCTCAGATGCTGAGTCAGGAGCCTGGCCGGGGGCCCAGGGATCTGCCTATTTCTATCCATAGGTGATTCTTATGCAGGTAGGTCCAGAAAGAAAAGTCAGGATGGAATCACAGAGATTTGGAGTGAGAGGAACTACAGAAGTCATCACCCCACAGATCAGGAAACCAGGTGGAGAGAGGGGAGGTGATATGTTCAAGGCTACACCCCTAATGCGCTACTGTATTCAATAGTTAAGGTGAAGGGCAACACAGAAGCAGGAGCCCTTTGTGGGGGGAGTCCTAGCTGGGAGTCCAGAATGCTATGACCGGGGGTTCCCTTTCCAAGGTCAGGGTTATGGAGCCAGCCCTGCAGCTGGTTGAAGGGGCTGAAGTTCTGTTGGCAAGAAATAAATGGGCTCATGGACAAGAGAAACTGAGTGTAGCCATTGGCATTTCATAGGAGAGACCCTTCAAAGACACACTTACAAAAGGGCCAGGTGCTATTTTTAATTCAGCCCTCACACCACCTACCGGCCTTCCCCATTACCCATGTTGCCCATTCATCTCCAAGCCCAACACTGTCAGATGCTTTTTAAAAATCCAGGCACGCTGTAGCCCCTGAGTTTCCTTTATCTGCCATGACAGCAATGTCTTCAAAGGACTTCTGCAGGTTATTTTAAAATGACCTCTGCTAGCTGGGAGTTTGGCTTCCCAGAGAGCCTTCACTTCAGCACTGGATGCTAGAGGGGAGGACCAGGGGGTGGGAGGGTGGGCTGATCCGGCAGCCGTGCTGGGGTCACACGGCGAGCCCCGCTGAGGCCTGCATGGGAGGCCCCAGCATCAGGACTGCTGGCTGGGGAAGATTCTGCCCGCATTGTGAGCACAACTCCTTAGCTCTTAGTGTCCTCATCTCCACAGCAGCCTAGCTGTGGGAAAGGTGGAGCTGCCCTTCCCCCCTACTCCACCAGTGCATTCCTCATTAGACACACAGGGGCCTCTAGCGATGAAACAGTAGCCACAAATTGCCAACAAAGAGCCCAGATGGGCAGCAATCCCATACTCTGCTTGCCCTTTCCCCTAGCTGTGCCACGAGGCAGAGGGCAATCAGCCATTAGGCAACTCGGGAGTGCAAAGTGGGTGGGGCACTGGAAGTCACCTGTGTGGGCTCAGGGAAGGCTGGGCCCGTGGAAGGACAGCATCTCAAAGACAGTCAGGGTTGCCGTCAGCTTTACTGGCTAGAGCACAGAATTGTTGATTCTACTGGGATTTTCCCATCATACATTCTGCTCAATACGGGGGTTGGCTGACATCTGATTTTTGAAGCTCTCTGCCTTCACTGCCCAGCCCCACCTTTTGGGGTCTCATAGCTCTTTTCCTGAATCTTTCTACAGCTACTGCCCTCTGTGCTCCCTACATGACTGCCTCTATCTGCTCCACTATCAGGATAAAGCTCTGGAAGGCAGGGCCTTTTCATCCTGTATGCACCTTGCTAAAGGTCCCACGAACCGTGGATGTCTAGAAATGTGGATATCCCTGGTGCTGCTCCCAAATCAGATGCTCAAAGTCCCCTCCACAATGGGCCTGGATGTGTTCACTCTGTTGTGGGCAACATCCCATCCCATGAAACGGGACCAGTCGTCAGGGAATAGAGCAGGACGTAGCATCTTTAGGCCGTCACCTGCCCAGACATAGGCATAGTATCTCAATCTTCACAACGGCCCTGGGAGTTATCCTCAGATTACAGTTGAATAAAACCAAGGCTTGTGAAGATTTCTTCATTTACCCACACAGGTAGTAAATTGGCAGAGCCAGATGAGAACCCAGAGTCTAAGGACAATTAAACAAAGGACTTCCCTGGCAATCCAGTGATTAAGAATCTGCCTTCTAATGAAGGGGGCATAGATTTGATCCCTTGTCCAGGGATGGAGATCACACATACCTCTCAGCGAGGTCAAAATAAATAAATAAATAAAATTAACTCCTTTAAAAAATACATCAAAAGGATCAAGTGAGTCTGTGCAGGGACAGCATCTGCAAAATGCCAGGTAATGGTCCATGCAGGCTGGTGCACATCACTCCTCTCAGGCCACAGGCCTCAGTTTCTACACCCATAAACTAAAGGGGGTTGGATCGCTTCTGAAGTCTTCCTCTCTGAAATACTGGGTTGCTGGCAGGTGACTAGAAAGAAGAGAGCCTCAAGGGGAGGGGTTGGGAGGCCTCTAAAGCCACAAGGTTCTTTCCCCACCCAGAAACAATTTTTTCACCTGAGTCCAGGGACAGGCTTCAAGAGTGTTACAGATCCCTGAAGCAGTCCACATGCTGTTATGTGCTTCTGCTGGAGTAGATATTTTTTTGAGAAAGCAGCTCGAGTTTTGAGTCCACGTCCCCAAAGAGGGTAGTAGAGGAGATAGTCAATGCCTCAGGAAGGCACCCATTCCCCATTGGCTGATCATTCTCCAGCTCAAGTGTCCTCATCACTGTTAAGGTCTATCCTGACTTAGAGCTAGACTTGTGAATTTGGATGCCATTTATATAAGAGTGAAGTCAATGAAGGGAGGACCTCAGAATCAGATACACTGAGATTCAGGGTAAGCACTGCCACTTGCTGGCTGTGTCACTTCAGCCCAGTTACTTCCCCTCGCTGAGCCTCAGTGCCCACACCTGTGTAGTAGACGTAATCCCAAGAGAACTGTCCTGAAAATTCTACGAGGAGAAGTATTATTACTACCTGGCACACAGTACGCATTGGGTAAATACTATTTTCCTTCCCCTTCTTCTGAGTCTAATTGCAATGTAAAGTTCCAGTATTCTTCAGAGTAGGCACTCTCAACTCTGAAATGATTATTGCTGCCATAGTTATTAGGTAACATTTATGGAGTGATTACTATATGCCGGGGACCATCCGGAACGATATACATACATTTACTCATTCAATCATCACAACAACCCACAAGGGAGGTGATACTTGGATCTCTAATCTATAACTGAAGCAATGGAGGAGTGCACTGAGGGGCTGAGTTCCTGACTCAGTGTCACTCAGCTCATAAGAGGCAAAGCGAGGACTCCAATCCAAAATGATCCCAATGCAAACACATGTCAGCTGTCAGACAACATTGACTCCTGTTGGTTACCAATAGGTGTTCGTGAGCCTTGGCTTTCCTTCGGCTTCTGGAAGAAGCCTGGACTTATCCCAAATCTTAGGTCCCTGGACCCTGGCAAAGACCTTCAGGTTGATGGCTAGACTATAGGTACCAGTCCACTCCCATTCCAGGCTGGACTCTTGTTCACTGAACTCAGGAAGCCAGACTCATATCACCCTTGCCATTACAATCTATGATCCACTCATTCACTCATTCATAAGTAAATGCATGGCATTACTCACTCATTTAATATCTCTTTCCCTTTTTGCATTACTCTTCTCCCTCTGCTTTCACTCACTTACTTCTGTCTCATCCTCTATAACAGCTGTCAAGCTGGACCATATCTTTCTATATTTTTCTACATGCTCACATAATCATTTTGGATAAATGTGCACACAGACACACATGCACACACAGGCTTAAATAAATACATTTGGGTCAATTGGTCATTGTTTTATAAAACTGAGACCATATTGTGTATGCTTTTCTTCACCTTGCTTGCCTCATTCAGCAATCCTTCCTGTAAATCCCTCCAGGGCAACCAGCTGAGTTCTGACTCAGTCTTTTTCGTGGCTGTGGTCATATCCATCAGCCACCTTGATCTTTCAGCTGCACTGAAGTACTGGCAGTTCCCTGAATACCCCAGACTGTGCCCTGTCCCTGTGTCTTTGCCCCTTCTGCTCCCTGAACCTAAAGGGCCCACTTTTCTGTTCACCTAAAGGATATCCCTTCATCTGTCAAGACTCAGCTCATGGCAAGCCTCTCCTGGTCATCAACTGACACTGAAGAACTGACCTTGCTCTCCTTCTCCTTCTGGTCTTCAAGTTTCCCTGGAGAGACTGTTATCTGAGAAGATCTATCCTGTGAAGTCACCTGCTGATGTCTGTCTCCCTCGACTAGACTCTAAGTCTAGGAAACATGACTTGTCTGTTTCGCACACTGCTGGCACTCTGAGGTCCCAAATAAATACTTGGTGAATGAAGAAGGATGATTAGACCATGAACCAAAGGACCAGCAGCAGAAGAGAGCGGTATGGGTAGACTTCCAAGCTATTATGAGGTAGACTGACAGGACTTGGCAATGGACTTGTGTTTCTTATTTCCACAAGAATATAAGCGACATGGAAGATCACACCTGGCATTGTCATCGTTTTGCCCTCATCGTCTAGATTGAATAGTGTCTGGTATGTAGTGGCTGCTCCAGGCTGCTGCTGCTGCTGCTAAGTCGCCTCAGTCGTGTCTGACTCTGTGCGACCCCACAGATGGCAGCCCACCAGGCTCCCCCGTCCCTGGGATTCTCCAGGCAAGAACACTGGAGTGGGTGCCTTCTGCATGGTGCTCCATAAAAGTTTATAGGATAACGAGCTCTCCTGGACCCAGGGATCCTGGCTGGGCCTCGTCCCTGATGCAGAGGCAGGCACTCTCCAGCAGTGCAAGTGTCCAATTCTGCTGGATCTCAAAGCCTTCTGTGCGTGGATTGCAAGGCGCCCAATAACTACTCCTCGGAACCTTCCTGTGGTCTGGACCCCAATGGGTCCAGCTGTCTCCAGCCCAGGTCCGGGGCAGAGGAGTGGCTGTGCGTGCACGTAGCCATGTGCAGGTGTGCTGCTGTGTGCGTGCAGACGGCTTGTGTGCGTATAATGTGGCATCCCCAGCAGGGAGGCTCGGGCTATCTCCATCACACAGAAAAAGAGGAGGCAGAGCTCAGGGGTTCTCCTATCCAATGTTCCTGTGCTGGGGGGTGAGGAAAGGCAGAGTTGCCTCGCTCTCCTGTCACCACCAGGACAGAATCTGGGGTAGGAAGGAAAACCTTTAGCCCGAAGCCGACTCAGGAAGTAGACCTCACTGCAGGATATTCACCCTGGGGGGCCTTAGGAACTCTGGGGTATGGGAGCAAGTGTAAAAGAAAAGACCTGTTTATAAGCCAAGTCCAAGGAGAGCTTCAGGAAGATAAGAGCACCCCCTCCACATATTCATAGACTCATCCACAGGAGGGGTCCCCAGAGGCTAAACACTGCTCTTGTAGGGGAAGGAATAGGGTAGGGAAGAGCAATTTGTTCTGGGTTCCATGGCCACACTCGCCTACAGCCCCTCCCGTGAATCAAGGTTAGAAGCCCAAGGAACTCATCCTCCTGGGACAAAGCAATGGTCTGAGCAAAGGCACTGACGGTGAAGAGCATGGACATTTCTGCAGGCTACAGTGGGGAGCTGTTTGTCTGGAGATACATGCAGGAAAGGTATGAGCCATTGGGCTCAACCATAAGGTGGGGGCTTCATACTGATGGGAGAGGGAGAGTAGTCTATGAAAGAACTTAGGTAAGGGTGTGGCACAATCAGCTCTGGGTCTGGTAGCCATGTGGAGAGCAGACCAGAAGGCAAGATTTAGGCACAGAGAGACAAAGAGGAAACCACGGTAGTTAAGGACATGAGGAGGAACTTTCCTTCTGGTGCAGTGGTTAAGAGTCCACCTGCCAATGCAGGGGACACGGGTTCCCTTCCTGGTCTGGGAAGATCCCACGTGCCTCAGGGCAAGTAAGCCTGAGCTCTACAGCTCGTGCTCCACAAGAGAAGCCACCGTGATGAGAAGTCCACGCCCTGTAACTGGAGAGTGCCACCACTCACTGCAACTTCAGAAAATCCCACACAATAACGAAGACCCAGCACAGCACTAAATAAAAACAATTTTTTAAGGACATGGGGGAAAGTGGACAGATGATGACTGAGGAGACATTTAGGAGATGGACTTAGCAGAGCTGGAGCAGTAGTGAAAGGGTGGAAAGCAGGTCCGGATGTCAAGGAGATGATGGTGAACTGTGGAAGATGGGCTTGATTTGACTATGAGAGGCAAGAGTCCAGTCAGACGTGACTCAAACTTTACAAAGAGCCAGGGCTGGAAATGATGAATGGAGGAAGAGCCCTGTGGAGAGGGGTGTTGTGTGATTGGACGGGCTTGGGGGCAACAGGGGTGCAGAGACCTGTCTTGACCAGTTTGTACTGGAAATCTCAGCAGCCAGCTGGGTGCACATGTCCAATAGGCAGTAGGGGAGAGAGGTCAGCTCTGGAGAGAGCAACATGACCTTGACACATGGAATGACTCAACTCTCAACCAGGCCAGAAAGATGTCACTGACTTGGAACAGAGACTCAGACAAATTGGGCAATCCTGACCTTCAACTTGGCATGAGGCACATGCCATGAAGCCTTATGGCAATGAGTTCTCACAACTTAAGATCCACCTCCCACATATATGGCTTAAAGGAGATGCATTTAACTTGGGTTAGGAATATAAAATGTTTATACAACCATTTATTCCATTAGTACATTCACTTCCCACTTCAGAACTAAACGCTTTTGTTAATTAAATACATTTATTTTTAACTGCAGAAGCATTTATTTCCAAAATAAGGACATGTTAATTATCTGCAGAGTGAAATTAACCCCAGGATGCTAATCTATACATTCCTCTGTCTGGATATATATTACCCATGGCTGCTTAGTTGCACTGCCAACCATTCCACAGCGCTGCTCAACACACTCCTGAACACAAGTCTTCTTGCCACCTGGATCCACATCCTTCTTGTTATCGTTTCACAGAGAACTGCGTGGTAGTGTGGAATGTGGAGTTTCAATATTACCACGCTCATTCCAAACCTAAGAAGACTAGAGAGTCAAGATTTGCAAGGATGTGCGAATACAATTCAAGGGCATTTTTGCTGGAAGAGAAGGTAACTGTCTCCAATTACCCTGAAGAGATTTTTGCTCATGTTTTATGAGAACTGACACCTTAATTCTCTTGTCACTGACACTTCCTAGACAAGGGTACATATCTGTAATTCTCATGATAAGTCATTAGTATTAATTAAGCCACATCAATAGCATAATTTAGCTAGTCAGTAAACATCTTCTGAGAGCTCACAGTGGGGGCAGCCCCAACTCACAGCATTGGAGAGTTAATAAGGGAAAAATGCAGCATGGGAAAGAGAGAGTTTTCTAGAATGATAGACATTCTCACCTTCATAGCCACTGGGGAGTCACCTGCAGAAAGCTCAAGGAGTGAGGTCCTCTTTTACCATATGACATGTTTTTGCTCATCTGCACAATGGAGCAGCAATCCCTTGCCACTGCCTGGCACCAAAGGGGAGGAGCTTCTGAGAAATTCTAAGGCAAGAGGCTCAAGCAGGGACTTGGCAACTCTGTGGGCCAAATCTGGCCTTTGGTCCGTGAAGCTAGCTCCATCAAAAGTGAAGAGATTGAGCACCCTCACAGTGAAAAGGATCCCTGCCTTTCTCCTTCTCTCCATCCCTCCCTCCTTCTCTCTCGCTCACTCCCTTCCTTCCATTCTTTCTTCAATCAAGAATATTTACTGAGCATTTACTATGGGCCAGGCACTGTGCTAAAGACTGGAAAGACATCAGTGAGCAGAAAAAGTCCCTGCTCCTAAGGAAGTGAACTCTGAGTGAGTTAATTTATAAATAAATTAACTATCAAAATCAAACAATATGGCAGGCAGTAAGACATACTATAAAGAAATAGAAAGGAAGATAAAGGGCCAGAAGTGATGAGAGCAGATGCCATTTTAGCATCAGGTAGTTCCTCTGCATCACAGTGATGTACGAGTGTAGAATGGGGGTTCCCTACACCGACAGAGTCACAAGTCCAGTGAAGCAGCCTATGCAGCATACAGCTACCCTGGTTCCATGAGTGAGGTAGGCATTCATTGGCTACTGGAGATCTTTAAAATCTTCTTTTTGCATCACCACTCCCAGTCTCCTCTGGGATGTCAAAACTCTGCCCATTGCAGGGATTAGATGGGTTGGACCAGTGGTTTAATTGAAGTGTGGAGCCTTCATATGTATTTGCTGTGTGTCCATCAGACTGAATTCTCCTGAGGGGACAGTGGAAGTCAACAGGAAGGACGATTTGTCTCTTCTTGGATACCCAGACTCAGAAGGCATGCATGTAGTAATTAGTAATAATTGGAATAAATCTAGATTTTCTAAAGTGCTAGCTGGGGGCTGTTCGAACTACAGACTTTAGCCACACAAGTACCATGTACCAACACCTACAGAAAACCAGAGGCCGTTACCATCTATTTTCCCCTGGGGTAGCATATTTCCTTTGGGGATCTTCTGGCTCCTGATGAGTACTAAGGCAAATAATGAGATGTTTCAACTTCCAGAAATGACGCATCGGTTGGGCTCAAGATGAGTGAAAGAGGCTCAAACTGAAGGGACCTTGATCTTTAGGAGAGCAATCTAAGATGGCACTGTCTGATGTCAAGAACAGACAAGGCTGTATTAAAGAATTCCAAATGAAGGATTCAAGCTCCAAATCCCATGACCTGATATGCATCCTTGACTGCAGAGTATGGAAGAAATCTGGCAAAATATGGATGTGTGTGAGCCATGTTACACTTAATTTTTTTAAGCACACTAAAGTAAATTCACATGTTATACCCTAAATTCAAGGTGCTTGAATTTTGCTTGGCTTGGCAGACAATGCTTCTGAGGACTAGACTCAAGGGGTGTATACTATCAAATACCTCTAATACACGAGGACAGAGGAAAGACTGACTTCAGACGCCTATGGATTCCCACAACTTGAAAGGAAACCTCATATTATTGAGGCTCCTGTCTTGTCAGTGGCAGTGGAAAATGTTAACTGAAGATGTAATTATCTGGATGACTTAAGTCTAAGTAGATTACAACTATACTGCTCCAACCTGTTCCTTTATTTTGCCCACCTCTTCATAAGTGCTCCATGATCGTTTTGTGTACTGCTGTATCCCCCGTGCTTTAATAAAGTCTGGCCCAGAGTAGACACTCAGCAAGTGTTTGCTGCATGAACGAATGATGTAACTGTTTGCAGCAGATCTCTAGAACACAAGCTTCAGTCCCTGAAAGTGCTAGGCTACCAGAAGAGGGCTTTCATCTTCCTACTCTACACTTTAGAGCATTCTCCATGTATTCTGGATAGAAGGCCTCTGTCAGACATGTGCTCTGCAAATATTTTCTGTGCCTTGTCTTTTTATCCATTACCAATTCCTTTCAAAGAGCTGAAATATTTTAATTTTGACAAAGTCCACATTATTTGGTTTTTCTATGGTTTGTGTTTTGGGTGTCATACCTAAAATTGTTTTTGCCTAAGCCACGGTCACAAATATTTTCTCCTTCATTTTCTTTGAGAAGTTTTTTCAGTTTTAGGTTTAATATTTAGGTCTATAATTCATTTCAAGTCAATTTCAGATGATGGTGAGGTAGTGGTGAAGGTTCAGGTGTTTTGCGTTTGAATATCCACTTGTTTCAACAATATTTGTTGAGAAGATTACCATCTTCCTACAATGCAGCAGTATCTGTAATTGCACACTATGGGAAGCAACATAAATGTTCCTCAGTAGGGGACCAGTTAAATAAACTCCAGTACATCTATCCTGTGGAAATCCACAGCACTATTAGAAACAATGCAACAGCTCTATATACACACTTAAAAGTAAAATTAATCTGCTTTCCATTTCTATGAACTGTCAGTTCACATCCTTTCATTTAGGAAATATTCATTGAATTCCTATTGTGTGCCAAACACTGTTCTAGGCACTGAGGACACAGCGGTGACATCTAGTGGTAGGAAACAGATAACAAAGCATTAGCAACACAGTCTGACCATTAGTTCAGTTCAGGTCAATCACTCAGTCATGTCCGACTCTTTGCGACCGCATGGACTGCAGCATGCCAGGCTTCCCTGTCCATCATCAACTCCCGGAGCTTACACAAACTCGTGTCCATCGAGTCGGTGATGCCATGCAACCATCTCATCCTCTGTCATTCCCTTCTCCTCCTGCCCTCAATCTTTCCCAGCATCAGGATCTTTTCAAATGAGTCAGTTCTTCGCATCAGGTGGCCAAAGTATTGGAGCTTCAGCTTCAGCACCAGTCCTTCCAATGAATATTCAGGACTGAGTTCCTTTAGAATGGACTGGTTGGATCTCCTTGCAGTCCAAGGGACTCTCAGAGTCTTCTCCAACACCACAGTTCAAAAGCATCAATTCTTTGGTGCTCAGCTTTCTTTATAGTCCAACTCTCACATCCATACATCCATACATAAGAACCATGGAGAGAAATAAATCAGGGTAAGAAAGGTGGGGAATGTGGAGTGGGAAATTTACAATCGTAAATGTGGTGGACATGGAAGGCTTTATCAAGAAGGTGCCATTTAAGTGGAATCTTAAAGATGAAGGAGTGAGCTACACAGATATCTGAGAGAAGAGCATTACAGGCTAAGGGAGAAGCAAAGCCCTGAGGTAAGAATTGTTGGAGGAGAATGAAGAGGCAAGTATGGCCAAAGCAGAATGAGAAAGTGGAGGGGAGCAGTAGATGAATGGGGACAGATGACAAGTCAAGTAGCCTTGCAGGTTATTGTAAGAACTTTGAATAAGATGACGTGAAACTGGGAGGTTTTAGCAAAAGATTGACAGGTTTATCTTGTTGACTTACAGGCACTCTTTATATATTAATGAGATTACTTCATCACCCACATACTTTAGAATTTATTATTCCCCATTTGTCATTTATATTTCAACTTTGCTTATATTTTTCTATGTAGAACTGGTTAATATTTTAGTTCAGTTCAGTCACTTAGTCGTGTCTGACTCTTTTCGACCCCATGGACTTCCAAACACCCAGTCTCCCTGTCCATCACCAACTCCCAGAGTTTGCTCAAACTCATGTCCATCGTGTCGGTGATGCCATCCAACCATCTCATCCTCTGTCCTCCCCTTCTCCTCTTGCCTTCAATCTTTCCCAGCATCAGGGTCTTTTCCAATGAATCAGTTCTTCACATCAGATGGCCAAAGTATTGGAGCTTCAGCTTCAGCATCAGTCCTTCCAATGAATATTCAGGACTGATTTCCTTTAAGATTGACTGGTTTGATCTCCTTGCAGAGATTAATATTTACTTAGGCACATTTGTGAGTCTTTTGCATAACAGATAGTTTTTGTTGGCCTATCCAGAATTAATTTTTGCTTCATCCAATAATAGGCCATAGTTTTCATTTGGGATCCACCCCTCTCTACTCTTGCAGTATGCATGGCTTAGAAGCCTAAAACCTGCTGGATGTAATCAGTCCTGGCCATGTCAATCATGGCATTCCCCACAACAGGAACTGGTTGGAGACAAGCGTGAAACCTCAGGTGCTGCCAGGGTTCAGCTGCTGCCTTCCAGTTGCATGTCCTCCTCTGAACAGGAGATTCAAATTTATAGCAGGCTGCCTAAATTACCCTGGGCCCAGCTGCTTGCAGAGGGGCCTACACGACTGAGATTCTACTTTTCCATACTCCCTACCTCCTTCATATATAAACAATAGAGATAGGCAACTTCATGATCAGATATCTACATTGCATGCATGCATGCTAAGTTGCTTCATTCCTGTCAGACTCTTGGCGACCCTATGGACTGTAGCCCACCAGGCTCCTCTGCCCAAGAGATTATCCAGGCAAGAATACCGGAGTAGGTTGTCATGCCCTTCTCTAGGGAGGAGGGATGTTCAACCTAGGAATTGAACACTGTGTCTCTTATGTCTCCTGCATTGGCAGGCAGGTTCTTTACCACTAGAATCACTTGGAAAACCCAATATCTACAGTATCTAGAGTCAAATCAGAGGCAGAAGGAACATGTAAGCAGTACTCAAGAAGTTCTCGAGCCTTCAGGTCGAACTTTATATACCTTTCCTTTAACTCTTTTATTCACTGTCACCATTTTCCTACCCGATGTATAATAATGGCTACTTCATAGAGTTATTATGACTGTGTGGATCTGGCACCCCACTCCAGTACTCTTGCCTGGAAAATCCCATGGATGGAAGAGCCTGGTAGGCTGCAGTCCATGGGGTCGCTAAGAGTCGGACATGACTGAGCGACTTCACTTTCACTTTTCACTTTCATGCATTGGAGAAGGAAATGGCAACCCATTCCAGTGTTCTTGCCTGGAGAATCCCAGGGACAGGGGAGCCTGGTGGGCTGCCGTCTATGGGGTTGCACAGAGTCGGACACGACTGAAGCGACTTAGCAGCAGCAGCAGCAGGATCACAATAAACTGTGGAAAATCCTGAAAGAGATGGGAATACTAGACCACCTGACCTGCCTCTTGAGAAACCTGTATGCATGTCAGGAAGCAACAGTTAGAACTGGACATGGAACAACAGACTGCTTCCAAATAGGAAAAGGAGTACGTCAAGGCTGTATATTGTCACCCTGTTTCTTTAGCTTATATGCAGAGTAGATCATGAGAAATGCTGGGCTGGATGAAGCACAAGCTGGAATCCAGATTGCTGGGAGAAATATCAATAACCTCAGATATGCAGATGACACCACCCTTATGGCAGAAAGTGAAGAAGAACTAAAGAGCTTCTTGATGAAAGTGAGAGAGGAGAGTGAAAAAGTTGGCTTCAAGCTCAACATTCAGAAAACTAAGATCATGGCATTCAGTGCCATCACTTCATGGCAGATAGATGGGGAAACAGTGGAAACAGTGGCTGACTTTATTTTTCTGGGCTCCAAAATCACTGCAGATGGTGACTGCAGCCATGAAATTAAAAGACGCTTACTCCTTAGTAGTAAAGTTATGACCAACCTAGAGAGCATATTAAAAAGCAGAGGAATTACTTTGCCAACAAAGGTCTGTCTAGTCAACGCTATGGTTTTTCCAATGGTCATGTATGGATGTGAGAGTTGGACTATAAAGAAAGCTGAGCGTTGAAGAATTGATGCTTTTGAACTGTGGTGTTGGAGAAGACTCTTGAGAGTCCCTTGGACTGCAAGGAGATCCAACCAGTCCATCCTGAAGATCAGCCCTGGGTGTTCATTGGAAGGACTGATGTTGAAGCTAAAGCTCCAATACTTTGGCCACCTGATGTGAAAAGCTGACTCATCGGAAAAGACCCTGATGCTGGGAAAGATTGAGGGCAGGAGGAGAAGGGGATGACCAAGGATGAGACGGCTGGATTGCATCATCATCGACTCGATGGACACGGGTTTGGGTGGACTCAGGAAGTTGGTGATGGACAGGGAGGCCTGACATGCTGCGGTTCATGGGATCGCAGAGAGTCGGACATGACTGAGCAACTGAGCTGAACTGAACTGAAGTGTGTTAATGTATCTAAACCACCAAGGGCCTGCAAAAAATACTTAAGAAGTTCTATTGAGGGACTTCCCTGGTGGTCCACTGGTTAAGAATCTGCCTTGTAATGCAGGGGATGCAGGTTTGATTCCTGGCTGAGAAACTAAGATTCCCACATGTTGTGAGGCAACTAAGCAAACACAGCACAACGAAGATCCTGCATGTTGCAACTAAGACCAAATTATAGATAAATATATTATTTTTTTAAAGTGCTGTTGATCTATTTTTATTATTATTACTTCCCTAGGATGAACTTACAGTGTCTCCTCTTCCAAGACCACCTTAGGTTGATATTTCTGGTTGCCGCTATTACATCTTTTTAACTTGGGAAGTGATACAGCGTCTTAGGTGAATTTTTAAGCACCTGAGCAGTGTTTCTTTGGCGATAAGCCTAACAGAATTGTTTTCCTCCAAGTGTGTGAAAGTGCATTCCATTTCTATGGATGTATGAGAAGCTAGATGTTGCCTTTCTATCCTGCTGCTGCCACTTGGCATTCAGCCCACCCAATTCTTTCCTCCAATGTCTTTTTACTTTTGGTTTTGCTTTTGGCAGTGGCCTGCTTTTTCTTATTACTTTTTGCCACTGTCTAGGTTTTTCTAAAACACTATTAAATATTGAATATATTGTTTATTTAAATTGATTTTATGCCTCAAAAGTTGCATTGGATCTATATATTAACATAGGACGATTTGACATCTTTGTATTATTGAGTCATTCTATACAATGCCAGAATATATCTTTCCATATATTCCCATCTTCTGCTATGTCCCTCATTTTTCCTCATATAAATATTGCATATTTCTTGTTAAGTTTATTCTTGTTTTTTTTTTAAATATCCTTTTTTGGATGATTTCTAGTGTAGTCTATTCTCTCCTTGTTCTATTGATGCATCAGAGATAGACAAACTATGGCCTGAAGGCTAAATCCAACCCACTTGCTGTTTTTGCAAATAAAGTCTTACAATAATGTTTAAATAGCCATACCCATTCACTTGCATGTTGTCTACGGCTTCATTTGCATTACAGTGGCAGAACTGAGGAGTCATAACAGAGGCCATATGCCCCACAAAGTCAAAAATATTTACTATTTGACCATTTACAGAAGAAAGTTTGCTGACTTCACTCTATGTTTTTAATCTGTCTGTTGCTTGAGTAAAGGAAAGCTATTAATATTTGTCCATTAATTTTATGGGCTTCCCTGGTGGCTTAGTGGTAAAGAATCTGCCTGCAATGCAGGAGACCCAAGTTCGAGCCCTAGTTCAGGAAGATCCCCTGGAGAAGGGAATGACAACTCACTCCAGTATTCTTGCCTGGAGAATCCCAGGGACAGAGGAACCTGATGATCTATGGTCCATGGGGTCACAAAGAGTTGGACACGATTTAACAACTGAAAAATAACAATAACATCTTACTAAGTGTTCTTAGTTTTTAATAGCTTTGCAGTGTTTTTCTTAGGTTTCCCAGGTATAACGTCTGCAAATATTTATTCTATTTGCTACTATTTTACTTAGAAATTTTATATCTATACTCACATGACACACTGATTTTAATTTTCTTTTGTGTTTATGAATCTGAGTTCACTCAGAAAAACAGAGCCACTGAAACATCCCAGGAAAAAAATTTCTAAATTTCTAGATTTCTGTTTAGAAATCTGGGTTTGTTTTAATTTGGAATTATTTGGATTTTATGAGTTATTATTGCAATACTACTACTACAAGGGGTAAGGGTGGATTACAAATGAAAATTAGAGTCTATTACTGAATGAAGCAAAAATTAATTCTGGGTAGCCAACAACTATTCATTATGCAAAAGATTGATAAATTTGACTAAAGATTAATTTGAATTATTTGAATTAATATAGGAATCTGGGCTTATTTAAATTTGGGGAAAGTTGGTAGTGCAGGTCAGCAGTAAAATCTGCAGTTGGAAGGTCTAAGAAGCAGACATTGAAGATCCAAGTCTTAAGCTTGGAAGTGAGTGAGTGAGTGAAAGTCACTCAGTCGTGTTCAACTCTTTGCGACCCCATGGACTATACAGTCCTTGGAATTCTCCAGGCCAGTGGGTAGCCTTTCCCTGCTCAAATTCCTACTTGGAAGCTGTTGAAATTCTCAAGAATCTCTGAAAAAACTCCTCCCCTGCAGCAAAAGAAGTAGTAGTTCTCAAATGATCAATAAGCAGCTACCATGAATCTCTCATTTGTCCCTACGTCTGATTGCACTATTTCCAGAGACAGTTGATCTCTGCTTCCCTTTGGTCTCCTAAATCTCAGGAGAGTGTCTCTCACTTGGCCAACTCTACCCTGGAACACTTGCAGGGCAGGTGATTCTGAGAAATGTAGTCCCTTTGCATCCAAGGGCTGAGGGTGATGCCAACTGAGCAACAGACAATCTAGCATCTTTTTGGTATCAATGCTTCCTCTGTACTATAAATATATAATCAGTTCTTGTGATTATTCTGAGGGCCCTTGAAAAGACGATATATTCTCTAATTTCAGAATATAGAATCAATCTACCTTATTGATTAGCCATTAATCAGGTAGATTTAAAACTTGAGTTTAATAATACACCTTATAAATTTGGTGAAGTCCTCTACAATTACTTATTTTTTGACTATTTGTCATGGAATAATGAAGCTAAATTTAAAACACCTGCTCTTTAAGTGTTTCTAATTCTCCTTGTATTCCTCTACGTGTTGTTTTATAACTTTTGATGACGTTACGTAACACATAGACATTCATTGCTTTTAGGCTTTCATTATGTATTGTATTCTGCCTTTCTTTGTCTCCTTTTTTCCTCGAATTCAACCTTGTCTAATACTTGTTTAATAGTAATTTTCAGATGTCTTGCTCTCCTTTAATTTTGATTTGTCTTATATGTCTTTGCCTACTTTTTGCTTCGGAGTCATTCCATTTAGGTAAGTATCCTATAGTCAGTATTTAATTGGATCTTGCTTTGTCAATTCAGTATGAGAATCACTTCTTCTGTGTATTAACATAGGCGATATGTTTGCTATAAGTGCTACAACTTTTAAAACTGAATTTCTGATTTGTTTGGTATGGTGTTTCCTTCTGATATTTTCAAAGGTGTACAGTCTCTTTCTAATTCTAGTGAAAGCCTGTAAGAATAATTTTATATATGTAATCCTCTATTTAGCTAGTATCTATTTACTCTTCCATAACAGTAATAAACTAAATGAATATACCTCTGTTTCTAACTTCCCGTCCCCTCCATCTCAATTTTGCGGTGTATGCTATTTATCTTAGTTCTTCTTCTAGTTCTTTTAGTAGTTAGATTTATCTATTTAAATATATTCATATTTTTTAATTTTAATTGCCACTCAAAAATACTTTGGCATCTATTATGAAAAATAAGAAAGCCGAGTTATATGTACAAAATCACTTTCCCTTCCCTTATACCCCCTGACTTTTGTTGGTTATTTTAGTATTTCTCCATTATGATGTTTGGCTACATTTACAGTTTGTCTTTAATGGTAATTCCCTTAATTGTTATAATCTTTATCCACAGTTTTACTTTTGTTTTTGCCACAGCTTTTACCCTTCATTTTTTTTTTTTGTTTAACTTCATCTTTTACTAGTTTCTTCAAAACAGTGTTCATGAGAACTATACACCTGGGTTCTTGCATATTTGGAAATATTTGCCTTTTGCCAATATAACTGAAAGGCAATTTAGCTGGTAAATGTTATTGGGTCATATTGTCTTCTCTTGAAGACTCTGTAAGCATTCCTTCACTGTCTTCTAATGTTCAACAAGTCTAAAGCCAACTTGTACTTTTTATTTTATTGTTATAAGTAATTTGATCATTTTTACCTGGGTACCCACAGGATTTTTTTCCCTTTATCTTTTAATTCAAGAAATTTTACCAGACTATGGTTCTATGCTAATCTTTTTTTTTCCCTTAAGGTTTCCTGTGTCCTGTCACTCTTTAGATGCAAATCTTCTTTAATATCAGGAAAGACTTAAAAATTACATCTTTGAAAATTTTCTCAGTTTTCTCTTCAAGAAAACATTTGTGCTTATGTTGTTTCTCTTTGCCTGTCTTCCATACCTACAATTTTTCTCTAATAACTTTTAAATTTTTCCACTTCATTTTGCCCAGTTGTCTCAATGCTGCCATCCATATCCTTTTGTCTATTTGCAAGGCAACTATAATTTCTGGTTTTAGTTTTAGTTTCCACTTTGTGCCCTAAACACAGTCAGCTCAATTTTAATCTCCTTCTGCTGCCTTTTCTGATTCCTTACACCTCTGCAATGAGGTTTTAGTTCACATAGGACTTTTTCTTAAGTTATTTGAATTCTTAGACAAATATTTATTCATGATTTTCATCAGCTTCATATCAAAATGCTCATACTATGTAGGCTTAGTTTGCCTTTTTGTCCTATTATTTTCCACTATTTTGTGATATTTTGTATGGATCTCTTGGTTCCTTTTTCATTATTGGTCAAATGAGCAGAATTCTGCTTGAGTGAGCAGAAATCTCCCTAGAGCAGATATTTGAAAAGAATTGTGAGAAAATCCCCTGCTTCACAGTAAAGTCCTTTACAATTTATGGTCTTGTGGGAGAAGATGGGGGGAGTGGTGTGTGGATGTGTGTTGTGTGTGTTAGAGCGTGAATGATCAAGAGGTGGTTTAACTGTTCTTTGTTTTTAGCTCATACACACACCAAAAAAAGATGGCTGCCATTGAGTTGCTTAACACCCACCAAGTTTTCCTCCACACACTGTACATCTACAAAGATGGGACATCTGTGAGTTTTCTCACTCATTTCTACTAACGTCTCTGCCATTTTAAAGTATCCAAGAGGGCTCAGGAGACTCCTGCAGCCAACCATGCACCCCATTCTTATTCTTCCAAGTAAACAGCTGTTGGATTTGTCCACAGAGTAGACTACCTACTTTGGAGAGCTCTGTGCTCTGCCAGCTCTCCCCAAGATCTGGAAAGGCATGTGTCCTCTATTGGTGTCCCTATCACTTCAAGCCAGTGCTCACTGCATGTAATATACTGTCTTATTTTTGTGGCTCAGGATTACAGGTATTTCCAATTCAATATAAACAGAGTTTTCACTTTTCTTTCTTATTCTTTTTTTCCCCTAATTTGGCTTCAGAGAGAAGCAAAGACCTTTTTACTCCAATATCTTTTTTTTTCAGTTTTTTTTAAATTAGTTTATTTTTTCTATTTTTTAACTTAACAATGTTGTATTTGTTTTGCCATACATTGATATGAATCCACCATGGGTGTACATGTTTTTCCCTTCAAGAACCCCCCTTCCACCTCCCTCCCCATTCCATCCCTCTGGGTCATCCTGGTGCACCAGCCCCGAGCACCCTGTATCATGCGTTGACCCTGGACTGGCAATTCATTTCACATATGATAATTTACGTGCTTCAATGCCATTCTCCCATATCATCCTGCCCTCGCCCTCTCCCATAGAGTCCATAATACTGTTCTATTTATCTGTGTCTCTTTTTGCTCCAATATCTTAAAATTAATGTATGGAAGGAATCTAGACTGCTCAACTTATACCTGCTGTGCTGTACGTGGTGTGGCAGAGACTATTCTTCTTAGATACACAAGAAGACTACATTTCCTAGCATCTCTCGCAATTATACGTGACCATGTGATTGAGATCTAGCCAATGGAATTTAAGTAGAAGTAAAGTATGCCAATTGTAGGCTTTGCCTATTAAACACCCCCCCCCCCAGCCTGCACTCTGCTATGCCTTCTTCCTTCTGTTTGATTAAGCTGGAGATAACCTTGGAGAGACCAAAAAGCACATACTAGAGAAGGCAGAGCCTCCTTCAGCCTGGGCTTCTGAGTGGCAAGGTGAAACAGAGCTCCCTGCCAATCTGGGACCACCCTGGATTGTTACATGAGCAAGAAATAAACTTTCATGTGTTCAGTCATTAGATGTATGGGTTTATTTACTGCTGAAGCCTAGCCTAACCAAAATAACATAGTGAGGAAGGCAAGACAATGGGGAAGCCTATACAGCATACAGTTATCCCTAGAGACAACTTATAAAAATTATTGGGATCAGAGACCAATGCTGGTTGACTCACCTTAGGCCAGAATAAGCACTGATATGATGCCAGAAAGAGGTGCCATGGCTATAACAAGGGGTTGACCACTGCTATGGTCAGAAAAGTAAGAACAGATTAGCCAACCACTGGAATCCTTGCATTATGGAAGACTGGGACTTACTTGTATATAAAATACAGGAAGGAAATGAGACAGGGCAATCTAGGTGAGTCACGGGTATAACTCTGCCTATAGGAGAACTGAAAGGAAATGCTTCTTTTATCTATTTCACACTGAAGGGATCTTCCAGGGGTTAAACTGTACATAAACAAGAGTGCATAATCCAGACCTTCTGGGACCCCGACATGAGTTGGACCAGGTAGTTTATGGGTAGGAAGGAAAAGATCCAACCCACAGAGCAGCCCTTCTGACCATTGCCACCCATATCCTGCACATGCCCTCAGAAGAACAGCATAAAGAAGTATCATTTTCAAGCTTCCCCTTCCCCCAAAGTGGATTTGAGCTCCAGACTTCCTCCTAGATCGTGTTTCTGCTTCTTTTCCTATAACCTCCTGTCACTGAGGATCTACCAGACACTTGTGTTGTACTAATGAGAAGAAAGACAATGATGGGAATGAAGACATGACCACCCTTCCCCGCCCCCCGCCAAGAAACTCATGGTGTCCCCTCAGGCAGTGCCCTTACTTCCTAGGCCAGATGGACCAGGGGAAAGCAGTGATCTTTGGTGGATTGATTGGGAAGCTACTGAAGATTCAGCAAAACAGTCCTTATTTGCAGGGACCCCCTTCCAAGGCCTTCCACTTGATTTCGTATTAATGATTTTGAATTATTTTTCTCAGAGAGGTCCCCCAAATTCTATAAGCGTCTGGCCTTATAAAACCTGGATCTGCTCCCTGGAAGGCAAATAACAGGATCAGAAATAACTTCCAGGGCTCCCCGGGGGCTGGAGAAGTCATGGTTAGATATTTGAATAAAAATGCAGAGAATCTGCAGGAACTTCAGGCTGAAACCAAGCCTTTTCTGCTGATGCCTGACTGCCAGGAAACAGAAAGCAGCCCATCTCCATCTGCTGGCAGCAGACCAGAGCTGCAGCACAGCGCCTTGACTGCAGACAGCAGGCTTTGTTTCCCTTTAAGTGAGTAAATAAAACCAATCAAGTGGCATCTCATAGAGTTAGGAACACAGCAGGATTAAGGAGCACGGAGCACTCCTCTCACAACAAAATCATCACCTCCATTTTGAGTAACCTCTTTCCAGCCCCTGTTCACAGGTACTCAGTTTTACATGGGTAGAATGCTGTCCAGACAACCCTGCTTTGTAGAAGGCATTTTTTTCACTGATCATAAGCATTTTACATGCTTCTTAATTGTCTTCACAGTCAGTTGTTTCAATTGCCGCATCAGTGATGGGCCCTGAGTGATTTGGCAGCCCTATGCTGTTAACTTCCATATACCATTTTTACAAATGATGCTGCCGTGGCCACTTCTGAGGAAAAAACTTTGTCTTTCAACAGGGATGATTCTGAGGGAACTGCAGTGATTGAGGGAACAAATCCCATTCCATAGCCCGGCTGAGGGGAAGCAAGAGTTCAAAGGACAAGGAGGCCTGGCCTAGACTCAGAGCTCAGCACATGTAGCCTGGATGGAAAAATGAATGAAGAAGGGGAGGAGTGAGCCTGTCAGTCAGCAAATTACAGGCAAAGCAACCCCCAGGGCGTTTTTCCCATTTGCACAATCCCTGGACCATTCTGACCACATTCTCATCAACACAGACAACCATCATTCAGAGAATTTCCACCAGGAGTATTTTGCCATTCTGCTCACAAATCTCGCCTTTAACAATTTACATACTCAGTCAAATGGAGAATCTAGTGAATTATTTATAGCAATTTCACTTCACATACTGAAAGGGCATTCTACATTAATCAATTACAAATCATAATAAATGGCTCTCTAAAAACTGTACACACAGAATGCAGAAATCTCCAAGCCCTTTTCCCAGGCACACCCATGTCCAGTGCACAGGCCTCCAGGCCATGGATGCTGGCTAAGGGATCTGGCAGAACACACCACGCAGTGGACACAGCATCAGGGGACCTGCTTTTCTTCCTGTTCCTACCATGGCTTTGCTCTATGACCCTGGATGAGTCACAGCCACCTCTCTGTTCGCTTACTTCAAACATAAGCAGTAACACAGCTTGCTTTCTGCTGTGCTTAGTCGCTCATTTGTGTCCAACTCTTTTTGACCCCATGGACTGTAGCCCACCAGGCTCCTCTATCCACGGGGATTCTCCAGGCAAGAATACTGGAGTGGGTTGCCATGCCTTCCTCCAGGGGATCTTCCCAACTCAGGGATTGAACCCAGGTCTCCCGAATTGCAGGCAGATTCTTTACCATATGAACCACCAGGGAAACCCTTGCTTTCTGAGACCCTTCTAAAACTAGAGTTCTATAATTTATTAGATCAGATAGCATCTTGGACCTTGCTGAGATTACCAGGCCTAAGAAAGTCCTGGGGCCTCTCCTTCCTGGGTGCCTTCACACTAGGCAACAGGGTGGGAAGAGCAAGGCCAGCAAGGACCCCACTTCAGCCCACCTCGTTGAGCCGGGGTTGGGACAGCCAAGCTCAAAAATCAAAACTCAGCCCTTGGAGAACTCTGGAGACAGGAGGCAGGATGTTTGTCCCCAAGATGCTCAGAGTCTAGTGAAGAGTTGGGCCCCCAGCAGTTTTGAATGTCCAAAAGGACTTGCTGAGTTCTTCAAGAGAGTTCCAAAAAGCACAAGGTGAACTTAGTTTAGATGGGATAAGGAGGTGGTGAGAGATGGTGCCAGGAAAGGTATCCTGAGGAAATGTCACCTGCAACCTTGTAGACAAGTGAGATTCTGATGGAAAGCAGTGAGAAGGGCATGGGGGCGCTCCTGTCAGGAAGCTCCACCCCCAGCCTGCACAGGCTCTTGGGCTGGCGAGAGTCCTCAGTTGCTGGGAAAGGAACAGATAAGGCCTGGTCCTGTTGGAGGTGGAGGCCAGCTGCTGACCATGGCTTCCTGCATCCCCAGGTCATCCCAGACTCCGAAGGCCATCACAGGGTTGCACCAAGAGGGGTGTGCATGGGGATATGGTCAAGAGCCTCTATCTGGTTTTGTTGGCTTGAAGAAGATCTTGGTGAAATCATGAGGTCTCCTGAGAGCAGGCAGAGCTGGGGTGGTCCCCAGAAGGCATGGGGGGGAATTCCTCCACCCTGACTGTGCTCACCACGTGGCAGCTCTTCACTCGGTGCCCCTGCTGCCAGGCCTGATGCTTCCCATAGGGTCAGCTGGGCGGGGAGCAGCCTGCCTCATCCGCCTACAACAGGAAGAGGTGAAGGGATTCATCTTACTCTGGTTCTGAATGACTGGGGTATCTGCCGACAGTGTTGTGTTGAGAAGGACTCTGAGACAGCATCTGAACCCTGTATGAATATGTCTTCCCTGGAGAGATGAAGCTTTCAAGACCTGTGGAAGGGCGAGGGGAGGGATTGCTAACAGCATCAGAAACTAAACACCCACTGTGTGCCAGGCACTGTAACCACTCTCCTTCACAACCCACTGTGCACTTGTACATGACCACACACACACACACACACACACACACACACACACACACACACACACACACACACACCTCCTTTAGGGAAGAGCTAACATATTAGGGCACTTCAGCGGGCCGGCTCCTGGACATGCTTTCTTTTTAATTAACGTATAGTGGGTTTACAATGTTGTGTTAATTTCTGCTATACGGTAAAGTGATCGCATCAATTGCCACACACCTGGCAACCCCTGGGCAGAACTGGAATGACACCGAATTCAAATACTAGACCAAGGAACAAGGCCCTGTGTGGGGCTCTCAGGAGACAGGAGCAACACATACCCTCAAAGGGGATTCCGATCTTCAGGAACGGCAGGACCATTGGAGATCGTCCGGGCTGTATCGTAGGCTGTGGAGGGTTTGTGTCTTGGGACTGTCCTAACAAAGTCCCACAAATTCAGTGGCTGAAACAATGGAAATGTCTCAGTTCTGGGTGCAAGAAGTCTAAGATCAAGGTGTCAGCAAGGATCATCGTGGTCTGTGCTCTCATCTTCACATCCCATCTTCCTACTTGCAAGCCTATCTCCATGTTCAAATTCCCCTTCTTGTTAGGACACCGGTCATACTGGCTTAGAGACCACTCTGATGCCTTCATCTGAACTTGATCACAACTACAAGGATTTTAATTCCAAATAAGGTCACATTCTGAGATATTGGGGGTTAGGACTCTAACATATGAATTGACGGAGGACACAATGCAAACCCTAGTAGCAAGTATAGCCAGAGGTCAGAGGTAAGCAATGAGCAGTGAAGTTATATGAACCCCAAAGGCTTTCTGAAGGAGAACTGGCAGCCCAAAGAGAAGGGACTTACCCACAGTCACATAGTGCCTTAGAGACAGACCTAGAACTCGCTCCCCAGTTTCCACCATTTTATAAGAACTCTGCTCATGCCAACGGCCAAGTCCAGTGTTTTTTCTACCAATTCCCTTCCATCCAGCATGTCAGCTTGCTGATCTTGGTAACCTTTATCCCCTCACCAGCTGGGCACTGGGTGCTATTGTCAGGGGCCTCCTAGAGACCCACCTTACTCCAAACAAGAGGTTCTTGGTGTTGGGGGTGGCATTTCCAGTGTTGTATTGAAGAACAAGCTTCATGCAATTACTGAGTCACCACCTATTCTGTCCAGTGTTACTTCCTACTTTTTGGCAGCCTGCCCTTGGAAACCTGTCACCCCACAGCTCACTCCTGTTTCTGCTTGGCTGGGAGGCAGACTGGACAACAGACTTCAAGTCCAGACTATGACATGGAAGCCATAAAAGGGACTTCTGAATGCAGTCATGTCCAGCAGAGCATGAACTTGGCTAGAACCATTCCAATTATTGGGGTGCAGGGGCGGGGCAGGTATAGGGGTGGGGTGAGAGGTGTTTGCCATTTTCTTCTTCTTGGTTGGCTACTGCACAGGTGACAGCATAGCTGAGTTTGGAACCCTAAAAGGTGAGTGAGGAGGGGTCCATGGAGGCCAGTGTCCCAGCCCTTTAAGTGCTGAGAGTTGGCACATGGCAGAGGACCAGGGTTGCTTGTCACCCAGGAGAAGGGGCCCTCAGATGCCTGGTGCTCACAGTAGTCCCAAGGGAACAGCATATTCTGCAGAGGTGTGTCCTCTTCCCTGAGGGATTCATCGACTCTGTGCCAGGATACTTATCAGTGAGCCATTTGACGAAAAGGCAACCTTTGTAAATGTTCCCTCAGCAAGACCCACGACACACAATTTGTCTGGGGACACTTGCATTTGTCACCTCTCTAACTGCCAACTGTTATTAAAGGCATTAGAATAGGCCTAGAGTAACTATTGCACCATTAACAGAGATGGCTTTTAAGTTGTCCTGGAATAAAAGAAATGGGTAGGCCCTTCAAATGCTTGAGGTCAAGCACCTAAGTGAGTCACTGTCCCATTTTTGAAAGTATCTACCAATTTGCATATAAGAGATTTCACGCTATAAAGGGAATTGAAAAGGGAACATGGGAATAATGTTTATCTTAACTTTCTCAGCCACAAAAATGTTTTAAAGAACTGAGATGTCGTGCTAGCACAAGGCATTTTTATAAGCTACCCATTTACATTGGCTTTTAAATAATGCCTCTGCTAGATTCATCATCAGAAATTCCTCACGGTCATCCTTATTTTAAGGTCTAACCAGAAAATGCAGTTGACTACAATTCATTGACTGGCATTCTATTGACATGTATTGAGCTGTATGGTCCCACACTGAATACTTTAATATTTTATCTCCTATGCTCTTGGCAACAATCCAGTGAGTAAGATATTTATACCATTTTACAACTGTAGCAACTGAGACTCAGAGAAGCAAAGTAAACTCGCCCTGGGTCACACAGCCAGTGAGAGAGAGCACCAGGATTTGAACTGATGTCTGTGCTCTTTGGGGCATCTATCTGTCCAATAATCGACTAATAGTAGCCATCTGGCTCCATATAGACCACCCTGAGGAACTACTTGGCCAGGGCTCCTTTCCCCTTTGGAGGATGAGGGACTAGTCTTCATAGTCATGTAAATTGGGAAACGCCTCTCCTGTTTCATCTCACATCTTACCTCATTGACAAGCCAGCCCAGCACTTCCACCCGAGGAGACATGCAGGGAGGGAATGTTCATTCATGAGGATGAGTCTGCATCACCCTGCAAATGGAGCCAGGGGATTCCTGGGCATCCCCTGGCTCCATAATTCATCCTCTTCTCTGGATTAACACCTTGGGGCACTTCCTATCTGAGAGCTCATAATCCAATGAACGAATAACTGGGAATGAAAAAATGAATGAATGGGCCTGCTCCTGGATTCCCCACTCCACCACCTCCCCCCCCACCCCGACCCCGGCTTCCTATCCTTGGAAGTAAGTTTCCAGGGCTCTCACATGCTTCCCAGCCCATAGCGGCCAGCCCAAGTTTGCACAATAAAGAGGTAAGGACAAAGGCATCCTGGAAATAGAGAAAAACAAGGAAAATGAAAAGAACTGCCTTAAGACAGGCTGAGTTTTGCCTTTGAATCAAGACCCCAAGTTTCGCATCAAGGCCCTTTCTGGTCCTCTCAGAGACGGTGGTTTTCTAGATGTGTGAGTACACAAAACCTTCCCTCTGGATGTAGAAATAATCTACAGGAAAATTTCCCTTGCCTGCACACAGCTAAGAAACAACATAATGGGTGATGGAGGTAGGGTGCTGCAGGGTGGGGGATGGGAGGGGGGTTGGTCTCTGACAGCAAGGACTTGGGTGTGACCTATAAATGAGCATAAAGAAAGTTTTATGATTGAGTCAAAGTCTATTGAAGGAGCAGCTAGAGCCCCCAGCCCCGTGACCCATTACAGAAACAGACGGGGTTGGAATGGATGTGCTGCATTGATGAATTCACTCATTACAACTTGCATCCTGACTCGGATGCAGATCTCAGATTCTCGTCTCTCCCTGTGGGTAGGAAACATTTCTGGAAGAAATGGAAAACATCTGGGGAAAAACGCAGCCTAGCAGTGAACCTCAGATGCCATCTACCAGATTGGCTCCTGAGATACATTTTCTTTGGAAGAACAATATGCCCTTAACGCAATTAGTTCATGATATGGCAAGCCAACAAAGAAACTAAAAGGCATAGGTATCTCTCTAAGTTCTAAGTGGCTTTGTGTGCACCAGGTTAACTTTCCACTAAGATTTTAGGAGTGTGACATCGGAGCCTATGAATTTAGATAGCTCATTGGTTGTGGGACACTAACCACGCACCGGTATCAAGTATGTTTTCAGATCCCTCCAACATGGGGAGATTTCAGGTAAGGTACCACATGCTACCACTGACTGCAGACTCGGAGGCAGCTCTGAATTTCTATTATGACCTTCACCATAACTTTCAGACTTCATTAATTTGGGTAGAATTATGCTTTGGCTTTGGTTTTTTTTAAAGGTTGTGTGTGACAAAAAAATTATGCTTTCAATTTGTAAAACCAAATATCTACGTGGGACCTGTCACGGCCAGCGTGAGCTGCAGATAGTCACAGTGATGGGGTTAATTGCCATTTTAAAATAATTCACTGCATCCAGATTGATTCTTCTGTTTTTTGTCTTTACACAACATTGCTGTGTCTCACTCTAATTATTCAATTCTAAGTTCATACTTCTGAAGCAGGAGACTGGAGTCAGAGGAAATGGTGTTTGATTTGTTGCCATGGAAACGTCTTGCTGTAGATGGACTCTAATCCCATGACAACTCTCTCTTTTAAGAACCATTTTTTTCTGACATAATAAAAATCTGATCAAGGTCAGATTTAATAACCATCTCAATTCCCAGACTTTCCCCTGTATATGGTGTCAGGGAGTCATTTTTGACAAAGATGCTTAAAAGAACTTTTCCTGGCTTGCTGTATAAAATTATTGTTTATGCCTCTCAATGCATATACCTGGCTCCATGTCACATTAATTTGCAGGCATACCTTTTGTGATTGCATAATTTCTGCATTAAATGAAAGTTACTTGTAATTGTTTGCACTGCGTTGGCAGATGTTAACATTTTGTGGTGCATTGTTCTTGCTAATACATACATTAGGGGTATCAATAAAGCTTATCGTTTGCCAACAAATGGTGTTTACAGTATTAACAAATGCCACGACCATTTATCTTTCAGTTTGCACTGTAATAATTTTCAGAACTGATTATCATGCAAAGGAGGAGTTCGGTGAAACAGGAACTGTGCAATGCCAAGCTGAAATGAAATAGTACATATTGGAGAAAGGTAAATGAAAAGCATCTGCCATGTGACCTTAAGCAAAGTCCCTCCTCTCCTTGGGCTCTGTTGGTCTCACCTGTACAGTGAGGGCTGAGACCACATGGTCTCCAATGATCCCCGGCATGTGGCAGCTCCCTGCTCTACACCAGTCATGCCCAATAGGGGTTGTAGGCTCCTGGGCTCCTGCCTGGCCCCTCCTCTTGAGGATTTCACAGAGTCCTAAGCCAATAATCAGCTCTCCTAGTTGCCACACATATGGTACTTGGCCAATCCCAAATGCCTTTAATTGGCTTAATTGTAGTCTTATGCACATCCTGCAAAGGGGGAGGGCAGGAATTTTTAACTCCAGTTTAGTGGTGAGGTGCCCGAGACTCAGAGAGGTTAAGCTACCTTCGCTCGATCACATAGCTTCTCTGTAGCAGAAACAGGTCTCAGATCCCTGTTACTGAACACTGCCAAGGGGTCGGGTTAGTGAAACATCTAGGAATCCAGAGGCGTCCAACCCCTTTCACTTCAGAATTCTGAATCCCAGTTCTGTGTCTTTCCGCTGATGTGTCCTTGGGGGTAATTATTTCACCACTCTCTATCTCAGTTTACTTATCTGCAAGAAGGGGAAGCTAACATGACTACTTAACCGAGCTGTAGAGAAAACCGAACAAGATCATCCACATCAAGAGCTGAGCTCAAAGGCCAGCGCACGGTAGTTGCTCACTATGTCGGTGATGATCAGCATCATCCAGATAGAGCCAGCACCATACCTCGCTTTTGCCTTTCTTTCACCCTTTCAGTAGTCTCTTGAGATCTGGGGGCTTTCTCTTCCTTTCCCAGGCTTTGGTGCACCCATCATTCCCAATGACTACAAATCTTACAGGAAAACACCAAACATAAAATAAACCAGATGCCTCCGTGCTTAAATCATTCCGCTCCTTGACAGTTGTTCTGTAAACAGGGTTCTGATCTCCCTTTAGACATAAAGGCCTCATGATTTGTGTGACAAATGTAGCAGATGCAAATATTTTTCTTGCCTACTTTCCCGCTTTCCTTCCACCCATCATCAATGCTTGTTTCACAGAAATCTGCGAAGGTGGCATTCTCAAGAGTGAGAGTCATCTCAAGGCCAGATCAGCCGAGAGCCCATTCATTTGGACAGGGGGCTTTTCTCCCAGAAGACTTTACTCATTCTTCAGTTTAACAAATGTCTGAATGTTCTGGCCTGGTGCAAGGCATGGAGAAGCACAGAGGGAAGAGGACAACTTTTCATTGCTTGGGAAGACATGGAGTCATTGCTTTGCCTCCCAGA
This sequence comes from Okapia johnstoni, assembly GCA_024291935.2. Lineage (NCBI taxonomy): Eukaryota > Metazoa > Chordata > Mammalia > Artiodactyla > Giraffidae > Okapia > Okapia johnstoni. The sequence goes on from CM044305.1 coordinate 112,087,554, forward strand.
GTGTGGCTCTGGGGCCTCTGTGAACTGCCCATATGACACTCTTCCTCCAGTTTCCTGTCCAATGCCCTCTCCAGTATACCCAAACTCAAAAATAAATGGATTGGACTACCCTCCTCCACTGTTGGTGAGAATGTAGATGGGTGCAGCCATTATGGAGAACAGTATGGAGGTTCCTTAAAAAAAATAAAAATAGAACTACCATGTGACCCAGAAATCCCACTCCTGGGCATATATCTGGAAAATATGAAAACTCTAATTTGAAAAGATACATGCATCCCAGTGTTCATAGCAGCACTATTTACAATAGTCAAGACATGGAAGCAACCTAAAAGTCCATTGGCAGATGAATGGATATGTGTATATATATATATATATATATATATATATACATATATATATATATATATATATATACACACACACATATATGCACGCGCGCGCGCACACGCACACACACACACACACACACACGTGATGGAGTATTACTCAGCCATAAAAAAGAATGAAATAATGCCACTTGCAGCAAAATGGATGGGCCTGGAGATTATCATACTAACGGAAGTAAGTCAGACAGAGAAAGATAAATATTATATGATATCACTTATATGTGGAAACTAAAAAAAAGATATGATGAACTTATTTACAAAACAGAAATAGACTCACAGACATAGAAAACAAACTCATGTTTACTGAAGGGGAAGGGGTAAGAAGGGATAAATCAGAAGCTTGGGATTAGCAGACACACACTATTATATGTAAAAACAGATAACAAGGTCCTACTGTTTAGCACAGAGAACTATATTCAATATTTTGTAATAACCCATAATGGAAAAGAATCTAAAAAAGAATGGATACATACACATATATGGATAACTGAATCACTTTGCTGTACACAGGAAACTAAGAGAACTTTGTAAATCAACTATACTTCAATTAAAAAGGAAAATTTTAAAAAGAAAATAGATTGGACTAGATGGTTTTCAATTACCCTTCCTGTGTCACCAGCATGGATACAAGTCTGGCTGGCAGGACTGTGATAAATTGTCCTCAGAAGACTCAAGAAAGGACAAATATGGAGTCACTTTTAGCCACTATTCTCATAAAAGTCACTTTTCTTCTTTAAAAGGAATCAGTGAAGACATATGGTAAACACAGAGTAAAACGTAGTACACACCCAGGGCCTGGGCTATTGCTCTCTGAACATTAGTGCAGAGAATAGCCTGAGATGCAGGCAAGGTATGAAGTGGTTGCACCATGCCTTCCTCTTGAATGAGTTTTGAAATAACTGAGTGAAAGGTGTGACAGAAGGCTCTCATAGTAATAGTATGGAAGAGGAGTCAAATGAAGAGACCAGACTTCCCACCTCCCAGTCAACCATCCCTCATGAATTATCCAGTCTGATTTGAGGGCAAGTGCAAGTTTACAAAATATTTTCAAAGTAGGACTACTTCCCTAATATCATCTAAGTTAGCCATCTCTCCCTTTCCTCTGCCACTGCCATAAATCAAACACTCACCACTTCTGTACTGGTCACCATACCAATCTCCTAGATGATCTCCCTGTGTTCTGTCACTCTTCTTCCAACCAGGGACATCTGGCTAAAACACAAATGTATCAAAAATAAAATGTAGACCTTATTATGTCCATGCCCTGCTTAAAGAAGCTAAGACAGCTCAGGATCAGAAAGTAATGCTCAAAATTCTCTAAGCGAGGTTTCAACAGTATGTGAACCAAGAACTTCCAGATGTTCAAGTTGGATTTAGAAAAGGCAGAGGCACCAGAGATCAAATTGCCAACATCCGTTGGATTATCAAAAAATCAAGAAAGTTCCAGAAAAACATCAATTTATGCTTTACTGACTGTGCCAAATCCTTTGACAGTGTGGATCACAACAAACTGGAAAAATTCTTAGAGATGGGAATACCAGACCACCTGACCTGCCTCCAAGAAATCTGTATGCAGGTCAAGAAGCAACAGTTAGAGCTGGACATGGAACAACAGACTGCTTTGAAATTGGAAAAGGAGTACGTCAAGGCTGTCTGTTGTCACCCTGCTTATATGCAGAGTACATCATGCAAAATCCCGGGCGGGATGAAGCACAAGCTGAAATCAAGATTGCCGGGAGAAATATCAATAACCTCAGATATGCAGATGACACCACACTTATGGCAGAAAGCAAAGAGGAACTGAAGAACCTCTTGATGAAAGAGGAGAGTGAAAAAGCTGGCTTAAAACTCAACATTCAAAAAATGAAGATCATGGCATCCAGTCTCATCACTTCATGGCAAATAGATGGGGAAACAATGAAAACAGTGACAGACTTTATTTTCTTGGGCTCCAAAATCACTGCAGATGGTGACTGTAGCCATGAAATTAAAAGATGCTTGCTCCTTGGAAGAAAAGCTATGACCAACCTAGACAGCATATTAAAAAGCAGAGACATTACTTTGCTTACAAAGGGCCATCTAGTCAAAGCTATGGTTTTTCCAGTAGTCATGTATGGATTTGATACCTAGACTGTAAAGAAAACTGAGCACTGAAGAACTGATGCTTTTGAACTGTGGTGTTGGAGAAGACTCTTGAGAGTCCCTTTAACTGCAAAGAGATGAAACCAGTCAATCCAAAAGGAAATCAGTCCTGATTATTCATTGGAAGGACTGATGCTGAAGCTGAAACTCCAATACTTTGGCCACTTGATGCAAAAACTGACTCCTTGGAAAAGACCCTGATGCTGGCAAAGATTGAAGGCAGGAGGACAAAGGGATGATAAAAGATGAGATGGTTGGACGGCATCACTGACTCGATGGACATGAGTTGAGCAAGCTCCAGGAGTTGGTGATGGACAGGGAAGCCTGGCGTGCTGCAGTCCATGGGGTCGCAAAGAGTCAGACATGACTGAGAGACTGAACTGAACTGCTTGAAGTCCTCCCTCAACCCTACAGTCTTCAAAAGAAAGCCTAATGTCTTCCACAGGGCCCACTAGGCCCACCTGATCTGGTCCAACCAATCTGTTACAACTCAACTCTTGTCTTCTCCCATATGCCAAGTCATATCACTGTCTGGTTCATTCATCAATCACTTCACTTCACTCTTTCTCTGCTGACCCCCACCCACATCCTTAACCAAGGGGTTCACTGACAGTCATTGAATATCCTCTGTGGTAGATTTTCTGAAAAAAAAAAAAAAAAGGTTGCAAATCATTTCTCTCATTTCTGTAAACCTATGCCCCTCCTCCCATCAACAGATCAAGTTGATTTGCCCCATTCCTTGTGCCTGGAATAGCCCTCTGACTTGTTTTTGCCTAATAGAATGTGGTAAAAGTGACACTGACTTCTGAGCTTAGGCCCAGAAGTTTTCATTCACAGAACATGCTCAGCGCCATGTTAGGACACTTGATATAAATGACTGAGGAGCAACAGAACACGTGAAGAGGCCCAGGGACCAGTCACAATATTCGCCCCAACATCATGGCCAGCCCCTGGCCCATCTACCAGTTAAATCCAACCCCATGAGGGATTCCAAGGAAGATCTGCAAAAAAAATCACACGGTCAGCTCACAGAGCTGTGAGAGATAATACACCATGGTCATATGAAGCCACTAAGTTGTGGGGAACTTGGTGACTCAGTGCTGGATAACTAATTTCCAGGGTGAAAATTGTGATCTGGATCCCATCTTTTAAAAGCCTACCACTTTAGACTGTTATGTGGCAGGCTGGTGGAGAGGAGAGTTTGGGGGAGAAGGGATACATGTATATGTATGGCTTAGTCCCTTCGCTGTTCTCCTGAAACTATCACAGCATTGTTAATCGGCTATTCCCCAATACAAAATAAAAAGTTACATAGATAAATCAGAAATTGACTAAAAATAGATAAATAAATACAAAACATACAGTCTAGTCCCTTTGACCTCACTCACACACGAATAGCAATTAAAAGGAGAGGAGATTGTCTCTAATTATAAGGGCAGATGGTGTTGAGGAAAGTGCCAGAATCTGAGTTCACATCCCAGCCTGACTGAGTAATCCTTGGAAATTCATCCTCCCACTCTGTGTCTATGTTCTTCCAAGGACATGAAGGGGTTGCCCTCAAGCTCTGAGGGACATGGCAGCCCTGAGTCCACCCATGTGTGAAGTGCTCTTGGTGGACCATCTAATGGTGATGGGAGAGTGACATGGAAAGAGCTTGTGGAAAGAAATCCAAAAATACTCAGCCTGTGAGCAAATACTTCACCAGCAGGCACCCTAGTGTTGGACACAGTACCCAAAGTGGACAGCAGAAGCACAGCAATCAATGCCCACAAGCCCTCTTGTGATTGGCCTGCCACAGCTATGATCGGGGCAGGGAAGGGGCTATGGAGAACAGAAATCATTCAGATCCTACCACTTACACCTCCTTTGTGACCTTTAGAAAACACATATCACCTCCCTGGGCCCCAGGCCCCTTAACTGTACAATGGGCAAGAAGCTGACAGCCCTGCCTCCCTCATGGGGACATGGGCAGATCCAGGGAGAGTGAAGGGCTCCATCCATTGTGCATGCAGGCAGGTGGTACCCCTGGTGACTCAGCAAGGACTGAGTAGTCTGAGCAGGTTCCCCAGAGAAGGTGACACATAGATGAAAGGTTGGCAAGGATTCTGCAAGGTCAGAAGGAAAATAAAGGAGCTTCCATGGGTTGAAAATCTCAGTGACAGCCACAGAGACAAGCCTGTCCCAGGATGAGCCGCACAGCAGGGGCTGACTCTATGGCCGAGAGAACCACAGTCCTTTCCCCATTATTTGTCCCAAGTATCAATGCAGACTCAAGAGCAGATCATCAGACACCCAGCACCAGAAAGAAAATGAAGAATGGAAACGGGCTCCTCGATCCTGAAGTGCCGTCAACGGTCTGGTGACCAAAGCCATCATTTTTATCTTTTACTGCTCCAGCTTCTACATCCCAGTCTAACTATTTTGTAAGAAAACATGTCAAATAATTTATGACAAGAACCAAGAAAAGAAAAGAAAGATGCCGCAGGTACATTCGAGCCACTGCTGTGACAAAACACAGGCAGATTGGTTTGGGCAAATATTGGGAGATGTGTCACCATGTCCCAGTGAACACTGGGAAAACACCCTGCTGCCAGGAAGGTTGGTGTGGGAGGTGAGGACACAGAGCAGGGGTGACAGAAAGCCCTGTAACCCAAACCCCAGCTAAGTTCACCAGCCAGTGCTCAGTGTTGTCTCCCCACCAGCGTGCTCTCCATCCTCCTCCGGGAAAGCTGGGCCAGGAGCCAGGAGATCCTGCCTGGAGTCCCTGATTTCCTCCAACAAGCTGAGTGATCCTGAACGGAGGACTGGACCACTCCAATTCTCACTTTCTTCATCTGTAAGATGGGGGAGCCCACCACCCACCCCCCGCCCAGCTCAAGTGAGAGAGGAGAAGGCACTATAATTTGAAAGCTGTAAAAATGTGAGACAAACAGAAGTGATTTTTATTATTAAATCAGGCCTTGGAATTTACACATTCATGGCCTGCTCTCAACGTTGAAAACAGAGCTCAAAGGTCAAGTCCAATTCATTAAAGCCTAATTAGAAGACAAATTGTCTTTCCTCTGAACACGGGCTACAGAATCCAGTAGCTTAAGCAATAAGGATGCTTTATTTGAAACTCTTTGTGTTAACTCAAAGCTGCCAGGATCTGTGGAGCCTTCAGTTCAACATGGATGAGAAAGTGAGGCCACACAGAAACATGAGACAGAGCTTGGGGGCTGGCACTGCCGGAGGCCTGATGCCCTAGGCCAGGGCTCCCTTGAGGACTGCAGTTTTCTCTAATTGGGAAGAAGTCAAGACAGTTCTAAACAAAGACTTTGAAGGACCCAAAGGGAGCGTGTGGGTTGGCAGAGACAGGAGGCAAACAGAAACAGCAGACCAACAACAAAGCAGCAGAAGTAGGGAGATATGGGCCTGAGTCTGGCCTGCCTGCAGCACACACAGCATGCAGAGGAGCTGATCAGATGTGGCCTGGCCCCGGAAGCTGCGAAGATGAGACTAGGAACCTGGCCTTCAGTCGGTCCTCAGCACAGAGCTGTAGACAGCCATGCACTGTCAGCAATGACTCCATGGACTCTGATTTTCTTCTGCTGGCTACAGTGACTTCAAAGCCTTCCTGTTTCCCTGTCCTGACCTCAACCAGTCTTCCTTTACTTCCAGAATCATCTGTTGAGCACTCTGATAGCATTTGGGTACATCAATTTAGTTAGGCTCAAGTGTAGTCCCCAGTTAGTCAATCAAACACTAATATAGGTGCAACCGTGAAGGGGATTTTCAGATGTGATTAAATTCCATAATGAGTAGATGTAAATTAACCCAAGGGAGATTATGCTAGGTGGGCCTGACCTAATCTGGTAAGCTCTTAAAGGAAGATTTACGCCTTCCCTGAGGCAGAGACATCAAACAGCTCCTATTCACAGGGCTTCAACCTGCCCAGGATTGTCCCCCTTGACTGCAGCCTGAGGATAACTAGCTTCAGCCAGGGCCTGTGTAGCCCCAGCTGGCTTGTGATTTCCCCTTCCTGACTGCCTGCCCTACAGACCTGCTTAACCAGCCTGGACAACCACATAAGTCAATTCCCTGTATATTACTGTATATAATATATTAATATATAGTATAGTTGTGAGATACACACACACACACACACACACACACATCTTACTTAGCTTCTGCTTCTCTAGTTGAATCCTGATGATAGCAGCTACCCAGTACCAAATTCTGCAGGGCATTGAGGGTACAATGGTGAATAAAACACAGCCCTTGTCCCCAAGAAACTCAAGATGCATTCAATATGAGACAGGCAAATCAGCTAGCATTTTTCAAGATGGCAGATCTATCCAATGTGTATCAACTTTCAGTTATGCTAGATGAATACATTCTGGGGCTCTGCTGTACAATATTGTGCCTATAGGTAACAATACTGTATTGTGAACCGAGAATTTTGTTAGAAGGGTAGATCTCATGTTAAAGGTTCTTTGTTGTTCATTTGCTCAGTCTTGTCTGACTCTGCAACCCATAAACTGCAGCGTGCCACACTTCCCTATCCTTCACTATCTCTTGGAGTTTGCTCAAACTCATGTCCATTTAGTTGGTGATGCCATCCAACCATCTCATCCTCTGCTGCCCCCTTCTCCTCCTATCTTCAGTCTTTCCCTGCATCAGGGTCTTTTCCAACGAATCAGCTCTTTGTATCAGGTGGCCAAAGTATTGGAACTTCAGCTTCAGCATCAGTCCGAAAGACAGCAGTAGCTCAGCACTGGAAAAGAGTGGCATATGGGACCACAAACAAAGAACAATGAAGCAAGAATGAGGAGGTGAGAGATGTTTTAAGAAGTATGATGAAAAATTTGAAACCTGAGGGCTAAGGATTTTGCCATGTGGATGGGGAGAAGTAGGAGCTGTCAGACAGAGGAAGCTCTGTGGTCAAGACAGTAGCTAGTACTGTCTCATATATTTGAAAGTTGCTAAATGAGTAGATCTTCAATGTTCTCATTGCAAAAAAAAAATGGTAATGATGGGATGTGATGTCACTGAGTTACCAGAAGTATGTAATATCTAAGTATATCAAATCAACCCATTCTATATTTCAAATATACCCAATATATGTCAACTATATCTCAATAAAGCTGGGAAAAGGAATGAGAACCACTTCCCAAAGTCTGAACTAGATCAAATGGAAAGAGTCCTATCTGGTCGACATGTGACAGGATGTTATACGATGGAAAAACCCTGGGGACAGGAAGTGTATGGATGAGTACAGGCCAAAGGAAGAGCATGTCTGATACTAATCCAGGAGTTAAAGAAAAAAATGCAAGGGGAAAAAAAAGATCTGGCTTCATTAAGAGGACAGTACTACAGTACGGAAGTTCAGTTCAGTTCAGTTGCTCAGTCGTGTTCGACTCTTTTCTACCCCATGAACCGCAGCACGCTAGGCCTCCCGGTCCATCATCAACTCCCTGAGTCCACCCAAACCAATGTCCATCGAATCGGTGATGCCATCCAGCCATCTCATCCTCTGTTGTCCCTTTCTCCTCCTGCCCTCAATCTTTCCCAGCATCAGGGTCTTTTCCAATGAGTCAGCCCTTCGCATCAGGTGGCCAAAGTATTGGAGTTTCAGCTTCAACATCAGTCCTTCCAATGAACACCCAGGACTGATCTCCTTTAGGATGGACTGGTTGGATCTCCTTGCAGTCCAAGGGACTCTTCTCCAACACCACAGTTCAAAATCATCAATTCTTTGGCGCTCAGCTTTCTTTATAGTCCAACTCTCACTTCCATACATGACTACTGGAAAAACCGTAGCCTTGGCTAGACGGACTTTTGTTGGCAAAGTAATGTCTCTGCTTTTTAATATGCTATCTAGGTTGGTCATAACCTTCCTTCCAAGGAGCAAGTGTCTTTTATTTATTTATTTATTTTTAATTTATTTAAATTTATTTATTTTTAACTGGAAGATCATTGCTCACAATATTGTGTTGGTTTCCATCATACATCAACATGAATTAGCCATAGAGTATGCGTACGTCCCCTCCCTCTTTTTTTTTTTTTCGCATCTATTTTTTTTTTTTATTTTAGTTGGGGGCTAATTACTTTACAATATTGTAGTGGGTTTTGCCATACACTGACATGAATCAGCCATGGGTTTACATGTGTTCCCCATCCTGAAACCCCCTCCCACCTCCCTCCCCATCCCATCCCTCTGGGTCATCCCATTGCCCCAGCCCTGAGCATTTGTCTCGTGCATCGAACCTGGAATGGTGTTCTGTTTCACATATGATAATATACATGTTTCGATGCTATTCTCCCAGAATGTCCCACCCTCACCTTCTCCCTCAGAGTCCATAAGACTGTTTTGTGCATCTGTGTCTCTTATTTTGTCTCGCATATAGGGTTATTGTTACCATCTTTCAAATTCCGTATATATGCATTAGTATACTGTATTGGTGTTTTTCTTTCTGGCTTACCTCACTCTGTATAATGGGCTCCAGTCTCATCCATCTCAATAGAACTGATTCAAATGTATTCTTTTTAATGGCTGAGTAATATTCCATTGTGTATATGTACCACGGCTTCCTTATCCATTCGTCTGATGATGGACATCTAGGTTGCTTCCATGTCCTGGCTATTATAAACAGTGCGGTGATGAACATTGGAATACACGTGTCTCTTTCAATTCTGGTTTCCTTGGTGTGTATGCCCAGCAGTGGGATTGCTGGGTCATATGGCAGTTCTATTCCCAGTTTTTTAAGGAATCTCCACACTGTTCTCCATAGTGGCTGTACTAGTTTGCATTCCCACCAACAGTGTAAGAGGGTTCCCTTTTCTCCACACCCTCTCCAGCATTTATTGCTTGTAGACTGTTGGATAGCAACCATTCTGACTGGCGTGAAATGGTACCTCATTGTGGTTTTGATTTGCATTTCTCTAATAATGAGTGATGTTGAGCATCTTTTCATGTGTTTGTTAGCCATCTGTATGTCTTCTTTGGAGAAATGTGAGTAAGTGTCTTTTAATTTCATGGCTGCAGCCACCATCTGCACTGATTTGGAGCCCAGAAAAATAAAGTCAGCCACTGTTTCCACTGTTTCCCCATCTATCTGCCATGAAGTGATGGGACCAGATGCCATGATCTTAGTTTTCTGAATGTTGAGCTTTAAGTCAACTTTTGCACTCTCCTCCTTCACTCTCATCAAGAGGCTCTTTAGTTCTTCATTTTCTGCCATAAGGGTGGTGTCATCTGCATATCTGAGATTATTGATATTTCTCCCAGCAATCTTGATTCCAGCTTGTGCTTCATCCAGCCCAGCGTTTCTCATGATGTACTCTGCATGTAAGTTAAATAAGCAGGGTGACAATATACAGCCTTGGCGTACTCCTTTTCCTATTTGGAAGCAGTCTGTTGTTCCATGTCCAGTTCTAACTGTTGCTTCTTAACGTGCATACAGGTTTCTCAAGAGGCAGGTCAGGTGGTCTGGTATTCCCATCTCTTGAAGAATTTTCCACAGTTTACTGTGATCCACAAAGTCAAAGGCTTTGGCATAGTCAATAAGGCAGAAGTGCATGTTTTTCTGGTATTCTCTTGCTTTTTCGATGATCCAGCGGATGTTGGAAATTTGATCCCTGGTTCCTCTGCCTTTTCTAAAACCAGCTTGAACAACTGGAATTTCACACTTCACATATTGCTGAAGCCTGGCTTGGAGAATTTTGAGCATTACTTTACTAGCGTGTGCTGCTGCTGCTAAGTTGCTTCAGTTGTGTCCGACTCTGTGCAAGCCCAGAGACGGCAGCCCACCAGGCTCCGCCGTCCTCAGGATTCTCCAGGCAAGAATACTGGAGTGGGTTACCATTTCCTTCTCCAGTGCATGAAAGGGAAAAGTCTAGCATGTGAGATGAGCGCAATTGTGCAGTAGTTTGAGCATTCTTTGGCATTGCCTTTCTTTGGGATTTGAATGAAAACTGACCTTTTCCAGTCCTGTGGCCACTGCTGAGCTTTCCAAATTTGCTGGCATGTTGAGTGCAGCACTTTCACAGCGTTATCTTTCAGGATTTGAAATAGCTCAACTGGAATTCCATCACCTCCACTAGCTTTGTTCGTAGTGATGCTTCCTAAGGCCCACTTGACTTCACATTCCAGGATGTCTGGTTCTAGGTGAGTGATCACACCATTGTGGTTGTCTGGGTTGTGAAGAACTTTTTTGTACAATTCTTCTGTGTATTCTTGCCACCTCTTCTTAATATTTTCTGCTTCTGTTATGTCCCTACCATTTCTGTCCTTTATTGAGCCCATCTTTACATGAAATGTTCCCTTGGTATCTCTAATTTTCTTGAAAAGATCTCTAGTCTTTCCCATTCTTTTGTTTTCCTCTATTTCTTTGCATTGATCGCTGAGGAAGGCTTTCTTATCTCTCCTTGCTATTCTTTGGAACTCTGCATTCAAATGGGTATATCTTTCCTTTTCTCCTTGCTTTTTGCTTCCCATCTTTTCACAGTACTTTTACACAGTACTGCAGTACTACAAAAAAAATTCAACCCAAAAGATCTAATAATGCTAGTGGAAGTGGTTTAAAAGTGCTTGACACTGCTCTACAGAACAAAATTGACGAGCTATTGATCCCTGCAGGAAATGACTAAGTACCCCAAGCAGCTCTCCCCAGGAAGATTTCTCTGAAAAATAGGGAAACCAACCAGTCTTGTTCATGGTGGGTCAATCCCGCTGACGCGAGTGACATTTAGCTGTTGACATTTTAGAGTCTGAGATCACACTTAGCAACAGAAAATTGCACTGGCAAAAACTACTGACATAATGGTGGTGCTACACCTGTGATTCCTTTTGTTTTCCTGCCTAAATCTCCAAGGCTAAGCCTCCTGTCATCCACATGACCCCAACTCATGCCAGTCACTAGAACTCTAAGGATAAAGCAGTGACAATCCCCACCCTCAAGGAACATTCCCTTGGTACCTGAGGGAACAAAAGCAAAGAAAACACTGGGAGAAAACTCTGTGTGGGGCTCCAAGGGAGTCGGTTCTACTGAAGATGCACCATTCCCAGGTGGGGTGGCCATTGACCAGGTGGAAAACCATCAGAGAAGGGAGGGTAGCTCCAGGCAGAAGAGGTCATGGGAGGAAAGACTCAGAGCTGGAAAACTCTTGAAGTAGGAGTGTGTTCTACTAGCTGGAGTACTGAGTGAGAGAGGCCAAGGTTGAACCATTCAAGGTCCATCTGCATCATGTTAAAGAGATTAGAGTTGATCCTATAAGTATCTCTTCTCACTTAGGAACTTCTAAGAAAACGACTCAACTCCCTTGAGCCAAAATCAAGGCCAAGGGTGGCAAAGCCAGGCTGGAGACACTGAAGAACTTTTGTGGGGTTTTTGGTGGTAGAGGCCATGTCTGCCAGGCCCCAAAGTGATATTTAAAATCTTAATAGGCATTTCAGCTCCAAGTATTTTCCATTCAAACCTTTAGATGTGATGAGTGATATTAAATTAATTTTTTTTTCAATCTGCCTTCTTCACAAAGCCTAAAAGAGTATTTCATGTGAGACTGCCCTGACACAACAGGGACACGCCACTGTAATTCATCTCAACCACAGACAAGCCTGACCCTCAATGTCATGAGCTTCTCACTTTTAATTTTCCTACTGTTGCCTGACAGGATATAGGACAAAGGCCTGCCCTGTGACCTCCCTTGGCAGCAGCCTCAGTGTGCAAGAAACTGGCTTGGCTCGCTGCTCCCAGGAGCTGTGGGGAAAAGAGGTGAAGAAGATTAGGCTTTCCCAAAGTAGACTTGTTGGCCTCCATAGTCATGTGAACCAATTCCTTATAACAAACCTCCTCGTATAGATACACACACATGCAATTGGTGCTTTTCCTCTGGAGAACCCTGATTAATACACAAGGCTACCCCCACATGGTGGGAGTAGGAACACTGGGGGAGGTGTGACCAGAACTCCAACCCTGCACTGCAGTAAAGAGGTACTCCTCCCACTCCCTGCCAGGATTCTCACTTCCTCTGGGCAGGAATCAGCCCCACCCCCTATGCCAGGTGCCGAGTGGTATTATCACCTTCCTTCCCCACCCAACCAGAGGTGAATTAGTGAAGACCAAGTGGAGAACATGAACTTCCACCTTCACCCAGTAGTAAGAAGAACCCCCACCCAGGGGAAGGAGAGGGTGGGACAAATACAGAGATTAGCATTGAAACATATATATTACCATATGTAAAATAGACAGTTGGTGAGTATTTTCTGTATGACGCAGGGAGCTCACACCCAGTGCTCTGTGACAACCTAGAGGGGTGGGATGGGGTGAGAGGGAGGTTCAGGAAGGAAGGGACATATGTATACCAATGACTGATTCATGTTGACATATGACAGAAACCAACACAACAGTGTAAAGTAATTATCCTCCAATTAAAAAGAAATGCATTTAAAAAAAGAACCCCCACCCACCCTGGGTGTCAAAAAAGACCCAACGGTAAACTGAGAATTCTACCCTCATCTAGCAGTAATGATGTGATGACTCTGTTCCCAATGAAGCTGAAATTCGATTGAGTAAGCCTGTTGTGGATAATAGTATGGGTGCAACAACTCCAAAACTACTTGTAGTGCATTAATCAAATGGGTAAATATCTTGACATTGTCGGAAACCACAGTTCTCACTTTGGAAGAAAAGAGATACAAATATGGAGAGATTGGATTGAAATTCAAGGTATCAGGATCAAGTTGCAACTTCAAATTAGATGGTGGGGTCAGGGGTGCAAAGGGCATGTGTACTTCCTAGAAGCATGGCTGTCCTAGTAGCAGGGAGTTCACCTAGGCCCCAGACATTGTTTTAAATCCCCCCATTCAAAGGTATCACAGCTGCTTGGAAAAATGGCACATTCCAGGCTGGGGCAGGATATGGTTTATCTGTTGAGTGAGCCACTCAACTGCAGTCAGAAGCCTGCTGGCACTCTCTATGGTGACATGCTGGAGCTGAAGGATCCTAGGCTAAAGGGCAAAGGAGAACCAGCCACTTGGGATTCTCCTGAGCCTGCATGTGGCAAGGCATCTTAGCCACACTCTCTTGGTATTCTGTTGTCTTTAAGACTGCAGGCTGCCTCAGCTGTGCCACAAGAAACTGTGGGAAGAGGTTTGTGTCCTCATCTTAGCTGGACATAGTTTAGGGGACATCCAAACCAGGGCACTCTCAGGAGTATCTTTGGTGACCCTGTCTTTGACGAGAGTGTATCTTTCTAGAACCCTTGGTTTCTTTCTGGGAGACTCAGATTGCTCTTACAATAGGAAAGGATGGTCTACAACAAGCTGTTGAGAGGTCTAACATAGTCTGATGTATTGTTATCAATTTTGGCTCCTGGCCACTTTCATGTTGGGAAGTGGTTCTCACACTTTTACCCAGTGGGAGCTTGGAGAAGGAAAATCAGTCCAGAGTCAAGCTTTCTCAGCATCATGTATGACAAGTATGCTGAGAGGAGGGGACCATGGCTGCTCTGTTGGTATTGAGGGGGATCGGGATGTCGGCTCTAACCTGAAGTACGGCTAGGATTCTCAGCTAGCCAATCCTTCCTTCAGCATCTACTTTTTACTGAGCATCTATTTGATGTCAGTTCAAAAAATACTGAGCAGCTATTTTGTACTGGGAACTGGAGGCCAAATACAAGGAAAAGGTGCTCTGTCTCAGCCAGCTCAAGCTGTCACAACAAAATACCATAAACCATTTTCTCACAGTTCTAGAAGCTGGAAGTCCAAGATCAGGAGGCTAGCACAGTCCAGTTCTGATAAGCGTCCTCTTCCTGGCTTATAGACAAGTGTCATCTCACAGGGTACACATGTTACCTGTCCTCAATGTGTACGTGTGGAAAGAGAGAGCAAGCTCTTTGGTGTCGCTCCTTGTAAGGGCACTAACCCCATCATGAGGGCCCCACCTTCAGGACCTCATCTAAACCTAATTACCTCCTCTATGCAGTCTCTCCAAATACCATCACTTTAGGGGTTAGGGCTTCAACATATGAATTGAGGCGGGGGGAGGGGGCACATTCAGTCCATAACATGCCCTGTCCTCAAGGAGTTCACAGTCTTTGGCCAGAGATAGAGAACTGAATCAACAAGTACAACATGGCATGGAGCATTCTGTATAAAGGCAGGGTCAAAATGCACAGTTACACTGAGGGACCACTTTTCACCTCCTGATGGGCAGAAATCCCAGAAAAGACAGACATCAAGCAAATAACACCACCAAGATAGGCATAATTACAAACTGTGAGAAATTCTGAGAGGGGGAGCCAAGATGCTCTTCCAGAAGGAATAGCTCTGGGGCCAGAAGATAAGCTGAGTTCAGTTGGGACGTGTTGAGTTAGAGGAGCCTATGAGGTAGTATCTGCACTTTGTATTATAGAATGGATTTTTATTAGGAATCAAACCCCAAAATAAGGAGGTTTTTTCCTGTGTCTCCCAACCCCCTTGGCACTGGCAACATAAGTAACAGAACCAAGAATTGCAAAGGACACAAAATGCCCTTGGGCAACTGTGAATCAATACAATGAATTTTATGGCTAATGAATCAGGGCTATACCCACGGATTCTCTTCAGAAATAAGGACTACTGGAGTTCCAAGGGTCTCAGAGATTGCCTACTAAAGCCTCTTCATTTTATGGCTGATAAATCCTCAGCACAGAGAGCAAGTTCCCTTAGCTGGTTTCTGAGATGTCATACACTTGGCCTCAGCTACTGTGTGATGTTGAAGAGGTGCCTGAGTTCTCTGTGCTTGAGTTTCCTCAGTAATCAAGTAGGAGTGGTGACAGCATCTACTCCATAGGCATGCTGTGCCACCTCTGCAGATCCTTTTGCTGGCACCAGGATCTGTGTCCTCCAGCTGAAGTGCTCCCTTAAAGTCAGCCTCCTTGATGAATAGCCCTGTAGGAAGAGGTGATGGGGCTCTTTGCCTGTCTGCTGGCAGTTTTAGAGTCACAGCTTCCTGCACAGAGATCTGGGCTGTGGGGAAAATGCCCAAACATCCATACCCATACAGTGTGGATTACAAATCTAATCCATGGCAACAACAGTAATAGCTAGCCCATGCTGAGCATCCACCATCCCAGACATTGTGTGAGGGACATTACTCATGATGGCTAGCCATCAAATCAGCCTTGCAAAATATATAGAACCATCCCTATCTTACAGAAGAATCTGAAGCAAATGAGAAACTAAATACTCTGACAAATATGACAAGACTGTATATCCTTCATATACAAAAAGCTCTCATAAATCAATAAGAAAAAAATCACAAAAGAGACAAATGACACAAAAAGACAATGACAACATATACATTATACAATAAACGTTAAAGTGCTCAATAAGACTTGAAATCAGAGAAATGCAAAATGACAATGAGACACCAATTTTTCTTTTCTGTTTATCACAATGGCAAAGATTTTAAGCATGAGAATACACACAATTGACAGAGGGGCAGGGATAAATGTATTGCGATGATAATGTCAAACTACTAACCAGTAAGACTTCTCTGAATGGCAATTTGACAAGTGATGTAAAAAGTCTTAAAAATCTATACTGTTTGAGTCAATATTTCTACTTATTTCTAAGATGTATCCCATGGGAATAACTAGAAAAATGCACCCATTTATACAAGCATGTATATATCTGTATGTCCACAGAATAATACTGAAAGAACACAGACAAATATGGTAACAAAGGGACCTCAGGGAGTTAGGGTTACTGTTGATTTAATGTTTTCCTTATTTTATTGTGTTTTCCAAATTTTATTCGGTGACTTTATAATCAGAAATATATGCATTCTACCAAAGGGAAGCTGTAAGTTATTCTAAGTAAGTTCCTATCTCCTGACCTGGCAACTGACCAAGGTAGAGAGGAAACAGTTGTAGTCTGTCAATCCTTGAGGTAGTTCTCTCAAAAGACTAGAAATGACACCAAAAGAATAGAAAAGGCAAAATTTGCTCCCAATTTTCCTAAAAGAATAAGTGGCCAATTCTATACATCACAGTGCATTTGAGTGTACTGTGCACTCACAATTATAATGAATTATAACCTACGCACCCACAATTGTAATGAATTCTACCATGTTAGTTAAGGAAAAACTGGAACGAAATTTTTGGTCAACCCCATATGTTGAAAAGTAAAAGGACACATGCTCATTTGAAAGGAAGAATTGCTAAACTGAAACTCTGAAGAAGAAGCTTAATCAAGTTAGTGCAAAGTTCTGCACTTAGGTCCAGAAAGTCCATGTTTTTAGGGGAAGATCTAAATTCATGGTATGCATGAAGATTACACAGGTCAAATGGAAGGGACGAGTCCTCACTCCCTGCACAAGTGTTCCTGCCTTTTCCCACCCCCCTACATTTACTTCTGGCATAGGCCTGGTTGGTGGGACTCCGCACCCTGCCCTCCTCTCCATTAGGCCTGCCCTCTTTTCCTACAGGCCCACCCCCACCCCCACAGACATTCAGCCAGTGGCCCATTTAGGCCAATAACCAAGGATACCAGGCAGCATGCATTCTCTCCAGGATATTGGCAATCCCTCACATTGGTATTCTGCAACCCATCATAGTCCCTGATCAATAGTGGTCTGGCCAAGAGAGCACAGATGCGGCAGTGCAGCCACAGAGAGCTGGAAAGGCCATTAGGTGGAGTGATATTCCAGAAGGGTGTGTGTACTGTTCTGTCCCCTATTATCCTGCTTGCTTGTACCTCTTAGGCTCTTGACAATTTATGGTACAGCAAAAATCCCATTAGAACAGGCTATAGGAGGTGTTCAAATTGTGTCACTGTACTGGAATCTGGATTGTGGAAGGCAGTTCAGAATGAAAGAGCCACTGGCCAGGACTTCAGCAGTTTCCATTTGAGTGGAATTTCCCTTGCAATGTCCTTAAGGGAAGCCAGATCTGCCCAGTCTTGATGTTGCCTATGGAATGAAATGATAAATGCCTGGATAGAGATGGGAACTCTATTTTTTAAAAGCGAAATATTGTTGTATGAGTGTACAATTAGAGTGTGCTTTAGGTAGCTGAGGATGAACGATGGATGGGAATTTGGCTTCCCCAGCTTGGGTACCTGGGGCAGCCTGGTTATGTGCGTAGCCACAAGCAGGTGACTCTTAGGTGACACACATCGTGATGCTTAGCACTGGCTGGATACTGATATTTTGTGTATAAACAAGACGGCCTCTCCTCCACTAGTCTGAGGAATCTTTGATAATTCACATGTGAAATTAAAGGCATCTTATTCATTCCGTTATTTATTATTCTCTGTAAAATGAGTTAGGAATTTGTCCCCGTGAATAATGTTAGCCATAATAGTTAATTTACTCCTATTCATTGGCAGTAATAAAAATGTACAAGGGGAGGCAGAAACATTATTATTTCTTGCTTGAAGTGCAATTTCATGTGGTGAGAAAAACATGTTAATATGCTGCAAAGTGCTATAGGAATTTAGTTCTCAAAGGAATGGTGGTATTAAATGTATTCTGACAAGAAGGAGCCTCGGAAGGGAAACATTTATCTTCATAAAGTCATTAAATTTACTGAGCAGCATTGCATTCTTCCTGCAATCTGCTCACTCCATTAGAGGCAAAGCTGGGGAACTGACTCTCACAGGAGAGGCCCCCACATTTCTGAAAAGAGGAGGAATGGGGCTCTTCCCCTACAGGAATCGTTCCTCCCTCAAAATCAATGAACTCCAACCCAGACACACACATGGGTGCTCTGTTACCTCCTTCCAAAATAAATAAATGGGGTACTGACAAGTTTCTTCCTTTCCCCACAGTCAGATGATTCTGCATGGGACTAATGGCTGACAGATTTTGCAAACCCGCCTGGTCCATAACTGCAGGGGACTCAGGGTGAGGGGAGTCCCATCCAGCTGACGTGGACCCAAGGCAGCTCATGCAAGCCTGGATCTACACGATGGTATGAGCTGTTGTGTGAAGCAGTTTTCTGTATGTGTGTTTCTTAGTCAAGGGATCCTTATCCACCCAAAAATGTCGTAAATCCGCATTCTTGAAAATTTCTGAGGGGGAGAACTCGGGTTCCTTGGAGTTGCGAGTTTCTCTCATATTTCAATAGCTCTGTGTCTTTAATGGGCTTCCCTTGTGGCTCAGCTGATAAAGAATCCCCCTGCAATGTGGGAGACCTCAGTCTGATGCTTGGGTTGGGAAGATCCCCTGGAGAAGGGAACGGCTACCCACTCCAGTATTCTGGCCTGGAGAATTCCATGGACTGTATAGTCCATGTGGTCGCAAAGAGTCAGGAACTCAAATCACCATGAAATGCAAACAGACTTTAGAACCAAAGACATGCTGCCTACTTGGACACAGGGTAAGGAATGAAAGCAAACTGAACAGCTTTCAATACCCTAGAAGACATGTCTCGCCCACCAGATGCCTTATCTTCCTCAGTTCAGTTCAGTCACTCAGTCATGTCCGACTCTTTGTGATCCCATGGACTGCAGCACGTCAGGCTTCCATGTCCATTGCCAACTCCTGGAGCTTACTCAAACTCATGTCCATCGAGTCAATGATGCCATACAACCATCTTAACTTCTGTTGTCCCTGTCTCTTCTCACCTTCAATCTTTCCCAGCATCAGGGTCTTCTCAAATGAGTCAGTTCTTTGCATCAGGTGGCCAAAGTATTGAAGTTTCAGCTTTAGCATCAATCCTTACAATGAATATTCAGGACTGATTTCCTTTAGGATGGACTGGTTGGATCTCCTTGCAGTCCAAGGGACTCTCAAGAGTCTTCTCCAACACCACAGTAAAAAGCACCAATCCTTTGGCACTCTGCTTTCTGTATGGTCCAACACTCACATCCATACATGACTACTGGAAAAACCACAGCCTGGACTAGACAGACATTTGTTGGCAAAGTAATGTCTCTGCTTTTTAATATGCTGTCTAGGTTGACCATAACTTTTCTTCCAAGGAGCCAGCCTCTTTTAATTTCATGGCCGCAGTCACCATCTGCACTGATTTTGGAGACCAAAAACATAAAGTCTGTCACTGTTTCCATTGTTTCCCCATCTATTTGCCATGGAGTGATGGGATCAGATGCCATGATCCTAGTTTTCTGAATGTTGAATTTTAAGCCAACTTTTCCACTCTCTTCTTTTACTTTCATCAAGAAGCTCTTTAGTTCTTCTTTGCTTTCTGCCATAAGGGTGGTGTCATCTGCATATCTGAAGTTATATTGATACTTCTCCCGGCAATCTTGATTCCAGCTTGTGCTTCTTCCACTCCAGCATTTCTCATGATATACTCTGCATATAAGTTAAATAATTAGGGTGACAATACAGAGCCTTGATGTACTCCTTTCCCAATTTGGAACCAGTCTGTAGTTCCACGCCCAGTTCTAACTGTTGCTTCTTGACCTGCATACAGTTTTCTCAGGAGGTAGGTCAGGTGGTCTGGTATTCCCAGATCCTTAAGAATTTTCCACAGTTTGTTGTGATCCACACAGTCAAAGGCTTTTGTATAGTCAATAAAGCAGATGTAGATGTTTTTCTGGAACTGTCTTACTTTTTTGATGATCCAACAGATGTTAGCAATTTGATCTCTGGTTCCTCTGCCTTTCCTAAATCCAGCTTGAACATCTGGAATTTCACAGTTTACATACAGTTGAAGCCTGGCTTGGAGAATTTTGAGCATTACTTTGCTAGAGTGTGAGATGAGTGCAATTATGCAGTAGTTTGAGCATTCTTTGGCATTGCCTTTCTTTGGGATTGGAATGAAAACTGACCTTTTCCAGTCCCGTGGCCACTGTTGACTTTTCCAAATTTGCTGGCACATTGAGTGCAGCACTTTCACAGCATCATCTTTTAGGATTTGAAATAGCTCAACTGGTATTCCATCACCTCCACTAGCTTTGTTCATAGTGATGCTTCCTAAGGTCCACTTGACTTTGCATTCCAGGATATCTGGCTCTAAGTGAGTGATCAAACCATTGTGATTATATGGGTCATTAAGATCTTTTTTGTATAGTTCTTCTTTGTGTTCTTGCCACCTCTTCTTAATATCATCTGCGTCTGTTAGGTCCATACCATTTCTGTCCTTTATTGTGCCCATCTTTGCATGAAATGTTCCCTTGGTATCTCCAGTTTTCTTGAAGAGATCTCTTGTCTTTCCCTTTCTATTGTTTTCCTCTATTTCTTGGCATTGATCACTGAGGAAGTCTTTCTTATCTCTCCTTGCTATTCTTTGGAGCTCTGTACTCAAATTGGTATATCTTTCCTTTTCTCCTTTGTCTTTCCCATCTTTTCTTTTATCTTCCTAACATTCTGTAAATACCTGCTGTTCTAAGGATGAAGACATGCATCCTATCTGCCAACACATCGTAAGAAAGAAGGCAATCTCAGGTGTGCTTCAGAAGAGGACCAGGGTACAGGGCACAAGATGAAGATAGGAAATGAAGAAGAAGAACTGTGGATGGAGTTTTAAAATCCCAGTGCAAGTTTATCTGGAGAAGAAAATGGCTTTGACTGAACCAGGAGAGCTAAAGTGTCCTGCACACTATGTCACAAGCCACAGCTAGGGCTGTCTCAGGACAGATCCAGAAGAGCCAGGCCATTTATTTGGTGACATGAGAACAAGATCCAACAGTTGAGACTCTGTTACTGGTCCAGTGGTTAAGACTCTGTGCTTCCAATGCATGGGACACGGGTTTGATCCCTGGTTAAGGAACTAAGATCCTGGATGCTGCATGGTGCGGCCAAATAAAAACCCAAAACACGAAAAGAAAAGGCATCACAGTCAACTCCTTACAAAATAGAAAAAGAAAGAAAAATCATTGAGGGGAGCTAACTATAAGCTGTAAGAAGTCACAGACAATATTAGTTGCTCTAATAGTACCAACACCTCGCTCATAGGAGGCACTCCATAAATATTTGTTCAGGAAATGGATGGATGCATGCATGCATTGCTCAGTTGTGCTCTGGGGGGTGGCAGGGCTAGACGGAGACATTCCTAATCCGGCACTCCAAGTGACACTGGCCTGTCCAGTGAACACTGCCTTTTGTTAGCAGGATGAATTTTGAAATGTTTGACCAGGTTGATAGAATTTCCAGTGACCAGTTCCCAGGATTCTGACTCTGTTCAGAGAAAAGACTGATATTTGTTGAATATCCATCATGGGCTAATTATGTGAACTATGTTTTCACTGAATCCTGAGAACAGTTGATTTTGCAAGTGAAGAATCTCAGAAAGGTTAAGTAATTTGCCTAGGAGCACACAGCCAGTGACTGGTCCTGTTCTTGGTGCCAGGCTGACCAAGAAAGAAGACAAAGTGTCCTCTGTCTTCCCAGCCAATGCTCTATAGAGGGAGACTGTCATTACACAATTAATATTCCAATTAATGACATGGCTACCCTGGTGATCAGTGCGATGAAGCAGCAGCACTCTCTGCCAGGAGACCCAACAGCAGCCAAGACTAACCTCATCTCGGAGGAGGATCACACAGGCTTCCTGGACAAAGTGACATTTTAATAACACTTCTAAGGCTCGATGAGCGATAACTAGATAAAAAAGAGCAGAAGGGGTATTCAGGCAAAAAGGTCATGTGAGAAGGCAGGCCCAGAAGCAGAAAGGAAGACACATCTTCTGATGAATCCCAAGGCAGCCTGTGGGACTGGACAGCAGACAGTAAAGGGGGAATTGGCCCACTGTGAGAGGGCCAAAGGGGCCACTGTCAGAGGCAAAAGGGACCATGGCGGTGGTGTTGAGGATTTGAAGAGGTAGCCCAAGGATCATAGAAGGACACTGCAAGGTTTTAAACAAAGAGAAAGAGACCAATCAGATCTGCATTAAGAGGTCCCTGGAGCCACTAAATGGAGAACAGATTAAAAGTGATTAATGGAGCCAACTGGGAAACCAAGACTCTTGTCCTGAGGAGAGGAGACAATGATGGCTGGGCAGAGAGGAGGAAGGATGGTGGACAAGGGGAAAGTTATTTAGAGAACAGACTCTCCAGAGCTGAGTGGCGGATTGATTGCAGGAAACCAGGGAGACGGAGGTGTCGAGGATGACTCTCAGATTCTGGGTTGAGGACCTGAATGCAGGAGACCACTCTCCACTGAGATAGGGCTTGGGAGAGGGAGGAGGACCCTCTGACTGCCTGGCATCTATTTCTTCTCTATTCCAGCAGGAAATCCATTTCCACTCAAACATGGAGAGTACTCCCTCCCTGGCCTGGCGATTGGCAGCACTTTTTGAGGTGAAATGTCATTCTCATTCAGGAAGGCATCTGAACTGGTCAGTGGAAGCTCAAACAGCATCACATGAGAAGACCAGGGCCCCTCATGGTTGCAGACCAAGGGGTTATTCTTTAAAAAAAATGATGCTAATTGTGTTGTGGAAGCCTCCCCATCACTGCCGATAAGCAGCCCAAATCTCTTTGGTATCTTCATGGTTTCACAACCAGGTTTCCCAGCCTTGGCCTGCATGCCTCAGTTAATAGAGCTTGCAGAACAAGACACTGGTGATGCACCCAAGTGCTTGTCTTTGCTTAACACACTGTTCACTGATTCTTTTAAAGACCTTTGAAACATTCAAGTGCATACAAGCATTTTAGACTATCTGCCCTCTGTAACTGATCTGGCCAACTGCCAGCCCATCTGGAGGCCCACTAAGGAGAAAGTAGAAGAGGTTTCCAGAACCAGACTGTGCAAAGCTCAATGTTTAACCCAGTGACTCTGCGAGACGATCTATCAAGAGACAACAAGTTGAACAATCTTTGCCTGAACAGAATGATAGCCGGATGGCCCTTCAAAGAGGTACTTGTTCTAGAAAACAAGATCATTTGCTTTTAGTGCTATTTTATTCCACATTTCTTGTTGAGTCAAGAACACAATCTGACCTGAACCCAAGCTTAGATTGTACAGAACATCAGATTCCTACATACACTGTGTGTCTAAAGGCGATTCATTTAGTCAAGATACTTGACGTGAAAATGTAAAATTAAATGTTTAAAAGAGTCACTCATCATATCTGAGCAATAGGGCCATCATCCTGCAGGCCCTTCGTGTATTATGACATCACCCATCGCTTCCCACTCAGTACTCCACATCAGGCTCTGCACCCCATCTCTGCCTTGGGGCCCCAGTTTGGCAACCTTCTAGACTACCTTCTCTGGCTTTTTATTAGCTCCTTGTTCCTCCATGAGTTGAAATCAAGGCTTCCCCTCAATCCTCAGCTTCTTAGAACTCTTCCAGGTGGACCACACCCAAGTACAAGATCTCAGTAGCCCCACCAGTAGCCCCTGAGCCCAAGACTGCTTTAAGTAGTAGCAGGCACAGATATACATACGCATATATGTGAACCTGGGATCTCCACACACACCTCCCAATCACCTTGTGTGGAGACTACTGATGTCACCCGGGTTAATGTGCCCCAGGAAGGCAGAGCTGGTAGCACTACACAGTCACCAACCCAGAGGAGCTAGACCTAGATGGGCCTAAGGTACTGACCCACCATGACCACATATCCCAGGAGAAGTTTTAGGATCTGAAGAGGTAACAGCTCAGGACAGGATGGCTGAAGATCTCACTGATGCTGATGTGGGGCCAGAAGAGACAACCTTCTCTGAAGCAGTCCCTGGGCTAATGGCAATGCAACAACAAGGGTGTGGCAGACAAACTCTAAGGTAACCTCCAGTGCTTCTTCCAATTCCTAGTGTTCATATCTTTGCCTACTCTGCTCTCTCTGAGCATGGATACTACGTATGACTTACTTCCAACCTACAGAATATGGCAAAGGTAATCAGATGTCACCCCCACAATTATCTTGTTACATAAGATTCCAACTCACCAGACTGGAAGGAGGATTCTCCTTGATAAAAGAAAGTGAAAGTCTTAGTCACTCAGCTGTGTCTGACTCTGCAACCCCATGGACTATAACCCAATAGGCTCCTCTGCCCATGGGATTCTCCAGGCAAGAATACTGGAGTGGGTTGCCATTTATTTCTCCAGGGGATCTTCCCAACCCAGGGATCAAACCTGGGTCTCCTGCACTGCAGGCAGATTCTTCACCATCTGAGCCACCAGGGAAGCCCTGATAAAGGAAGCAGCCATGTTGAAGAAACCACATAGCAAGAACTTCAGGTGGCCTCTGGTTTATGGTCAGCAAAAAGCTCAGGCTCTCAGCTCAACAGCCATGAGGAAATTAATTCTGCCCACATCCTGATGTTTGGGAGCTGATTCTTTCCCAGTGAAGCCATTAAAAGAGCTCTCAGCCTTGACCTTGATCTCAGCCTGTGAGACTCTGATCAGAGGCTCCAACTAAACTGTGCCCAAACTCCTGATCCACAGAAACCAGGAGATAATAAATGTGTGTCAGTTTAAGCTGTTCAGTTTGTGGTCGCATGTTATACAGTAATGGAAACTCCATACATAAAGCTTATGGGAATCAAGGATTCCAGAATCAGTCAGGCCAAGCAGACCTAGGGCTGTGTGGGAGGGAGGAAGGGGTGCCAGGAGTAATGGTAGGTAGAAGGAAAGGCAGAGTTGGAAAGATCTCAAATATTAAAGCAAATCAAACATCCCTGTCTTGAACCCTGCCTCAAGCTTTAGTTCAAATATGCACACATCTGTACCCTCCAGCCTGGCCATTAAACCCAGAGAGCCTAAGCATCTCTTCTATGCCAGGCCCTTTCTTAGATCCAGCATGGAGATGATAGGAAAAAGTCAAGGTCACTGGCATTTAGGGGTTCTTGGCAAGGACTTGGATCTCTTTGGGAACTGACTAACTCAGAATGCTTATTTAAAACATGATTCCCCGGGCTCCATCCACAGAGATTCAGTTAGTAGGTCTTGGGCAAGGCCCAGATATTTGTATTAAAAAAAATATCTCAAGTGATTCTTCTGATGGTAGTCCAAGGACCACACTCTTAAGATTAAACACTGACATGTAGGACCAGTGCTAGGTTTTCAATAGAGGAATGACAAGATATGGCTTGCATATGAAGAGGCTCACCCTGGGCTGCTGCGTGCAGAATGAATTGATTGGGGGCAGGGATGGAAGCAGGGCGCCAGCAGGGGCTGTGGTCCAAAAGGAATGATATTGACTTGACCAGGGTAGGAACAGTGGGTTGGGAGAGAACTAGATGGATAGAGGTTATACTATGGAGGTGGAACCAACAGAACTCAGTGATGTGTTGAAGGAGAGGGAAGTATTGAGGATGCCACCATTATTTAGACCATCATGTTTGTGATTATTCAAGTGACATACCCATTGGAATTGTGGTCACTCTACAGTATAATACTCACAAAATGGAAGAAACAGATAAATACAAACTCAATCTTTTTCCCATCAAAATAATTAGGGTAACAAATTGGAACACACTGATTTCCTTAATTCAGTAGGTGTATCCATCATCATGAATGAATCAATGTTTTAAATATCATCCCCCAGACAAAGTAGCAAAAGTACCTGCTCTTTATGAAGCACATAACTCTTTCAAAGAAGTCAACTTTATTCAAATTGTTTCAAACTGTTCATAAAATGTTTCAAAACATAAAAATAATAATAAAATATCATAAAATAATAAGAAATCATAAAATTCTCAAGACTTCAAAACTAGATAAGGACCCTTCTTTTCTCTAGACAAGGAAGCAAGTACAGAAGAGAGGCATATAAATATATTATTGCCATAGAAACCTTTTCTGAGTAGGGCAGACTGATTTGGAGAAAGAAAATTAATTCCTGTTGGGTGTTTGTTTAATTTTTTAACTTTCTGTGTGTGTATGTTTAAATTTTTTCTCACTTTATCTAACAATGATCCTATGGAGTAGAGATCATTACCATCTCTATTCTACACTCAGGATTTGATAACAGTGGCAGAATTTCAAATAACTATTAACAAATGAAAACTTTTTTGCCTCACCTCTTCCATTCAAGAATATACCAATCAATTAAAGAGTCAAGTTTTAAAAGAAAGATATCAAACAGTCCATCAAAATGGGTAAATATTTACCAGCTCATAGGATGGAGATACTATAGATTTTATAAACATGAAAAAATGAAGCATAAACCAAAAACATTAATAAATTTGCCTACAGATATGTATTTAAAATCTCCATATAAAAATATCACCAGCAAAATTTAAGACACAAATGACAGAGGGTGAAAATATCTGTAGCCACTATAACACAGAGTCAATACCTTTCCACAATGTGGTGGTTGCTTTGGTGTCAGACTATTTCAGTTTGAATCCTGGCTCTGCCTTTTACTTCTTGTGTGACCTATGGCAAATTGTTAAAAGTTTCTGTTCCTATTTTCCTCATCTGTATAATGGGAATGATAAGAGTACCTACTTATTTATGAACCCTAAAAATGCTCATGACCTTTGCCACAGTCAGAGGTGACTTCTAGGAATCTAGTCTAAGGAAGCTATTAGATAAACAAATTAAAATGTGAAAAGAGCCTATACTCTCAACAACAGAAGATTAGATTGTGGTACCTCCATACAAAAGAATAGTACATTGCTGTCAGCAGATGAATGGATAAGGAAGCTGTGGTACATGTACACAATGGAATATTACTCAGCCATTAAAAAGAATACATTCAAATCAGTTCTAATGAGGTGGATGAAACTGGAGCCTATTATACAGAGTGAAGCAAGCCAGAAAGAAAAACACCGATACAGTATATATACTAACACATATATATGGTATTTAGTTAATCGGTAAAGATAACCCTGTATGCGAGACATCAAAAGAGACACAGATAAATAGAACAGTATTATGGACTCTATGGGAGAGGGCGAGGGCGGGATGATATGGGAGAATGGCATTGAAACATCTAAATTATCATATGTGAAACGAATCACCAGTTCAGGTTCGATACATGATACAGGGCGCTTGGAGCTGGTGCACCAGGATGACCCGGAGGGATGGGACGGGGAGGGACGTGGGAGGGGGGTTCTGGAAGGGGAAAACATGTACACCCATGGCTGATTCATGTCAATGTATGGCAAAACAAATACAATATTGTAAAGTTAAAAAATAGATAAACAAACTAATTTAAAAAATAAAAATAAAAATCACATTTAATCTCATGATATGTGAAGATGGTCAAAATATAGTTAGTCAAAGAAATGGTATACAAATCAATTGGATCCCATGCATATGTGTGCAGGTGGCTATGTGTCCAAAACATTCTGGAATAAAATGCACCATAATATTTCCTATGGTTATGTCTGAGTGATAAAATCATGAGTTGCTTTTCTTTCTTCTTCATACTTTATTAACACATTTTATCCAATGAGCGTGTATTTTTTAAATTAATTTTTTATTTTGCCATGCCAGGAGGCTTGCGGGATCTTAGTTCTCCGGCCAGGAATTGAACCCAGGGTCATGGCAGTGAAAGTGCCAAGTCCTAACCGCTAGACTGCCAGGGAATTCCCTGCATTGTTTAACAAGGAAAGAAAAGTTAAATGCATTTTGGGTTGGGTCTAGCACATTTGAAAATTTAAGAGAAATTCCAGGAACCCAGGAAAGATGAGAATCCATATATAAAGTTTCCCTCTTCTAGTGACATGATCATCAGAGGTTATGGAGGGAAAATCTGCCTTGACTCCTTGGTGATCACAACTTCTTTGCAGCCAGGAATGTAAAACGCAGGGACCATCCCAATACTACCCTGTCATATAGCAACCTTCTTACCTTCTACTCACTTCTTCCTTCTGCACACTCACGCCTTTTCCACCATGTTGGAGAAGAGGGTAGAGCCCTTTCCCCATCCATCTTAGGAGAGCTCTGAACTCAGAGGCTGAGAAGCTCATTCATGCCTTTGTGGTGAGAGGATTAAATGCGCTCTTCATTCTGCCATTGGGCTGGTGCCTGGGCCTGGAGTCTTAGCCATGAATGGTGTTAGTCCTCTGTGTGCTATATACATTTCCAGTGCTCATATCCAGAATGTTGTCCCTTACAGTACAAAGAACACTATGTTCCTATGGACTCTCTCAGCAAAGTGTTTGCCATTTGGCTACTTGGTAAGGACTCACACTCTATTTTCTATATTAACTAAATATTTTCATTCCCCCAAGGAGCCTTCTAGAAGAGGTGAGGCCTGTGACCAGACCGGGACTAGGGGGATATGAGTGATGCATCTAGTGCCTCTTTGAACTGTACACCCTGTGTGTTAGATTACTGAACCCTAGTCTGCACCCTAAATGAGGCTAACATTTATCCCTAATAAAATGTCCAAAGTCTTCAAGATATTAATAGAAAATCATTGATAGAAGAAAGCTTTTAATTTCTTTAAATCTTGGTCCATGAAACATCTTAGGCCAGAAGTTGAAAGCATTCATTCAACAAGATTTCCCTGGTGGTCCACTGGTTAAGATGCTACACGCCCATTGCAGGCGATCCTGATCAGGTAACTAAGATCCCACATATCATGTGGCGTGGCCAAAAAATTAAAACAACAACAACAAAAAACAATTTGACATGCCTTGTATGAGGTTCTAGGGACCCAGAGATTGACAGGATGTGGAAGGGGTGGGTGTGCACAGGGTCATTACAATGTGTTCACAAGGGCATATGTTTTGTTAAATTTGCAAGAGTAAGATTTTTCATGACAGCTGGTTAAGCCCACTGCTCTTTTCTCCTCTGACTTTCTTGTCACCTCCATTTCCCCTTGTGTCAGGTGGCATTGGAAAGGCCTCACACATTTTGGGGAGTTGACTTAGAGGAAGTTGACTTAGGATAGATCAATTTTGAGTTTAGTAAGATATATTTATGGGGTTTGCAGTTACTTCCATGATGAGTTACATTATCCCTAAATATTTCGCTGTAGGAATGACTTCTGGAATGTTTGTACCATCCACTAGGCTGACTCACCTGGAGCCATGACATAATGGTACGGAAGCCATGTTGTCTAGGCAGACATCCTATAGCAGTTGGTACCAAAAGTGGGCAGTAGTGGAAGACAATCAGGGCTATAATGCACCGAGTCAGAAGCTTAGTCTTTGGAAAATTCTTTTGAATCTCATGTACAGATTTAAAGAGAGCAAGAGAGATTTTCCTAAATTTGACAATAGAAACAATGCATAATTAGATGAACTACCAACAAAGAGTTGTGAAGCTGGGAGGGAAAAAAAGGTTTTTTAAACTAACAATGATAATAAAACAAATTCCAACCAATAATGATAGAGGAAATAAAAATGATCTTCCAAGTCTCTCCACAGAGAATACTATAAAATTGTCATATGCACAAGTGATTAAAGAACATGTCAGAAAGTTGCTTAATAAAAATATTGTGCTACTTTTCTGGATTTTATGATGTCTGTGGTATTTGTCAGCCTTCCAAATTTGTGATTTCTGTGATTTATTTTCCCTTTCTAAATAAACATTGACTTTCATACTGAATTTTGAATTTGTGATTTAGGTTGCTTTTCAGAAAGAGAGTCACACAAATTTGGTAAGCTTCAGGCCTTCCAAATCTGGATCTGCTTCTGGTAGGAGATGAAAGATCACAGAGATTTGTGGGTGTATTCATGATTTGTATAAGTCCTCCACAAAACATTTTTAATAATAAAAATTGAGTTAAGCATTAAATTCCTGTCTTGTCTCAGTTACCCACACCTGGGGAAAGGCTTGCTTGGTGCACCCACCAAGCAGAGTTGGACTTGCCGGCCTGTAAACCATGCAGCAAGGAGCAAATCGTCACCCCTGTGGGGAGTCACAACTTGCCCATCACTCAGAGCATTGTTTGTCAATTACACACAGAAAAAATTTCACCACCCTACACACTTCCTCTTGCATGTGGACTCAAAGTAAAAATATTTACTGAGCATGCAAGACTCCAGGTCACCTTGGGATCAAGCCAGGCAAGAGGGTCAGGAGAGATAGGGTAGTTGTGTGGTAGGAGTACCAGAGAGGAGAGGTGAAATCTAGAGAAAAGAAAAGTGAAAGTGAAGTCACTCAGTCGTGTCTGATTCTCTGTGACCCCATGGACTGTAGCCTACCAGGCTCCTGTGTCCATGGAATTTTCCAGGCAACTGTACTGGAGTGGGTTGCCATTTCCTTCTCCAGGAACCCGGTTCTCCCACATTGCAGGCAGATGCTTTAGCATCTGAGACACCAGGGAACCTGAAATCTAGGGAGCTCTGCTAACTTTTGGAAAATCAGGTGGGCAAAGGCCTAAGGGGAGGAAGTTCTCCCCTCACTAGGGGTTAAAATGGCTTCTCGCTAGGAGACAGAGGGGAGGAGGGCCCAGGAAAACCAAGTTCAGTCTTCACTCTTCATTGGGTGGCTGCTCACAACAGCCCACTGGAGCTGCAAGGGATGGCAAAATGTGGCCAACTGAGCTCCAGAGTGAGGGGCAGGGAGCATGGCAAGCCTGGAAGACTGGTGTGGTGGTACCCAAGACAGTCACTGGAAGCAGGTTGGAGCCTGGACTATCCCCGGCTTCCTGTGCCCCAGCTCCTCCCAGACCAAAGTTGCTCAGTTGTGTCTGACTCTTTGCAACCCTATGGACTGTAGCCCACCAGGCTCCTCTGTTCCATGAATTCTCCAGGCCAGAATACTGGAGTGGGTAGCCTTTCCCTTCTCCAGGGGATCTTCCCAACCCAGGGATCAAACCCAGGTCTCCTGCATTGCAGGTGGATTCTTTACCAACTGAGCCATAGGGAAGCCCTGTGAATAGATGCATAAATCAGGAACAATACTGTTCTTCAGGACAGCTTTGCCCGAGTAGGGAGGAGGGCAGCAGATAGGGGGTGAGGTTTGTTTTTAAAATAAGGATCTTTCTTTTTTTGGCACCTTTTTTTTTTAATTATTACAGGAAAATATCAACGTACATGCTAAGAAATTTTAACAACATACAAAAATTATAAATATAAACAGTAAAAACTTGTCAGCCTCTTTGTTGACCATA
Source organism: Okapia johnstoni (assembly GCA_024291935.2). Lineage (NCBI taxonomy): Eukaryota > Metazoa > Chordata > Mammalia > Artiodactyla > Giraffidae > Okapia > Okapia johnstoni. The sequence goes on from CM044305.1 coordinate 112,118,978, forward strand.
CTCTTGAGCTGTGGCTAGCCACCTACATTAAACAGCCACCTTTCCATTCTGGGCTGATCCAACCAGTCCATCCTAAAGGAAATCAGTCCTGAATATTCATTGGAAGGACTGATGCTGAAGCTGAAACTCCAATACTTTGGCCACCTGATGCGAAGAGCTGACTCATTTGAAAAGACCCTGATGCTGGGAAAGATTGAAGGCAGGAGGAGAAGGGGACGACAGAGGATGAGATGGCTGGATGGCATCACTGACTCAATGGACATGGTTTGAGTGGACTCCGGGAGTTGGTGATGGACAGGGAGGCCTGGCGTGCTGCAGTCCATGTTACAGTCCATGGGGTTGCAAAGAGTCAGACACGACTGAGTGACTGAACTGAACTGAACTGCTTCTGGCCCCATTTCCATTTAAAACCTGCTCAGGCCTGTTTCACCAATATTGAACAATCAATATGATAGGTAGAAAACCTCATTCCTACTAACACTTATCACCATTGCTAACCCTTCCTCTTTCTACCACAAGCCAAAAGTTCCCAACGGGGGGAAAACAAATCACACTTTTAACTCATTAAAGTTCAGGCCCCCAGGTACTCTTTTGAATTGTCTCATTTCACTGCTACTCAATTCAGTAGATTATATGTCAAGCCTTATCTTATTTATTCTCTTCATACGCAGTTAACAGTATTGATTATTTTCCTTTTAATCTTCATTTTCTCTTGGTTCCTCAACATTATTCTCATACAGTTTTAAATTTCATTTCCTGGATAATTTTTCTCTTTTGTGCAGTTCATTTACTTTTATTTCTTTTTAAACCTTTTTGGCTGTGCCACGTGGCATGCAAGTCTTAATTCCCTGGGCCAGAGTTCAAACTCCTGCACCTTGTATCAGTGGAAGCACATGTTTCTTACCCCTGGACCACCCCCCCCAGCCTGGGAAAAGTCATTGAATAATTTAATTTCCTTACTAAATTATTTGGGACATCTGTCCTTTGCCCTCTTTTCTTTTTCATGTGACATGGATCTGGACAAAGTAAATTATTATTTAACTACATCGTGGTACCAAAGATTTTGATGTTCAATTAGAACTCTGTACCTACCTGCAGTTTCGTTTTTTAATTAATGATCAAACACTCCAATTTTCTGATACCAACTGTGGTGTTCAGTTATTTAATTCAATTAAAAACTCCAAACTTGCTTGGAGTCAGTTACAAACCTTGGATTAAGGGCTTAATCTCACAAGACTTGGTCCCATTTCAGATTTCGGCTGCAAATGGGGTGCCCATGCTTACCACACTCTGCTTTGTGAATTATAAATTTAGAGAGTCTCATCGCCCCCTCTCCCGTACACCTGCCGCAATACATTAATTCACAAAACTAGGAAAGCATATATTTTCCATAACAATTTTATTACAAAGGATATAACTCAGAGACAACAAATGCAAGGTCTGGGTATTTAGAGATGAGAGGTGGAGGAGGGTTGGCCCAATGAACTTCCCCATGGGCCCCCCCCTCTCCAGCACATCAAGTTCACAACTTGAACTCTACCTTCAAACTCTGTCAGAGTTTTTACTTGGGGTTTCATCATGTAGAAACAAATGATTAAACTCATTTGTCACTGGTGATGTTTGAACTAAAACCTGTAATACCTCTCCATCCCTAGAGGTCAGCTGTTGGACCTGAAGTTCCAAAACTCTATCACCATAGTTGGTTCCCCAATTTAAAGATGATTTAGGGTCTTGCTGCTGCTGCTGCTGCTGCTAAGTCGCTTCAGTCGTGTCCAACTCTGTGCGACCCCATAGACGGCAGCCCACCAGGCTCCCCCATCCCTGGGATTCTCCAGGCAAGAATACTGGAGTGGGTTGCCATTTCCTTCTCCAATGCATGAAAGGACAAGTGAAAGTGCAGTCGCTCGCCGTGTCTGACTCCTAGCAACCCCACTGGACTGCAGCTATCAGTCCCCCATCCTGGGATTTCGCCAAGGCAAGAATATGGAGGGGGATGCATTTAGGGTCTATCACCTGAGTTAATACTTTCATAGCCTCATTGTATAAATTCTGTATGGTGAAAAGGGACTTAGTTATGAATAATCATAAGATACTCCATCAATCAGGGAATTTCCCTTTGTGTTGGGTATTAGACTTACTTAGGTCTTTTTCCTATTCTGGTTGTTTTACTGTCGCCTTTGAAAGTTCATTCCCCTTTTATTAACCTTTAATTGTTGGCAAATTTAAGATGTGCGTGGGCCATTCATTTCATTCCATGTTATTGAGTCTTTCAATAAAGTGTTATTTAACATCTACTATATATCAGGTTCTCTTCTGAGTGCTAGGCCTTAGCATCAGTGAAAAAAATATACAAAAATATTTTAAAGTATTTTATGGTGTTATTAATATGTTGCATTTCACACAGAAGATTTATGTTGTATGGTTCTCATGAAAAAATTGCTGGCTTGGTTTTTCTCAACATTGCCTTTTTGTTGTGTTCAAGTAGAAGGTGATCAGAATTAAGGTAAAAGGTAAAGTGAAAAAGGCTGAAGGGTAGTTAAACCAGAATGGGGATTGATTACAATTAAATAGGTTAGGTAAGGGTAAAAACTCCTAAAAAGATGATATTTTAACAAAGGACTTGATGAAAATGAAGGAGTAAACCTTTAGTGGGTTTTGGGGAGGATGACAAATGCAAAATGCTGAGGTGGGAGTAGGCTTGGTTTTTCAAGGCATGTCAAAGAGGTAATGTGGCTTACATTCAGGGTTAGGTGATAGTACTTAGAAAGAGCTAGTGAGGCTAGATGGCTAAATTACAAAATGAAACTCTGTTGGTCACTGTAAGGACTTTGGCTTTTTAAACTGAGTGTGTATGGGGCACCAATGGTAGGTTATGTGTAGAGCAGGGACATGATCTGTCTCTTACATGAGCTTGCTTAACAGTAATACTTTTTTCTGTTAGATAGAGAAGAGGCTGAAAGGGTGATTTGCTTTCCCTCTGCCCCCAAATCAATTTCTTTCTTTCACTTTGGGAAAGCAGTTTTCCAAAGAAAGCAAGTTTTCCACCATACAAACCAGAAGCCTGGATTGTAACAGAATCACTACTTCTCTACCATGCCTTACATCTATCAGGTACCACTTAACTCAGGGTGACAGTTAGTGAATTCTATTGCCGTAGTCTTAGATGAGGGGTGTTGTTGGCTTGGGACCAGGGTGGAAGTGGTTGAGGTAGTTATTCCAGATGTAAATTGCACATAATGGCAGTAGGGTCTGATGATTAAAAGTGGACTATAAGAGAAAGAAGACTGGGTGATACCCAAGCGGTTTTGGCCTGAGCAACTGGAAAGGTATAGAATTGCCACAGCTGAGACAGGGCGGTCAGTAAGAGGAACGGCTAGGGAAGAAGATCAGGAATTCAGTTTGGGTGTATTAGGTTTGAGATAGACAAAAAGGAATCGTGCATAGAATAGAGTGCATAGAAACAGAACCAAAACATTATGTGGGACACCTGATTTAACAATGATGGTGTCCCTGCAGGTCTGGCAGCGAAAATATGATCTTTTTTATCAAAGGGGTGCTGAGATCCATTGGATAGCTGATGGAAAAAATAAAAGAGCCTTAGACCCTATTATATCTCGGCACAATAATCAATTCCAGATGGTTTGATAGATATAAACATGAAAGGTAAAACAGTGAAACTTCTAGAGACAGTCTGGAAAGATCTTCATGACTGTTGTTGTTTAGTCACTCAGTTGTGTCCAACTCTTTATGACCCCATGGACTGTAGCCCGCCAGGCTCCTCTGTCCATGGGATTTTCAGGCAAGAATACTGGAGTAGGTTGCCATTTCCTCACTAGAATAACCCCAAACTACCCACGAGTATAGATAAACTGGAAGATATTCATGACCATAGAGGCAAATATTCCTTGACAAAATACAAAAATCACAAAAAAAAAAAAACCAATTAAAGAATATATTGATATGTTGAACGTCATTATAGTTGAGTATTTTATTAACTGAAAGATCAGTAGAAATAATGAAAAGGGCAAGCCTCAGTGGGGAAGGAGGTATTTTGCAATAAAAACACTTCTGATGAGGAATTTTAGTATGAAGAGCTCCTACACACCAAGAAGGACAGTCTAACCACACACACACACACACACCCCACAGCACCTCACACACTCAACCACCCTGCACACTTGGGACTCTACGAGATGCTGGTGTGCTCCACCTGATGTTCCATTCTCATCATCTTTGAAGTTCATTTTTGAATAATAGAGGTTACAGTTTTGATATGTTTTGTGGGAATTGTCTTTTGGAACACACTATTGTTTGTAGGGGGGTGTTATTTTACTCCTTAGTCTTTTTTTTTTATTATACATTAACAACTCATGATGCTTTCAACTAATTCTTTTTTGTTGCTGACTTTTATGTATTTTTCTTGGGACTTTAGAGTAAGGCAGGGACACTTTTATAATACTTCACGAGCTTCTTGTGCTTTGGTACATTATTAACATATGAAGCTAGCTTTCTGCGATTTGAAGTATCTGTTCTCTGGACTTTGATAAGGAACTTGCCTCTCTCTCTAGACCGTGCTCGATTCTGATTTCTACTCCCATGAATTTTCTCTCCAGCTGGGGCTCATCTTCTGGAGCGAAGCCCTGGGACATGAGTTCCGAGAGTTATAGGAGCCAGACTGCCCACAGCCCTCTCATTCCTTTAACGGGTGTCCCTTACACGCTCCATTTCACCTGTGTTCTATACCTGTTGCTACTTTGGAGTTTGTTTCATGTGTATCCAGCACTGCCCAATTTCTTCCTTGTTCTTATATTGATGCTGATAATGTGCAGCCACTGGTTATGATTTTGTCCCCACTTGCTTATCGGGGATTCACAGGGATAATTTATACTGAAGCTTTTATCGTGAATTTTCTTAGGTTATTTTTGCTTTCTAGTGCTTATCTGTTTTAATGTGAGGATTCAAAGAGATTGAAAAGCTATGAGACTGCACTATATTCCCAGGAATCTCCTCTGTGTGTACTTTATTGTATGATACTTTAAAAAAAGACCTTTAGTTTTCAGAGAAGTTTTAGATTCACTGACCATTTGAACCGAAACTACAGAGTTTACATACACTCCCTCTCCGCCAGTTTCTCCTACTCATTAACATCTTGCATTAGTTGGTACTTTTTGTTACAAGTGATGAACCAGTAGTAGTTAACATCAACCATAAATCACATAATTATACATTTGGGTTCATTCTTTATGTTGTGTAGTTCTGTGGGTTTTTGAAAAATGTATCGTGATGTATATTATGGATTTCTAAAAGAGTTAATAAAAATAACCCTCTGTTAGAAACAGCTTACCTCGTTTATGATACTGAGACTTAAGAAATGGATTTGTACATAAGTTTCATGGAGGGAATTCTATTGGTGATGGTGGTGGTTTAATCTTTAAATTCGTTGTCCAACTCTTGCAACCTCATGGACTGTAGCCAACCAGGCTCCTTGTCCACAGGATTTCCCAGGCAAGAAAAATACTGGAGTGGGTTGCATTTTCCTTCCAGGGGATCTTCCTAACCCAGGGACTGAACCCTCATCTCCCTTATTCTCCTGCATTGGCAGGAGGATTCTTTACCACTGAGTACCTAAGAAAAAAAAACCTATAGTACCACTGAGCACACACAAAGGAACATCACAGATTTGCTGACAGTTTTGACCAATATGGGCTTCCCTCTTGGCTCACACAGTAAAGAATCCTCCTGCAAAGCCAGGAGACTCAGGTTCAATCCCTGGGTCAGAAAGATCCCTGGAGGAGGGAATGGCTATCCTATCCAGTATTCTTGCTTGGAGAATCCCATGGACAGAGGAGCCTGGAGGGTACAGTCCATGGGGTTCGCAAAGAGTTGGACACAGCTGAAAGATGACACTTTCACCATTGGTTCAATATTTTCTCACCAAACTGCACATTAAACTTAATATCCAAAAATACGTTCCTATGGTGCTGTAACAAACAAAACAAACCATAGTTGGACCCTAACACATGATGTAAATTTAGTATTCTTGAGTTCTGGAGGTCAGAACTTTGAAATGGGGTCCTGGAGCTAAAATACGAGATGTAAGCAGGGCAGGAGGTTTAGGGGGAGAATCTGTTTCCTTGGCCTTTTCCAGATCTAGAGGGTGATGCATTCCTTGGTTTGGGCCCCCAGACAGCAACTGTATATCACTCAAAATTTCTCCAAGCCAGGCTCAATCAGCTTAATGAAAACGGTTAAACTTCCAGAATGTCAAGATGGATTTAGAAATGGCAGAGGAACCAGAGGATCAAATTGCCTATTCGCTAGATCATTGAAAAAGCAAGAGAGTCCATTAAACATCTCACTTTTGCTTTATCGACTATGCCAAAGCCTTTGATGTGTGGATCACAGCAAACTGCTGGAAAATCTTTAACAGAAATGGGAATACCAGACACCTGACCTGCCTCCCTGAAGAAATCTGTATGTGGGTCAAGAAGCATAACCAGTTAGAACTGGATATAGGAACAACAGACTTGTTCTTAAATAGGAAAAGGAGTACACCAAGGCTGTACACTGTCACCCTGCTTATTTAATTTATATATTAACTTATATGCAAGATTTATCAAGCAAAAATGCTGGGCTGGATGAAGCAACAAGCTGGATCAGATTGCCGGGTGAAATATCAATAATCTCTGATAGCAGTGACACCACCCTATATGGCAGAAAGTGAAGAAGAACTAAGAGCCTCTTGATGAAAGTGAAATAGGAGAGTTGAAAAAGTTGCTTAAAACTCAACATTCAAAAAACTAAGATCCATGGCATCAGTCCCATCATTCATGCAAACTAGATGGAAAAACAGTGGAAACAGTGGTGACTTATTTTTTTGGGTTTCCAAAAAATCTCTTCTGATGAGTGATTGCAGCCATGAATTAAAAGTCACTTGCTAATTAGAAGAAAAAAGCTATGACCAACCTAGACAACATATTAAAAAGCAGAGACATTACTTTGCCAACAAACGTCTGTCTAGTCAAAGCTATGGTTTTTCCAGTGGTTATATATGGATGTGAGAGTTGGACCATAAAGAAAGCTGAGCACCAAAGAATTGATGCTTTTGAACTGTGGTGTTGGAGAAGACTCTTGAGAGTCCCTTGGACTGAAAGGAGATCAAACCAGTCCATCTAAAGGAAATTCTGTACCTGATTTTTCAATTGGAAGGACTGATGTTGAAGCTGAAACTCCAATACTTTGGCCACCTGATTTGAAGAACGGATTCTTTGGGAAAAAATGAAAACCTGATGCTGGGAAAGTTGAAGTAGGAGAAGGGGATGACAGAGGATGAGATGGTTGGATGGCATCATGACTCAATGGACATGAGTTTGAGTAAGACTCTGGGAGTTGGTGAAGGACAGGGAGCCTGGCATGCTGCAGTCCATGGGGTACAAGAATTTGGACTGATGAGAAACTGAACTGATTCGCTCAATTTAAATTTTTCCAACCTGGCTGTCTTCTACAGCTCTTTAATATCGTGTTCTGCTTGCATATGTTCAACCCTTAAGATACTGTTTTGTTACCTTGAGCCCATGCAGACAAACCCTTGGGTCTCATTTCAATGTTCCCTAATGCAATCACTTCTGACAAAAATCTCTGTTGCCATGTGGGTGACATATTCTTAGGTTCTGGGGACTAGTTGTAGAATCTATCAGGCTTCTATTCTGTCTGCCACAACTATATTTAGATAATTACCTATTTCTTCATTTACCTTTTCATAAACAATTAAAGATAATTGACTTTACTAATATTCATATTAGTGTCAAGTATACAAATAGTGATTTATATGTTTATTGATTATACCCTTTTAAATCTTCCATTCTGAATTTCTGAATTTCTGGTAAGTCAGGTAAAATTTGTGTGATTAGGAAACTCCTTTGAGGAATTTGGACTTTTTATACACCATTATTTACAGATATACTTGTAGGCTAATTTTCCTCAGTAAGCTAAGCGGCTATGCTTATTCTCATAAATAATCAGTTTGTCTCTTTAACTGATGTCCACTGTCTTTATTTAGGGGCTTAGAAGAACTTCCAAAAAATTTGTCTGCTGGGCCTTACACAAGAGAAAGATTTGCTCCATTTATTTAATCTTTTTGGTTTCTAAATTGGGTATATAAGAACTAACATATATTAATATATAAAATGAGATCTTGGAGGATTCTGCCCTCTTCTGTAAAAAGGGGGATGTAAGAGTATGACTCAGAGTCTCATATTGGGCATATACCTTGAAAAAACCATAACTGAAAAAGACACATGTACCCCAATGTTCATTGCAGCATTATTTACAATAGCCAGGACATGGAAGCAACCTAGATGTCCATCAACAGATGAATGGATAAAGAAGTTGTGGTACATATATAACAATGGAATATTACTCAGCCATAAAAAGGATGAATTTGAGTCAGTTCTAGTGAGGTAGATGAACCTAGAGCCTGTTATACAGAGTGAAGTAAGTCAGAAAGAGAAAAATAAATATTGTATATTAACACATATGGAATCTAGAAAAATGGTACTGATGAACCTATTTGCAGGGCAGGAATAGAGATGCAGACATAGAAACAGGACTTGTGGACACAGTGGGGGAAGGAGAGGGTGGGACAAATTGAGAGAGTAGCATTGAAAACATATACATTCCATATGTAAAATAGATAGCTAGTGGGAAGTTGCTGTATAACCACCAGAACTCAACCCCAGTTCCACCTGTCAACCTAGAGGGGTGGGGATGGAGTTGTGGGGTGAAAGGGAATTCAGGGAGGGAGGAACATATGTATACTTATGGCTGATTCACGTTGTTGTATGGCAGAAACCAATACAACATTGTAAAGCAATTATCCTCCAATTAAAAAAAAATAAAGTGGGTAAAGATGCTCCTCTTGTCTTCTACAAATTCTTATATCCATGGCAAGACTTAATATGCAAAGGATGGTGATGTTGTTTAGCAGTTTAACTAGCTCAGAAATGTAAATCCTAGCTAGCTCTCCTTGAAACTGAATGCTGAGTGATGTGCTATCCGTCAAATCTCATGAAATAGCAGGAGGGGATGGATTTCTGTAATTGTTGCTTTTGGGGTACTCTTTGCCAAGAGGCTATATTGAGAGTAAGCTAATTTAGCAGTATCCGTGTCTCCAACAGTGGGATTAAGGTGGAGAAAAGCAGGTTCCAAGGCTTAGGAATCTATTGTGTGAAAATGTCTGTAGGGATCCAAGTTTCTAGAGATGCCAAGACATAAGTACTTAGAGTTCTAAGGGCCTACTAGAAAAAATGAGTCACAGTGAAATATAGTTGCTTTCTCATAGGACAGCTAGACCAAGCTGCCAGGAATGCAAGGGCTCGACCTGTAGAATTTCTCACTTCAGAGCAGAAACCACCAGGTAAACCATATCCATCTTTATTTATGGAATGTGTTAGTCGCTCATCGTGTCTGGACTCTTGTGACCCCATGCACTGTAGCCCTCCAGGCTTCTTCTGTACTTGGAATTCTCAGGCATGAATACTGGAGTGGGTTGCATATCCTCCTCCAGGGATTTTTCCAACCTAGGTGGATCGAACCTGGGGTCTCAGCTTTGCAGGCAGGACTTTTACTGTCTCAGCCCGAAGGAAGACCCCTAGAATAGAGGGAAAGAGGGGGCAGGGGAGACGGAGAAGAGGAGATAGGGGCATAGAGGGAAGAAGAATAAAGAACTTAAGACTACTCATTTACGTTTCCTTGGTTTCTAACATCATATGGAATATAGAGATCTTAACATCTTATTTTTTTTTTGAAAGTGAAAGTCGCTCAGTCGTGTCCAACTCTTTGCGACCCCATGGACTATATAAGTCCATCGGAATTCTCCAGGCAAGAATACTGGAGTGGGTAGCTATTCCCTTCTCCAGGGGATTCTTCCAACCCAGGGATGGAACCCAGGTTCCTCTCCACATGCAGGCAGATTCTTTACCAGTGAGCCACCAGGGAAGATTGTTTTTGTTTTTAAAATAAGGTAATAAAAGCTACCAATTATTGGGGAGCTACACAGGTACTTAGATTTGAATGAGGCACTTTATGTTACATAATATCTCACTTAATTATCTTATTAGCAAACCAATAATGTATGTCTTGATTTCTTCATGCTTATAAAGGTGAAGAAATAGCTTCAAGAGATTTATGAACTTTCCCAGGATCATACAGTTAGTCAGTTATAGAGCAGGAATTTGAACTTATGTTCTGACAACATTAAATCATTGTAAAGTCTCCATTAATAACTTGGGTAATCCAAGGCATTATTTCAATATCTGTCCTGAAAAACAATACACTTTTGAAGCCTGTAGTTGTTCTATTGCATTGCAGGATAAGGTACTTTCTCTCTCAGTATAGATTATGTACCATTTGATAAATTACCTTAAGAAGAGAGAAGTGAGTGAACAGTTAGCCTTGTGGACCCTGCAGGGGGCATCAGAGGCCCATGAGCATTAGTGCTTACTCAGTCCTGTCTTACACCCTATGGATTGTGGTGCCAGGCACTCTGACAATTGGGATTCTCTGGGATATAGATTATAGAGTGGTTGCCATTCCCTCTTCTCCAGGGGGATCTTCCTGACCCAGGGACTTCAAATGTGGTCTCCTGCACTGCAGGCAGCTTTCTTATACATGTGAGCCACCAGGGAAGCGCTATTGAACTTTAACGGACTCAGCATTTCATTCTGAAAGAAAGCAAAGGGCACTGTGACCAGGAGTGTTGCTCTGTGTGTGGAGATGAGGGGCAGAAATAAAAGCAGTGAACCTTACGATGGAAGGAAAGAGATATTTTCCTTTGCTCCCTGCTGTCTTTCCCACCACATTTCTATTCCTCTTCTTTTGTACCTTTTTGTTTTGTTTCATGCTCTTTCAATTTCATTCCTTAATCTGTTTCACCATAATTGCATTTTACTCTTCTCCCCTACCTTTCCCCCCTTACCTTTAGATTTTTCTCTCTCTCTCTTTTTCCTTTCTTTTTTGGGCTGTGACACACCACTGGCAAGAATCTTGTTCCCCAGCCATGGATGAATCCACCATGCAGTGAAAGTACCAAGTTCCAACACTCCAGGGAATTCCTTCTCTTCTTTTTAAGAACTTCAGATTTGTCTTAACAATTTGCCCTCATACAGGGCAGCAAAGGAGACACAGTTGTAAAAAAACGACTTTTGAACTCAATGGGAGAAGATGAGGGTGGGTGATTTTGAGAGAAATACCATTGAATACTTGTTGGTACGAATTGTAAAAATGTTGAGCCAGTGCAAGTTCTAATTGCATGAAGCAGGCACCAAAGCTAGTGCTCTGGGACAACCTCAGAGGGATGGAGTGGGGAGGGGGGTTCTGGATGGTAGGGACAAACCAAAATGATGTATACCTGTGGCTGATTCATGTCGATGTATGGCAAAACATCACAACAATATTGTAATAATTATCCTCCAATTAAAATAATTGATTAAAAAAAATAAATTGTCTTGGGTTCCCCGGTGGTCCAGTGGTGAAAGATAAAATGCTTGCCAATGCGGGGGACACAGTTTTATCATTGGTCCAGTAAGATTCCCACATGCTGAGAGGCAACTTAAACTGTGTACCACTCTCTGTACCATACTCAGGAGCAGGTGAGCTGTCAACTACTGATAGCCACGTGCCCTAGAGCCCATGCTCTGCAGCAAGAGAAGCTTGCCATGAGAATCTCACATCTCCAAATCGAGAGTTAGCCTTACTCACTGGCAACTAGAGGAAAGTCCATGCACGTACATGAAGGACCAGTGCAGCCAAAGATAAATAAATAAATGTTTAAGAGATATATGTACAAAAATTGTCTCTATACATGTAAAGTTAAATGTAATACTATGGCAGCATCGATATTCTAAAATAAATAATTACTACCAAGAGAGATGAGTAACCTAGTGCTAGAGGTGCTTGTTGGTTGTTGGTTTGGTTCAGGTGGCTGGGGTGGGGCAGTGGGGGGTGTGCATGGGATGTGAGGGACACTGAATTAATATCAAATGGAGAATTCCCCAGCAGTTCAGTGGTTAGGACTCAGTGCTTTCACTGCTGGGGGGCCCAGGTTCAATCCCTAGTCAGGGAACTAAGATCCTGCAAGCTGTGTGAGCTATGTTGTTTTCATTTATTTCCGATTCTTCATGACCCTCTGGGCTGTAGTCTGGCAGGCTCCTCAGTTGACAGGACTGTGTTTCCTTTCATAGAGGCTTCTGGGGAAAAATGTGTTTGTTGTCCTCTTCAACTTCTAGAGGCTTACTGCATTTCCTTGGCTCATGGACCCTTTCTCCATCTTCAATGCAGCAGTGTTTGCATCTGTTGTACCTTTCTTTAATATAATCTCATCCTTCTTGACTCCCACTCCTTTGCCTCCCTCTTCACTTTTAAAGATTTTTGTGACTACATGGCGCCACCACTTGAATAATTTCCTAGCTTAAAGTCAGCCTAAGTAACCTTAGTAACCTTAATTCACCTGGCAAATCATAATTCTCCTTGGTTTATGATATCTCAACATATTATAGATTCTGCGGGAATTAGGAATGTGGACATCTGGTAGGGGGCATTATTCTGTCTGTAATCAATTACCATAAAGTTGACATTCTTACATCTATCAAACTAAATTAAAAGTATTCGTTATTTACTTATCATGTACAGTTTATGAATTCTCTTAACCATAAAGTGCTCCATCTGACCTTGCACTTTCTCTCTCTTTCTCTCTCTCTCTCTCTCTCTCTCACACACACAACACCGATGCACAACCCCAAACATGTACATACATCCCTAGTGATTTCCAAGCTCAAATTCAAACACAAGTCTGGACACCACACTCCTACCCCCACTCCACTACCTCATTACTTCTTCCTTCTTTACTCCCCAGCCAACAATCTCCATCATTTCCTAATTTTATGTCACCTTTTCTGTGGCTCCCTCTCACCAAGGAGTTTTATGACCAGACTAGAATCAAGCCCTCAGGCAGGAAAGATGAAGATGCCTGCAAATGACCCTGGCATCTTCTGTTTTTAACAGTTTAATTTCAAAGGAAATGGACCTCACTTAACTAAATTTCCTTTTCTATTTTTTCTAGCTATTAAAGAACTTGCATATCTAATAAATATTTAATAGGAATTCCCCTCCAGCTGAATTCAGGCCTCTCGGCATCTCATTACCAGGTCTTAGAATAGTATCCTCATTGTCACTTGCTTAATTATGCTAAGAAAGAGTTGAATTGTGTGGCTATTGGGATAAGAAAGCGATTAAATTCACTTGGCAAGACTCTGGATATCTCATTATGGTCCTCATTTAGCACTTCTAATGGAGTTATTTTTTTCCCCAATACTGACTTGGGAAAGGCTTGCTAGGTGGAGCTAAGCATTTCCTTAAGCCTTGCACAACTTTGCACTGTGCCAGAAAAGATCAGAAGTTAACTTCAACACATCATTTGCACTCACAAGAACACCAGCTATTCAATGAGCAACAAGAATTCTGGAGAAAGGGGTGAGGTAGGTGGGCTTTTCAGATCAGCCAGTGCTGTGCCCTCTGATGTTTGAATTCCCTCTGCAACATCATCGTCAAGGGCTAGTCCAGGGACTTCCCTGGGAGTCCAGTGGCTAAGAATGAGCTCCCAATGCAGGGGCCAGGGTTCCATCCCTGGTCAGGAAACTTGATCGCACATGCTACAACTAAGAGTTCACATGCCGCAACTAAAGACCCCAAGTGCCACAACTAAGACCCAGTGCAGCCAAAAAAATAAATATTAAAGAGGTGAGGGGCTAGTCCAGGTCCTTCTTGAATTCCTCCAATTCAAGAAACTCACTTCTCCCTAAAGAAGCTTGTTGGCTCTTTGCATCCCTTAGTAAGTTTCTCTGTTGCTTTCAATCACTGGTCCCCTCCCTGCCCTCTAGATCTTCCCTGCTTTTTTTGATAACAAAGAAATGCTAACTCTCTCTTAGATGATCCTCCGGTGATTTGAAGGTTTTGAAATCCAGTGAGACCCTGTGTGGTCTTCCTGGGTCCCAAAGCCTTTCAGTGTCTCCCTTTTCTGGCTTGTAGGGAAAAGGCCTCAGCCTCTGGCTGATTCAAATAGCTGCTAACCACAGAAGGGATGGGAAGCAGAAACAAAGGAGGAGCAATCAAGAAATAATAGTACAGCGATTAAAGCTGGGGCTGGCTCCTCCTCAAGGGATATGTACATAACAGTACCTTTGAGTTCATCTGCAGGAACTAAGGCCCCCAGCCAGAAAGAGGACGACAGCTTCAGTCTGAGCCTAAGATTCCCAGAGCTCCGCCCTGTTACCTTACCATCAGCAGTCAGGTTTGCCAGTCTCACTGCCCTGGGTCCAGCACCTAATCTCATGGGTGGGCACAGAGAAGAAAAGAAGGGAGGGAGGGAGGAGAGCATAATTTGGATGAGGAATGAGCTGGAAATCATGTCAGATGAAGAATTAAGGAAACAAGGATGCAGAACCGAGAGAAGACCCAGAGAGGCCAAAGGCAAGATTGTTGTTGAATGGCAGACGTTGATACTAGTGCCAGAAGCTTCGTGGGAGCAACGGATGACAGGAGCAGCAGCTAAGATGTATTGAACTCAGACTCTGCACCCGTTCTGTGTTAGGGATGCTCCATGGATTACTCCACTTAGTGCTCACAATGACCCCATTCTACAAAGGAAACAACAGAGGCACAGAGAGGTTAAGTAATTTCTCCAAGATCACACAGTAAGTAGCAGATGGTGGATGTAAGCCCATAGAATAAATACACTGTTATTCTGGCCTCTGAGTACAAAGCCCAGATTTGGTTTCAATCCACCAAGTGTCCTCCGACCAGTCAAGAAAGAGCACAGCATTTCCCTCCTGAACACTTTCTGTCCTTGTTCCCATCTGAGCCCTCTTTCTTGTCTTGAGAGCATGTCCCTGCCATGTGCTGGTTCTGAATCTGCCAGCCACCAAACCTAGAGATGCTGCTGGTCTATTTCTCACCCCAGGGGCCCCTCACTCAGCTGCCACCCTGCGACATCCTCTAGACCTCCCCTCAGCAAAGCTCCTTCCAGGCCCTTGCCCCCAGGCGCACAGGCCTGCAGAACCAGGGTTTGGCCAAAGAGAACTGATTCTTGGAAGAGTGACCTAAAAGGAGGTCCCAACACTCCCCAGCATCCCTGGGACTTCTCAAGCCTGAGAGAATCAGATTTTGTTCTTGTCTGTTCTGTGGGAGACCCTATCTTGAGAGAAGGCGCACATCCCAGGGAGCAGGGATGAGTGGTCGAGAGGCCAAGTTAAAAGGCATGTAACCCAAAGGAAGGCAACTTTTTGGATAAGGAGTACCACCTGCAAAACTGCAATAGGCAGCCCCAGTTCTGCCTGCAAATTGGAACAAACCAGTCTCTGTGAGCCCTTCTACCTTAAGACAGGATGGGTTTGTTAGGTAGTTAGAATAGGAAACAGGAGTCCAGAATGGTGGTGGCTAAAAGACAAGGAAGGGAAAAGCTGGTGAAAATAAAACAAAGGAAGGTCCGAGGAGCGGAGTGAGGACCTCAGGTAGAAAAACAACCACTCCTGGCTAGCCCAAATTTTTCATAGGGCAGGCTCAGGGGGAGCAAAAAACATATAAAATGAGGAGCCAAAGCGCTCTCTCTTTTTTTCCTCCCACGTGCTGGGGCGTTCTTCTCTTCACGTCTTCGGGTCGGCATGACCTCACACTTCAAGGATGGATTTTCCTGCTATTATCTAAATAAAATAGAGCTGTAACACTGAGCTGTAACACCAATTCATCTAAGAGCTATATCATGGTCTGTCCAAGACCCGAGAGCTGAGACCCCCGAGGGGTCTAATGTCCGTTACTCCAAATCTTTGTTGTGATGAGACAGAACCAAGGATCATACACTTGTGTGACAGGTTCAGGACCGCTTGTGATGTGCTTTGTCTTCCACAAAAATCCTTGAGTCCTGTGGGGGAGGGGTGAGTTAGTTCTAGGGAACAGTAAACGAGCAGGCAGATGCAGCCTTTGTGATGCAACACTTCAGGCTTCCTGAGACTCCTTTTTGCCCTATTGCTGCCTGTTTGCAAGGACCAGTCCCAAGACCTGGGAAGCATTGGCACCACACCACAGGCCAGAACGAGGGGGGGCCCAACCACCACCACAGACTGCCTTCTAGCAACTTCCAGGCTGCCTTTCCCATTCGTTAGCAAGCTTTGAGATGACAGCTCCTTCTAGTTGGCCTCTGCCCAGACCAGAGAGGAGACAAACTTTCCAAAAACATACAGGGCCATTGTTAATGTTTGCCACTCTTAGAGTTATTGCCTGTTCTCAAACAGTGTGGTGATGTTTTGAAAAAAAAATGCGTAGCTCAAAGGAACACAAAGAGTGTCATTGGGATTGGCCTTCCAGCTAACCAAAGACCAAACAAGCTGGCACTTGGGTGAATACATGGGGCCTGGTCCACACCACTAAGCTTCTATGCTGATACATCATGATCTCTGGGTTGATTGGCTGTGGGAGTGCTCTCCTACACTCCCAAAGCTGTGAAGGTTCTAGGGAAGGACATTAAAAGACTCTTGACTGGATGACAATAAGAAATAACTACCAAGGAGCCTAGACCCTCTCATCCATGGGTCCCGGGGAACCAACTCACCATGAGAAAGTCGCTTGAGAGACATGGAGGTACGGCCAAGGGTCCTTGGACCGTGCTCCATCTCTCAGGGGCTGGATGCCTCCCTGGGGATAGAGGGAAATTGAAACAAGCAGTCTTTGATGTCCCATTCAGCCCTTCAAAGGCAAAGACTAATCATAAGTCTTTCTCAGGTTTGCAACCCGCATCCCAAGAGAGCCCTCTCCCTCCAAATTTGGACCTTCTCCCAGTGCAGCCACCAGCACATGGCAGCCAAGGCTTTGCAGCCAGGCTCCATTCAAGAGTCTCTGCTTTTCTGTCCCCAGCTCTTCCTCCTAGGCCTCCCCATCCTTGGTGTAGTAACACAAACATACAAACAGCCCTCAGTGCTGAAGTCATTCTTAGAACCTCCATAGACTCGGCTGCTGCTTTCAAGAAAATGGAATATGTTGTGAGATGTTCGTACCTGAATAGTCTTGCTATCCAATGCCCAGATCTCTTCAAACAGCCGCATGTGATAAGCACAGAGTTCTAATAGATCCTAACATTGAACACAGTGACTTCACTTACAAGACCCTTTCCTGCAGTCTTACCTCGCTCAGCTTTGCACTGAGGCCTGCAGAGTGGCAGCTGTGGGCTACGAGGGCACAGGACAGGATCAGAGGCCTGTATTTCAGAGCTCAAGCTGGCCTTGATGAGGTGGATGATCTTGGACCAACCCCTTCATCTCTCTGAACCTCGGTGTCTCTATCTGCAATGTGCTGAGAACAGACTTGGTATGAAAAAAGCAAGACAACAAGGAAGACATTTAATTGACAATGAGTAAGATGCTCATGTTGTACCAGACACTGCCCCAGATCTTTTACAAGTATGAACTCATTGACTCTGTATCACAATCCTTTGAGGTAGATACTATTGTTATTCTCTTGTTACAGAAGAGGAAACTAAGGCACAGAGAGGTTGAGTAAATTGCACAAGATTCACATAGTTGATGAGCAGTGGAGCTGGGATTTGAACTTAGCTCAGTACTCTTGCCTGGAAAATCGCATGGACTGAGGAGCCTGGTGGGCTGCAGTCCATGGGGTCTCTAAGAGTCGGACACGACTGAGCGACTTCACTTTCATTTTTCACTTTCATGCATTGGAGAAGGAAATGGCAACCCACTCCAGTGTTCTTGCCTGGAGAATCCCAGGGATGGCGGGGCCTGGTGGGCTGCCATCTATGGGGTCGCACAGAGTCGGACACGACTGAAGCGACTTAGCAGCAGCAGCATTAGGTCCAGAATGCACAATGCTGTGCTGAGAAATAGAGGCTGTTTGCACTCTCTATGATTTACAAATTGCTAGTAGCCACAGACTCCATCTCCAGTGCTCCTTCCTCTACTTGGCACTGCCTCCTGCATACCCTATGTACTCACTGCCTCACTCAGACCAGAGATCAGTACTCCAAGGGAGTGGGTGACACTCCTGTGACATCTCACAAGAGACTGGCTTCTGAGATTCAGGGCTCTGATCTTACAGCTGTGACATTTATCATGGCTCTTTAATCAACAGCAACTTCAGCAACTGCAACTTTGGACCAGTATTCATGGAGATGACATTTGGCTGAGGCCAGTCCTCTTTCAGGAGGCAGGTGCAGCCCCCTATCAGAGAGAAGCTTTCCCAGGCATCAGCCTTTCACTCTGCAGAATGTGAGGCCACAATTTGAAGGTGTCACTTGGCTTTCAGATAATAAATATCTGTCTTGCAAGATTAACAGATTGCATTTCCTTTTCCCTCATTTTATGCAGCCTGTTTGGCTTACAGGTAGTTTTAATAGCAAGAAAAGGAGTTGGAAACATCTTTTGAAAGCAACACAGAGCTCTGCTGGGCTTCGCAAGAGACTTTCCAGAATCTTCTCCCCCTCCACCTCTCCCTTCAGAGAGCAGGACTATAAAAGGCAGAGCCCCTTCTGTCAGAATCTGCAGCCTGGCAGATAATTCTCCTGGGACACACACCAAGTAACCAGCTCAGAGCACGTGCCTGCCCCCAAAGCTTTAGAATATATTTCACAGCCTTCTCAGAATCCTCATATCTAAATACATTCAGGTAATAAAACTACTATAAAACTACAATGGCATAGTTAAACAAAAATGCCTGGTGACTTTATTTTTCTTTTATCCTTCATCTCCACGAAGGAGAAACACCATGCAGACACTTGAACAAGAGAGCCCCACCTTGAGAGCAGATTTTAATCCACAACATCTTCATTACCAAGGTCGTCTTTCTAAGATCACTCTGGCCAGGAGAGGAAAGACTTCAACATAAAAAATAACTCCCACGTCAGGCTTTTTTTCAAGTGAAAAAGGAATGCAGACATGATGAGAAATTCTCTGTGATGAGGGGGCAGGGAAAATACCAGGAAAGGAGGAAATGATTACAAACAGTACAGCTGAGAGAAGATGGCTACTTGTCAATTAAATTTGGAAGTTTGCCTCTACAGATAAATAGCCCCATGAGGCACTCTTTAAGAAGAGGCAGGACAGCCTCCTTGATGGCATTCAATCAGGGAAATAATGAATGGAAGAGAATCAATATTCATTGAGTTTATACAGAGCTGAGGGCACAATGCTAGATGCTTTCCTGTGTGCTGCCTCCTTTAACTCCAGAAAGCTCCTGTAAACGAAGTACTATCACCCTTCACTTAACAGATGAGGAAACCAAGGTTCAGAGAGGAAGTGGCTTATTGAGGGCCACATGACCAGGAAGTGGCTGAGCTGAGTTCAAACATCATGACCCCTCCATTCTTTCGGAGGAGACTTAGGAAATACAGCTTATATCCTTTTGATTTGCAGGACACCTAAATTGCCTGTTTATCTAACACCTTCACTTAATGATCAAGAAGATGCTTGCCTGGGTCCCCTGTACTGTGAGGCAGCAGCTATTCTTTGTAGGTATCCTTGGAGTTTCAGCTATTCAGTTACATGCTTCATTCTTTTGGTATTTTCCAGAAGTCATAGAATAGATCCGTGGCCACTTCCATTGCTCAGGAATCTTTTGGTTGCAACTGACCGAAATCAATATCAATCTAGCCTAAGCCTCCCTCTAAAAACTATGTTTTAGATAAAACTCTAAGGCCTGGAAATGACATGAATCCTCAGAAACAACAGGAGATAAGGATTCAAATGTCATCAGCTAACTCACCCATGTTGTTTCTATTTAGTCGTTAAGTAGTGTCTGACACTTTTGCGACCCCATGGACTGTAGCCTGCCAGGCTCCTCTGTCCATGAGATTCTCCAGGCAAGAATACTGGAGTGGGTTGCCATTTCCTTCTCCAGGGGACCTTCCTGACCCAGGGATCGAACTCAAGTCTCTTGCATCTCCTGCATTAGCAGGGGGGTTCTTTACCACTGTGTGGATCCCTATCTCCTATTTTATCCCACCTTCCACTTCCCCTCTTGCAGTCCATACATTTGTTCTCTACATCTGTGTCTCTATTTCTATTTTGCAAATAAGTTCATCTACACCATTTTTCTAGAGCAAGATAGGAACACAACCCCACCTATCAGCAGACAGGCTGCCTAAGTTGTATAAAGCTCACAGTCACCCCAAAACACACAACCTGACATGGCCTTTCCCATCAGAGGGTAAGACTCAGGGTGGTATTTTGTTCCTCCAAGATCAGCAATGATTTTCAATCAACCACATCTGAAGCCAGGACCCCATCTTCTAGCTTGACTGGGAGCTCAGAGTCTCACTGGTCCAGCCTTAGGAAAACAATCCAGGCTGTCATCTGCTCTTTGCAGAGCTTCCCTTCCCCCACCACTGAGGTGAAGGCTCAATCCCCTTGTGCTGCAGCCTGTGGTCCCCTGGTACTTCTGTCTCTCCTCGGCCCATGCCTAATCAGTGGAGAAATTACAAGGTGTTTTCCTTCATCACTGTGCTTGGTGCCTTGAAACTTCCTTCCTCTGCCCTTGGCTGAAAGAGAAATTCTACCGCCTCCTGGACTGCAAGGACCAGAGGCTCCTTAAGGAAGAGTTCGTTCCTAGAAATCAAACATCCCTTGGGAAAGGACCAGTCAATTCTTCTTCAACCACAGTTCCAGCCATGCCACCCCCACCCTGTTTAGGGGCTTGCACTGTACCAGGCCCCATGCTCAGTGCTCTACATGGAATTAATCATGCAGACATCACCTATGCCTCACGGGAGAGGTACTCTTGTTACCCCTGTTTCAATTTCACAGGTGAGGCTCGTAGCAGGCAATTAATACACTCAAGGACACCTCATTAAATAAGTAGCAGATCAGAATTTGAACTCAAGCCTGTCCAAGAGCAAAGTCCCAAACTCTTAATCACTAAATCCAGGCTTCTCAAGAACAGAATGAGTCTACAGTATCTTGTTCAAAGGCAGATTCTGATTCAGTGCCCCTGGGATGAGGCCTGAGAAACCACATTTCAGGCAAACTCCCAGAGGATGCTGATTCCATGATCCCCAGACCACGCTTGAGTGGCAAGGCTCAAGAGTTTTCTATTTCACTGAGGAAAGAGCCGATAAGTGTGGCTTTCAACCCAGGAGGCATGAAAACTTCTAGCATGTAGACCTCTAGTCCACCAGCCAGGGAGATCATTCATCAAAAGCCATGATGGCCAAGAAATGGGCATGATTCTCGAACCTTCTAGGAAATAACAGAGAAAGCAAGCTAAAAGGAAAGGAATCACCTCTAAATCCCCACACATATGGCCATTCAATGTTTCCTCCCACAACACTCTAGTAAATCTCTTACTTTGTTATATGTCAAACCAGGCCTTAAAGTATAAATCCCAAGTAATCTCCTTTGAACTGCAAAGCAAGCATCTGGAAAGTCTATAGATGTCACCCACAAGCTGCTAAAATGGCCCCAGACAAGAGACCATAGGAATTCTAGGGCTCTGTATCATAAAGACCTTTGCCCAAGACTAAATTCTACTAAGACACTCCATCTCTTGTCACCAAAGCCCATTTATCCAAGTGTCAAAGTCACTTCACTTGCTATAAATGTGCCTCCCTTAAATGGGAACATAGGAAAAATCAGATCAACAAAACAGGTGTGTTGATAGCAGCAGCAGATCAGATGAGAGTTCTGTTTCACAAGACAGTTCATCATAAGCTTCAAAGTTCACTTAGCCAGTGTACGTATAGATGAGGACAAACTCCTTCTTGAAAATGCTTGTCCTGAACCTCTCAAGGTCACCCTTCCAAACTAGAAGTGGACAGTAGGCCCAAGTCATTCCTTTGTGGGTCTTTTCTCTTTAGAAAACACAATAATCTTTCAGACATTTCAGAGACATATGGACGATGAAAGTATCCCATTTCTTGGCCTGCTATTATGCAAGGAGCCAACCCTAAGGTAAGAGCATGACGATGTGAATTCTCAGCAGAGGCAAAGTGTGAAAGGCTCTCTGCAGACTCTGATAATGGAGTGTGTTTCATTTGCTCTAAACAATGATGTTGTGGTATCTTTCAAGCAGGAATTCTACAACCTGCCTGCATCTTCTTTGTTCCACAAAGTCTCAGAGTTGACAACTAATAATTAATTCACAATGAACATTGTCTTGCTGCCCATCACAATGACTGGCACACTCTGCTCTGAAAAGAAAGATGTGCTAACTTGGCAGCTTGCTAATCCCCACAGCCTTCAGCTCAGTGTCTGATGTGACAGGGCACATCCGTGATTGAGACAGCTCGGCAAATGGATGGTAGGGAGCACCAGCTTTCTGGAACCAGCCCCTTTCATTCAGCAATTGCACCGTCTTCCTCTGAAGTGCTCCTCTTACCCATCAGCTCAATTCTGCCCAAACTTATAGAGTGTTTTCCATGTGTAAGACCCTGAAGACTCAACATTAATAGACCAGGTGCCTCAAAGTGGCCTCTTGGCCACTAAGCTGGGCTGTGGCCAATGAGAGCACAGGAAAAGGGTCTTGCTGACTGTTCTTGAGTGAGCCCTGTGCTGTGTTTAGTCGCTCAGTCGTGTCCGACTCTTTGTGACCCCATGGACTGTAGCCGGCCAGGCTCCTCTGTCCATGGGGACTCTCCAGGCAAGAACACTGGAGTGGGTTTCCATGCCCTCAATCCAGGGGATCTTCCCAACCAAGGGATAGAACCCAGGTCTCCTGCATTGCAGGCAGATTCTTTACCATCTGAGCCACCAGGGAAGCCCTGAGTGAGCCCTGGCAGGGTCCTTTCTTAGTCTCTCCTTTGAAGACTTTACACACCTCTTTTGAAGATCTATGGACATAGATACACACACAGAGGGGCAGTCCTATGGAATGCCCTCAGGTGACTGGTATCCAGAGCCATCTATCTGCCTGGCATGGAAGCTGGAGATTTTAGGATGGGAGATGAGGAGATGGGGGGGCATATACTCAGATCACTTGGGGGACTTTAACCATGGCCGTAGCACAGCCAGGAGCAGCAGCAGAGTTAAGACATAAAAGGCCTAGGCACCAGGGGTGCTGTGTTTTAGCCCAGCCCTGCTGCACACTTGCTGCGTGACTTCCAGCAAGTGCCCTCCTCTCTTTGGGGAACTGAGGGCCCTATTCACCAAAAGAGGGGATTGGACTAGAGGATGCTTTTACCTCACTGTATCCCCAGCAGCACCCCCCCCAAAAAAACTGTACCTGGCCACCTACATGATGCCTTGAAGAGCTTGCTGCCTAAACATTCTGCTATGGCTCCTTCCATCACTAACATTCCAGAACTCTGTGGGATCATTTCCCTTGGAATTGTGCATCTGCCTTCCCAGCTAGGCCGTCTAATGATGGAAACTTCACTTGAATGGGAGTGTTTTTAAAACTCAGGTGACAACCATTTGAGTTTCTCCATTACTTTGGAAATCGTTCTGTGCCTCACAGCTGCCTCCTCCAGTCACCCGGGAGACAGAAGTTCCCTGCACCCGCGTACGTGCCTCTGTACACAGATATTGTTGAGGTCTGTAAACATAAGGAAAGCATTAGAGATGAAAAACCTGGGGCCTCTAATCCGCAGCCCAGACACCACATCACACAGCCTCACAGCCAATTCATACAAGGCCAAGAGGCAGCAGACAGAAGAATATTAACACTGTCAATCTGAAACTGCGGGTTTAAAATTAGGAAAGGGAAAAATATGTCAATCATGACTCAGGCAGCATCACCGATTGCTTAGCATGTTCCCTTCTCAACCACACAACCATTTGAAATCCTTCATAGCCAAAATATTGCCTGACCAAAACCAATGCTATGAAGATTGGGCTTGGGTGTGTGTGGTCTTTAGTCACTCAGTTGTGTCCAACTCTTTGCAACACCATGGACTGTAGCCCACCAAGCTTCTCTGTCCATGGATTTCCCAGGCAAGGATACTGGACTGGGTTGCCATTCCCTTCTCTGATCAGGCTTGAGTGAACCACAAAACAACGACACAAAAACCTCACAGAGAAGAAAGACAAAGCCCAAAATGAGAAATTTAAATTACAGATTAAATGTGTGATTACCACAATTACCTTTACCTATTGCCAGAGAATTCTGAATTTATTGGAAACATTAAAAATGTCAACAGAAGAACTAGGGGAAATTTTGCTGCTGAGAGAGGAGGGCCCTGGGAGGGTGGGTAGTTTTCAGGAGATTAAAGCAATTCTTGATGTCCCTTCCACCTCTGTTCTCAGAAATATAAAAGGAGGCTGGAATCAAGCAGCAATAGAGAGAAGAAGCACAGCACTCACATGGAAGCCTCCTTCGTCCTGCTGGGAGCAGATGGGAAATTCTCGAGGATGCTCAGTGAGGTAGAATGGCAAGAGGCCCGATAGGACCCTGGCAGTAGTAGGGGTGGGTGGGGGAAGGCAGGAAGGGGAGAAAGTTCTTTGCACTTCACAAGGCCGCCAAAGCCTCCTCCCACTGGGACAAAAGGCTGAGAGAGAAAGGAACGTGCCCTGGAAGCCCAGGCACTCACTCTCACTGATCAGAATGTGGAAAGTCACCCCTGCCGGAAATCGGATACTGACGACCAGCACTGGCATGGCCAAGGCCCTAGGAGCTCCCTGCCTAGCCCTGAAATGCACACTCACACTTGCCTCAGAGAACAGATAAAAGACTGGGAGGCTCAGTCTCTACTCTGCCATGGACCCAGCATGTCCTTTCTCAGGCAAATCCAGCCTGTTTCTATCTTGCAGGGCACAGGAGGTTGTCTCATAGGGATCTTCCCAGACAGATTCATGGAAGCACAAGGAAATCCCCACCCTTGCCTGAGCCAGGTGAAATCGGGGGTGTGAACTCCAAGCACAGGGCCCAGCAAGGATGCAACACAGCGGCCCTGCAAATGGCAGTGGGCCTGGCCGGAAGTGTCTAAATCCTGCCCTGGCCTTTGAGTCACTCCATTAGCCCAGAGCAAAGTGCTCATTATCCAAGTGACCCAAAGACACCCCATGCTCCCCTGACACAAGTCCTGGCTGATGCAGGCCTACTCTGTCATCCCATGGACAGCCTGGCTGCATCTCATAATTAGGAAAAAGCTGTTCCTGCCATCATTCAGAAGATCCATTTCACAGAGACAGCTTCTGCATGGTGAGTCGGTATTTCAAACAAAAAGATTTCAAATACCAAAATCCAGGCACTTGAGCCAGTCACGTCTTGACAGCCTGGTCTTAGGTGACTCAATATCCTTAAACTTGCCTCTCTTTTGCTCTAGACAAGAAATCGCCCTGCTTTTTTCAGGACCAGGATTATTCATACCTTTAAAGTAACTCTTGTCAATCTGTCTGAAAATAACATTTGGCAAGGGGAAAAAAATTCTTAACTGAGACGGTAGAAAGATGTTACTTCCTAGACATAAAGAGTCCTCTTAACTAATACACACACGCACACACACACACATGTGCGCACACACACATGCACACAGAGACACATACGTTGCAACATTGAAATTTTAAAAAATAAACTACAACACTTATAAATAGGGACATTGTATAGCAAGAGCTTCTGAAACACCGTTTAATAAGAAATCAAACATGAAGGCATAGTATTTACTCAAAGTAATCATGCTCACTCAAATCTTGGTCAGCCGCATGCCTGCTAATTTAGGATTCACAGCAGATGAGAGGCCATTTCAACCTACAAAGTGAGTGTTAAAAGTTCTGAAATGGGTATTGGGTGTTCAAACAAGAACCGTCAAAGAACCAAAGAAATTGCCCACCCGACTTTCACTGTCATTCTTAAATCACTGCACTGATGAAGGACTGAGGGCTTTCTGACTCTAATCAAAAAAAACTTTCTTTTCCAGGAAAGTCTAGAGTCATGTGATTTCATCCACCAAATCTAAATGATGGTACATCTCAATTTAAGCTCTCAACTCTTCAGATTCTCATTGGAGAAAAGAGGTGGAGAGGAAGCAAAGGCAACAACATTATTTTTTCCCATCTGACTATATAAAATCATAGGATTCTTTTGTCACCAAACTCTTCTTCCAAGACTCGGGCAAGAAATTATCACTTCCTCCTGCAAGGAGTTAAAGTCAAACATTTGAAGCACCTCCTTCACTTCTCTTCCTTGTCTATGCTTACTATAAACAAACAAGGTTTACAGCCTGTGGGCCAAAGGCAAATGGAATGGAGACAAATTTAGTGGGAAAAGAGGAAGGGGGTTTCCTTTGCTGCTCGCCTGTTCAATGACAAGCTCAATAGCAGACACATTCATTTATATCACAACTCATAAATGCTCATTACAGAAAATGTGGAAAATACAGAGGAGGGTAAAAGGAAAATTGAGTGTTTCCATCCCTGAATGACCAGTGTTAACATTGGTATAATCCTTTCTGACTTTTTGGTTATAAATGAGTGCTACTTGCTTGGCATGGTTATAATCAGTCATATCTACAATTTCATATCTTGCTTCTTTCACATGCAGTTATAAGCATCTCTACATGTTGCAACCATCATTTTGAGAACCACATAATAGTCTGTGATGTGGATGTGATGGAGACAAAAGGTACACTGCAAGTAGTTAAGAGCACTGACTTTGGGGTCAGATGGAGCTGGGGTGAAATTGTACCTCTGTTACTTCCTGGCCTGTGGTCTTGCACAAGTGATTCACTCTGAACTTTAGTCTCCTTCTCTATAAACTAGGGATGACAATAGCATAGTACTCATCACCATGGCTGCTTAGAGGCCTAATGAGCTAATACCATAAAGCACTTCGGACTGTGCTGGTAGTAACTCCACAGTACATGTTAGTTGATATTGAGACACTATTCCTGTGCTTGCACCTGGACAAACAACTCCTTGAGCGACAAAACACAAAGAAACTATAAAGAACTAAAAACTGCATGCAGGTACAGTATGAGCAGGGGCTGCCCATGTGGCACTAGTGGTAAAGAACCTGCCTGCCAATGCAGGAGACATAAGAGGCATGGGTTCAATCTCTAGGTCGGGAAGATCCCCTGGAGGAGGAAATGGCAAGTATTCTTGCCTGGAGAACTCCATGGACAGAGGAGCCTGGCATGCTACAGTCTGTGGGTTTGCAAAGAGTCAGACACGACTGAAGCAACTTAGCACATGCATGCACGCATAGGTGGAGCAAATTATGGACCATAAGATACAAAAAGATGAAAAAGCCCAACTGCCATTTCTGAAGAACTGGGAGCAAAAGCAGGGTACTGCTCATGTTCCTGCACTCAGCACCACCAAAGGGGTGGGCAAACCATGTAAGCCACCCTTCCAGCCTGACCCCTGGAAACACCCCTACCCTCACCCCATTTAAGGAACCAACTCACTCTGCTTCAGGAAGCAAGCAAGGGAACCTGTTGCTTGTTTTTGGCCCCCCTGCTGTAGCAGGAGACACAATAAAGCCTTGCCTGGCTTCTAGTCAATTTCTATTGGTTGGGGAAGGCCTAGAACCCTGGTCAGTATCAGTCATACAAATTAATTTTATTCCAAGAATACGTCACAACTTGTGATCATGTCTCAGTTTGTTCATTATTTACAGTGCATCTCCCCAGCTAGACTGTCCACTTCAGGAGGGGCGAGATTGTGTCTTAGTGTTGCTTAGTCGTATCCTTAGTACCCAGGTAGCAAAGGGCCTGGTAAAGAATAGGCATTCCTGGTCCTCATTGCCTGCTTGATGCTCAGGATCCTCTTGGGCACCCTGACAACTTGGCCCTGGGGTACAGGAACAAAGGAGCCCTCAATCCTTTGCACTGTAGAGTCTTCCCTGCTTCTTGAGATGCTGCAGTGATCATGTGCATGCGAGGTGAGATTGCGATAGAGAGGCCAAGAGCCAATCATGGCCAGTTTGGGAGATGGGGAGTCTGCCAGCTTGGTGGCCCCACAAGGCCCCACTGGAGAATATTGATGGAG
Organism: Okapia johnstoni; assembly: GCA_024291935.2. NCBI lineage: Eukaryota > Metazoa > Chordata > Mammalia > Artiodactyla > Giraffidae > Okapia > Okapia johnstoni. The sequence goes on from CM044305.1 coordinate 112,146,949, forward strand.
GAGACAGAGAGAGAGCCACACCTTCTGCACCTAGAGCTAGACTTCTTGACCAAGGAACTCTCCTTAGGCCTCTTGAAATAGCTCCCAGGTTGGACTTCCTCATACATTAAGAAACAGCTACTTGTTTTCTCCAAGGCAAGTTTTATAATGAAATAGGCAGTATCTTCACAGCAGGCAAAAGAGATCTAGAATTGATGAGCACAAAAACTCAGATGGACCAAAAATGCCCCATTCACCATGTCAGTCCTACAGTGGAAGTCCCATCCAGCTGTAACCCAGGCTTCTATTCCTAATTCCATGAAGTGTGTGTGTCCTGGGTTATAACAGATGGTGTTTGCAATGCATGTGAAAGCTTCAAATAGCCAAATGGTGCAGCCATGGAGATTTTCCAAAGAGAAGACCAAAACGACAACAAAAATACTCTCACCAGTGAAAATCTGAAGAGTGTTTATATTACTTCCTACTGAGGCAAAATAGAGAACATCCGATTAGTGCAGTGGTTCCACTGACTGCACAAAACCAGCCAGGTGTGAAGGGGCAGATTCCACTAGAAGAGAATACCTGTGAGGCACACTCTGGCCCTTTCAAGAAGAGATATTACTTAAAAGAAGTGAAAATACAGAATCTAGGCCTCATCATCCTGCCAGTAGATCTGAAACTTCCTCTACAGGCTAAGGTTGCCAGCTCCATGGGTTGACTGCTCTAAGAGGGCACGGCAACCCACTCTACTAGTTTTTGAGGCAAAGGACCTGAAAGTAAAACGGTACACAAAGCTGGCAGCAGCTGTTCAGAATGCAATCCAGTGTTACCACGTCATTTATTATGAAAAAGGAGCTACTACTCAGAAAACACTGGATCATTTTTTTAAGAAGATAAATAGAATTGAATCCAGCAAGGAGCCAGAACCTGAACCATCCACATCAGGTGTGAGTGAAATTACAGCTTGCCCTCCATCTCCTGTTGCTGGTGATCCTTCAGCTCTACCATCTCCCACCTCCTCTCCCTCCTCCAGTCAGTAGCTCTTCTTGCCTGTTCACTCAATGCCTGATGTGTAATTATACTACTGTACTTTTCAAGGTACATACTGTAAGATTTAGCATGTTTTCTCTATTTTTTTGTTTGTTTATGTATTATTCACGTGAACAGTGTTATAAACCTATTACAGTACAGTACTATATAGTGGATTGTGTTAGTTGGGTACCTAGGCTAACTTTGTTGGACCTAGGAACAAATTGGACTTACATGCTCTCAGAATGGAATTCGTTCGTGTGTAGGAGACTGACTGTAATTCCACTTTCCATAGCATCCAGTGAATCTCATTCCTCTCCATCACACAGACACAGTTTTCATATCCCTCACTACCTTAACCCTACCAGAGCCTTCTCTCCTCTGCATGAATCATCCCCATCTTCTTCAAAATGACCTCATAATTCATGGTTTCCAGATCTTCAGAGGGATCATAAACTCAATCCCCATTCTCCTAAAAAGAAAACTAGAGATTTTGAATCCATCACGTGTTTTGATTTAGACAGTCTGCTTATACTATTGCAGCTCTGATAATGGTCACATTTTCATTGGCTGCATGTCACGTTATGCCAAATTGTGGCCAACTAAAATCCTAGGATTATGGTCAAAGTCAGAATCCTTCCTTAGAGATGTTTAAACACTGACAAGAGAACAAAGATGTTTTCTCTTTCCTCTGGGATCTCCAAGCTGGGATTTCATAAATCCAGGGATGCCAGAAGCCATGTTCTCCACCAGATAAAGAAAGCTTGTCTGCAACAGCAAAGTTTGGAGCTGGGAAGAAATAAGCAGAGATGTGTGTGTGTGTGTGTGTGTGTGTGTGTGTGTGTGTGTGTGTGTGTGTGTGTGTGAGAGAGAGAGAGAGAGAGAGAGAGAGAGAGAGAGAGAGAGAGAGAGGGACCACAGGAGCATATAAGAACACGAGGCTATCAAGTCTCTAGTTTCAATTCCTGAAGTTTCCTGATTTGCCTTGGTTTCTGCAGCTCTTGCAATGATTCTGGGAGCTCCCTCAGTATCCTTCCAATAAATTCTCTTGTATGCTTCTACTAGGAAGGAAGGTTTCTGTCATTTATAACAACAAGGAACTTGACTCCAAATTGCCTGAGATCTTCACAGGGCAGGTTTCTTCTCTCCCTTCACATCACTGATTTAGAATCATGATGGAGGCTTTCCTTGCTGAGTGAGACAGCAGACCAGGAGTATGGACAGTAGGAAGGGAAGAAAGAAGAGAAAGTGTGACCATGGTTGAGACCTAGAGACCAAGTCTTCTGCTTATTCCTTTGCTGAGAACCAACCCAAGTCTTCTCTGGGCTCCTGCAATGCTTCCTCCATCCCATGAAGCTGAGAGGGTACAGGACCATCATCTTGCTTTTTGCAAAGATCTCCACTCCAGATGGCAAGCTTGGGAGAATCAGGGTTGCTGGGTGGAGGAGAAGTGTCTGGGAAAATTATGGGCCTGTGACACAGTCTGGGTGTATCCTACTCTCAGGCCCTGCAGATTGTCATGGCTCCCCCCGAACATGTGACATGGAACATCCTCTGTGTTCTGCCAAAAAGAGTCTAAGCCACCTCGAGCTGGATATGGCACAAACTATTGTTTGGGTTTGTAGCAACTGGCAGCAAGATAATCAGGTTGAATCTCCCAAGTGCCTTGCGTTCTTCCCCTTTTAAAGTGCTCTGTGCACACATGACAAAGCGATTTGGCTGGAAGACCAGCAGCTAACAAGTCTCAGAAGAATAACTGCCAAGCTGACTGTTTGCTAACTTGAGCAGCATTGTCCAGAAAGATAGTCAGTATGATGTTGAGTAGCGAGCAGTGTTCCTGGCATAACCCTCCCCAACGTGGCTAAGATGTGGGCCGGCATGTTCCATTACCATTAATACTTAGAGGAACTATGGCCACCTAATGGCCCTGCAGTTGTAAACTCACTCAGAAGGGATCATGTGCTCTTACTAACACAGTAGTTTTGGAGTGAGCTTTGCTCAATTATGTACTTGGCCTCAAGCCTTCTATTCAGGGCATTACAAAAGCATCTCTCACAAACTCATCTACCAGCAAATCTGGCTTTTCCTCCTACACCAGTCCTAGAAAAACACCAAAGAAAGATTTTATTTGCTCATTGAGCTTGCACGTTCTTGTTGTATTTCAGGAAATTATGATGCTTCCAGAAGCACAAAAGGATGAGGTACAGGAACATACTGTCACCCATTTAACCCAGGAAAACACAGTTCTCACATATTTATAAATTCTTTCTGCACACTAATCAATTGCTAATCTTTTGGAGGAAATGCTGACAGCCCAGATGGCAAAAATCTGAAGGGAGGGGAGCTAGTGAGTGGCTTCAGATTAAGCTGAATAATAATAATGACAAGGAATTTATAGACCCACTGGGGTATAGGTATTTCCCAGATGGAAAGAAAGAATTCGCTTTTTTGTAGATTTTTAGCAGCCACTTTCCCACTAAGGAAGCTTTGATGAAGCAGCCTGCTCACTTAGCTACAAATTATCTTCAAGTTTGTACAGGCAGACCTCAGAGGTATTGCGGGTCTGGTCCCAACCACTGCAATAAAGCAAATATCACAATAAAGTGAGTCACACAAATTATTTTGGTTTCCCAGTGCATATAAAAGTTACATTAATACTATACTGTAGAAGGTGGCAGGGGAATAGGATGCGGAGATCACTTTCTCCCCCACAAATTTATCAAAAGAACATTTGAACACTGAGCAAATTCCACAAAACAACTTCTGAATGCTAGCAGAGGACATCAGGCACCCAGAGAGGCAGCCCGTTGTCTTCGAAAGGAGGTAGGACAAAATATAAAAGAAAAAGAAAAAAAAGAGAGGTTGGGACTGAGATCCGTCCCAGGAAGGAAGTCTTAAAAAAGAGAGAAGTTTCCAAACACTAGGAAACACTCTCACCGGCGGGTCTGTGGGGAGTCTTGGAATCTCAGAGGGCAACATAACCGGGAGGAAAAATAAATAAATAAATAAATAATCAAACCCCACAGATTGCATGCCTAACAGCAACTCCCAGCGCTTGCAGCCGCCACCAGCAAGTGGGGGCTGAACAGGGAGGCGCGGGCTGCATTGCTTAGGGTAAGAACCAGGCCCAAATGCCCTGTGGGCAATCTTAGGGAACTAATGTGAGATAGCAACCCAGACTGTGGGATAGCCAGAGAGAGAGAGAGAAAGAGAGAGAGAGAGAGAGAGAGAGAGAAACCTATCCCGCAAAAAGCCCTAACCTAAGACACTGTCAGGCCCACTCAAGAACTAAGGACTGAGCGAATACGAGAGGAGAGCTAGCAGGCTGTGGACGGACCCATTCCCCACTGGAGACAAGCAGGCAGGAGGTAGCCAGAGCTGGAAAGGGGCAATCGGAGCCCCAGAGAGGCATTCTATACCAAACTGCAAGCAGGCTTCGTTGCTAACTAAAGACTTCTTGGGATTTTGGACAATTGACATCCGCCAGGAGAGTCACAGCCAGAGATAAGCTCCCCTGAAGAGACACATGGCACACCTGAGATGGCGCACCCATTGTACACCCAGAAAACCAAGCAGCTGGGACGGGGGAGGTGATTAGATGCAACCCCCACCCGGGGGAGACTGTGCTCGCCCAGCACCTGGTCGCCTGAGCTGCTCGAACCTGGGAAGGGCACAAAATGCAAGCCCAAACAAGTCTGCGCCTTTGTGGAGTACCCAAGAACCTGAACCTGAGTAGCTTAGACCTAGAAAGTGCACACAACCCAGGGCCCGCCTCAGGCAGTTCCCGGCAGAGCAACCTAGAGCCTGAGAAGTGTAGACTATGAAAGAACACACGCCATGTCAAACCCAGTGCAGCTGAAACACTGTGAGCACTTCCCACACACACTAGTGGTATTTGTTTGCAGCGTTCCTCCCTCCCCACAGCACGACTGAACAAGTGAACCTAAAAAAGTGACCACCATCGCCCACTTGTGACAGGGTGGAAATTAGACACTGAAGAGACCAGCAAACAGAAGAATCTAAAATAAACAGAGGGAACTGCATTGGAAGTGACAGGTGCAACAGATTAAAACCCTGTACTTAGCACCAACTACATTGGAAGGGGCCTATAGATCTTGAGAAGTATGAGCTGGATCAAGGAACTATCTGAAAATGAACTGACCCCACACTGTCTGCAACAGCTCCAGAGAAAGTCCTAAATATATTTTTACTATTAACATTTTTTTTAATTTTTTTTATTTCTAAGTCCTCTATTACCCCTTTAATTTTCATTTTTATAACCTACTATTACCTTGTCAAAAAAAGACCCTATTTTTAAAGCAAACTTCATATATATATTTTAAAATTTTTGTGACTTTGTTTTGTTTCTTTAATATTGTATTTTTGAGAATCTAACCTCTACTCTAGATTTTTAATCTTTGCTTTTTGGTATTTTTTATCAATTTTGTACCTTCAAGAACCCAATCTTAGTACCCATTTTTACTTGGGAGTGTGATTACTGGCTTCATTGCTCTCTTCCCCGTTTGACTCTCCTTTTTCTCCACCAGGTCTCCTCTATCTTCTTCCTCCCCCTTCTCTTCTCTACCCAACTCTGTGAATCTCTTTGTCTGTTCCGGGCTGTGGAGAACACTTAGGGAACTGATTACTGGCTGGATCTGTCTCTCCCCTTTTGATTTCCTCTTTTCTCCTCCTGGTCACCTCTATCTCCCTCCTCCCTCTTCTCTTCTCCATGTAACTCTGTGAACTTCTCCGGGTGTCCCTCACTGTGGAGAAACTTTTCATCATTAACCTAGATGCTTTATCATCACTGCTGTATAGATGAAGAAGTCTTGAGGCTACTCTAAGAATAAGACTGAAAACAAGAGGCAGGAGGCTTAAGTCCAAAACCTGAGAACACCAGAGAACTCCTGACTCCAGGGAACATTAATTGATAAGAGCTCATCCAAAAGCCTCCATACCTACACTGAAACCAAGCACCACACAAGAGACAACAAGTTCCAGAGCAAGACATTCCACGCAAATTCTCCAGCAACACAGGAACATAGCCCTGAGTTTCAATATACAGGCTGCCCAAAGTCACACAAAACCCCCTGACATCTCAAACTCACTAGTGGACACTTCATTACACTCCAGAGAGAAGAAATCCAGCTCCATCCACCAGAACACAGACACAAGGTTCCCTAACCAGGAAACCTTGACAAGCCACCCATCCAACCCCACCCACAGCAAGGAACCTCCACAAAAAAGAGGAATCACAAACTGCCAGAATACGGAAAGGCCACCCCAAACACAGCAAAATAAACAAGATGAAAAGGCAGATAAATACTCAGCAGGTAAAGGAACAGGATAAATGCCCACCAAACCAAAAAAAAAAGAGGAAGAGACAGGGCGTCTACCTGAAAAAGAATTCAGAATAATGATAGTAAAAATGATCCAAAATCTTGAAAACAAAATGGAGTTAGAGTTAAATAGCCTGGAGACAAGGATTCAGAAGATGGAAGAAATGTTTAACAAGGACAGAGAAGAAATAAAAAAGATTAAATATATTATGAATAAGGCAATAAAGGAGATAAAAAACACATTGGAGGTAACCAACAGTAGAATAATGGAGGCAGAAGATAGGATAAGTGAGGTAGAAGATAGAATGGTAGAAATAAATGAAGCAGAGAGGAAAAAAAATCAAAAGAAAGGAGGACAACCTCAGGGACCTCTGGGACAATATTAAATGCCCCAACATTCAAATCATAGGAGTCCCAGGAGAAGAAGACAAAAAGAAGACCATGAGAAAATACTTGAAGAGATAATAGTTGCAAACTTCCCTAAAATGGGGAAGGAAATAGCCACCCAAGTCCAAGAAACCCAGAGTCCCAAACAGAATAAACCCAAGGCAAAACACCCAAGACACATATTAATCAAATTAACGAAGAACAAACACAAAGAACAAATATTAAAAGCAGCATGGGAAAAACAACAAATAACACACAAGGGGATTCCCAAAAGGATAACAGCTGATCTTTCAATAGAAACTCTTCAGGCTAGAAGGGAATGGAAGGACATACTTAAAGTGATGCAAGAGAAAAACCTACAACTCACATTACTGTATCCAGCAAGGATCTCACTCAAATATGAAGGAGAAATCAAAAGCTTTACAGACAAGCAAAAGCTGAGAGAATTCAGCACCACAAAACCACCTCTCCAATAAATGCTAAAGGATCTTCTCTAGACAGGGAACACAGTAAGGGTGTATAAACTCAAACTCAAAACAACAAAGTAAACGGCAACGGGATCATACTTATCAATGATTACCTTAAATGTAAATGGCTTGAAAGCCCCAACCAAAACACAAAGACTGGCTGAATGGATACAAAAACAAGACCCTTATATATGTTGTCTACAAGAGACCTATCTCAAAACAAGGGACACATACAGACTGAAAGTGAAGGGCTGGAAAATGTATTCCATGCAAATGGAGACCAAAAGAAAGCAGGAGTAGCAATACTCATATAAAATAAAATAGACTTTAAAATAAAGGCAATGAAAAGAGACAAAGAAGGACACTACATAATGATCAAAGGGTCAATCCAAGGAGGAGGTATAACAATTATAAATACATATGCACCCAGCATACAAGCACTGCAATATGTAAGGCAAACAATAACAAGTATGAAAGGGGAAATTAACAATAACACAATAATAGTGGGAGACTTTAATACCCCACTCACACCTATGGATAGATCAACTAAACAGACAATTAACAAGGAAACACAAACTTTAAATGATACAATAGTCTAGTTAGACCTAATTGATATCTATAGGACATTTCATCTCAAAACAATGAATTTCAACTTTTTCTCAACTGCACATGTAACCTTCTCCAGGATAGATCACATCCTGGGCCATAAATCTAGTCTTGGTAAATTCAAAAAATTGAAATCATTCCAAGCATCTTTTCTGACCACAACGCAGTAAGATTAGATGTCAATTACAGAGAAAAACTATTAAAAATTCCAACATATGGAGGCTGAAAAACATGCTTCTGAATAACCAACAAATCACAAAAGAAATCAAAAAATAAATAAAAATATACATAGAAAAGAATGAAGATGAAAACACAACAACCCAAAACCTACGGGACACTGTTAAAGCAGTGCTAAGGGGAAGATTCATAGCAATACAGGCTCACCTCAAGAAACAAGAAAAAAGTCAAACAAATAACCTAACTCTACACCTAAAGCAACTAGAAAAGGAAGACATGAAGAACCCCAGGGTTAGTAGAAGGAAAGAAATCTTAAAAATTAAGGCAGAAATAAATGCAAAAGAAACAAAGGAGACCATAGCCAAGTTCACCAAAGCTAAAAGCTGGTTCTTTGAGAAGATAAATAAAATTCACAAACCGTTAGCCAGACGCATCAAGAAACAAAGGGAGAAGAATAAAATCAACAAAATTGGAAATGAAAACGGAGAAATCACAACAGACAACAGAGAAATACAAAGAATCACAAGAGACTACTACCAGTAACTATATGTCAATAAAATGGACAACTTGGAAGAAATAGACAAATTCTTAGAAAAGTCGAACTTTCCAAAACTGAACCAAGAAGAAATAGAAAATCTTAACAGACCCATCACAACCACGGAAATTGAAACTGTAATCAGAAATCTTCCAGCAAACAAAAGCCCAGGACCAGACGGCTTCACAGCTGAATTCTACCAAAAATTGAGAGAAGAGCTAACACCTATCCTGCTCAAACTCTTCCAGAAAATTGCAGAGCAAGGTAAAATTCCAAACTCATTCTATGAGGCCACCATCACCCTAATACCAAAACCTGACAAAGATGCCAGAAAAAGAGAAAACTACAGGCCAATATCACTGATGAACATAGATGCAAAAATCCTTAACAAAATTCTAGCAAACAGAATCCAACAACATATTAAAAAGATCATACATCATGACCAAGTGGGCTTTATCCCAGGAATGCAAGGATTCTTCAATATCCACAAATCAATCAATGTGATACACCACATTAACAAATTGAAAGGTAAAAACCATATGATTATCTCAATAGATGCAGAGAAAGCCTTCGACAAAATTCAACATCCATTTATCATTAAAAAAAAAGCCCCTCCAGAAAGCAGGAACAGAAGGAACATACCTCAACATAATAAAAGCTATATATGACAAACCCACAGCAAACATTTTCCTCAATGGTGAAAAATTGAAAGCATTTCCCCTAAAGTCAGGAACAAGACAAGGTTGCCCACTCTCACCACTACTATTCAACATAGTTTTGGAATTTTTGGCCACAGCAATCATAGCAGAAAAAGAAATCAAAGGAATCCAGATTGGAAAAGAAGTAAAACTCTCACTGTTTGCAGATGACATGATCCTCTACATAGAAAACCCTAAAGACTCCACCAGAAAATTAGTAGAGCTAATCAATGAATATAGTAAAGTTGCAGTATATAAAATTAACACACAGAAATCCCTTGCATTCCTATACACTAACAATGAGAAAACAGAAAGAGAAATTAAGGAAACAATTCCATTCACCATTGCAATGAAAAGAATAAAATACTTAGGAATATATCTACCTAAGAAAAAAAAGACCTATATATAGAAAACTATAAAACACTGATGAAAGAAATCAAAGAGGACACAAATAGATGGAGAAATATACCATGTTCATGGATTGGAAAAATCAATATAGTGAAAATGAGTATACTACCCAAAGCAATCTATAGATTCAATGCAATCCCTATCAAGCTACCAACGGTATTTTTCAGAGAATTAGAAAAAATAATTTCACAATTTGTATGGAAATACAAAAAACCTCGAATAGCCAAAGCAATTTTGAGACAGAAGAATGGAACTGGAGGAATCAACCTGCCTGACTTCAAGCTATACTACAAAGCTACAGGCATCAAGACAGTATGGTACTGGCACAAAGACAGAATTAGATCAATGGAACAAAATAGAAAGCCCAGAGTTAAACCCACGCACCTGTGGACAGCTTATCTTTGACAAAAGAGCCAGGAATATACAATGAAGGAAAGACAATCTCTTTAACAAGTGGTGCTTGGAAAACTGGTCAACCACTTGTAAAAGAATGAAACTAGAACACTTTCTAACACCATACACAAAAATAAACTCAAAATGGATCAAACATCTAAACATAAGACCAGAAACTATAAAACTCCTAGAGGAAAACATAGGCAAAACACTCTCCGACATAAATCACAGTGGGATCCTCTATGACCCACCTCCTAGAGTAATGGAAATAAAAGAAAAATAAACAAATGGGACCTAATTAAACTTAAAAGCTTTTGCACAATGAAGGAAACTATAAGCATGGTGAAAAGACAGACTTCAGAATGAGAGAAAACAATAGAAAATGAAGCAACTGACAAAGAATTAATCTCAAAAATATACAAGCAACTCCTGCAGCTCAATTCCAGAAAAATAAACGACCCAATCAAAAAATGGGTCAAAGAATTAAACAGACATTTCTCCAAAGAAGACATACAGGTGGCTAACAAACACATGAAAAGATGCTCAACATCACTCATTATTAGAGAAATGCAAATCAAAACCACAATGAGGTACCATTTCATGCCAGTCAGAATGGCTGCTATCCAAAAGTCTACAAGCAATAAATGCTGAAGAGGGTGTGGAGAAAAGGGAACCCTCTTGCACTGTTGGTGGGAATGCAAACTAGTACAGCCACTATGGAGAACAATGTGGAGATTCCTTAAAGACCGGGAAACAGAACTGCAATATGACCCAGCAATCCCAGTGCTGGGCATACACACTGAGGAAACCAGAATTGAAAGAGACACATATACCCCAATGTTCATTGCAGCACTGTTTATAATAGCCAGGACATGGAAACAACCTAGATGTCCATCAGCAGACAAATGGACAGGAAAGCTGTGGTACATATACACAATGGAATATTACTCAGCCATTAAAAAGAATACATTTGAATCAGTTCTAATAGAATGGAAAAGACTAGAGATCTCTTCAAGAAAATTAGAGATGCCAAGGGAATATTTCATGCAAAGATGGACTCAATAAAGGACAGAAATGGTAGGGACCTAATAGAGGTGGAAGATATTAAGAAGAGGTAGCAAGAATACACAGAAGAATTGTACAAAAAAGATCTTCATGACCCAGATGATCACGATGGTGGGATCACTGACCTAGAGCCAGACATCCTAGAATGGGAAGTCAAGTGGGCCTTAGGAAGCATCACTACAAACAAAGCTAGTGGAGGTGATGGAATTCCAGTTGAGCTATTTCAAATCCTGAAAGATGACGCTGTGAAAGTGCTGCACTCAATATACCAGCAAATATGGAAAACTCAGCAGTCGCCACAGGACTGGAAAATGTCAGTTTTCATTCCAATCCCAAAGAAAGGCAACGCCAAAGAATGCTCAAACTATCGCACAATTGTACTCATCTCACACGCTAGTATAGTAATGCTCAAAATTCTCCAAGCCAGGCTTCAGCAATACATGAACTGTGAAATTCCAGATGTGCAAGCTGGTTTTATAAATGGCAGAGGAACCAGAGATCAAATTGACAACATCCGCTGGATCATTGAAAAAGCAAAAGAGTACCAGAAAAACATCTATTTCTGCTTTATTGACTATGCCAAAGCCTTTGACTGTGTGGATCACAATAAACTGTGGAAAATTCTGAAAGAGATGGGAATAGCAGACCACCTGACCTGTCTCTTGAGAAACCTGTATGCAGGTCAGGAAGTAAGAGTTAGAACTGGACATGGAACAACAGACTGGTTCCAAATAGGAAAAGAAGTACGTCAAGGCTGTATATTGTCATCCTGCTTATTTAACTTGTATGCAGAGTACATCATGAGAAACGCTGGGCTGGAAGAAACACAAGCTGGAATCAAGATTGCCGGGAGAAATATCAATAACCTCAGATATGCTGATGACACCGCCCTTATGGCACAAAGTGAAGCAGAACTAAAGAGCCTCTTGATGAAAGTGAAAGTGGAGAGTGCAAAAGTTGACTTAATGCTCAACATTCAGAAAACTAAGATCATGGCATCCAGTCCCATCACTTCACGGCAGACAGATAGGGAAACAGTGGAAACAGTGGCTGACTTTATTTTTCTGGGCTCCAAGATCATTGAAGATCATGATTGCAGCAGTGAAATTAAAAGACGCTTACTCCTTGGAAGGAAAATTATGACCAACCTAGATAGCATATTAAAAAGCAGAGACATTACTTTGTCAACAAATGTCCGTCTAGTCAAGGCTATGGTTTTTCCAGTGGTCATGTATGGATGTGAGAATTGGACTATAAAGAAAGCTGAGCACAAAAGAATTGGTGCTTTTGAACTGTGGTGTTGGAGAAGATTCTTGAGTGTCCCTTGGACTGCAAAGAGATCCAACCAGTCCATCCTAAAGGAGATCAGTCCTGGGTGTTCATTGGAAGGACTGATGTTGAAGCTGAAACTCCAATACTTCGGCCACCTGATGCGAAGAGCTGACTCATTGGAAAAGACCCTGATTCTGGGAAGATTGAGGGCAGGAGGAGAAAGGGACAACAGAGGATGAGATGGCTGGATGGCATCACCGACTCGATGGACATGGGTTTGGGTGGACTCAAGGAGTTGGTGATGGACATGGAAGCCTGGCGTGCTGGGGTTCATGGGGTCGCAAATAGTCGGACATGGCTTGGAGCGACTGAACTGAACTGAATGAGGTGGATGAAACTGGAGCCTATTATACAGAGTGAAGTAAGCCAGAAAGTAAATCACCCATACAGTATACTAACGCACATATATGGAATTTAGAAGGATGATAACAATAACCCTGTATGCAAGACAGCAAGAGACACATATGTATAGAACAGTCTTTTGGACTCTGTGGAAGAGGGTGAGGGTGGGATGATTTGGGAGAATGGCATTGAAACATGTATATTATCATATGTGACACAGATCGCCAGTCCAGGTTCGACGCATGAGACAGGGTGCTCGGGGCTGGTGCACTGGGATGGCCCAGAGGAATGCAATGGGGAAGGAGGTGGGAAGGGGGTTCAGGATGGGGAACACATGTACACCCATGGTGGATTCATGTCAAAGTATGGCAAAACCACTACAATAGTGTAAAGTAACTAGCCTCCAATTAAAATAAATAAATTTATTAAAAATACTATCCTGTAGCCTTTTAAGTGTGGAATAGCATCATGTCTAAAAAAATAATGAACATATATTAACTAAAAATAGTTTATTGCTAAAAAATGCTAACCAGCATCTGAGACTTCAGCATGTACTGATCTTCTTGCTGGCGGAGTATTTGAAATATTGCTAGAATTATCAAAATATAACACAGAGATGTGAAGCGAGCAAATAGAGCTGGAGAAATGATGCTGATAGACTTGCTCAGTGCACAGTTGCTACAAACCTTCAATTTGTAAAAACAAACAAACAAACAAACAAACCACAGTATCTGTGAAGCTCAATAAAGCAAAGGTCAATAAAATGAGGTGCCTTGACTTGGCCCCTTAGAGCTATTTAAGAAAGCACAGAAAATTAATAGGCAGTGATTATTAAACTTAATATTGATCTGAGAATGAAGCTCTTCATGACTCCTTCAGAAACAGTGTCTTGAAAAATGTGTGAAGCAGCTACAGAGAAGATCTTGGAATTTGGTAACTGTTCTAAGCATTCTTCATATTATTGGTGCTGTATCAAAAAAGTGACTTTAGAGAATGGATTTGACAAAGCTTCAGCCGATAAGCTAGCCAAACAGATTCGCACTGAGGTCTTCCAATGTTAAACTTTTTGATCTAATACACATCCAAAATTCAAGATTCAAGTCATGGATCTCTGCTTTCAAGACAAGTCAATGACGACCATTATTAAATGTGCGATTACCTTAAAGACAGACAGCAGCTTGGTACATGAGATAGCATATCAGGAAACTGTGAGGTCTTTCCAAATGAGTGATATTGATAAAGCAAGCATAGGTAAATAATATGGTATATGAATACATTTAAGTAAAGATGTTGAAAAGATAATGGACTGTTTTAAAGAGGAAAAACAACAATATTGTACTGGGGGATTTATAATATAGAAGTATAATGTATGACAATTATAGCACTAAGGTCAGGAGGGAGAAATTGAAGTATACTTCTATATGATCCTCATATTTATTTGAAATAGTATAATATCACTTGAAGATATATTGTGATAAGCACAAAATGTATATCATAAACTTTACAAGAAACACTGAATAATAAAACTAAGAGTTACAGCTTTTAAGGTAGCCAAGGAGATAAAATGGAAATATAAAAAACACTCAGTTAATCCAAAAAGAAGGCAGAAAAAGAGAAACAAAGAACAGATAGGACAAATAGAAAACAAATAGAAAATGATAGATTTAAACCTAATGGTACTGACAATCAGGATACAATAAAGGATAAATGTCACTACTACTGAGCCTGCATGCCCTAGAGCCCATGCTCCACAACAAGAGAGTCCACAGCAATAAGAAGCTTGCACATCGCAACTAGAGAGTAGCCCCATTCACTGCAACTATAGAAAGACCACATGCAGCAACAAAGACCTAGTGTAGACATAAATAAATAAGTAAATAAAAGCCTGATGCCTGATCCAACTCCCCAGAAAGTCTGCTTTGCTTGGGAAGCTTTGTGACCAAAGCATTCAGTTCAGTTCAGTTCAGTCACTCAGTCGTGTCTGACTCTTTGTGATCCCTTGGACTGCAGCACGCCAGTCTTCCCTGTCCATCACCAACTCTTGGAAACTTCTCAAAGTCATGTTCATCACATCAGTGACGCCATTCAACCATCTCATCCTCTGTCATCCTCTTCTCCTCCCGCCTTCAAAGGGTGCTTTTGGAGGAGTGTCTTTCCTCCCTGTCCCAACACCCCTTCCTGGAGTACTTTGGTTCAGTCCAACTCTAATTTTTCAACTGCTCTCTCTGGTGGAGTTAATGCTAAACTCCTAGAGAAGAAAGGAAAATAGGGTCTCTTAGCAGAAGTATGCAGATATTCTGTTATTTGTCTCTGTTTAAAAAATAGCTTCTCCCCAACCCTCTACCATATTCACAAATTTTTACTATGCTGCAAAGCTAATGCAAGCAGCCAACTCATTGGAAAAGACACTGATGCTGAGAAAGATTTAGGGCAGGAGGAAAAGGGGGTGATGGAGGATGAGATGGTTGGATGGCATAATCGACTCAATGGACATGAGTTTGCACAAACTCCAGGAGATGGTGAATGACAGGGAAGCCTGGCATGCTGCAGTCGGACACAACTGAGCTACTGAACAACAACAATGACTACAATAAGCATTCAGAAGTTCTGCATTGATGTGTTGCTGAGAGATTCATGGCAGAATACAATTATGCTATAGATTGCTTGGGCTTCCCAGGTGGTACTAATGATAAAGAACCAGCCTGACAATGCAGGAGATGTAAAGAGATATAGGTTCAATCCCTGGGTCAGGAAGATCCCCTGGAGGAGGGCATGACAACCCATTTCATTATTCTTTCCTGGAGAATCCCTTGGATAGAGGAGCCTTATGGGCTAAGGTCCATAGGGTGGCAAAGAGTCAGACCCGACTGAAGCAACTTAGCACACGCACATAGCACATAGATTGCTTAGACTGTCCAGGTGATGGAAAGAAATAAACATTCTGGAGGGGAAGTATAGATGGAGATTTATCACATACATAAAACACCCCCATTGCCAGCTCCATATCTTGAATACTGCAAGCAAGAAAACAAAGGCAAAAGTTTAGAAATACTGTTGTAATACCAAGGCCTCATACCTTGTAACTTACACACATTACAGGCAGAAGTTCAGCTGTCTGTTTGTAGGGCTTGTGTGGTTTATAATGATGCAAAGAGGTGGGCCAAGGGTGGTTTATTAGTATTTTTTTTTAAGTAAAAACTTCTACCATCAGAAGCTGTTCCAAGCTTATTTCACACAGATCGGGAAGAAATGTAGATTATCATGAGCAACTCACAGAAAACAAACAAACAAAAAAATGAGATTAGCATTAGAATTAGAGATTCTAAGTTGTGAACTGCTGGGCAGCAAGGCCTCTGTTCCTCAATTTTACCACATTCTAGGCAGGCCTAGGGTTTCGGGGTTTATTTTTTTTTAACACCTTTACTGAGATGTAACTTAAATACTATAAAATCCTCCATTTTAAATGCACAATTCAGTGATTTTTAGCAAATTTATATTTTTGCAACCATCACCACTCTCCAGTGTTAGAGCATCTCTTCCACTGCAAAGAGAGCTCTCTGGCCTGGTCGGTCACTACTTATCCCCAACTGTCCCCTAAACTTAAACAATCACTAATCTACTTTCTGTCTCCATGGCTTTGCCTGTTCTGGATATTTCATATAAATGGAATCACACAATATGTAGCATTTTGTGACTGGCTTCTTTCACCTAGCATCGTGCTTTTAAGGTTCATCCATGTCAGAGCACACCCTGGTATTTCACTCTTTTTTATGGAGGAATAATAGCCAGTTGTATGGCTATACAACTTTTTGTTTGTCCATCATCAGTTGATGGATATTTAGGTTGTTTTCACTTGTCATATATTACGAATAATGCTGTTGTGAATGTTTGTGTACAAGTTTTTGTTTAGACAAGTATTTTCAATTCTTTTGGGTATATACTTAGGAGTGGAATTGCTGGGTCTATGTTTAACCTTTTGAGGAACTGCCACACTATTTTCCAAAGCGGCTGGACCACTTTACATTCCCACCAAAAATGTATGCAGGTTCGAACTTCTCCACATCCTCATCAACATGTTATTTTCCATTTAAAAATATTATAGCCATCCTAGTGTATGTGAAGTATATATCATTATGTTTTGATTTACTTTCCCCTAATGACTAATGGTGTTGAATACCTTCTCATGCGCTTACTATTAGCAGTAGTGTTAGTCGCTCAGTCATGTCTGACTCTTTATTCATTCATAACTGTTCTATGTTGAATTTTTAATTGAATCAATTTGTTTGTCTTATTATATTGAATTGTAAGAGTCCTGTTTATATTTTGCATACAAGTTCCTTATCAGACATAATATCGGCCAATATTGTCTCCAATTCTGTAAGCTATCTTTCCTTTTCTTAATAATGTTTTCTAAAGAGCATAAGTTTTTAGTTTTGATAAGGTCCAATTTGTAACTTTTGTCTTTTACTGATTGTGCTTGCTTTTTTAAAAATCATATCTAAGCAATCTTTGCCTAATCCGAGGTCATGAAGATTTTCTCTTATGTTTCCTTCTGAAAGCTTTGCAATAACCAAATGTCCTGTCCTTCTACCTCAACAAATACACCCTCAAGACAACCTGGAAAGCCAGGTTCAAATGTTAAATTCTCGGACTCAAAGTTCTACGCCTCAATGTAGAATACCAGCCCCTAGCAACTGACCCACCACCTAGCCCCTTCCCTTCTCACTCTGGCTCGCTCCTCACTGGAGGGGCTGCACACATGCTCATGGGCACTTACTAGCTCATGCTTCTAAATTCTATCCCCATTCGCCCCAAATAGCCAAAGGCTACCTCCTGGCCACCACTCAGGCACACAGGTGCACACATAAATGACATGTGTGTCCCTGGGAAGACAGACACCAGAAAGGAGAATGTGAAGGCTCTGGAGATGGGCTTGTGGCCATTTAGGCAAGGAATTCCCGCTTCCCAGGTATCTATCTACTGTGTGATCTAGAAGATGGCCACCTGCTCTGTGTGGTCCAATCTCCTTGATCCCACTGTCTCCTCCTCAAAGAGAGGCCATCTGAAGCTCAGGGACCAGTGTGGAGCTCTTTCTACATAGGTCACATTGTAATACTAAGTCTGCCAAACCCTCATGGGGGAAAAGACAGGAGAAGACTGATGGTCAGTGGTCCGAGACATCTGCCCACTGGCGGTCTTGCTCCTCCATGGAGCTCCTCAGTCAGTCAGTTCAGTCACTCAGCAGTGTCCGACTATTTGTGACCCCATGGACTGCAGCACGCCAGGCTTCCCTGTCCATCACCAACTCCCAGAGTTTACTCAAACCCATGTCCATTGAGTCGGTGATGCCATCCAATCATCTCATCCTCTGTCGTCCTCTTCTCCTCCTGCCTTCAATCTTTCCAAGCATCAGGATCTTCTCTAAGGAGTCAGCCCTTTGCACCAGGTGGCCAAAATACTGGAGCTTCAGCATCAGTCCTTCCAATGAATATTCAGGACTGATTTCCTGTAGGATTGACTGGTTTGATCTCCTTGCAGTCCAGGGGACTCTGAAGAGTCTTCTCCAACACCACAGTTCAAAAGCATCAATTCTTTGGTGCTCACCCTTCTTTATGGTCCAGCTTTCACATCCATACATGACCACTAGAAAAACCATAGCTTTGACTAGACGGACATTTGTTGGCAATGTCTCTGTTTTTTAATATGCTGTCTAGGTTGGTCATAGCTTCTCTTCCAAGGAGCAAGCATCTTTTAATTTCATGGTTGCAGTCACCATCTGCACTGATTTTGGAGCCCAATGAAATAAACTCTGTCACTGTTTCCACTGTTTCCCTACCTACTTGCCATGAAGTGATTGGACCAGATGCCATGATCTTAGTTTCCTAAATGTTGGGTTTTAAGCCAAATTTTTCACTCTCCTCTTTCACTTTCAAGACACTCTTTAGTTCTTCTTTTCTTTCTACCATAAGGGTGGTATCATCTGCATATCTGAGGCTATTGATATTTCTCCTGGCAATCTTGATTCCAGCTTTTGCTTCATCCTGCCCATCATTTAGCATGATGTACTCTGCATAAAAGTTAAATAAGCAGGGTGACAATATACAGCCTTGACGTACTCCATTCCCGATTTGGAACCAGTCTGTTGTTCCATGTCCAGTTCTAACTGTTGCTTCTTGACCTACATACAGATTTCTCAGGAGGCAGGTCAGGTGGTCTGGTATTCCCATCCCTTTATGAATTTTCCACAGTTTGTGGTGATCCACACAGTCAAAGGCTTTGGCATAATCAATAGAGCAGAAGTAGATGTTTTTTCTGGAGCTCTCTTGCTTTTTTGATGATCCGACAAATGTTGGCAACTTGATCTCTGGTCCCTTTGCCTTTTCTAAATCCAGCTTGAACATCTGGAAGTTCATGGTTCACGTACTGTTGAAGCCTGGCCTGGAGAATTTTGAGCATTACTTTCCTAGCTTGTGAGATGAGTGCAATTATGTGGTAGTTTGTACATTCTTTGACTTTGCCTTTCTTTGGGATTGGAATGAAAACTGACCCTTTCCAGTCCTGTGGCCATTGCTGAGTTTTCCAAATTTGCTGGCATATTGAGTGCAGCACTTCAACAGCATCATTTTTTAGGATTTGAAATAGTTCAGCTGGAATTCCATCACCTCCACTAGCTTTGTTCATAGTGATACTTCCTAAGGCCCATTTGACTTCACATTTCAGGATGTCTGGCTCTAGGTGAGTGATCACACCATCATGATGCTACTATTCAACCCTGAAAATGGAAATGTGCAGCTTGTGCCAATAGGATGACCATAACAATTCATTTCCATCAAGGCAAAGGGGGACAGCAACCTCAAAGGGAATGATTAAGTCTGGGCCCTAGCAACAATGGGTAGTATACACCTCCACTTCCCAGCTTTCTCTTCTCCTATCAGATTTCAACCTGCCTCCAGACAGCTTCATCCATAGACCTGTGGTTTGACAGGGCTGTCCAGGGGGCTCCCAGACCCTCTCACTAGGACAGTGGGAAAGCGATTCTGGAATAAGAATTTCCTGGCCCCAGGTTCTTCTCACCATTTGCATCCAAAAGTGATGCCTTTTTATTTTATAACTGACCCCCTTCACCCCTTTCAAAAGATACAAACTTCTAGGACTTCCCTGGTGGTCCATGCTTTCACTACAAGAGGCACAGGTTTAATCCCTGATCTGGGAACTAAGATCTCACATGCCTTGCAGTGCAACCAAATTTTTTTTTAATATTTTAAATATATCAAATTTTCAAAATAAATAAATGATTTTTTTAAGTACCAAGTTTATTATAAAATAGATGTCATGGGGATGTCATGTACAGCATAGTGGCTATAGTTAATAATGCTGTTTTACATGTTTGAAAGTTGCTAAGATATTAAATCTTAAAAGTCCTCCTCACAAGGAAAAAGAAAAGAAAAAATATGCCATAACTTTGTGTAGTGATGGCTGGTAGTTATACTAATTGTGGTAATCACTTTGCAATGTATACAAATATTGTATCATTATATTATACACCAAAACTAATATAATGTTAAGTGTCAATTATGCTTCAATTAAAATAATATCTCCAGATATTGCCAGATATCCCCTAGGGGACAATATTATCCTTGGTTGAAACCACAATTCTATGAATAGATAGAATATCACACAGCCTTCACAATGATAGGCTTACAAATTATGTGTAATAAAAAATGCCTATGCAGCAATATAAAAAAGAGTAAAAATATATACTCATAACAAGGCCATAATAGGTAATAAAACAATGTGTGATTAAAAGTTGTGAATGTAATAAACACTGAATGAAAAAAATAAATGTCCTTTTAAATGGAAGGTGAACACCAAGACACTATGTGGTAGCTGTTCTGTAGGTAGCTTGAAGTCCCTTTCAGTACAGAGAGCCCAGCACTCTCCCAACTTCATCGTGAACTGTCTGCTTTGAGCAGAGTCAGCCACTCTGTTTATTCATTCCTGAGCAAGCAGTTGATAGGAAGGTAACCCCGATGCAGGTGGACATTCAGCTCTGGACAGCCCATGGGTGAGTATGCATATGTGTCGCCATTCCTTTGGTGCAGATGGGACACCTGATACTCATTGACTCAGCACCAAGGGCTGGCCCAGAACTCAGGACCAACTCAGCAGCAGCAATCTGTCATCTGTCACTCACCTTCTTGGGTTGCCTTTCTCAGCTTGGCTGGAGCCTCTGAGCTATGCCCCAGTAACCATTTCAGAGATTGCCATAGACACTAGAATTCTGTTGTGATAGAAGCGTCCAGAAGACAGATGCCTCCAAGAGAGGGATGGCAACCAAGATTTCTGGGAATGCTGACATCCAGCAGCACAGCATAGACTGGCCCAAACTTTTGGAGAGATTTTGAAGACCCAGAGGAATTGGAATAGTCCCATGCACAGTAATACAGGTGCTTTCAGGAACAAAGAAATACATAGCTGCCAGGGCCTCAGTTAGCTCCCTATTAGATGCAGCAATATGACAGAGAGATGGAGATATGACTGAACATGAGTGTGTGAAAATGATGACAGACAGAATGTGTTGGACCACAGCACGTCAAAGAATGGCTGCTGTAGGTCCCGTTCATAGCACTGATTTCTGTTCTTCATGGATTCCTGGACATTCTAATACTGTTACTTCACAGAATGATTATTATCAAGCTCCCAACTTCCTATTATTTTTCTCTCTTTGGGGTTCTGTTCGCCACTCATCTTCCCTTCTATTGCTCTGTGTCCAAAAATGTGATGGCATATGATACAGAAAATTCATTTCAGTAAATCTGCAGTTTTTAAATTCCTTATTAATTTAAGAAACACTTCTTAAGGTTCTACTGTGTGGAAATCCCTGTGTTGGATGTTGAGACTATTGTGATGAATGAAATGAACATGGTCCCTGATCCGGTGGGATTTACTTTTTTTTTTAATTTTTATTTTGTTTTGGGGTATAGCCAATTAACAATGTTGTGATAGTTTCAGGTGCACAGCAAAGGGACTGATCAAACCAGTTAATCCCAAAGGAAATCAACCCTGGATATTAATTGGAAGGACTGCTGCTGAAGCTGAAGCTCCAAAACTTTGGCCACATGATGCGAAGTATTGACTCACTGTAAAAGATGCTGATGTTAGGAAAGATTAAAGGCAGGAGAAGAAGGACGATATGGACAAGATGGAAGAGAAGGATGACAGAGGATGAGATGGTTGGAAGGCATCATGGACTCAATGGACATGAGTTTGAGCAAGCTCTGGAAGATGGTGAAGGGCAGGGAAGCCTGGCATGCTGCAGTCCATGGGGTCGAAAAGAGTTGGACACGACTGAGCAACTGAACTGAACTGAATGTGGACCTACTGTACAGCACAGAGAATTCTGCTCAATGTTATGTGGCAGCTTGGATGGGAGAGGAGTTTAGGTCAGAATGGATTGTTGTTGCTGTTCAGTGTCATATCTTTTTGCCTTTTCATACTGTTCATGGGGTTCTCAAGGCAAGAATACTGAAGTGGTTTGCTATTCCTTTCTCCAGTGGACCACGTTTTGTCAGAACTCTCCACGATGACCTGTCTGTCTTGGGTGGCCCTACACACCATGGCTCATAGTTTCATTGAGTTAGACAAGGCTGTGATCCATGTGATCAGGTTGGTTAGTTTTCTGTGATGGTGGTTTTCCATTTTAAATGTAGCAGGGTGTATATGTCCAAAATCCAGTGGGATTTACATTCTATCAAGGAAGAAGGATAGTCAGAAGTAAGCACATAGGCATGATAGAAATATCATCAAATAATGAAAATGACTTGGAAGACAGAGAAACAAAGTGACTATAAAGACAAAATAGCACTGGAGTTAGGGTGGCCAGAGAAAGCATCTGTCAACAGATAACCTTTGAGCTGAGAGATGAATGACAAGAAGGAGGAAGCCACACAAAGACAGGGCCAAAAGGAGAAGCATTTCAGGCAGAGGGAACAGATGATAAAAATGGCAAGGCAGAAATGAGCTTAGGTTGTCTAAGGAGCAGCAAGAACAAGGAGGAGGAAAGGAGGAGGGGTTGGAGACAGCACTGGATAAGCAGGGTGGAAATGGGTCATCTAGGTCAATGGTAATATGTTAGGGTTCCTATTGCAAGCCAGATTATCATTTACAAGAGAAGTTTAAGCATCCATCCCACCATCTTTCAGTAATGGCACCACAATTTCCTTACTGGATTCCCCAAGGTGAAGGATTGAGGTTCAGTTTAGGGCAAAATAGCAGTGAGGTGGTGGTGGATAGCTTCAGGTATTTATTGTGGTGAGGGGGTGGAGCTGCAGTGGGTGTTTGTGTGGGGGGGTTGGGCATTTCATGGTTTGAAATTCCCAGTGGTGCCAGGACAGTCCTAGAGAAGGGCATGGCAACCCACTCCAGTATTCTTGCCTGGAGAATCCCATGGACAGAGGAGCCTGGCGGGCGACAATCCATGGGGTCACAAAGAGTCAGACATGACTGAAGCAATTTAAAACACATGCACGCCAGGACAGAGCACCAGACTTGCTCAGATACTAGGCCAAAGGCAAAGAAGGAGGAATGAGGCTTGAAAGCTCTTAGCAGTCAAAAACCATGGGACTTCCCTGTTGATCCAGTGGCTAAGACTCCACACTCCCAATGCAGGAGGCCTGGGTTCCATCCCTGGTTGGGGAACTAGATCCCACATGCTGCAACCAAGAGTTCACAGGCTGCAACTAAAAGGATGCCACATGCCTCAACTAAGAACAACAGAAACAAATAAATTAATTAATTAAAAAAAAAAAAAGTAAAACCTTTTACAACAGGGCTCTGTACAAATTAATTTCTAATAGCCCACTAGGCTCCTCTGTCCATGGAATTCTCCAGGCCATAATACTGGAGTGGGTGGCCTTTCTCTTCTCCAGAGGATCTTCTTAACCCAGGGATCGAACCCAGGTCTCCTGCATTGCAGGCGGATTCTTTACCATCTGAGCCATCAGGGAAGTCATTAATAAAGATTAGTTGCTATTATTTTTAGCATTTTTAAAAGCACTTTTTTTTTTGCTTTCCTAAGCCAGTATTGGAGTACTCCAGAGGCTGCTTCTGAGCTCTCTTTCCTCAGTCTACACTTCCTCCCCAGGATGATTTCATCAGTGCCTAACCCTTTCGATGGCACACAGATAGACCTCTGCCCAAGATCCGGTTCCCTACCCACCATCTCTACCTGTACCTCTAATAGGCATTTCAAGCTCCATCAGTCTTCTCCTAAGCTGAAGCCATGATCTTCCCCTGCAAATACTGGTCCTCTGGCCAGTCTTCCCTACCCGATTGGTTCACACTGCTTTCCTTTAGGTTGTTCAGTCCTCTGATAAGGATACATAGGACTACATTTAGAGCCATCCAGGTAATCCAGGGTAATGTCTTCATCTCAAGATCCATAACTCCATAACATATGCACAGACCCTGTCTTCAAATAAGGTAACATTTCCAGGTTCCTGCAGTTAGGGCCTGATGTCTCAAGGAGCCATTTTTCAGCCTACCATGCATACATTGGTGCCCATACATCCTTGTTCCGATCTCCAAAAATCCTTGTGTGGGGGAAGGCTGTCCAGTAACCCAGCCAGAGATAGCAGGCACCCTGATCAAACAGCTATATTGCTCCCAATTCACAGACAACTGGACAGAGGGAACAGTAGAGCTTGGGGAAATGGGGGAAGATGAATTTGTGTTTATTTCTGCCAATAGGACTACTCCCTCACTACCTGCAAAAAAACTCTTGGGTCCTTAATAGGAAACAGGAAAGAAGTGAAAAGGCCCTCTGCAGTGCAGTTTGCTGGCCTAGAAGTGTTGGAGGAAAAGAAGAGAAAAAAATCAAGACCCAAAGGAGCACACCGATTCCTCAGTGTACACTGAGCTGATCATAATGGTTGAGCAGAGCAAAAACCTTGAACGTGTGCAGGGAGCTAGCAAGCAGCTCCAAATTACAGTGGATGTTCAGATTCGTTGACATGGAAGTAAAGCTATAGTCACTATTCACCACCCTATTTTTAGTAGGCAGCACATACTCAATTTACCTCAGTAGTTACCTCGACAGTAGTTACTCTGATATAGTTTTGCATAATTATCAGGCTACCTTTGACATTTGTTCTTCACAATTCTTTACCAGTTTCCCCTGACAGTTAATCTAGCACATATGACTAGTTGCCTCCTTCAGCATTCCCCAGTAAGGCTGGATTAAGTTCAGTTTCCCCACTGAAGTGAGAAGATCCGGGTTGAAGCCCTGGTTTCTGCCACCCTTACTGCATAACATGGACCAAATCCCCTCTTCTCTCTAGTGTTCAGATTTTGCATCCAAGAAGCAAGGCAGTGTGTGGCCTTTTTTAAAAGCACACAATTCTTTATAGTGGTTGAAGCATCTTGGTTCTTCCCCGGAGAGAAGTGATCTAAAAGGCAACTCAAACCACAGCACCACTGACCCACACAGGAGACTGCTGCTTTTGCAATGTCTCAAGCTGGTCCTGATTCTAAGACGTGGCATTAGGCAGAGACAGGCCATCATTCTTCTTTACAATGACTGTAACAGAGCTCATTCTTGGCAATTACTGTAGGTGGGAAGGAGAAAATTTTTTCATGATGAACAAAAGCTTTTGTGTCCTTTCCAAGCAATGGAAATGGACACACCAAACTACTCTGATGGAAAAACGTCTAATTTGAAAAACAGGCACGTGGCAAGCCAGTGCAGGCTTCTGCTTCTCTTCTCCTCCATCTCTTTGCCTCTCCCCTACTTCTCCCTCTGTGCCAAAATGAAATTGCCTTTTCTCCAGAAACTGTGAAACTTTACCATAATAATTTTTAGTGGTTTTAAGTAAGTACTAAATTCACTAGCAAAATTGTGCAGCCAGATGCCCAGCTCAGTGCACTCTTGGATGCACAGCCTTTAAAGAGGCTCTTTATTTCACAGAAGTTAACTAAACTCCCTCTAGCATAGGACAGTGGGGACCCAGGCTTTGAGCCTGATAAAGTCATGCTACCATTCGAATTCTATGATTTCCTAGCTGTGTGACTTTGGACAAGTTGTTAACCTTTCTGGTCTTCCATTTCCTCATCTATAAAATTAGTCTCTTAATAGCTACTCACTATGGTAAGTGGTTTACATGGATTCTACCCTGTAATGCTCACAGCAACTTCAGAGGTTGGTGTCATCTGATTTCATTGTAAGGATTAAGAGAGATAATTTAGGTAGGTGACCAGTAGGTAGTAGGGTGCTCGAGAAAATGGTGGCCAGTTATTCCTGCCTGCTCAGCTTTGTGCCAAGAACTATAAAGCAAATCTCACTGAACATGAATTGAGCACCTACCATGTATTTATTTTAAAAGTGGAGAGGGGGGTGTTCAAAGAAAACACATGACTCAGTTTCTCAATCTTGACTGGTTCTTTTGTGTTTGGAAGGGCTTGGGTGAGGTTGGATTAAATATCCCTACTGGCCAGATGAGCCTCTAAATGTCATAGGTTTCTCTCCTGTATTTCCTAGTTCAGAGCTAAGGCTACAAACTGGGACATGATGCTCTGGTGGGGAGTGGGGGTGTAAAGGAAGCCTCACTGGTGTTGCAGACGAGGCTGGATAGAAACCAAACCAAGGGCAGAAAAGATTTGGGCCATTCAAGTGGTCTTGACAAGAGAAGGTGGGGCTTGCACTCCCCTCCCACACAGAATGACCTCAGCCCAATGACTCTCCTTCCCACCTCCCTGTCTGTCACACAGGCTCCTTGCAGATCCTGCCAGACCCCCACTCTTTGATCTTCTTGGCATCTTCAGTTATTCCCTAGGTCTGGCAGAAGACTTTATAGGCCCATTGAAATTCAACTCATCTTGCGAGTTTG
Source organism: Okapia johnstoni (assembly GCA_024291935.2). Classification (NCBI taxonomy): domain Eukaryota; kingdom Metazoa; phylum Chordata; class Mammalia; order Artiodactyla; family Giraffidae; genus Okapia; species Okapia johnstoni. The sequence goes on from CM044305.1 coordinate 112,173,589, forward strand.
AATGGCCCCTCTGGGGACACTAGCGGGACTAACAGTTGAGGTCTCCTTTCTATGGCATATGGTGAGAATGGAAGCATTTTAATATGATGTGAGCTGATTAGAGTTTAATCCATATTAAAGCCATCACAAATGTATGGTTAATTTTTTAATAAAAATAAAAGTGGTATTTATGTAGTATGCATAAACCAATTATGAAGATAAATCAATTAATAAGGAGTATCTGGTGGTACTCCACACCAGATGTCAGCTTATTGCCAGATGCCAATATTTATAACCTTATCTCTCTATATCATACACATACCCTGCTGCATTGATTAACAGAAACACTTTTGAATGACATGATTACATGTGATTTATAGATTTATATATGAGAAAACACATGTAACCAAGGGAAAAGCTATGAAGATGGTTGAGTCACTAAATAGTCTAAACAACAAAAGAATGCCAAAGATTAGACTACGGTAAATGCAAGCATCGGTGATTTAAAGTGAGAAATGTCGTGTGTAAGAACCTCACACCTAGCTTTTATGCTACCATGATTACAAGGAAACTCTGGTTCCAAGTTGCAAAAAAATAAAAGTTTTTATCCACTTAATTTTCCTGGGCCATTGTAGTGGGTTGAATAGTGCTGTACCCACCCCACACCAACCCCAATTAATGTTCACTTGGAACCTCAGACTGTGATTTTATCTGGCAATAGAGTTTTTGCAGTTATAATTAGTTAAAGATCTCAAGATGAAACCATTCTGGATTTAGGATGAGTCCTAAATGCAATGGCTGTCCTTATGAGAAGACGAGAGGACACAGAAAGACACATGGGGAAAGCCACCTGGAGATGAAGGCAGAGAGTGGAGCGATGCATCTGCAAGTCAAGAAATGACAAGAATCACTGACAACCCCTGGAAGCTAACAGAGAGAGGCGTGGAACCAATTCCCCCGTAGAGCCTCTAGAAGGAACCAATCATATCTACACCTTCATTTCAGATTTCTGACCTTCTGAACTGTGGGACAGCCACCTAGTTTGTGACAACCTGTTACAGCAACCATTGGAAACTAATACAACCACCTTAACTTTTATATCCAAACCTAACAAACCACCAAAAATGAGAACTAAAAATCTAATTTGTGAATATAGAAGCCTAAATTCTAAAAGAAATATCAGCAAAGCAATTCCTGAAAAACAATAATTTTTTAAGACTTGTTTACTAGGACCAGGCAGGTTTTATTTTAGATATTTATTAGAAAATTCTATGATTAGTATTCATCACATCAGAACCAAAGCCATATGACCATTATGATAGATGTTAGCAGGGCATGTTAAAATCCACATGAGTTCTTAATAATCATTCTTAATAAAGTGTGATTATAAAGATATATCCCTAGCAGGACATATGATATACATCTGGATGTGTATATATGTGTGTCCGTGTATACACATGTGAACTTTCTAGCTCTGTCTACTGAGAGGACCTAGAAGCAATGACCCCAATGGCAATGACCACACCTAGTGCCCAGATCTTGATTTCTGAATATCATTCTTCTTGGATAAATGGACTGGGGCAATAAATGTACAAGATGTGCCTGAAGCATCTTATATACGAGAAAGTAGCAACTGTTCAAAGAATAAAAGGATGAAGACATGCCAAAGGAATTTAAGAGCCAACCTGAAACAGGAGTCAATGGTTAAAGTTGGAACAATCTGAGCAACAAAATAAAGTAGTACTGGAGTACAGCCCAAAGTATAAAATAATTAATACTTGATTGAATGAATAAATGAGGTAGAAAGAAAAGCTCTTTCAACTCATATATATAGGCAGAATAATGAAAATAGAAAATCACCATTTGGCAAACACCACAGTTTTCAAGAAGAATCAATAGCAGATGCTAAAATTAGTACATGAAAGTATGATGAGCAACAGAATATTTACATAATCTCAAAATATTCTACCACAAGATACTTATAATTACTAAGGGAAAAGAAGTAACTTTACAGTGAAAAAAGCTAGCAAACAATGATCAAAGTTAACATGATCAACATGGGACATATCACCATCTGGAGAAGGCAATGGCACCCCACTCCAGTACTCTTGCCTGGAGAATCCCATGGATGGAGGAGCCTGGTAGGCTGCAGTCCATGGGGTCGCTAAGAGTTGGACACGACTGAGTGACTTCACTTTCATGCATTGGAGAAGGAACTGGCAACCCACTCCAGTGTTCTTGCCTGGAGAATCCCAGGGACGGGGGAGCCTGATGGGCTGCCATCTCTGGGGTCGCACAGAGTCTGGCACGACTGAAGCAACTTAGCAGCAGCAGTATCACCATAACCCACCTCCTGATATGATGCCCTAAAAGGGCACACTATCACTTCTGCATATTCTTGCCCCAAATGCAAAATACTAGTTTAATCAAGGAAACCTCAGACAAACCCAAATTCAACGACATTCTACAAAATAAGTGGATAGTTCTCTTCAAAGTTTCAGAAACAGTGAAAATAAAGATTAAAGGAACATCCCAGATTATAGAAGAAGAGGGAGACATGAAAACTTCATGCCATATATGATCTTGGATTGGATCCTAGACCGAAAAAGAAAAACCTCAATGGTCGAGTGATAAATAATCTTCTGCAATGCAGGAGAGGGGGGTTCGATCCTTGAGTCAGGAAGATCCCCTAGAGGAGGGCATGGCAGCCCATTCCAGTATTCTTACCTGGAGAATTCCATGGACAGAGGAGCCTGGTGGGCTACAGTTCGTAAGGTTGCAAAGAGTCGAACATGACTGGGCATGCACACATGTTCATTCGTTCACACCAAAAAAGGAAAATATTAGTATGACAATTGTTAGCATCTGTATAAGATCTGTAGATTGCTTAATAATATTGTATCAATGCTAATTTTCTGGTTTTGATACTTTTACTATGATTATGTAAGATGTTAACATTTGAGGAAACTGGATGGAGGGAATATGAGAATCCTTTGTACTATTTTGCAAATTTTTGTACATCTGAAATTATTTCAAAGTCAAAAGTTAAATAAATTGAAAGAAGCCCTATCAAAGTTTTTAAATTATGTTATATATCATACAATGGAAATTTTATGCAAGTGTTAAACTTAGGGTTTTCTTAAAGTAATAAGGTACCAACGAGGAAATGTTCACACTATATTAAATGAAAACAAGCCATGTATGTAAATTTTGTATTCTGTATAATCCCAATTCTTTATAATTATTCATAGATATACAAATAGCAAAGCAAGAAAAATGAAGGTAATACTGGGAAGAAGGAGATAGAATGGTTATATTTGCAGATGTTACCATACTCTACTTAGAAATTCAGGAGAATCAACTATAAGAATTCAAGAGAATTCAATGAGGTGGTTACAAAACAAATGCATAGGATTTAGAGTATCCCATATGTCTGCAATTGCAAGTTGGAAAATACAATTTTAAAAGAAACTCGCAATTCACAAGTAAAACTTTTAGAATATAAGGAATAAATTAAGATGTTAGCAAGAGGGATTTGAAATCTAAGCTAGTAAGGAGTTTGGGTGGAGTTGGCAGAATTGGTTAAAAATGGGGAAAAATAAAGTGAATCAATATCCTGCACTATATGCCACTGAAGAGCAGAAGAATATGCCCCCCCAAAATGTGACTCTTTGTTGAGGACTATTTTGAGCTCATTATTTTCAGAAACTTCAGACACACAAAAAAGTTCTGAAAGCAGAGTAGCAGCTACCCTTTTGTAAGAGACATTTACATTAAAAAGGAGTCTGAGCCAGGAAGAGAGCTATTACAAGAGATCATTATTTTCATCTGAGACACTTTCCTACATGGCAGGGAAATTTCTATTCACTATAGATTTCCTCTTCCCACCTTCCTGTGAGTGGCCTTCTTCCCCTTTGAAGCCCCAGAGCAGTGTCCCTTTCCTTAGCCCAGGATGGTACATAAGCCTGAAGTGCCTGGCTGCCTTTCTGAGACACATATCTTTCTAGGGCTCCTGTATGTAAACATGTGCATACATAATTAAAATCGCTTGTTTTTCTCCTTTCAATCTGTTTTTTATTGCAGGAGAGTCTCTGCCAAGAATCTAGAAGGGTAGAGGGGAAATTATTGTGCCTCCTCTACACCATTATAAATATCCTATGAAATAGTTAAATGTGAACGATTTAACCATTAGGGAGAAATAAGCTACACAGCATTGAGGTGACTATTTAATCCCAGGGGAAGGAATAATTCTTAAAGCATAAGCTGGTAGAAGCTATAAAGGAAAAGAGTGGTAGTTTTGACTACAATGAAGTTTTAAATTTGTTTACCTCAACAAGACCATAAATAAGAATAAGAGAAGTAACAAATTCGGTGAAAAACTGTAATACATGTGAAAGACAAGGACCAATAACCTTAATATGTAATGAGTGCTTACAAATAAGCAGGAAAAAAGACTCGGGCAGAATAAAGAGAGAATCCTAAAGTCTCCACCCAGAAACTATTAGAACTAATAAATTCAGCAAAGAGTGCAGGATACAAGAGTAATATTCAGAAATCTGATACATTTTTTTTGCCATGCCCAGCACTATGTGAGATCTTAGTTCCCTGACAACAGGTCAAACCTGTGTCCCTTGCGTTGGAAGTGCAAGGTCTAAACCACTGGACTGCCAGGGAAGTCCCTCTGTTGCATTTCTATACAGTAATAGTGAAATAGCAGACAGAGAAACCAAAAAAAAAAGGCCCATTTACAATTGCCTCAAGAAGATGGTTCCTTTGAAAACAAAAAGCATCAAAAAATAAAATATCAATAAAATACCTAGGAATAAACTTAACCAAGGAGGTGAAAGACTGAAAACATTGATGAAGGAAATTGAAGGTGATTCAAAGAAATGGAAAGATATCTCATGTCCTTGGATTGGAAGACTCAATATTCTTAGTTTGTCCATACTACACAAAGAAATCCACAGATTTGATACAATCTCTATCAAAATACCCATGACATTTTTTTCACAGAGCTAGAACAAATAATCCTGAAATTTATATTGACCCACAAAAGAACCCACATTGCCAGAGCATTTCTCCAAAGAAAACATACAGATGGCCAACAGGCACATGAAAAGATGCCCAACATTTCTCACTATTAGAAAAAATGCAAGTCAAATTTAGAATGAGACACCACCTCATGCTGGTCAGAACGGCCATTATCAAAAAGTCTGTTGCTATTGTTGTTGCTTAGTCACTAAGTCGTGTCCAACTCTTTGAGACCACATGGCCTGTAGCCCACCAGGCTCCTCTGTCCATGGGATTTCCCAGGCAAGAATGCTGGAGTGGGTTACCACTTCCTTCACCAGGGGATCTCTCTCACCCACGGATCAAACCTGCATCTCTTCTTGGCAGGCAGATTCTTTACCACTGAGCCACTTGGGAAGCCCCATCAAAAAGTCTACAAATAATAAATGCTTCAAAAGTGTGTGGAGGAAAAGGAACCCTCTTACACTGTTACTGGGAATGTAAATTGGTGCCCCCACTGTAGAGAACAGTATGGAGGTTTCCTTGAAAAACTAGAGTTGCCATACAATCCAACAATCCCATTCCTGGGCATATATCTGGAAAAGACAAAAACTCTAATTTGAAAAGATACAGGCACCTCCAATGTTCACAGCAGCACTACTTACAATAGCCAGGACATAGAAGCAACCTAAGTGTCTATAGACAGATGAATGGATAAAGAAGATGTGGTATATATGTACAGTGGAATACTATTCAGCCATAAACCTGATCTGTGGCATTGACACTGCTGCAGCAGATGTATTTGACATACAAATAAACAAATAAATATACAACTACAGATTTCAGTAAGTATCTTGAAGAAATATTGCAGGTTAGTACTCTAGCACCTGGGCTTACTTAGTATCTCAACTGGTAAAGAATCGGCCTGCAAAGCAGGAGACCTCAGCTCAATATGGGTCGGGAAGATCCCCTGGAGAAGGATAGGCTACCCACTCCAGTATTCTTGGGCTTCCCTGTTGGCTCAGATGGTAAAGAATCCGCCTGCAATGCAGGAGACCTGGGTTCAGTCCCTGGGTTGGGAAGATCCCCTGGAGGAGTGCCTGGCAACCCACTCCAGTATTATTGCGTGGAGAATCCCCATGGACAGAAGAGCCTAGCTGCTACAGTCCATGGGGTCACAAAGAGTTGGACATGACTGAGCGACTAAACACAACACAGCACAGCACTCTAGAACATAAAGGAAGACTGCTTTGTTAGGAGGGTGGGCATGGTTAGAAGAGCATATAAAAGAACTATGTTTCTTTCCAAACAATGAAAATGATTATTATTTTAATGGGATCTCACTAGTAATCATTAGTGATTTTTTCCTTTTTACAACATTTTTTGCTATATTTCCCTAAATTTCAGCAACTAACCTGTGTTACTTTTGTAATCAAAAAAGAATAAGATACTTAGGTGTACACTTAACCAAGGAAGCAAATGGCTTGTACACTGAAAACTATAAAATATTGATGACAATTTAAAGCAGATACAAATAAATGGAACAATATCTCATGTTCATGGACTAAAATGTCCATACAACCCAAAACAATATACTGATTCAATGCAATCACTATCAAAATCCTAATAGCAATTATTACAGAGATAGGAAAAACAATCCTAAAATTCATATGGAACCACCAAAGACTACACATGGCCCAAACAATTATGAACAAGAGGAACAAAGCTGGAAGCAACACACCTCTTGATTTCATAATATATTACAAGCTACAGTAATAAAAACAGTATCACACGGCCATAAAAACAGATATATAAACCAATGAAACAGAATAAGGAAGCCAGAAATAAATCCACAAGTACGTAGTCAACTGATCTTCCAGAGGGTGCTAAGAATACACATGGAGAAAGGATAGTATCTTTAATAAATGGTGCTGGGGAAAATGGATATCTACATGCAAAAGAATGAAATTAGACCCTTCTATTGCACCATACACAAAAGTAAAGTCAAAGTGGATTAAAGACTTAAATGTAAGACCTGAACAGAGGATGAGATGGTTGTATGGCATCACCAATTCAATGGACATGAACTTGGGCAAACTTTGGGAGATGGTGAGGGACAGGGAAGCCTGGCGTGCTGCAGCCCATGGAGTCACAAAGAGTCGGACACAACTTGGCAACTGAACAACAACAAGACCTGAAACTCTAAAACTCCTAAAAGAAAACACAGGGAAAGAGCTTCTTCACACTGGTCTCAGCAATGATTTTCTTGGCTAGGACATCAAAAGCCCATGCAACTAATGCAAAATAAACAAGTAGGATTACATCAAACTAAAAAGCCTTTGCACAGCAAAGGAAACAATACAGTGAAAAGACAACCTACAGAATGGGAGAAAATATTTGCAAACCATGTATCTGATAAACAGTTAATATCCAAAATATAGAAGGAACTAAAAACTCAATAGCAAAAAAAAAAAAAAACCCCACAAATAATTCAATTAAAAACTGGGCAAAGAACTTAAATAGACACTTCTCCAAAGAAGACATACAGATGGCCAAGAGGCACATGAAAAGGTGTTCAACATCACTAATCATCAGGGAAAAGTAGATCCATACCACAGAGAGGTGTCACCTCACACCCATTAAGATGAATGGATAAAGAAAACATGGTTGTCTTAGTTCAGGATGCTATAACAAAGTATCATAAACTGGATGGCTTAAACAACAAACATTTACTTCTCACAGTTCCGGAGGCTAACTGTACTATATTGTATACTTAAAATCTGCTAAGAAAATAGATCTTTTGTTAAGTGTTCTTATCATTAAAAAAATAATAAATAAAGATGGTGGTAGAAAACTTCTGGAGGTAACAGATATGTTCACGACATAGATTGTGGTAATGATTTCATGGGAGTATACTTGTCTCCAAACTCATCAAATTATTTACATTAAATATTGATATATACAACTTTTTATGCCAATCAGACCCCAATGAAGGATTTAAGACATAAACAGTAGATGTAAAAGAAAATATCACAAAAATAAAATAAAACAGATTTTTAGGAACTTTCTTGGTGGTCCAGTGGTTAAGACTCCATGCTTGTACTGCGGGGGGGTGGGGGGGGTGGGGGGCATGGGTTTGATCCCTGGTGAGGGAAATAAGACCCTGCATGCCCTGTGGCATTGCCAAAAAAACCCCAGATATTTTAAATATTACTGCTTACTTTTCCAATCCTCCAGAAGTCATACTGTCTAACAAGGACAAGCTGACTTACCTAAAAAGTGTCCCTGTGTACATCTCCCCACTGTGGTTTGATGAACACAAAGGGACACCTGAGCCTTGTCCCAACTGCCCTTCAAGTTGTCTTTTAAACTTAGTCATGACATTGATATCTCCAGTTCCAGTTCAGTCGCTCAGTCATGTCCGACTCTTTGCGACCCCATGAACTGCAGCATGCCAGGCCTCTCTGTCCATCACCAACTCCCGGAGTCTACCCAAACCCATGTCCATCGAGTCAGTGATGCCATCCAACCATCTCATCCTCTGTTGTCCCCTTCTCCTCCCGCCCCTAATCCTACCCAGCATTAGGGACTTATCCAATGAGTCAACTCTTCGCATGAGGTGGCCAAAGTATTGGAGTTTCAGCTTCAACATCAGACCTTCCAATGAACACCCAGGATTGATCTCTTTTAGGATGGACTGATTGGATCTCCTTGCAGTCCAAGGGACTCTCAAGAGTCTTCTCCAACACCACAGTTCAAAAGCATCAATTCTTTGGCGCTCAGCTTTCTTCACCGTCCAACTCTCACATCCATACATGACCACTGGAAAAACCATAGCCTTGACTAGACGGACTTTTGTTGGCAAAGTAATGTCTCTGCTTTTTAAATATGCTATCTAGGTTGGCCATAAGCTTCCTTCCAAGGAGTAAGCGTCTTTTAATTTCATGGCTGCAATCACCATCAGCAGTGATTCTGGAGCCCAAAAAAATAAAGTCTGCCACTGTTTCCACTGTTTCCCCATCTATTTCCCATGAAGTGATGGGACCAGATGCCATGATCTTAGTTTTCTGAACGTTGAGCTTTAAGCCAACTTTTTCACTCTCCTCTTTCACCTTCATCAAGAGGCTCTTTAGTTCTTCTTCACTTTCTGCCATATGGGTGGTGTCATCCGCATATCTGAGGTTATTGATATTTCTCCCGGCAATCTTGATTCCAGCTTGTGTTTCTTCCAGCCCAGCGTTTCTCATGATGTACTCTGCATACAAGTTAAATAAGCAGGGTGACAATATACAGCCTTGACGTACTCCTTTTCCTATTTGGAACCAGTCTGTTGTTCCATGTCCAGTTCTAACTGTTGCTTCCTGACCTGCATACAGGTTTCTCAAGAGACAGGTCAGATGGTCTGGTATTCCCATCTCTTTCAGAATTTTCCACAGTTTATTGTGATCCACACAGTCAAAGGCTTTGGCATAGTAAATAAAGCAGAAATAAATGTTTTTCTGGAACTCTCTTGCTTTTTCGACGATCCAGCAGATATTGGCAATTTGATCTCTGGTTCCTCTGCCTTTTCTAAAACCAGCTTGAACATCTGGAAGTTCACGGTTCACATATTGCTGAAGCCTGGCTTGGAGAATTTTGAGCATTACTTTGCTAGCATGTGAGATGAGCGCAATTGTGCGGTAGTTTGAGCATTCTTTGGCATTGCCTTTCTTTGGGATTGGAACGAAAACTGACCTTTTCCAGTCCTGTGGCCACTGCTGAGTTTTCCAAATTTGCTGGCATATCGAGTGCAGCACTTTCACAGCATCACCTTTGAGGATTTGAAATAGCTCAACTGGAATTTCATCACCTCCACTAGCTTTGTTCGTAGTGATGCTTTCTAAGGCCCACTTGACTTCACATTCCAGGATGTCTGGCTCTAGGTGAGTGACCACTGGCTTATCTCAAATGCAAAAAGAAAGTCTATTCTGAATATACTGGGAATCTAGAGCAGAAAATTTTAAACATAGTTGAAATTTAAATACTGTGATACTATTAATAACAAAGAATTAAATCGTATGATTTGAAGCCATCTTTGAAGTAAACTCCAATTGGATGAAAATACTGGGGTACCTTTTTGTGTATTTAGATATCCTCTGACATTTATAGGATATAGATTCAAAAGAGAAAGGAGGCTGGTTCAGACAAAGTGTGATCTCTAAGGCACAATTAATGACATTAGGTGGAAAATGGAAATACACTGTAGTCCAACCAATACAAACGTATCCTTGTGTGTGCTCAGTCACTCAGTCATGTTCGACTCTTTGTGAGCCCATGGTCTATAGCCTGCCAGGCTCCTCTGTCCATGGGATTCTCCAGGCAAGAATACTGGAGTGGGTAGACATTTCCTCCTCCGGGCCATCTTCCCAACCCAAGGATCGAACCCGAGTTTCTTGCATCTCCTGCCTTGGCAGGTGGGTTCTATTTCCTAGAGTCTCAAACTGAGAACAAAGGGCCAGAAATCAAGCTTCTGGGCACACATGTAGTAGGACTGAAATTACTCAACACCTTTGGAGAATTTAAATTGTATCTTCCCATTTCAAGCTCTGGGAGTTGGTGATGGACGGGGAAGCCTGGCGTGCTGCAGTTCATGAAGTCACAAAGAGTCAGACACGACTGAGTGACTGATCTGAACTGAACTTCCCATTGGGGTTGACAAAGTCCTTGTTTTGCCAATGAAATGTGCGAGGAAGTAAGAAGATACCAGTGATATTGTGATCACAGATGCCTGTCCAGGGATGGAGCCGAGTTCCTGTGAGCTGTCAGGCAAGGCACATGGGCAACACATCTGTTTTTCTGCTAAACCCTTGAGGTTTGATGCTTATATGTAACTACATCAAAACCTAACCCATGCTGACCCATACAGTTATTAACCCAAACCATCAGATGTCTTGGATCAAATTTATCTAAACCTTTATTTCTTGTAATAGAAAGCTGAGTTGCTGGTATCTATCCAGTTACAAAAATGACACTGGTCTACCTTTCACAGGAAAGTGAGAAAGAAGAGCTAGTAATTAATAGCACAGACTTTGGAGCCTGAAAAAATAAGAAAACCGTATTCAAGTTCTGGCTACTTTTAGTTATACTGTGCCATGGGCCAGTCATTATTGTCTCTGAGCACCAATTCTTTTTCATCTTGTAAATTGCATAGTAATGGCAACTATTTCTCAGGGTTCTTGTGTGTGTGTGTGTGTGTGTGTGTGTGTGTGTTTCCTTTATCTTCATTTTTTTATCTTTTCTTGTATTTATTTTTTTTCTTTTTTCTTTTAATTGGAGGCTAATTACTTTACAATATTGTGGTAGTTTTTTCCATACATTCACATGAATAAGCCATGGCTATACATCTGTTCCCCATCCTGACCCTCACTCCCACCTCCCTCCCCATGCCATCCCTCTGGGTCATCCCAGTGCACCAGCCCTGAGCACCCTGTCTCATGCATCGAACCTGGACTGGCTATCTATTTCACATATGATAATATACATGTTTCAATGCTATTCTCTCAAATCATCCCACCCTAGGTTAATGGTGAAAAGATTATCCACAGTCTGGAACACTCAGAGAGGTTCATGGAGTCCATAGAGAAGAGAAGAAGGAGAAAGGAGATAGAGGTGACCAGGAGGAGAGGAGGGGGAGTCAAAAGGAGAGAGATAAATCTAGCCTGTGATCAGTTCCCTAAGTGTTCTCCACAGCCTGGAACACTCAAAGAGATTCACAGAGTTAAGTAGAGAAGAGAGGAGGAAGGGAGGAGATAGAGGTGAGCTGGGAGAGAAAAAGGAGAGTCAAAAGGGAAGAGAGCAATCAAGCCAGTGATCACGCTCCTAAGTAAAAATGGGTACTTAAGATTGGATTCTTAAAGGTTCAAAATTGATAACAAATATCAAAAATCAAAGATTAAAAATCTAGAGTAGAGGTTAGATTCTCAAGAAATACAATATTAAAAAAAAAATTGCAAAAGTTATAAAAAATATATAGGAAATTTGCTTTAAAAATAGGGTCTTTTTTTGCAAAGTAATAGTAGATTTAAAAAATGAAAATTAAAGGAGTAATAAAGAACTTAAAAAAATTTAAATGATAATAGTAAAATATATCTAGGAGTTTTTCTGGAGCTGTTGAGGGCAGTGTAGGGTCAGTTCAGTTTCAGATAGTTCCTTGTTCCAGCTTATACTTCTTCTCAAGGTCTATAGGTCCCTTCCAATGTAGCCAGTGCTAACTACAGGGTTTTAATCCGTTGTACCTTCACTTCCAAAGCAGTTTCCTCTTCTTTTTTTATTTTGGCTTCTTCTGTTTCCAAGTCTCTTCAGTATCTAACTTCCACCCTGACACAAGGAGGTGAAGGTGGTCATTTATTTAGGCTCACTTGTTCAATTGTGCTGCGGGGAGGGAGGAACACTGCAAACCAATATCACTGGCATGTGTGGGGAGTGCTCACCGTGTCTAGGCCACACTGGGTCTGACCCCACTCACAGCGTGTGTTCTTTCCTGGTCTACAGTGCTCAGGTTCCAGGTTGCTCTGCAGGGGAACTAAGGCGGGCCCTGGGTTGCATGCACTTCCCAGGTCTATGCCACTCAGTTTCAGGTTCTCAGGTACTCCACAAGGGCACAAATTCAGTTGGGCCTGTGTTTTTTCCCTTCCCACGTCCGAGCAGCTCATGTGACCAGGTGCTTGGTGAGCACACACTCCCCAGGTGGGGCGGTGCATCTTATCACCTCCCCAGTCCAAACTGCTCGGTTTCCTGGGTGCTCAGCTGGAGCACCATCTCAGATGTGCCGTGTGTCTCCTCTGGGGAGCTGATCTCTGGATGCTACCCTCCTGGTGGATGTCAACTGTCCAGGATCCCAGGAAGACTTGGTTAGCAACCGGGAGCCTGCTCGCAGTTTGGTAGGCGATGCCATTTCTGGGGCCGAGTTTGCCCCTTGCCTTCTGGCTCTGGCTGTTGCCCGCCTGCCTCCGGCGGGTGGGGGATGGGCTGATCTGCTGCCGGCTAGCTCTTCCCTGGTATTCGCTCAGTCCTTTGTTCTGTGAGCAGGCCGGCAGTGCCTTAGGTTAGAGCTTTTCCTGGGAAAGCTCTCTCAAGCTCTCTCTCTCTCTCTCTCTCTCTCTCTCTCTCTCTCTCTCTCTCTCTCTCTCTCTCTCTCTTGCTCTCTCGCTCTCTCGCTCTCGCTCTCGCTCTCTCTCTCTCTCTCTCTCTCTCTCTCTCTCTCTCTCTCGCGCTCTCGCTCTCGCTCTCGCTCTCTTGCTCCCACCCACCCCCCCCCCCCCCCCCCCCCCCCCCCCCCCCCCCCCCCGTCTATCCCAAACTTTGTGTTGCTATCTCACGTTAGCTCCCTCAGGTTGTCCTCAGGACATTCGGGCCCAGTCCTTACCCCAAGCAATGCAGCCCGTGCCTCCCTGTTCAGCCTCCAGTTCCTGGTGTTGGATGCGAGCGTCTGGGCTACTTCTCCACTGGGAGTTGCAGTTAGGCGCGTTATCTGTGGGTTTTATTTATTTATTTTTTCCTCCTGGTTATGTTGCCCTCTGAGATTCCAAAACTCCCCACAGACCCGCTGATGAGAGAGTTTCCTGGTGTTTGGGAACTTCTCCTCTTTTATGACTCCCTTCCCAGGACAGGTCTCCATCGCTATCTCTTTTGTCTCTCTTTTTATCTTTTATATTTAGTCTTACCTCCTTTTGAAGACAATGGGCTGCCTTTCTGGGTGCTTGGTGTCCTCCGCCAGCGTTCAGAAGTTGTTTTGTGGTATTTGCTCAGCGTTCAGATAATCTTTCAATGAATTTGTGGGGGAGAAAGTGGTCTCCCGGTCTTATTTCTCTGCCATCTTCAACCTTCCCCCTCTCAGGGTTCTAGTAAGGAGAAAAGAAGACAATGGATATAAAGAACTTGGCACAGTGGGTGGAAGATGGTGAATGTTCAATGACTATCAATATCATCATCATCATTATTATTACTTCTGAGTATATATTTACAATACTCCTTTTGAAATACCATACGACTGATAACTTGGTAGCCTTATGGCTCTTCACATATCAGAGATAAACATTTTTTTGCATGAAAATGTACTATATTTACTGATTCCTCTGTCTCTCTTCCATGGAAGAAAATACTGTTGGTAGAAACAAACTATCAGCCTAAACTTGTACAGATAGCCAGGATCTTGTAAGTCATTACAATGTGTTGTTGAGAGTTGCCACGTCACTGCTCTATAAAAAGCATCCTGGAAAAAGTATTAACAGATGGCCTCTTACTCCCTGAGACTGTTAGTAGCACACCAGATGGCAACCCAACTTAAATTCTCCAGTCTGAAGGAAATGTGACACTAGCTTTTTAATAGGTGTGCAGCATTAGAGGTAGCAAAGAAATGATCAGTTAAGATAAAAACTCATTTTCTCTCCTCATTTCAGCATGGAATACAGTCTTCCTTGACTCACCAGTTTGCCATAACATTCTGATAAAATGCTGGAAATGGTTTGCCCAACACAAACAGAAAGTTTCTTTGAAAAGACTGACAGATTTATGAGGTGTAAGGCTAGTCTACAGAATGAAAATACAAGGCAGTGCCCCAGGGACAAGTGCTCTGTGCTGCGACACTCCTTCTTCTCCAGGACCAGTCATTAGTCTGCAACATTTTGCTCTTATTGTTAGAAATATTAGGCCTCAGCTCAAATGTCAAGCTTTTGACAGGGAGGCAATAACAGTTCTAAGATACTCATCATCTTTCCAGATGGCCAGCTCACCTACAATTGAATAAAAGCTTGGGCTGGTGGTTCCCTTCTCAGGCATTGCTACTAGACCAATTCTCCCAGGTGCCCTTGTATGCCAAAATAACCTTGCCCTATTAGGGTTCAGAAAAGGCCAAGGGAGTCTTCATATGGGCTTAGAAAGGCATCCTTCTACCATCTTAGCTTATAAGAGTCAATGAAGGTGTTTTTGGATATCAAAGAATACCCAAACATCAGTGTTTCAGGAGGCTATGCAATCCCCAAAGTTGGCACTCAACTATTTCATTTTGCAGGCCTCTTGGATCTTCAAATATGGAAGCCAGTGGGACACACGGTGCAGATTGATTTTTGGCAAAGTGGCTGGAAATATGGTCTGTAGTACAAACACACCACATTGAAATAGGCATATATATGCTCTGAACCAGTCACCTGGGGAAAATAGTAGATCCCAGCCTCCCTGACCACACAGGCTGCTGTCCTCTCCTGTCCCAAGTGCAACTCTGCTACAGGGATGACATAGACACAAAGGAAACACGAAGGCCACAAACCACATCAAATTGTCAGGAGCTCTTTCCAGTTTTCTTGTAAGCACCTAGGACAGCTAGAGGCAATGAACACAAGGGATGGGCTCCATCCTCAGCTCTCATGAACCTTCCATACCTGTGATCCTGAAGCTAAGACTGTGGGCATCCTTTAGTTCAAGGACACACATGGCTCCAGGGTTCCAGGGAAAAGGAAATTTCTAAAGAAAGAATGAGTCCAGTGAGGGAACTGATCAGCCTGGAAAATCAAGTTCAAAGAAGTGCAAGTTGTCATGGATATCCAGCACCATTTGAAGGACAGGGCTCCTGGATCTGGGCTTGCTAAGGATATGGTCTTTGCTCAGGATAGGAACAGAGCAGCAAGTCCATAAAGTTACATGTATAAGTGTGTGCACAGGTGCGTATGAGCATGTAGTGATATAAATTAAAAAAAAAAATTTCAGATTCCCAAAGTGGCCCATGACTCAAATAAGGGTTAAAAACCAGTTCTTGAGACTTCCCTGGGGGTCCAGTGGTCATGAATCCATGCTTCCACTGCAGGGACGTGGTTTCAATCCCTGGTCAGGGAACTAACATCCTACATGGCACACAGTGAGGCCAAGAAGTAAAAAAAAAAAAAAAAAAAAAAACTGATTTAAAAACCACATCTGTAGCTTCCCAGTTGGTGAACACATGTAGGTTCTGGGAAGACAGCATGCCCAGAGAGGGTATAGAAGGTCCATGCCACACCCTACACCCATAATACCTTACCCTATGCATATTTTTCATTTTGCTATTTCTGAGTTGGGCCCTGTATAAGAAACCAGTAGTAGTAAGCTTTTACAAAATCACTTCTCTAGAATGAGGTGACCCAACAAAGAAGTTGCTTTTGAGGAACCCTGCCCACCACTAGCCATCCCCCTAGAGGGCACATAGGTATCTAGATAGCATCAGTGCATGCTAAGTTGCTTCAGTCATGTCTGACTCTCTGCGACTCTATGGACTGTAGCCCGCCAGACTCCTCTGTCCATGAGATTCTCGAGGCAAGAGGACTGGATTGGGTTGCCATTTCCTCCTCCAAGGGATCTTCCCAGACAGCATCACTGCCTCCCCCTAAACTGCAACAGCACAATGCCTAAACCATACCAGGCGGGTCAATGTCTTTTAGTCCTAAAGACTGTCAGAAAAGATTCTACCACTTCTCTCAGTTACAATCCAAAAAGACAATTGTCCTCAAAGTAAATAATAATTCTATTATTTGCTACCAAGCCTCACCCCACAGAAAGTTTATCGTTTCTATACTTCTGGGTCTTAGCACAATGGACTCAACTTCCAGAAATTATAGGAGAGGTCTACTGGAAGAGTAGCTTTTCTTAATCCAAAAAGGTCTGGGTATTCTTCACCATGTGATGTATCTGAGCTCAAAAAGAGGTTGCAGTAATCTCCTAACAATTAAATGAATCCGTAATGACCAACGAACAGCAGAGGACAATGTATGAACTTGCAAACCACACACATTTCCTCTCAGACAAAGAAAGCATTTATAGAAAGTCAAATATACTGATAATAACATCACGTATTTATCACAGTGGTGGACGCAGGCAAAATCCCACAGAGAATGCCTTCCTCTTGGCTTGGGCCTTGGCCGCTAGCCAAAATTCACAGACTATAAACAATGAAAACCTTTCCATGAAGAAAGTCCAGAGTGGAACTCACTTGGGGTCCACAACTTTCTGAGGAAGTGCTCAAGCCATAAGTCAAAGTAACATTTTCATCAGCCCAAGGTGGCAGGCAGGATAAATGACCTGGCCATGAATGCACACGTTGAGAGGGAACTGTGACAGGGGCCCTCAGGAAATACCTGAGAAGTCTGACTCCCATCTCCGTGGGCTGCACTGGAGACGAAGGCCCCATTGAACGTGTTACCCCACCGTGGGAAGTGGAGCTCCTCCAAGCCTGTCTAACTCCAGTCAAACACAACAGCTTCATTGTTGATTTTCTATAGAAGTAAGGTTCTGGTTTCACAAGCAGCTTAATTCAGGGAACGTGATGCCTGACCTTGTGTGTTATACAAAGCTAAGAAGGTTGAGGGTGGCCTTAAGTTAGGTCATGGGCCCTGAAGCCTAGTCATGCCCTGGTCCAGAAGATTACAGTTCTGTGATCACTGCCGCTCCACGCGAGCAGATGTCCACAGATTTTCCACTCTATTTTTCCGAGGTGTTGACGTTTCCCTGCTTTTGAAGATGTAAATTTGTGATGTGTGAAATGAAAAGTCCAGTACTTGTTCCTTTGAAAACATAAAATTAAAAAGTCACTTAAAAAAATTCTTTCCCCTTGAGGTCACTGGGTTGATTCCACCCAAGGCTGGTTGTTACCAAAGTTCATTACTCAGACAATTTCTAAATATCAAGGTTTCAGTACATTGAGAGAGGAAAGGAGAAAGGGGGGCTGAGAAGAGGCTAAGGGAAAGATGAGGGCACCAGAAGTCTCAGCAGCTGGGCCAGTTGGGGTGCAGACTCCAAAGAAGGTGTCCATTATTGTTAGGGGGCCAGAACAATGGTCTCAAGTCCATGTGGAGCCTGTGGGAACGAAGCCTCCTCATTCTTTTTTCCAGTAGTGAAATATCTGCAGGGTGTGCTTAGGATAAAGGAGGGGGTCCAATCCTCTCCTCCTGCCCAGTGAATCACAGTCACTCCCTGCACAAGAGTGTTTTCATGATCCTGGTCTCCCACTGGGGACAAGTAGAAAGTCAGAGGTGATGATGAATACTTACGACTCCCAGAAGACTCGCCATCACAGAATCAGGGTTCAAAGATGACTATAACACATAGAGTCATAGAGTCCCCAGAAAAAAGAGGTATCACTGGGAAATTTAATGGGCGTTTTTGGATCCGTAATTAGAGC
Source organism: Okapia johnstoni (assembly GCA_024291935.2). Taxonomy (NCBI): domain Eukaryota; kingdom Metazoa; phylum Chordata; class Mammalia; order Artiodactyla; family Giraffidae; genus Okapia; species Okapia johnstoni. The sequence goes on from CM044305.1 coordinate 112,191,758, forward strand.
TTTTCTGTGGGCAGGGATGGGTAGAGAAGGGAAAATCCATGTGAACCTGCAGATGCTGAATCCTGGGCTAGTCTCCTTTCCATATACCAACCTCCCAGTGCCTCCATCAGAGTTCCAAATGCCAACATATTCTGGAACAATCATTGAAACCACATAAAATATATATACCCCTAAACACCAAAGTCTTACTGAATATGTCAAGTGCCTGGCACATTACAGAGGAGTCAGCACATGGTAGACATTATTATGACCACATAGTTGTTTGAAACTGTTCCAAGCTTCTTTAACTGGACAGAGCTTCCTGAGAGCAGATACTTCTATCTCCCTGCTGTACAGAGCACAGTTCGGGAAAACAGAGTCAATGTAGGTGGCATTCAGCAAATGTTTTTCAATGAAAGAATAAATGACAGCATGGGAGGAAAGGAAGGAAGGGAGAGAGGGGAGAAGGAAAAAAGGAAAATCACTTCATAGTCATTGCATGAAAAATAGAACTTTCTTTCATCCTGCACATCAAATCAATACTGCTGATTTTACTCCCCAACATCTTTAAACCCATTCGTCCACTTCCTCTATCGCCACTGCCACCATCTTGTCATCCACTCCAGCCTCACCTCTTCAAGTCTGATGGCTGGTCTTCCTTCCATCTGTCTCAACTCCCCTTCCAATTATGCTCCACTTCGCAGTCTAAAGGATCTGTGTAAAATTCATATCAATCACCGTGTTGACCTCCTTAGAACATTTCAAAGGATGAACTGCACTTGGAACAAAGACCAATTCTTTCCCATGGTGTGGCCGACTCAATGTATGCTGAGAAGACCAGCATGGCCCCAGTCGTGGCACTCTTAAAAGCAGAACACACGAGAGGCTAATTCAACTTCCGAGGATCAATATCCATTCCAGGGGAAGGCAGCTAAGCAGCAGCTGCTGAAGAAAGCCTGTAGCTGAGACCAAGAAGATTCAGAAATTAGAGAGAAGAAATTGTGGGCTTTAATTTCTTTGGAGTTAAGCATTCTAAACTTTAGACTTCACTTGAGAACTTTACGACCACCCATTTACTAATCAACAATTGCCACATTGATAAGAAGTCCTTAGTGTCTCTTCATTAAAACGAATAACTTCTGATCCTGGTCTGAGTCATTGTATGAATTTATTTTACAACAATTGCTGATCCATAATGGATTCCAAGAAAGGCTTTCTGCTATATCCTCTTCATTTTTTTTCATCAAATATTTGTTGAGTACCTACTATGTTTCAGGTACTCTCTTAGGTGATGGGGTATCAGTAGCATAAAAAAAAGAGAGAGAAAGATATGGTTCCTTCTTCCAGGATGGGAAGTGCTCTGAAGGAAAAGAACAGGGTGGTTTGAGAGTGTATAACATGGGACCTGACCTACCCAGAAGGGACAGAGAAAATAAGACATTCTCTCTGAGATCAGAAGGATGAATAGGAATTAGCCTGACATGGCATCTGTCAGTAAAATCTTGGCTAAATGGAATATTCAGGAATAGTGGATTTAGGTAAATTGAAACTTCTAGCTTTTTAATTAAATAATTATATTGGTACCTCATTCATAAAGACTGAAATTCCAGTACTTTCATTTCTATTTTCTCATTTTACTGTTATAAACTCTCACTGAAGGTGATTTTATGAATTCACCCTATGCTGGGAGCAACTCTGAACCCATAACTGGTGGAAGTCAGTATATGAATGACCTTGTCCTTCACCTCTTGGGCTGCACCACTTGGAGACAGGTGTTCTATTCTATAAACTAGAGAACTTCAGAAGGATTAAGCTCCCATTGCTCATAGTGATGACTGACTTCATAACACACCCTTTGGTGGTTGCTTTCCTTCCCTGTATCCTCTCTTTATTCCTCTGTAGATGTTTTCTCAGATCACCTCTCTAATGGTTAATTTTATATGTCAACTTGGCTAGGCCATGGTACTCAGTTGTTTGGTCAAACACCACTTTACATTTTCTATGAAGGTATTATTTAGATGTAACTAACATTTAACTCTGTAGACCTTGAGTAAAGCAGATTGCCTCCTCATGTCAGTGGGCCTTATTCAATCAGTTGAAGGTGTTAAGAATAAAAGATTGAGGTTCCCCTAAGGAGTAAGGAACTCTGCTCTGGATGGCCTTTAGACTTGAGCCCCAACATAAATTCTTCCCTGCATTTCTGGCCTGCTGGCCTGTCCTGCAGATTTCAGATTTGCCAGCACCTAAATCCTTAAAATACATCATAAATCTGTAGCTATGTCTATGCAATTATATACATACAGAAATGTATACATAAACAAACATGTATATAAGTATATACATACATGCATTATATGTATACATGTGTGAATATATATATATGTGTGTGTGTGTGTGTATGTATATATTTGGATAGATGAATAGAGCTAAGTGACTTAGTGAAGCCACAAAATTTTTTGATGTAGAGCTCAGACGAGCAACCTCTTCTCTTCATTGGCATTGTTCCAACTTATGAAGATTTGACAAACACTTGCCTCACCCGCCTCTTCCTGCGTCTATGCAAACACTGTGAGTTGATCTTTTCCTCTGGGCCTAGTCGCATCTTCAGAAACTTTCTCAAGCTTCACTCTGGACAGCCTTATGCAGTCGGTAGGGCCTGGTGTACAAGAAGAGATTGTTCACCATCTGCCTTCAGACAGCATTCAGAACCTCTCTGAAACACATGGCTGTGTTTTCTGACTTTGGCAGCAGCAGGCAGAGTCTGCCTAGTTCTCCCCACCTCTGATGCCTCACCAGCAACTTGAAACTGGAGTCAGAGGTGCCTTCCAGCCCCACCCTACCCTGCCTACCCTTACCACATACTTACATGCCCATTCAAGCCTATTCCATTTCCTGATATTCCCCCCTGAATACCCATGCCCAGGACACTGAACTGGGATGACATGACATTCCCAGAGCCCAGATTACACTCGTGGTAAAGAACCTGTATGCCAACTCAGGAAACGCAAGAGACGCAGGTTCAATCCCTGGGTTGGGAAGATCCCCCGGAGGAGGGCGCAGCAACCCACTCTGGTATTCTTGCCTGGAGAATCCCATGGACAGAGGAGCCTGGTGGGCTACAGTCCTTGGGGTCACAAAGAGTCAGACACAACTGAGCAACTTAGCACTCCCAGAGCCCAGATCTGACAGCCCATCCAGAGCGGGGTTCTATTGTGAACCTGGCAGGAAGAGGTGGTACTCTACACTGATGGGCTGAGAAAAGCAACTCAGAAAGGAACAAACAGCACACAGAGTTATTTCCAAGGCTCTCCCTCCTGTGGCCCTTAGGAGAGTTAAGAAAAGAACAAACTAGTGTCAGAGAGCTGATCCTGTTCTTCTCAAGTCCTCACTCACGAGCCTAGAGCTCATTCAAATATTTGCCCAAGTGCTTACAGATGCTGCAACTTCTCTTGTTATGGACTCTAAGACCACAGATTTGGGCAAGTGGATTCACAAGATAAACTCAGCAGAGATGGCAAACCCTAGGGAGTTAAGAGCAGCAAAACAAAGGGGGCTGGTGCAGGGACCCACGATCCAGCCGAGAATCTTCCAACTTCCCCCGGAGACAAGGCTGCCCACATGGTCTGGGCCACTCCTGGAAGATGCAGGTAGGTGTGGAAACAGATGGCCCCTCCCCCATCCAGGCTGCAGGTGGGCAGCACACACAGCTGCAGCACATCAAGAGAAAAAGAAGAAAATGAAAGGGCTCTAGCAGCAGGTCGCAGAGAAGGCAATGGCACCCCGCTCCAGTACTCTTGCCTGGAAATTCCCATGGATGGAGGAGCCTGGTGGGCTATAGTCCATGGGGTCGCTAAGAGTCGGACGTGACTGAGTGATTTCACTTTCACTTTTCACTGTCATGCATTGGAGAAGGAAATGGCAACCCACTCCAGTATTCTTGCCTGGAGAATCCGAGGGATGGTGGGCCTGGTGGGCTGCCATCTATGGGGTTGCACAGAGTTGGACACGACTGAAGTGACTTAGCAGCAGCAGCAGCAGCAGGTCGAGGGGGACATGATGATGAGGACAGCAGGAACCTTCCATGAGAGGAAATATTTTAGCAAACAAGGTCAGGCCTCTGAGCCCTTACTGCCCCCGTCTGACTTGCTCTGATCAGCACCAGTCGAGGCTCCCCATTCCCAGTGGAAAAACCATTCAGCTGTTCTCCTATGTGGGTACATACACATCGTTTGTCAAGGTCACGTTGATGAGACCATGAGCAATGAACCAAAAGCCACCTGGATCAAAGATTAGGAGACCAGGGTCCAAGTGTCAGCATGGCCAGCGACCCCCAAGCTGGCACACACGGTGTCAAGGACTGTCCACATGCCAGGTGATGTCGCAGTAGCAGAACCTCTCTAAGGCTTTGGGTTTGGACAGTCTGTACAGGTCAGTGGTCTGAGCAAATCCTGGAAACAATCCAGTAAGAAAGCAGATGTATCATCCCATTTTACACATGAGATGACTAAGGCTCAGAGAGATTAATGCACTTACCTAAGGCCACACACCTAGTTGGGGGTAGGGGGTCAGAATTCACTCTAAAATCAGGTCTGTTCTCACCTGCCATGGTTTCTCTTATAAGCTTTCAGACAGTGATCAAAATTGATGCAACAAATATCCAGAAAGTTTTTTTCAGATTTTTCTGTTACATCTTATGGAAAAACCCGAACAAACTTCTTGACCAATCCAATACTCCTCAAGCACTCTCGAGGCCCTGATCTGAGTGCTGACTGTGAGAAGGCATGGTAAAGGAGATACCACAAGGTCTCTGTTTTCTGGATCTGATATTCCAGTGAGGGAAATGTACAATGACTCGTTCACAAGAACAAAACAAGTTAAAAAATAGCAAAGGCAAGTAATACAAGAGAAATCTGTAGCAGAAGGTCTGAAGACTGGGTAGGCACGGAAGTGGGCAATTGGGCTGTACAGACCAGGGGCTGGCCTCTGGAGGTGAGGACCTTCAGGGTAATCCCGTGACCCCACCTCTTTTGCCAGAAAGCCTCTCCCAGGCTTGGGAGCCCATCCTGGAAGTGGCCCTCAAGCTGCAGGCTGACCTGGCCCCTGCTGGCCCCAGGAAGTCAGGAAATGTGTGTGTGTGTGTGTGTGTGTGTGTGTGTGTGTTTCGTTTGAGGTTAAAGAAAGAAGGAAAATAAACCCCAGAGATCATGTTGCTGCTCATAGTAAACACAGCTCTGTGGGGAAAAGTGCTGGCCTTTCACGGGACTCTTGAGGGTGACAGCTGGGCAGGATAAGCCCCAGATGAGGTGACCCATCCCCAGGAGGGAGATCTGTCCCAGGTCACCCCATGGGTCACGGGCAGGGTCAGGGTCAGGGTTTCAGTGTCAGTACTGGGAGGGTAGAGATGGAAACACAATCTCTAACCTCCAGGCAATCAATGAAGAAATGTTTCAAATAATTGCCATAGACCTTAATACTTAGAGTAATTTTATTACCTAGCTATTTTTTTTGCAGAAGTATCCTCTGACTAGAGACCCTCTTCCCTCTTACTATTCCTATGCCAGCAGTCACAGCTTGGAGTGTGCAGATTCCTCACTTCCAAGAGGGTCCCTGATCTCATGGAATTTGGAAAAAGAGGCCAGGCACTGCCATGAGTTGGGCAATGGGGAGGGGGTGTGTGACACGTTGCAGGGGGCGTAGCTTGCACAAGGTCATTCAGCCCCCACGTGGCAGAATGGGATCAACCCTGATCTGTGTGGGCTCTTCTGGACCTTCCCAGGGTTTCTGCTTAGACATCTAAAGGCTCAAGCCAACCAAAAGAGGGGGCAAGAGACAGGGTGCTCCTTGGGAATCTGATTTACTTGCCCAAACCAGAAAACAAAAATTCTATGGCGGCACATCCCCACTGAGTCCTGGACCCCTCCAGTCAGATGGGAGAGTCTTGTGAAGAGTCTGGAGATGTGAGCAGGAATGTGTTGGGACCCCAGTGATCTCAGGAGCACCACGTTCAAACTGCCTGCTGTTGCCTCCTGTAATTCCAGGCAAACGCCCCTTGGTAGGCTTTGCCTCCTTCTCAGGCAACCCAGGCTTAAATCAGTGCTGGTTCTTCCACTGTGGGGTGCCCATGCCAGGGGCAGGGCCTGTAGCAGTGTGACCTGTGTGCACAGGGCCTCCCGGAGCCATAACTGGGTGACCAATGTTTGAACTCAGTTGAGCTCGGAATAAGTCCCCTGAAACTGGTGTCTCTGTGTAGGTGTTAAATCGAGGGCAGTAAACAAAAAGAGAAAAGTCGAACATTACCTCCAGTGGTTTAAGCTAATTGAGACTCCCATCTGGTAAGTGGGTCTAAGGACCTGTATGTTCTCTGAATGAACACGTGGTGCTTATCACTGCCAAGCTTGGACTAAAACTCTCGGTGCCTGGTTTCAGCCCCAACTACTTCCAGGCTCTAAGTCCCCTCAGGGCAGCTCACTGCTACCCCACCTGAGTCATCCTGCCAGCGGAGGGTGAGCAGAATGGGCAAATCATAATCCCGGATGCCCAGTTAAATTGGAATTTCTGATAAACAACAAATCATTGCTTAGTTAAGCATGCCCCATGTGACATATGGAACGTACTGATAGTAAGCCACGTATTCATTGTTCATCTGAAATTCACATTTAACCAGGCATCTTGGATTTTATCAGGCAGCGCTACTCCTGCAGCCCACTTGGTGGCTGGCACTTGCCGCCAAAACTGGTTGCTGGAGAAACAGCAAACTATCCTGCTTTGCAAATGTACTGGGGGATAAAATACTACAGGCTGCAGCCGCGGTTTTTCTTTCCCTTGTGTCATTTCTGGAGGGCGTTTTCACCATACAGAAAGCCTGCATCTCGTGGGATGCAGATGAGACCCAGTCCCAGAGGGGGAAAATGAGTTAGAAAGTAGTTAGAAAACAACCTCAGGGAAGCTGAGACCTGCGCTTCATCTGCCGAGTCTTTTCTTCTCGTTAATTCATAACACCATCTTTTAAATCTTGGACTAGAATTCAAGAACTGTCGGTGCGCGAGTGTGCCAGTCCTCCTAAGGGACTCTCGCTCCGCCAACTGGGCGCCCTCCGCGCGTTCTTGGTGCCACAGCGGCCTCCAGTGGTCATTAGAGGAACCGCAGTCGGTCTCCGCCGCCAGCCAGAGCGCGAGGCCGGCCCCGCAACTGCTGTAGGCAGGACACCTCCGGGGCCTGGGCTGCGTGGGAGGATGGCAGCCGAAAGGCACAAATCCAAGTGCGCCACGTGGAAACAAAGCTCTTGCCTGTGGCTGTGAAGCTCCGACCAGACCAGGGTTATATTTCATCTTGCGTGCCAACGTGGAACGCGTCTGCTGACCCAGTTTTACAGTCGTTCTCCTCCAAATGGACTCGGCTTTGTGAATCTTCTTTAACTATCAAGCCCTGATGATGGAAACGTCAAAAAAAAATCCTTTAAATAGAGAGAAGACTGGCCTCGGAATTGATTCTTATTCTAGATACTTAAAGGGCTAAGTGGAGGGTGTGGGCAAGGTAAAACCACTGGAATGAGGACTCCCACCCCCACCCCTTGCCTCTTACCTCCAACCTAGCAACAGTCTCGCTTCATTTCCAAGCAAGGGCGGCACCGCTAATCCATTATTGAAAACACACGACTCCCAGAACCTTGTTCATTTTCATATATGCAGCTCGGGGCAAAAGGTTCTCTGCTGCAGCTTCCCTTTGATTTGAAAGCAATACAAAGAATAAAGGGAAATGAAAAATATGGCCATAGAGGGGCCGGCTCTTGATCCTTAAACACACACACACACACGCACACATACGCGTGATTCTTCCAGGTACATACAAAGGCACTTTTCGGAACGGGTGGTCACTAGCCTTTCCCCTTTCACAGTGTGAAATTCTGGCAGCACCACAGCTTTGAGCCGGCTCGTTTGCACATCATTTCAGCTGAAATCTACCTCCTGGGTGGGGAGACCCAAGGAGAGGAGCTGATGCCCTTGCAGCAGCCCCTGCAGGGGGGCCACGGAGAACCGGGTCACAGGTGGTGGGAGAAGTGTGTGGACCTGGGTCTGAGGCCTGCCCCCTGGGGCACCTGCGAGTCCTTGGCCCAGAGGCTGCCGGGCTCTGCGCTTCAGCGCCCCCTCGTGGAATAACGAGCTGCCTGGGCGTCCTCCCAAGTCTAGTCTCTCTCACTGCACTGGAGCCTTTTGTGCGTGCGTGCCTGCTCAGTTGTTCAGTCCTGTCGGACTCTTTGGGCTCCTCCATCCATGAGGTTATCCTGGCAAGAGTACTGGAGTGGATTGTCATTTCCTGCTCCAGGGGATCTTTCCTACTCAGGGATTGAACCCGCGTCTCCTGCATCTCCCACACTGCAAGAGGATCCTTTACACTTAGCACCACCTGAGGAGCCCCAAGATGCCTTTAGTCTTCTTCAAATTGTTTTCTTAATTCCTTTTGTTCATTCATTTCACAAACATGAGTGTGCCTAAAATGTGCCAGGCACTGGGTTAGAGGCTTAGCATAGGGAAATGAATAGGGAATGACCCTTTCCTGAGAACAAGGTCATTGCAAAGTGACACAAAGTGTACCTGAGGAGTGGGATCAGCCTGGAGCACTGGCCTGCTGATGGGAATGCAAATTTGGGCCCTCCTTCGGAGGCCAGTTTAGCATCAGCTTCCAGATTGTTACATGCATACCTTATATGAGTCAGGAGTCCTGGTTGCTTGAAAGCAGAAAAGATGTTGGTTTATTTTTTTTAACGCTATGGAGTAACTCACAGGGTCCCAGGGGAGGCTGCAGTCTCAGGCTCAGGTAGGGAAATAGGTGGGGAGGCAGCTACCATGATCATAGCCAAAATTGCACCACGAAATAATCAGGCAATGGTGGCCGCCACTTGCCTGCTGTGGGTGAAGAGCCTGTGTGCTGTGCCACCATCATCTCCTATGGCCAAATGGGGGGAAGGTGTCTGCCTAGCTGGGTGGATGTCACACACCTGCTCTCTAGACACAAGGGAGCCACAGGGAAGGTGGGCACCTGACATTTTGTGCCTCTGCAATGGCAAGTGGGCTATGCCTTCCACCCAAAAGAAGAGCCCCACAAGATGGTGATGCTGGTGGCCAAAATCATGACAAATGTCCTCCACACACACCTTGACCTGGAAATTCCATTTCTACATTTTAATCATTTAGAATTACATTAATACTTCACAGGTACTCATTTAGCCCACAAATAATTGTATATATTACCATGTAGTAGGCACTGGGAGATAAGGGTGCAAAAATGGACACTCTGTGCCCCCATGGAGCTTCCTGGGGAGACAGATATAAATGAAATCAGTCCCAAAGCAAGTGTGAAAGTACAAGTGAGCTGAGGGCTATGAAGGAGTTGGGTGGGCATGATGCCACCTGGCCCAGTCAGAGGCAGCAGGGAAGAAGGCTCTTGGGAGGTGAGAGTCCAGCTGGCCCTGAAGACAGAGGAGGAGGCATCAGGACCTGGAGGCCTGTCTGTAGGGACAAAACCATGAAGGGCCTACAGAAAGGCCAGGTTGAAGCGTTTTCTGCTTGCCCTCATTTCACTTGGAAGCCATTGACACATTTGGAGGTGGTGGTGGTGGTTTAGTCACTAAGTCATATCCGACTCTTTGCAACCCTATGGACTGTACCCTGCCAGGCTCCTCTGTCCATGGGATTTCCCAGGCAAGAATAGTGGGGTGAGTTTCCATGCCCTTCTCCAGGGGATCTCCCAACCCAGGGATAGAACCCAGGTCTCTTGAACTGTAGGCGGATTCTTTACCGACTGAGCTACCAGGAAAGCCTGTGAGGGATGTACAAATGGTGACATGATCAGATTTGCATTTTGCAAAGATCATAACTGTGTGAACTGGACTGGGGTGCAGAAGGAGCAAGAAACCCAAGGAAGTGGTTATGCATCCAAATGATTAGAGATGGCAGCACAGACAATATGAAGATCAAGGCTGGGCAGAGCAGCAGTCTTGGTGTTAACCTTTGTAGAAACAGCCACATGGATTAGCAGTCATGAGAGAGAAAGGACACACCGTTTTCAGGCTTTGTCATCCAGGAAACAGCATCACGTGCTCACATGGAAATGCGTCAGAATTGCATGTCAGAAAGTTGGGGTTGGGGAAGCCTTTAAAGATCATACAGTGTAAAAAGCAGGTTGTAAAATATGGAGAAAAACAGGATGCAGAACAAGGTCCGATCGTTGCATATCTTGTGCACAGGAAGGGCTACACCGAGTTCACTGTGGTGTTAGATTATCTTTGCTTTGTATATTTTCTGTGATAAATATGTAAATACTTTTTCAATAAAGGAGGAATCCAATCTTATTTTTTAAATAAATTACCTAGTATATATATATAACTCTTTTGTTATCAGAGAGGAAGCTGAGATGGGAAAATCTCTGGACAGGAATAAAGGAGTAATCCAATTAATTACTACCATAGAAACCTTTTTTTGTTGTTTGAAAATGTTCATCTGTATTTGAAAACTCCTTGCCCTGTTGAAAGATTTTTTTCAAAGCTATATGCAAAGGGCCACTCCCCTTATATATAGCCATCATACTATTTTAATAATTGAATGTGTCTCCCCCAAATCGTAAAAGTTCCAGAGACAGAAGGGGTGTTTGGAGTCAGCTGCACTCCAGCAAATGATTACCTGCCAGGGTCTCTGGATCTTGGCACTCCTGCCACATAGGCCAGCTGACTTTTGTCCTGTGCATGCTTCCTATCCTCCCTGGCCTCTCACCACTCAATGTTAGCATCCCTCCTCCAACCTGTGACAAGAAAAAGTGACTCCAGACATTGCCAAATGTCCCCAAGGGAAGAATAACCCGCATTGAGAACCACTGACCTAAGTGTTGCTTACATACCTCAGGTGACAGAGAGCTCACCACACCTATAAGCAAGCTTTTCCAACCTGGAGTTGCTGTTGGAGAGTTCAGCCTTTCACTGAGCGACCATCTGTCTCCCTCTAGCTTCTTTCCTTGGGGCTGGTAGCAACTGTATCCCATCTCTCTTTCCTATGATGCTTCTGCAGAGATCAACATAGCGCCCTGCTCTGCTCCCCATTGCCCCCCTCCACCTGTTGCCAAATATTTTCTCTCCCAAGTTAAGCATTCCTCCTTCAGCTTTCCCTTACAGGACACATTAGGTCTTCTGTGAGTCCATGACCACTCCAGGTCCTCAGTTACATATGATGCTTTAGGTGCTGGCTGGCCGTGGAGTGATCACCTCCCTCCCCCTGGATGCTCATTCACATAGTCCGCAGCTATGTCACCATTCTCTTCAGGACACCCACATTCCCTGCCTCATTAGGACTATGTTTATCCTTCTCAAATTTGGCCACTTCAAACGCTGTAAAGCTTGTTTGGTGTGAACACACAATGAAGTCTGCATACACATCTGTGCTTTTTAAACTTTTTGCTGCATGCATGTATTCCCTGGTCACAGTAAACAAACCAGCAAATAGATTCATGAGACATACTTCACCTGCTTAGAGTCACCCAGTCCATCCAATCTGTCCTGACCCATTTGGAAAGGGATGATGTATCTTCCAGAGTCCTCACTTTCATCCTCAAAGACCTTTCAATTCTTCACTTAAAGCCATCCATGAGGCCAGATGGAAAAATACAAGGCTAGGCTCACCAAGGCACTTTTAAATCAAGGTACAGAGTGGTGACTTTTCCAGCTGGGACCCCAGGAATCCACCCATTTACTTCAAGAAAACAAGTTGACCCTCCTCTAAGTCATTACTATTGCATATCTGGTTTCCCTAAACAGAGACCCACCAACTGGCCACCTCGCTCGCTTCCTCCTTCTTTCATCCAGAGCCAAGCCAAACCACAACTGTCTTCTCCAGCTTGGACTTGTCCCCATTGGAGGCCCAGAATCATGGCCCTGAATCCAGAGCCAAGTACGGCCATCATCTGGTGACTAGGGCCATTGGCTCCCAGCCATCTTGGGCAAGAAACTCTGTTTCAAAGAAAAGCCCTTGAGGGTGGGCTCTTGAGCACATCAGTGACTCGACAGGGAGGCAGCCTCTGCCACAGCAAGTGAGTACATGAAAGAGACACCCAAGGAGCTTTGGTAGCACATGGAGGGCAAGTCCCCGACAGCAGTGAGGGCTCTGAGCATCACAACAGTATGGTGACCCGAGTACCCCTATCAGTGACAGCCCTCTCAGGTTCAAGGTCTCGTTCACAGAAGAGAGAATGCCCAGGGTGGGAGGGGCGAGGTTGACAGTAGGTTCAACCACAAGGGGCTGTACCTAAGGCCCAAAGAGACGATGGGCAGAGGCTGACGTGGGCAGCTGGCTTCCAGCTCAATGTGAGCCCGGGCCAGAATCTGAGACTCAGAGGAGGAGCTATAACCTGTTGGACTTGGGCACTGGGGAAGGAGCTGAGCCTCATTTGGGAATGTGTATCCCCTCGTTCTCACACAGTGAGGTGGGACAGCTTGGACGCCTGGCAGGCGTCACTGAAGTCAGCCTGAGGGAGGAGGGCCAGCCCCTTGCTAGGGTCTGGAGAAATCCTGCCTTCTGTAGCCGGCTGAGTCTTATCTCTCAGCACATCCCACCATTTTTAACTGCTTAGAGGTGAGCATGGGCTGGGTATTTGTACACACATGTTCACAGCAGCATTATTTGCAGTAGCGAAAAGGTAGAAACACCCAAGTGCCCTCAGGGATGAATGGATAAACACAACGCAGTCTATCCATGCCATGGAACAGTATTCAGCCTTAAAAAGGAAGGACATTAAGGTACCTGCTATGACGTGGGTGAACCTTAAACATATTATTCTACGTGAAAGAAGCCAGGCACAAAATGCAACTAAATGCATGATCTCACTGATATGAGGTTCACAAAGAAATCAAATTCAGAGACAAAAAGTAGAACGGTGGCTACCAGGGGCTGGGGGAGGGAAAGAATGGGGAGTTACTGTTGGATGGGGACAGTTTCACTTTTGCAAGAGGAAGAGTTCCGAGGATGGATGCTGGCAACAGTGGCATAACACTGTAACTGTCCTTAATCCACAGTGTGTGCACTTAATAATGTGTGAGATGGTAAATCGGACGTTATATGCATTTCACTACAGTTTTTTAAAGCATACAGAAGTTGAGAATTTGTCAAAAAAAAAAAAGATTAATGTGGGAAGGGCGGTGCAGTCATGACAACTGTTAACCAAGAACTGCCAGCAACGTGAAAAAGCAGGCTAACATTACCTTAGAGCAAAACACCTGAACACGGGATTTAATGTGGTAGGTGTCCAGGTATCTGGAGGTGGCTACTGGTCATCCTCACCATTTCCCATGTCTTCCCAATTTTACAAAATGAGCATATATACTATTCTGATCATGGGGTGGAGAGACAGGGTAAATTAAGTATAAAAACCAACCACAAGGAAAGGAGAGGAATATGGATATTTATTAAATCTCTAGATTGGGATGGGTCTCATGTTTACTAGGAAAAGACAGGGGAAAAAATCACATAGGAAAAAAACAATTTGATTACTTAAGAAAGCAAAACCCAAAATTTAAAGGCAAACTGACATGAGAGATACAAATGTCCAACAAATGTACACAGAGAACAATGATCAAGGCCATTAATAAGCAAAGAATTCAAAGCTCAAATAGGATTCTACTTTCAGCTATTATTGGGAGGGTGGGGTTTTTTGTTTGTTTTTATGGTCTGTATTATCTATATGCTTGTTTGCTTTATCTTCAGCTTTACTATCCTAAGGGAATAAGAGAGGACTAAAATGGAGATGGTTTCGGCAACTTGGCACTAAACGCCCATCCTACGGGATTAATGTGAAACACACAAAAAACATTTTATTCAGAAAGTTGCTCATCACAACATTATTTACAGTATTGAAAATCTGGAAATTGACTAAATTGCCAATAACCGAAAGAAAGTTTAGGAAATTATGATAAAACTACACAACACAATATACTACCACCAATATAAAGTATCTGTAATAACCACATAGGAAAATAGGAATATAAAACTGCATGATAAAGCACATGGTATGATTACAACAATGTAAAAAATTTACACCCCAAAAAGGCAAGATATTTAGTGACTATCTTGGTGTAAGATACTGATGTGTTTTCTTACCTTTTATTACATTTCTGTTATCCATTTTTTTCTAAAATTAACACATTAATTTTAAAATCAGAAAAAAAAAAACTTTTATTAAAGTAAGGTGCCCACAAGATTCCTCAGTGACGTTCATCTCATCACAGAATGCAGTCGAGAGTTCAGAGCTCTCACCCTCCTGGAAATGGAGGCAGATGATTATATATGTATGAATGGATGGTGAAGAGGGGAGGGAACAACCTAGGGGCGGGCTGGGAGGGAAGGATCGGCAAAGGAGAGTCAGGCACCAGCTCAGAGACTGGCCAGCCAAGGAAAGGGGCTTTGTGGAGTCAGGGAAGACTCTGACTGCTCAGCGGAGGTCTGTGTAGACCCAGAAGTAGGCACTAACGGTGTTCTCAAAGGGCAGGATCAAAGAGGGATTTCAGGAAGACACATGGATTTTGAGGGGAGCAGGGGAGGAAAGAGGGGGGGAGGTAAACTACTTGGGAAGGAGGTGGGAAGGGCTGGGGTGATGGCGATGGTGGTGGAGAGGAAGAGGTCAGTTGGCAGATGGAACTCCCTGCTCTGCACTTACACCAAACACACGTGGCTCCTCGCAGGACAAGCCTTTGCGGGCAAACAGGAGAGAATCAGCCCATGGGAGGAACCTGTCAACAGCTGGGCGGATCAGTTCATCCAGTTCAGAGTTAACCTAGGGCAGCTCTGTTCAGTCCACTTTCTGTCACACAGAAAGGCTGTAGATCTGTCTGATACGGTGCCCCAGTGCCCTACCCACACTGGCTCTTGAGCACTTGGAATAGGGCAAGTGCAACAGAGATTCTGCTTTTGAAATGTTGGTTTTCACTTCATTCACTGACATTTAAAGTCACCGGAGCTTAGTGGCTACTGGTCAGCACACATGTGGCAGCAGTTCTCAAAGGGTACTCTTTGGAGAAGCAGGGTCAGAAGTGCAGGCTCTCAGACCCCTGCCCAGACACCCTGAAGCAGAAGCTGCCCCCTTCATGTATCTGAGCCTCTGAATTAGGGCCACTCAAGATCACTGGTCTGGGTTTCAAGTAAACTGCATGAAAGACCCCCTGGCTCAAGTGAAATAGGGATTTCTACAAAGAATGACTAGAGAACCATTCATAAAACGTGTCCAGTTCAGCAGGATTGGAGAAAAGTTACGTGATGCAATGAAGATGTGGTTTCCCTAAGCCGGGTCAAAATAAGGAATGTGGTCAGCTTTGATATGTGAAAACCAGAGAGCAGCCGCTCGTCTTGATGAATGCTAGAGACGTGCACAAGCGGCTCCACCCTGGCCTCAGTGTCAAAAACACAAGAAGCATCACCTGTGAGCTGATTTAGAAGAGCATGCCCCTGCATGTGAAATGCAGCCGAGTTTCTATAAGGAGACATTTGTAAAGGGAGGCCAAGAAAAGCTAAGACCTAAGGAGAGAAGAAGCATTCTGAGTCTGCACCCTCACCGAGAAAAGAGAAGACAGAAGCTCTTCCTGCAGAGTCAGATCTACGTGCAAAACGCCCCCGAGCAGACCCAGCAATGGCTTCGGTCACACAGGTGAGAGACAGCCAGGACGCGAGTCACTCTGCTCTTTTCAGCACAGTTCAGCTTACAACTTAAGCAAGAGGACAATTTGGAGATTTTCTGATACTAAAATGTGCTTCAAGAAATAAAGAGAAAAAACGATGAAGTGTATAGATGATAGTCAACCAGGAATTCGAAATAAAAGCTTTATAACTGTAAAGTAGGAGATAAAGCTAAAATACATCACGAGAAACTGGACTGGATTGTAAAATTCTGCATCAAAGTGATGTGAGCAATAGAGAGGATAGAGAAGGAAAAAGAAAAGGCTGAGGGACACCATCCACAAAAGCAGAGGCTTCCAGAAGAGAGATGGGATCAGCAGACAGGAACAGGGCCCTTCACTCCTCAAGTATAAACTATTGGCAGAACATGAAGTCACTGAATCAATTAGAAGACTGTTGTGTCACCATATACGTCTCCACTGTAGGCTTAGCAAAAACAAAAACCTGTATTTGAAATTTTACTGATTTGAAGTACTCTTATAATATCTTGCCTTTTTGGTTACAATGTAATACAGTGCAGTAAATTAATTTGCTGTATTTTGTTTCACAAACATTTACCTTTTAAACACCAAAGCAGAACATGTAAAGAAAAGAATTACAAAAAGTGACTTTGATACAGGACTGCATTAATGTTTATTAACAGACTACTTCACTCTTCTGATGACTACTGATGACTGATCAACATGTAGTGAACATGACCTGTGAATATTCCATTATTTTCAAGATGACATAGGCTAAGCTTATTACTACTACCTGCCTTTCCTGGTGGGAGCCTGGTGGGCTGCTGTCTATGTGGTCACACAGAGTCGGACACGACTGACGTGACTTAGCAGCAGCAGCAGCCTTTCCTGGTAACTTTATTTAGTGAATACAGAACCACCATCTGGGGAATTAGAAATAACCTAATATGATATTAATGAAAAGCTTTCACAGTTCTCAAAAGAATTTAGAATTTACTAAAATTAATGTTATTTGTAATAGCAACTAACAGTGGACTATTTCCTTCCTGCCTCCTGGATAAATACATGTCTGCAACCAACAATCTCCCGAGAAGAAGAATGCTAAGGTTTTGAATGTCTCAATTCAGGGATACAGTTATGCCTTCAACTATTTTCAGCTGTGAATAAAGATGCCTTTTAAAGATCGCCTTGGTGTTCAAGGGTCATATTACTTGCTAACAAATTACTGTCTGCGCCAAAAAGTCTCTGAAAATTTTTAACTAAATTTCTCATACATGCCATGCCTCTAGTTTACTTAGCATTATTTATTATTTGATATAGAAATTCCATGGTAATCACCTCATGCATATTTTATTTTTGGATTTGAAGATTTGCAAACTTGGAAAAGTTAGAGCTAGACTTTCAGGTATTGGCATCTAGCATTATTAAGTTTACATTAAAAAAAAAAACCTAGGGTACATGTTGATATAATATTTTGAGTATATCAGGCTAAATTAGATATATTATTAAATTATTAACAAAAGAACCAGGAATTTATAGTGTCAAACCTAATTTGACATGTGGTTACATTTTGAAATTTACTATATTTCACAAATAATTGAAGTATTATATTTCTTGAGTACAGTGCTATGTTCAGTTACTATGCTCTTGATAGCTAAAGCTATGACAAGTTCAACTTGCTCACTCTGTGCTTATTCATTCAATAAATAAGTTATGACTGTTACAAAAAATAATAAGAAAGAAAAGGTTCAGCCCAATTATCATTACAAAATCAAAAGTTGCAGCTGATACATATTCTTAGGCCAAATTACTGATGCAGGTTTTGACTCCCTGCCCCTGGGGTTGATTCCAATAGTATGGGTAATCATGCAATAACCAGCTCTAATTCCTTCTCTCACTGGCATTATATATGATCTCTGTGGTTGGCGAACTCAAGGCATGAATGATTGGGGAAGGGTTTCGCCCTGGGAATCATTATACACATTGTGATCCTGCAAAGGGTCAGAAGCTACAAAATACAGTTCCCCTGCATGGATGTCTGAAAAGTTAGCCAGAAACTCCTGGGGATTGAAGCCCACCCACACAGTATACCTGTAGTCTACCGTGCGTATGGAATAGCCCATGACCTTTATGTCTTCTAAGCTCGGCTTGTCAGAATTCCACTGAGGAGAGTCTGCAGGCCGAGGGTACTGGCTATAGGCGACCAACTCCCGGGGATTACTGCGGACGTGGGGCTCCTCTTCCTCACCATGGCCCTCAAAGAGCTTCAGGAGGTTCCGGCCTTCTCGGCACAGCTCCATGTGAAACGAGGAGATGGGGCAGCGTGGAGGGACACGGAGCCCCGCAAGTCCAGCGAGTGTGGGGAAGAGAGAAAGCAGCTCCACCAGGTCCCCAGTTTGTCGGCCTGAAAGAGGAAGCCACCCCGTGGAGCAGGTTACAGCCGCACAGGCTGACTTGTGTTCTTTTACAGCATTTATTTCTAGCCCAAGAGCTTTAGGAACAAAGCCTATTCAGGTTCTCAACCAACAGCAGGGCAGAATGAAGGTGCCCTCAGTCTGCTGGCACGTTTAGAAACGATTTAAATGTAGGACCCACCAGTGTGTGGATGATTCAGGCAAGGCCCAGACTGCTGGTAAAAGTCTGCTGAGGACAGTCTGTTCCCAGCCTCACAGCATCGCCCGGCCACTCCCTCCTTTCTGGCTATCTGCATCTCATCCATCTCCCTCTTATCGTTGTAAAATACAAACAACATTAAATTTACCACCATGACCAGTTTTTAGTGCCCAGGTTGGGGGCACTCAGGACGTTCCCACTGTTGTACAGCCATGCCCACCACCCAGCACAGAACTATCTTCACCTTGCACAGCTGAAACTGTCCTTGTGAAATGACACCTCCAGCTCCTGGCACCACCCTCCTACCATCTGTCTCTGTGTGTCTACTGCTCTAGGCACCTCACAGACATGGAAGCACATACTGTTTGTCCTTTTGTGCTTGGCTTCTTTCACTTAGCATCATGTCTTCAGAGTCTACCCGGTTCATAGCACGCATCAGTTTCCTTCCCCTTTAAGGCTGGACGATAGCCCACTGTATGGATGTGCCATGTTTTGCTTATCTGTTCATCTGTCAATGGACACTTGGGTTGTCCCCACCTTTGTGCTACTAATAATGCTATGAACATTCTTCTACATAGTTTTCTTGGAGTACTTGGTTTTGGTTCTGTGGGATATATACCTAAGAGTGGAACTGCCAAGTCATACGATCGTTCTATGTTTAACTTTTTGAGGACCCACCAAACTCTTTTCCACAGAGACTGGACCATTTCACATTGCCACCGACAAGGGCTGACGGCTCCTATTTCTCCACACCCTTGGCACTGCTGCCGTTTTCTGTCTGCTTTGATAACAGCCATTCTAACAGGTATGAAATGATATCTCATTGTTGTTGATTTATCTTTAAAGGCTAAATCCTGCACTCTATTGTGACTCCTGTTAAAATTTACTGTGACTCTTGGCCATAACTCTAGCCTTTCTGGATCTTTAAGAGTTTGCTTTATATGGCTCAATTTTATTTCCAACACATTTGGTTTGTAAGTAAAATAAAAATAAAAGTAAAGAATATTTTTTAAAAGATACCTTTACAACGGCAAGGCCTGTCTAACAAAACCACCTTAACCAGACAGTCCAGCTTGACATCACTAATAATGGCACAGGCCACCATGAATTGTCCCCAATGGGATACAGGTGGAGCCCACAACCTCACAGTGTGCAGCATGTGTCCAAAGGGTTTACACTGAATCTAGTTCTCAGGAAGCAGTCAGACAAACCCAGACTGCAGAACATTGTACAAGATAGCTGCCCTGGATGCTTGAAAAACACGAGGTCAGGGAGATAACGGGGGGCCCAGGTGACAGCCAGCCATTGTAATAACTTTTCACTCAGAGTTGAGACAGGCATGTAGGAGGCCCCAGAGCAGGGTTCTGAAACCACCTGCTTGGGATTTAGTAGGCTCACTGAAGCTGTTAACATCAGGCTCACTGAGGAAAAACTCTAGGGATCAAGGGCACAAGCCAGGAGGTTTTAGCAAGAGAAGGTGGCAGTGTGGTGCAAGATGGTGGCGGTAAGTGGGAGAAATGGTGTAGACAGACTCTGAATGAAGAGCGGCAGGAGTGCTGACAGACTGCCATCACATACAGACCATGAGAGAAAAGACGGGCCACTATCAGCATGGCTTTCTGGCCTGGGCAACTACTGCCATTTCCTGAGAAGGGGAAGAGTTCCAAAGGCTTAAAGTCAAAGGTCAAATATTCAGCTTTGGGCACGTTAGACTGGCTGTTAGAAATCCAAGTCCAAAGATCAAAGAAGACATACAGGCTTAAGAGAAAATTTGGAAAGAAACGGGGTGACAGTGCAGCAACATCAATTTATAAGCTGCTCAACACCTCCCCTCTGAAGTTTCAAAAAGGATTCTCAACCTGTCAGAAGATTTCTCCCAGCAAATAAAGGGCTATGGTCATGCCTTCAAACCGTTTAACATTTTTATCAATGACATGAAAGAAGACAGTGTGTACAGCACAAAGAAATCAAAGATTCAGAAAAAATCTGGGCAGTAGAGAGCAAACTTGGAAAGATCCACAAAGTCCAGAACGATGGGCTAGAACCAAGAACAATTTAAACAAGAGCTACTGATGGGACAGACCTGGCACCACACCAGATGGAGGAGCTGAGGTGGCTAATGTCCCCTTGAGTCCCAGCCAGAAGGGCACAGGTAATGAACTTTTGCTCACCTGTAAGGGGGCAGCCCCTGCCCCCTGCCCTGAGCTCAGAACACACTGTTGTCACCTCCACGATGGCTCTCCCCATCTTGGGATGGCCCCTGCTCTGCCCCTCCCCCTCCCAAGCCTCCCATGGACAGGGGCCACCCTCATGGACTCTGGCGCTGCCGCTCCCCTGCCCTAGGCAGAAAGGCCTGCGCTGGGTGGTGAGGGGGTTTCTGTACCAACTAAAGGCACCCCTGACGTCAAGTAGCATCATTTCTTCATTTCCATACCTGGCTCTGGCACTTCTGAGATGGTATCAAAAGGGTCGAGGTAAGGGAAAAACTTCTCGCCTTCCGCCGGAAGCGGGGCCGTCCTTCCGGGAACATAGAACATCAGGGGCACTCGCGTAGTGACATCAAAATTACTGTATTTTGCCCATTCTCCATGTTCACCCAGAGCCCATCCTAGTTCATAAAAAGCAGAGCATGACAGAATATGAATCAGCTCCTCACGGCTTCCTCACTTTAGTTAGACACCACTTTATTCCCGGTTGTAAAAGCCAGAGGAAGCAAAAACTCAGCATCTAGAAGAAATTCTGCTAGAATTGTCACACAGAAAGGTAGGAGGTGGAGTCATTGTGACTCAAATCACACAAGCTCAGGTCTGCACTTGTGGGTGTGTACCACAAAAACAAGATCTGTGAGACTGGGGCACAGTTTCCCACATTTTAAAAAGACATGCGTATCTTTTTCAATTTTTACGAAACACCATAGACCAAAGAAAATAACTTCTGGTTCCACATGCTTAACCTTGATTTAAAAACAACTCCTAAGCCCCCTTTAAAATATCTCTTGCAAAAGACAGCTTGAATATCCCAAGTTGGCAATTTCCAATCACTTTGAATCTGAGTGCCATTTTTGATATAAAAAAATATAAGAGATTGTACATTAAGTATTTCATATTAAAAAACAAACAAAATCATGTCAAGCTGCCATGTACAGGTTCAAGAAGGCTTCTGTGGTTCGGATGTAGGCAGTCCCAGGAGGGTCCTTTGAGAAGGGCCATTTGTCGTCAAGTGCAACTGCCTCAGAGCAGAAGCTAGTTTCCAGCTGGCCTGGCATTCACAGGGCTGCAGGAGCCATGGTAGCACTGGAGGAGGAAACTGGGCACTGAGAAGGGGGTTCCGAAGGTGATGGCAGATCATTAGGGAAACAGTGAAAACTTATGACACCTCCATACTTAACAAAATAATATGGGTCTTTATAAGGCATAAGGTAGGCTTGTGAGAAATGACACAGAAAATTGTCTATGACATTAAGTGGAAAAAACAAACCAGGGAACAAAACAGGACACAAGCACAATCGATCTTGCCATGTTTTACGGCTATACATTATGCACATACACACTCATGACATAGAGTCCCATGTATATGCATGACTGAAGGATGGATGCCTATCTGTCAGCTCCAGTTAGCTCTGGGCAAGTGGGATAAAGGGCAGTGTTCTCTGTGTGCTTCTTTCTCATCACAATGAACACATGCTATGATCTAAAATTGTCCCACTTCATATCTGACAATATTAGAGAATCCTTTTCCTGTTTCTAGGTAGGACAATGGTAGTGCAGTCAAACTTCAAAAGAGCCAAATTTATTACAGATACTGTTTAGAAAACTGAACCACCTGAGCTTGGCTTCAAAACAATTTGGGGATGGGGGTGTGGGTGAGGATGAGAGCAACAAGACTGCTGTGAGTGGATAACTGGGGCACAGGAACATGGGGAAAGGGGCTCACTGGCCCCAAACACACCCCAGAAAAGAATTCTTTGAAAAAGATATTTTCATTATTGGAACAAGTGGGAAACTGCCTTAGAGACCCAGAGTAGTGAGCCCCAGGATCCCAGCAGAGAGGACAGTAGGGGTCAGGCCTGAGGTCCATGTTTGGCTCTGCCAGCATTGTTCTGCACCCTCCTCAGACAAACTAAGAGTCCTCCAACCCTCTTGGTGAGAAATGGGGTCTACTGCTGAGTTCACCAAGAAAGCAAGGCTAGTATGAGGTCCATCCTGCCCACCCACCTCCACCAGCCAAGATACTTCTTTGACTCAAAAGAGGCCTGGCCTCCATGAAGAGAAGCCCTGGGCCTAACAAGGTGGACACAAAAGCACCCAAGACTGCAGACTCAGGGCACTTCTGATTCACAGAAGAGAATACACACTTATTTCACATAAGCTAGGGAAGTTTTCACAGACAAGTTCAGATGCTTTGAGTGACTCACCAGGGCCATTCAAAACACTTACCGTGATCTGAGGTAAGTGCCACGATCGTGCTGCTGGCCAGCTGAAGGTCATCCAGAGCACTCAAGAGGCGACCAACCTGTGTATCCAAATAGGAAACACAGGCAAAGTAGCTCTGGCGGATTTTCCGCTGCAGAAAAAAAATAACAATTCAAGTGACTACAATTTAATGTGTATGGCATGCCCAGATACAGCGCTTGTTTGAGCACCCCTCCTGAGCCCCAGCCCTTTGGTGCCCTTGGTGACATTTTCAACAAGAACAGAAAACTCACTCCCTCCCCATACCCTTGCCTCCACGTGTGTGTGTGCTAAGTTGCTCAGTTGTGTCTGACTCTTTGTGACTGCATGGACTATAACCCGCCAGGCTCCTGTGTCCACAGATTCTCCAGGCAAGAATACTGGAGTGGGTTGTCATTTCCCTTCCCCAGGGGATCTTCCAAACCCAGGGGTTGAAGCTGCATCTCTTATGTCTCCTGCATTGGTAGGCAGGTTCTTTACCACTAGTGCCTTTCATAGCCACAGCCCAATCCCCACTTTTGGGGCAAATCAGCAAATCAGTTTTCACTTTTGGGTGGATATGCCACTTACTATTCATTTTTGTCTCCTTCACATATCCTTATGAGTCCCAGGAGATGACCATGTACACAGAAACTGACCCCTCAGCCTCCCAAACTCTGAGGGTCATGCCAAAGATGCCATAAAACTGTATTCATATCCTGGGCTGCTTTAACAAAGTATGACATACTTGGTGGCTTAAAACAACAGAAACAGATTGTCTCCTAGTTCTGGAGGCCAGAAGTCTGAACTCAACGTGTAGGCAGGGCCGGGCTCTCTCTGAAGGCTCCAGGAGAAGAATGTTCTAGCTTAGGGTGGTGGCTGCAATCTCTGGTGCTCCAGCCTCTGCCCCAGCCACCCGTGAAGTCCTTCTGTTCTCTCTCTCCTCTTCTCAGGAGAACTCCAGTCACAGTGGATGTGGGCCCAGCCTATGGCAGCATGAGCTCACCCATGTCACATCTTCCAAACAAGGTCACACTCTGAAGCTCTGGGGGTCAGGACTGTCACAGATCTTCCTGAGGGACACAACTCAACCCTAAGGGTGGCCATGAGCAGGCCTCTCCTCTGGGCCATTTGTCACCTGGCAGGAGATCATAGCCACGTTCTCTCCAACAAGCTGCCTAAGGCACACCCTCCCCAGATTCTCAGCCCGAGTGGTTCCTGGAGCAGAAGGTGTCTGCTGGCTTGACTCTGCCCCTGCCTTTCTCACGGGAAGGAAGAAGATCGTGTTTTCAGTGTCTTCCTGGGCCGCCTGCATCAGAATCCCCATGAAGACTTCTGGGCTACACAGTGTCCTGACCCCACTTTGACTCAGAGAGCTGGAAGGTGGGAGTGGAGTCTGAGAACCTGCATTTCCCACAAAGCACACCTGGCGATTCCAACAGGAAGATAGTGTGAAAACACTGTTGTCTGCCTTCCCATGTAGAGGGCCCATTGGAATATTCATGTGGTAACAGAAGGGCAGGGCCATATATGGAATATTCCAGAAAGAGTGTCCTCAACATGTGCTTTGCACTTCAGGGAAGGGGGGCTGGCAAGTCAGCACAAGGATTCCAACTCCAGAATTGCTCTACCCCCACATCATGACAAACGAGTGCCAGACACAGCAGCTGGACAGCGCTGGCCATGTGTGTGGCCCGCTCCCTCTGTACCAAGGCCCCACTCACTAAGCTACCTCCTGACACCAATGGGTGCACATGTCAGCTTTCCCACAGAGGGGACTCACCTGGACCAGCAAACCCAGAGTTTCAGCTGGCACAGGAGCCACTAACCACCCTCCACCTGACAGACTGTCACCTGGCTTCAACAGCATCTCCCATCAGTGAGGGTCACTCAGGCCTCATCTCCACCCTGGGGCCCCAGCCAGTGAGTTCCCAAGTCTCCCGATAACCCTCTTCTTTGGAATGGAGATGCTGAAGGGGAGACTCGTCAATCCACCTGGCACATCCACCCTCGACCCCTGTGCTCCATAGGATGCCTCACACATAGAAACTTGGTACCTGAAAGTCGGCAGGAATCGGGCCATAGGGCACACTGAGATTTAAGGCTTGGACATCCTCCCGCTGCCTGAGATCCATCCAGGGGTTGTAAGCCACCAGAGGAAGGCCAGCGGGGACCTGGGGGTCAGGAGCCAGGCTGACGTTCTCCAAGGGATACAGCTTCTGAAATTCCTTGGGGGGAAAGCACACAAAGCCACCAGGATGTCACTCTTCTGGCAAAGGCACAGGCTGGGCCTCTTCTCTCAACCTGTGATACACTGACACAGGTGTCTTCCCCTCTGAAAGTCACTGTCACGAGACGCCAGTGCTAATGAAATCACTCGACTGGTTTCCTGCAAACCAATCAGCGACAGCTCTCTTCCCTCATAGCGACCGATGCCCTCCTATTCCTATCGCCACCTCCCCTTCAACTAGAAAACATGTGGAGAGGTGTTGCCAGCTCCCCGAAACACTCTCATGTTCAGTCACTGGGAGAGCTCACAGGCTACGATTATCACAGTGAAAGCATACGAGACACAGCAAAGTGGACAGTCTAAGGGACACCAGGAACAGCCTCAGTGCAGTCACACAGGATGTGAGTAATTTCCCCAGCAATGAGTTGTGTGACATTTATACCACGCTGCCAGCCGGGAAGCGGAGGCTCATGAAAGCCTCAGCGCCCAGGGCTTTGATGAGGCTGGTCATCCAGGTACCCTCTGCCTGCACAGGTCAAAATCCCAGACTTGAGGCAGGAAAGCAGCAGTTTCTGTGGATAGTGCAGGCCTAGGGAGCCACTGGGCAGTTCTGGGAGAGCAGGAAACACTCACTCCCAGGGGCCAGGTTCCCCAAAGCTGGGCCAAGGTCCAACCTCATGAGCAGGCCCAGGGGTAGGCTGGGACAAAGAAGTGAGTCCCCCTCTGGCAAGGGGGCTGACAGGTCTTGCGAGGAAGGCCTGATGCCCTGGGCCAGTCAAAGGCAGACAACCACCGCATCAGAGAGCAGCCTCTGGTCTCCACTCCCATCACAAACGATGGGCATGCTTTGTGAAACCAAAAGGATGGGCTGCTTAGGCCTGGGGAAAACGGAAAAATATTCTGCAAAAGAAGTGACTACATACTCTAAATAACATGCATGTAAGCACAGGATTTGGGGCTTGAACAAGCCACACAGGGCTCTGTGTTTCAAAGCTCAGGGGAAAGGCAGTTAAGTTGACTAGGGTTGCACAGCCCCTGAAGGGGTGTCCCGGGGACCACTGCATACTACGGGCTGGGGTGGCCGGCTCTGCCACCCTTCCCCATGATGATTTCACCATCCACCCCTACATGACTCACTGTATCCAAGGAAAAAACCCTCCAGTGGAAGAAGTAGAAAACCCAGCGTTTCCAATTAGATTATTATCCTAAGTCTACTTCTTAGCCTTGACCTCTGAAACCCAGCTTCCCACCACTGAGTACACTAGTGCCATCAGGCAGCCCTGGTGACTGGGGATGGCCAGATGTGGCCACCTTTACGATGACCCAGCTATCACAACTGTGCTGGATCAGCCCTCAGCCAGCTCTTCACCTTGGGGTATCTGAAGGGGATGTGTGGCTTATGGTACCCCACAGCCAGGAAGAAAGGACTGGCCGATGTTTTCATCTTTCCCAACAACTGTATAGCTTGCTCAGTGCTCTGCTTGTCAGGCAGGGTGCCCTCAGGCACATCCACGACATCCACGGGGCACAGCAGGTTGGCATGGAGTTCTCCATCTGGTCCCCTACAGGTCTTTCAAAACAAAACATATAAAATCAGCTTTTTAAATGCAAGAAACAGAAGCCATAAGAGTTTCACACAATCAATTCAGCTTTTTTACCTCCAGAATATTAAGTATTAGTCATCCAGACTAGACAGACACAAAGGAAGCAGAACCGAAACACAGAAGTGTTTCTTGTTTTCTAAGCAGAGGCCAGAAGTCCACCAGCACTTAGCTTCCTGTTGTGTATCTTCTGTCTCTACGTCATAATCAATTAAAGGAAACACAAGCAAACTAATGATAAGAACAATAGCTGTCTCCAACTCAACAATAAAAAACATAGACAAAGGACTTGAATACATATTTCCCCAAAGAAGATAGACAGATGGCCAATAATTACATGTAGAGATACTTAATGTCATTAGGGAAATGAAAAAAAAAATATGTTTTCAATTTCAAAGCCAGACTAAAGCTTCTAAGTGACAGGGCTGCAGTTAACTGGATAAAGTGACAGTCGGTAGAATTTTGAGGTCCTCATGTACATCATGCACAGGATGGAACTGAACCTACGGCTTCATTTCCTAAAGTGGACATGTTGGCCACAAGGCCAATTTCAGTTTGGACCATGATTTCTACCTCACAAACACCCAGAGGCAGTGGCATCCGCTGCTATATCTTGCTGAGGAGCATCCTTTCACAGGCCTGCCTTGTCCAGGCCCCCCTAGCCAGGACAGCCGCCACCTGCCTCTTAGTACCCACTCAGCTGCCATATTCACATGGTCTGCAACACCCCTGGGGATGTGGTGCAGTCAGACCCATCACTTTGAGAATGATATGAGGGATGGGTTCAGGGACCTGGCATTTGTGAGGCCACTAAAAGTAGGGAGATGATCTCAGGGAACAGAAGGCTTGAGATGCAGTCTTCCAACCTCACTCTGTTAACACTCAAGCCACCGGCCAAAGGTCAGAGCCCTCCGGCTTTCATTGTATTGTAAAATGAAAGTTGTCATGAATTTAGAAAATTCTTCTGCACCCCACCAATCTCCCCCAATCCACACCCTTCTCCCACATGATGGCTCTAAAAACCTCCAAGAAACATGCCATTTTTCAGTGCTCTAGCTGGTGTTCTGAATTTCTTAAATGTAAGTTTTAGTTGCACTTATACATGGGGAGGGGTGGTTCCTCTGAACCATGATTAAGTTTCCTTATAGACTCCTTTTTTTCATAATGCTCTAAAATTTTAAAGCCCCTATCAAAGGTCTCAGCACCAGAACACATCCATTAGGCCCGAGACAGAGAGACAGACAGTTGGAAAGCCTTTCTCCCCATCTGGGCTGAGGTGCTCAGAGCACAGGTCTGTCTTCTCCCTTCCATGTCTCAGCATCTCCTCTAACCCTCTGCACAAAGCTTTATCCAGAGCGAGCACATAGGAGCCATTAAATAAGTCTTACATATTAGAGCAGAAGCTTCTAGAGCAACACATCCCAGCCAGCTTCTAAAAACTCAGCTACCTCTCCACTGGATCTAATGCTAAAGATCCTAACACTTGTCTCTGTCAAGTCATGATCACAAACCAAAGCCACAAAGCTCACCATAGAATCAGCTAGAAAGAACACAGAATACATGCAATAGTTGACTTTAATTTGTTAGACAGAGAACAAGAGGTTCCTCTTCAGAACAGTACCCCTTTCAGAGCCTCACCTTGGTGTTTTCATACTTTTCAGAGGAGGGATGATAAGGTGGAACAGACCAGCTATATGGAGAATCATCACTATGATTGGAAGATATGCCTTGGGGGAAGAAGGAAAAGTCATTAAATACAGCATGGCGAGTCCCTCAATGCCCTCCCCACCCAAAATGTACACTTTGCACACAACTGGGGAAGGGCCAACCCCCTCTTCTGACCTCAGTCTCCTCATCTATAAGATCAGGAGCTAGGCCGCATGACAAGAAGTCCCCACAAGAGCTGTCCCTCTGGGCTTCTTTCTGAGCACTGAGCACTGGACCTGGTCCTGAAGAGCCCTCACTGGCACCTCTCCCCATCCGACGAGGAAGGCAGCAGAGGCACAGGCACAACCAGGGATGGCTAGGCCAGGGGAGGCTCCACGAAGGGGGTGCCTTGTTGGATGCCAACCAGACAAGAAGCGAGGGGAATGGGACTTGAACCTCTGCCTTAGGATGTCAGGTCCAGTGCTCATTCATGACACAGAAACCCCCCCAAGCTCAGTAGTCCACAGTCTATTTGGGAAAACAAAATAACAACGTGCGACACCCAGGAAGGACGGCAGCCATCTGGGGAGGAGAAGCACTGTGGAAGCAGGGAGCCCTGGGCACAGAGGGGATGTAGGTCTGGGCAGGGGGGGCAGTGAGGGCCCTGGACGGAGGAAGGGAGGGAGAGCCTGTGCAGCTCAGCTGGGAGGAGCTGAGAGGGCAGCACGGGCACACATGGGGACTGCCATGACGAGCTGGGCAAGGTGGGCCTGACGCAAAGGGGCAGCAGGCAGAGGGCTTCTCAACACCACAGGCATCGAGACGTGGCTCACAGACCTGCTCCAAACCCCAGCACTGCCCTCCGTGCCCGTGCAACCTTGAGCGAATGACCTGACCTCCCCATCCTCAGTTTCCTCCCTGGGGAAGTGACACCCATGAGAAAACCCCACCCCCAGCCTGTCAGAGGATCAGGGCGGTGGCCAGGCACTCAGTCAAGGAGGCCGAGTCAGCCTGGAGCAGGCCCCTCCCTGACAGAACCGGTTCTTGAGAACAAAGACCCTCTTGAAAAATGTGTCTCCACGAGGGCTGCAGTGCTGCATTCGTCCCCACTAAGACAATCCCACGAGCTGATTCTTGGGAGGAAGGAGGCCGCCTTCCTGAAGCACCATCTCCCCTCCACTGTGTCTCCTTTCCCGGGCTCTCCTTCCAGTGGTGCTCAGGCGAGGGTGTCAAGATGGGAGCAGAAAGTTCTAGTGCTGCCAGCCTTTCAGCCACACAACATGATTCCTGGCAGATTCGCCTTCAAAACTGGGCCCAACTTTGCAGCCCCTCCTGATAAGTGCTACGTGGGACAGAGCTTGGGCTCACAATGCACCCCCATGCTCCTCTGGGAAGGGAATCAAGGCAGCTGCCACTCCAGCTTCCCAGAGGAGGAATGGGAGGATCAAAGATGATGAATGATTTGCCCGAGGTCAACTGCACAGCTAAGCAGTGGCAGGATTGAAGGCAGGAGGAGAAGGGGACAACAGAGGATGAGATGGTTGGATGGCAGCACCGATTCAATGGATACGAGCTTGAGAAAGCTCAGGGAGTTGGTGATGGACAGGGAAGCCTTGAGTGCTGCAGTCCATGGGGTCGCAAAGATTTGGACACAACTGGGAGAGTGAACAACAAAGCAGTGGCAGAGCTGGGATTGGAAGCCAGGGGCCCACACCCCAGTGCTACTGCCCATCAGCAGTTCACTCTGCCTCCAGAGATGCTCATTCCATGGAAGGTGGAAGTGAGGGAACCTGAAAACAAGGGGGACTAAACTACTGTACATGCGTCTGTTAGACCATCGTGCTGCCATTAAAAATGATGGTGTGAAGAGTCACTACATGGGAAAATGTTTGTGCTTAAAACACTCACAGTATATAACTGTAGATACAGGAAAATCTCAAATCAGAAAAATAATGCATTCATCAAAATACAGCTGTTCTCCATGTGCCACCAAGTACAAGTAATTTATATTCTTTAGTTTATACTTTCCTTCTTTTCCACCCAACTTTTTGCAAAAAACCATGAATTACTTCAAGGTAAAAAAAAAAATAAAGTATGTGCTTCAGCATTCTCATTTTGGCATTAAAGAGAGCCAGTTCACCAGGTAGTTTTAAAGGTCAGAGACCCTGGTACCAGCTCACTCTCCTCTTTCTGACCTAACTCACAGACAGTGGGCAGACAACCCCCACAAAGTTGCAGCCTCTTCACTGGGCAAGTCAGCAGAGCTGCCCTGATCTTACTTTACTGCCAGGGAGCCTGGGATACAGGGGGTCAGATGCAGAGTTGGACTCAGGGGCAGTGCTGGCTCCTGCTTCCTTCCCCCCATCACCAGTATCTGAAAGGAAGAAAAAAGCTCTTCTACCATTTCTCACTTTGGGTGAGAACATAAAGTCAAGGTGAGAAGTGCTACTTTGGACAAAGACGTCAGTGACTAACAAGGTGTCCAGCGAGCCCAAAAAAGCCTCTGTAGAGAGAGCTCCAACCCCAGGAGGGGTCTCCAGTCCCCAGGCACGAAAAAACAGAGAACCCCGACTCTGCAGGGCAAGCAGTACCAGGGTGAAAGACTTTTCCAACCGACATGGTCACGTAGCCGTTCTCCTTGAAGTACTGGGGGATGGTGGAGAAGTTTCCAGTGTGCACCCTCCAGTAGGAGTTGAAGTCATACAGGCGGGTAGTGTCTGGTCTCCTCCCAGTGAGGAAGGACACGCGGCTCGGGGCGCACACGGCTTGCTGGTAGGGAGCAAAAGCAGAAGGACATGTTCTCAGAGGAAAACAACGTCTGGCAGCTAAAAGGTAACCAGGCAACCTCCCAGGTCCTCAGCTAACAGTTTGGTGGCTGAGTCATGCAGATCTCAAAGCCAACCAGCTGGATTTGGGCCTCATGCCAGAAAGAAGTCTTTCCCGAGAGGAGCGGAAGGCCTCAGCCCCTCCATCCAGCAGATGACTGTGTCCTCCTGCCTTATGGCATCTCTCGGGGGCCCGGAGCAGGCAGGGTCTTGGGGGGCACAGGAAGGAGGATCACCATGGCAGCACCCCCTCCTTCTCAGCACCAGGCAATCCCCATTGTGGGGAAGAAAGCTAAGCAGGACTAGCCTGAGCATGATAGGGCCAGGGCACACCCTCCACCCCAGGAGAAGTACCCCTTGAAGGCAACCAGCTGTCTTGCCAGTGGACAACAGGTTTTCTCAACCACCATTTTCCAGACCATGCTCCCCATTAATAGAGACGCCATCCCCGAATCCTCAGTGCAGAGTGGGAGGGGGGCACACCCAGAGGTGCACAGACATACCTGGGCAAAGGCATTCTGGAAGAGAAGGCTGCGGGAGGCCAGTTGGTCGATGTTTGGGGACCTTATGAGCTTGTCCCCGTAACAGCCCAGGGAGGGGCGTAGGTCATCCACGATGATGAGAAGGACATTCAGAGGATCTGCACGGGGGAGGGGCTGCAGTGAGATCACCTGGACTGACACCTAACCCCCACCAGTGGCAGATGCTAGGGTACCAAGAGGCCTAAGGCTGGCACCGCACCGGAACCTTGACAGCCCATCCAGCCAAGCCAGGTTGAGAGGAAGCTGGCGCACAGAAGAAGCCCCAGTCCTGGGTGGCAAGGTTAGGCTTTGGCCATGGCCTCAAGCCTGGATGAGGGAGGGAGGGAAGGAAGGAGAGAGCAAGAACAGCGAGGGAGGGCAGGAGGGAGGGGAGAAGTGATGGTGGGGAGCAGGGGAGGGGAGAAAGGATGGACGGAATGGTAGGAGAGAAGGAGCGAGAGAGTTAAGGATGGATGCAGCTAGGGAACTGAGAGATGAAGCCCCACAATGGGGACGAAGGACGCACCTGTGGCGTTGCCTGGCGCCGCGGGTCCGCAGGAGGCACAGACAGCACCCAGGACGAGGCCAAGCCATAGCAGGGAACGGCTAGGCGGCGGCATTTCTGCCCAGAGCAGCCACTCCAGGGCGACGGCGACAGGTTTCGGCAGGGCCGGGCCGCCCTCGCCGCCTGTCCCTTGTCAGAAACCCGGGAGAGCTGCGAGAGGCGGCTGCAGCCGCCGCACAGGCCGGGCCCGGCCCGAGCGCGAGTACGCCTGCGCGAGATCCGGGCCACAGTGGGAGGAGCCCTGACTCTAGCGCCGCTCCCGCCCCGCCCCGCGGCCCCGCGGCCCCACCCACCTTTCCGACCTCCTCGCGGAGAGCGGTGGCCCCGCCCACCTGGCCGAGCGTCTCTCGGTGGCCCACAGACCCTGTAGGACAGGAGCACAGGGAGTCTTTCCAGGTGTCCTCAAAGGTTTGCGTTGCAACCACTGTCCTCAACCTGCAGTTTCCCTCCTCTTTGCCTTTGCTCGTGCAATGCTTTTCACCTAGAAGCCCTTCCCTTCCCTCTTCTGTCTATAAAAGTCATACTTCTTGCAGATCAGCCCGAATGCCATTCTCCTTCCATGATGTCCTTTGAGAGCCCACCTTGCTTCAACTAAAAGGACTCCTCTCCTATGCATTTGTTCAACACTTATTAAAAGTACACCAGATATGTATCCCGAGCACTGTTGGCAGCTTGTGAGTTCTAAGTTCCTACCCTGGTGGAGCTTGTGGACAATAAGTGACCAGATAATATGGGGGTCGGGGTATGGGGAGCTTCATGTTATTTTCTATGGGGTGACCAGGCAAAGCCTCACTAGTAAAGTCTCATTTGAACAAAAACTTGAAGGAAGTGAGGGACCATTGGTTGTGGAGAACATGCTGGCAGTGTGAGCCAATGGCACAGTGGTTGGTGTGGCTGGAGGGGAAACAGGAGATGGGGACCAAGTAGGAGGTGGGAGAAGTGAAGGTCACAACTATTTGATGGCAAAAATCATTCAACCCTGCTTGGGGCTTTGGGTTGAGAAGGATGTCACAATCCTCTCTCTGTCTCTAACTCACCTCTCCCAGTGTAAGAACCTAGCAGAATGCCAGGCAGATTGGAGATCTTTTCTTGAGTACAGTAATCATACATGTTAGTATTGTTATTGAGGGTTTCCTATACCCAGACCACGTGCTAATTTTCTCCTCACATGAACACTGTGAGCTAGATACTACTATCATTCCCATTTCACAAATCCAGAAATTGCAATTCAGAGGGACTAAATCAGTCATGCTATCACACAGCCAGCAAGTGGAGGCGCAAGGTGAACTTCCATGATAAGGAACCTAATCTGTTGGTAGCCACAGTTCAGTCATCGCAGGAGGCCTGCTACCATTGCCACAGCACCTGCTTTGGTGTTTCCTCAGGTTCCTGCAGGGTGGCTGTTCACACTGCAGGCTGGCTGGCATTCCCCTGCCTGCCCTGCCCAGGGAGGGCCAGCTTCCATCTGCACTCACCAGACCAGACCGTGCTGAATCCTTTGGGACGGCCCAGCCCAGCCAAGTGCCCAAGCTGCCAGGCTTGAGGTGGTGTCTCAGCTGTCCCTCCGCATGCTGACATTACACTTGCATTCAGTTCAGTTCAGTCGCACAGTTGTGTCCGACTCTTTGCAATGCCATGGACTGCAGCATGCCAGACTTCCCTGACCATCACCAACTCCTGGAGTTTATTCAAACTCATGTCCGTCAAGTTGGTGATGCCATCCAACCATCTCATCCTCTGTCGTCCCCTTCTCCTCCTGCCTTCAATCTTTCCCAGCATCAGGGTCTTTTCCAATGAGTCAGTTCTTTGCATCAGGTGGTCAAAGTATTGGAGCTTCAGCTTCAGCATCAGTCCTTCCAATGAATATTCAGGACTGAATTCCTTTAGGATTGGTTGGTTTGATCTCCTTGCAGCCCTTGCATTGGTGGCTGCCTTTTCCCTCCACAAGGTCTGGCCCCTAATGTTTCAGGAAGCTCTGAGCCAACCCAAGGACCCCAATGTCTTTTTAGAAAAGTGCCACCTGAGGGCTGCCTTCAGGCAACATTCATTAAGAAGCCAAAAGAACTCAGTCATAAGACCACAGGGAAATAGATTTGGCCAACAACCACATGAGCCTGACAGAGGACTCTGCACTCCACAAGGGGATGCAGCCTTGTGAACCCTGAGCAGAGGATCCAGCTAACCTGTGCCTGGACTCCTGATCCATAGAAACTGTGAACTAATAAACGTGGGGTGTTTTTTAAAATTTTTTAATTTATTTGTTTATTTTAAAATTTATATATGGCTCTGCTGGGTCTTTGTTGCTGTGCAGGCTTTCTCTAGTTGTAGAAAGTGGGGGCTACTTTCTAGTGGTATGTGGGCTTTCCATTGTCTTGGCGTCTCTTGTTGTGGAGCACAGGCTCTAGGAAGTATGGGCTCTGTAGTGTGGCTTCCAGGCTCTGAAGCACAGACTCTAGTGGTGGTGTATCAGCTTCGTTGCTCTGCAGCATGTGGGATCCTCCCAGATCTAGGATCAAACTTATGTCTCCTGCATTAGCAGGCGGATTCTTTACCACTGACCTGCCAGGGAAGTCCAGTGTGTATAGTTTCAAGTCACTAAATTTGTGGTAACTTGTGAAACAATACAAGATGAATACAACGTTGTTCATTCATATAATGAATAGGCCTTTGACTGCAAGGTCAGATTCCTTCCTAGAGAGACCCTAACAAAACTCAAGCAGATGTAGAAGAGCTTTGAAAAATGAAATGCAGAAGTAAAGGGAGATGATAGTGGAGGAGAAGTGAAAGCAAATGCTGAACACGGACATTGTTGAATACATAGTCCAATTTCAGGAGCACAAAGCAGCCTTCATTGCTGCAGACACCCTAGATTTTAATGATTCTCATGACTTAAATTTCAAAACTAATTTTTTAAGTACTTAAACACCCCAACAGACCAGAGTGTGAAATGCCCTCCTCCATATCAGCTGTACTCATACAGTGGCTCCAATTCATTGAGCAGTTTTTAAGGGAGTGACTTAGTTTCACAAAGAGTTGGACACAACTGAGCAACTGAACTGAACTTAGTTTCACTAAAAACTAAAATATTTAGGTGGAAACATAAAATCAGAGCTTGGGTGTCTCAAGATTGGCACTACTTTGTAGCTCATGAGATTTCATGAGTGCCTACATGATATTTCATAAGGACATCCAAAGCACACAGCCCCAAATCTTTCTATATAAAATAGCTTATACAAACACATCTTATATATGTTTCTGGAATATTAAAGAAATAATTACTGGTACCACTATCAAATTAAATTAACTAAATTTCAAGCTCAAACTAACTAACCAGACACATGCATTTATTGTCTTTTATGGGTTGGGTTTGGGTTTCCCAGGTGGCTCAGTGGATAAAGAATCCACCTTTAATGCAGGAGATGCAGGAGATGTGGGTTCGATCCCTGGGTTGGGAAGATCCCCTGGAGGGGAGCATGGCAACCCACGCCAATATCCTTGCCTAGAGAATCCCGTGGACAGAGGAGCCTGGGGGCTACAGTCCATGGGGTCACAAAGAATCAGACACAACTGAAGTGACTGAGCATGCATGGGATGGGTTCATCAGAAAGCTAACTCTAAAACAGAATTAAGTATGCAAGATGTTTATCAGGAAGTGCTTTTAGAAGAAATACCTGTGGGAAGGGTGAGAAGGCAGCAAGAGTGGACAGAAATATCAATCGAGCAGTGATACAGGCCTGGGCAAATACCAAAGGGCAATCTAGAGCTAGGACTGGCCTTCAGAGTTGTCTCGAATTACGGCCAGATGGCCAAGTATTTGTACATCACCTTGAGAAGTCATTGAATGTGGTTACCCTCAGAGGGCTGTGACCTTGGGCAAGGTGGCTCTCTGCAACTGAGACAAGCCCTGAAGGTGAATATGGCCCTGAAGCGCCGCCCTCTCAGCCACTGGGACAAGAAGGCTTCCACTGAGAGGGGGCTTAGGTTGCACATATCTGTATGC
The DNA here is from genome assembly GCA_024291935.2 of Okapia johnstoni. Taxonomy (NCBI): domain Eukaryota; kingdom Metazoa; phylum Chordata; class Mammalia; order Artiodactyla; family Giraffidae; genus Okapia; species Okapia johnstoni. Next base: position 112,227,833 of record CM044305.1, read on the forward strand.
ATATCTCTTCTACCCTTTGAAATCATCATGAAAGAACAAAATAATATAACCTGACAACAAGATAGAATGGGAGAAATGCTCAAATTCATTCGGTATTGGGGAAGTGTACCTTAAAACCACAATGAAGTAGCACTTTACACTTGCTAGGCTGATTAATAAAAAAAAAAAAAAACACCTAAACTAAAAATAATAGGTGTTTAGGAGGATGTGGAAAAATCGGAACCCTTATACATTGCTCTTAGGAATGTCAAATGATTCAGCTACTGTGGAAAACAGATTTCAGTTCCTCAAAAATTAAATGAAATGACCATATGACTCTTTGGTAGAAGGTTTGAAGATCTGAAAACTGGTTGTTGTTCAGTTGCTCAGTTGTGTCCGACTCTTTGCGACCCCACAGACTATAGCACGCCAAGCTCCTCTGTCCTTCATCATCTCCCGGAGCTCACTCAAACTCATGTCCACTGAGTCTGTGTTGACATCCAACCATCTTGTCCTCTGCCTTCTCCTCCCCTTCTCCTCCTGCCTTCAATCTTTCCCTGCATTGGGATCTTTTCCAATGAGTCAGCTCTTTGCAACAGGTGGCCAAAGTATTGGAGCTTCAACTTCAGCATCAGTCCTTCCAATGAATATTCAGGACTGATATCCTTTAGGATGGACTGGTTTGATCTCCTTGCAGTCCAAGGGACTCTCAAGAGTCTTCTCCAACACCACAGTTCAAAAGCATCAGTTCTTCAGTGCTCAGCCTTTTTTATTGTCCAACTGTCACATCCGTACATGACTACTGGAAAAACCATAGTTTGACTATACAGACCTTTGTCAGCAAAGTAATGTCTGCTTTTTAATTCGCTATCTAGGTTTGTCATAGCTTTTCTTCCAAGGAGCGTCTTTTAATTTCATGGTTGCAGTCACCATCTGCAGTGGTTTTGGAGCTCAAGAAAATAAAGTCTGTCACTATTTCCATTGTTTCCCCATCTATTTGCCATTAAGTGATGGGACTGTATGCCATGATCTTCGTTTCTTGAATGTTGAGTTTCAAGCCAGCTTTCTCACTCCCCTCTTTCACCTTCATCGAGAAACTCTTTAGTTCCTCTTTGCTTTCTGCCATTAGGGTGGTGTCACTTACATATGTGAGGTTATTGATATTTCTCTGGCAATCTTGATTCCAGCTTAAACTGGTACCCAAACAAATATATGCAAGTACATGCATGTTCACAGGTTGCGCTAGTGGTAAAGAGCTTGCCTGCCAATGCAGTAGATGTAAGAGACACGGGTTTGATTCCTGGGTCAGGAATATCCCCTGGAGGAGAGCGTGGCAACCCACTCCAGCATTCTTGCCTGGAGAATCCCATGGACAAAGGAGCCTGGCAGGTTACAGTCTATGGAGTGGCGAAGAGTCAGACACTACTGAAGCAACTTAACACACACATGTTCATGCAGCACATCCAATAGCCAAAAGCAGAAAAAGCCAAAATATCCCTGGTGACTCAGTCAGTAAAGAATCTGCCTGCAATGAGGGAGATATGGGTTCGATCCTTGGGTTAGGAAGATCCCCTGGAGAAGGGAATGGCTACCCACTCCAGTATTCTGGCCTGGAGAATTCCATAGACTTTATAGTCCATGGGGTTGCAAAGAGTTGGACACAACTGAGTGACTTTCACTTTCACTATCCATCAGCAGATGAACAGATAAATGAATTGTGGGAGATAAATAAAATGGAATATCACGTTATCACGTAGACATATAAAAAGAATGAAGTACTGATGTATGCTACATCATGGATGACTTTTGAAAGTATCCTGCTAGTTGAAAGAATCCAAACACAAAGGGTCATGTATTGTATGATTCCATTTCTCTAAAATATTTGAAACAGATAAATCTGTAGAGACAGAACGAAAATTGGTGGTTTCCAGGGATTTGGTGAGAGGGGATGGGGAGCAACTGCTTAATGGGTACTGAGTTTTCTTTCAGGATGGTAAAAGTGTTCTGGAACTAGACAGAGGTGGTGATTATACAACAGCTGTGAATACAGTGGATTGTTTACTTTAAAATGGTTAATTTCACCTTACGTGAATTTATCTCAATTTTTAAAAAGTAAAAACAAAACAAAACAGGAGGGGACCTGCAATGGCTTAAAAATTTCATCAAGTTTCTAGAAGCTGCCACAGTGGAGACTGATGAAGCCATAGCCTAGAATACCTACAAAGGGATTTAAACTAAGGAGGCACAAACTTAGCCTGGACAGTCTCCCAACTCCAAGAGAGCAGGTATGATAGTGGGCGTGTTAACACATAGGATGTAAACCAGAGAGATTAATTGAAGGTTTCTATAACCTCCCCCAGAAAGCCCCCAAATCAGTCTTTAACCCAAGAATAAAAACATGAAGGGCTCTTCTCTAAAGAAATTGAATAAATTGTCTGGGGGAAGGCTAGGAAAGCTGGAATGAGTGTTGAAACCACCACCACAAAAAAAATCTCTCCATATTATGACATTTTGCAGACCCACAACAAAACTATCAGCACACTGCCTCTTCATCTTAAAACAAAGCCTGCAAATGAATAGTTCCCACCCTGTACACAGAGCTACCAGTCAGCCTCATTCTTCAGTGTAATCAGGTGACAAAGAAAGGTCAAACATTTGAGGATGGCATACAAGGTGACAGAGAAATACCAAGAAAAGCAAACGGCAAAGCTAGCCCTAGAGAACTAAGACACAGAAAATAACTGTATTTATTTATTTATTTTTTGGCCATGCCGTGCAGCATGCAGGATCTTAGTTATCTGACCAGGGATTGAACTCAAGACCCTGCAGTGGAAGTGTGACATCTTAACCACTGGACCACCAGGGAAGTCCCTTCAAGAATAATTTTGAAAGGACAAACAAAAATACCCTTTATAAACATCATCAGAAAGATTTGAGAAGCAATTGAATATATGGAACAAGAATAGATTGCTATGGAAAAATTCCAACAGAACATAAAAGAACACTTGGAAATTAGAACTGTAGTTGCAAAACTCAACATTCAATAAAAGAATTGAAAAGTCAGGTTGAGAGAAACTTTTACAATGTTGAGCAGAAATACAGTAAAGGACACCATCAAGGGCTGGCAACAATGTAGAGCGATTCAAACTTTCATATCGATTGTAGGAGTGTTCACTGATACAGCCATTTTGGAAAACTCTGTGGCAGAATTTAGCAAAAGCTAAAGTTAAACATATGCCTACCTCATGAACTGGCAACTCTACTCCAAGGCATATGCCCAACAGATGTGAGACTTCTGGCCACGACAATTCATGGAGAAAAATGTTCAAAGTATTATTCAGAACAGCCCCCAACTGGAGGCAACCCTGAGGTCCTTCGAAGATCTTACTAAGTTACAGAAATGGAAAAAAAACATAGCGGGGAGGAAAAGGGCATATTAATATGCCCTTGTCTCTGGGAATATTAGAAAAATAACTTTAGAGCTAAAGAAAAACCAGTTCATACTTAAGAGATTTATTGAGTATCTAGCACAATGAATGAACACACACCCAAGTTTATGCATAGTTTGTGAAAGTCAGAACACCAAGGATAGGGAAAAGATTCTAAAAGCTTGTACAGATTAAAAAAAGTATACAAAGTTTCAGCGTGAAGTATTATATACAGCCAAACTGTCAAGTAAGTATGAGAACTGAATAAAGTTTTTCAGACAAACAAAAATTCAAAAAGTTATCTCCTGCTTGACTCTTTAGAAAGAGGTTACTTAAGGGTGCACTCTAGCAACCAATCTCTAGCAATCCATACTCTAGCAGTATGGAGGAACACCACCTAATTCCTGGGTGTGAGGACAGAACACATGCGTCTGTTGGTCAACGTCCCAAAATATCCTGCCACAGCAGAAGGATGAGGATTTGGGGAGAATTCAAGGCTTGCTTCAACCCAATCTGGGATCCTCAGATGGGCACTCCTTAAAGTCAGCCTCTGCCCCTTCCATTCACTGTTGTATGCACAGGGCTGGTGCAATTTGTTGCACTTCAAGGAATCACTGGGATGAGCAGCACAATCAGAAGTACTTGAGTGAGAAAGCAGAGCAGCCCAGATTGCACTCAGCATGCTGCCAGTGAGGGCTCTCACCCTGCACAGAGCAGCAGGCAGCACCCTTGTCTCTGGGCATGTGAACTGAATCTGAGGAGCCTGATGTGGACTGCAATTGCTACCACAAGTGCTGGGCACTGAGGGCCCTGTTCCAGGCAGTGACTGTCTCAGGATGTGCTAGATGGGCCTCTAACTGCCTGATGAGTGGCTGGTGCATGGGATCTGGATCTGGGCTGTCAGGAGGTGCATGATATAGCAAGACTAGCCTGGTTTCTGCAGCTTCCCGGTGGCGCTAGTGGTGAAGAACCCACCTGCCAATGCAGGAGACGTGAAAGACAGAAGTTTGATCCCTGGGTCAGGAAGATCCTCTGTTGTAGGAAATGGCAATTCACTCCAGTATTCTTGCCTGGAGAATCCCATGGACAGAGGAACCTGGTAGGCTCTAGTCCATGGGGTCGAAAACAGTAGGGCAGGACTGTAGTGGCTTAGCATGCACACAGCCTGGTTTCTAGCTGGGGACTCCTGGGGGGAGTGAAAGTGAATTGAATTACAACCAGAACCTGATGGTGTTGAAGTAAAGCCCAGTGGAACATGAGGGCACAGAAGAAGGACTGGGCATCACTGCAGCCTTGACATTTGCTGAGCTCCAGGCTTCCCTGGTGGTGCAGCTGGTAAAGAATCTGCCTGCAGTGCAGGAGACCTGGGTTCAATCCCTGGATTGGGAAGATCCCCTGGAGAAGGGAACAGCTACTCACTCCAGTATTCTGGTCTGGAAAATTCCATGGACTGTATACTGTATAGTTCATGGGGTCGCAAAGAGTCGGACACGACTGAGCAACTTTCACTGCCCTGAGTCACATGCTCCACCAAGGCCTTTATAAAGGGAGATGATCAGCTCATCATGGAACAGGTTGGTCCCAGTCCTGTTTGTCTCTGGACACCTTGCAGCATCCTGAACGAATTTTCCCATCCCTTCCATTCTCTCCCCTTCCTCTCCTCTCTTCTTCCTTACTTTCTGCTCAAGCCCAGACCTCTTAATCCTGCCATTCATTGATTTGGCCAGCTCAGTTCTGGATGGGCAGACAAGCTTGGAGCACGCAACTCTAGTACTGTCAGTCAGGAAGTGGAGAAATTCTAAAAGCCTCCACCAGGGGCCGCCCAAGAGCTGACTTCATTGGTGATTCACTTCCTTACAACAACATAAAGACCAGGGGTCCCCAACCTGGGGATCTAATGCCTGATGATCTGAGGTGGAGCTGATGTAATAATAATAATAATAGAAATAAAGTGCACAGTACATGTAATGTGCTTGAATCATCACGAAATCATCACTCCCCCCACCTCCCACTCCACCTCCCACCATCAGTGGAAAAATTGCCTCCCACAAAATTGGTCCCTGGTGCCAAAAAATTTGGGGACTGCTGATTACAGACAAAGGCACACACTTCAGACAGAAGAGAAAAGCCTAATCATGTATTGCACGGAGTGAGGTATGACTGCTTTTTCCCCCCATTTGCCCTGCATGCATGGAGGTTCTATTCGGTCACCCTCTTCTTCCTGGTTTTCCTCGTTCCTCTTCCATCTATGGAGAATTTATACATATTCCCTCAGATAGAGCTTCACAAAGAGTCTCAGGGAAGGGAAATAAGGAGGCCTCAAGGAGGGAGGATTCTCACAGTCGGGGGGCTTCTTGCGTGAAGGGAAGGGCTGCAGGGCAGCCCCAGGCCAGTCTAGCGGCATTGCACACCTGCGCTCTCAGCCGCTGACATTTGGGTGTATCTTGCAAAGGGGAGCCCACAGCTGGATGGCCAGGGCAACCCCCACTCCCTCTGCACTTCTCCAAGAAAAGTGGAACTGGGAAGCAGCATGAGGCCCGGGTTGACATTTCTTTGGGGCCCTTCTCATAGGTGGGCCATGCAACACACCTCAGGTGCAAATGAGCCCATCCACAGAAGGAATAGCTAAAGACAGCTTGAAATGGGACACTTGTCAAGGGAAAAACTCTTCAGCCATACGGTGAATTACCACGTGCCTCATCAGGCAGGTGTCCTGCTGCGGTTAGTAGTTTATGCCAGAAAGGTAGCAAGGGGAGCACCTGGCTTGGTGAGAAAAAGAAAGCCCTCATTTTCAATGGCAGTAAGAATACTAAAAATACCAAGAATTTAAATTGTCTTAACCAGGACATGATTTCCTTATGTACTGCATGCTGTTATCTGCATTTTACTTGAAGAAACGGGGCACTGGGGAAGTAGTCAACATTATCCCTTGTGTAAGCGGTGCAACGTGACATTTCTGCAACATCATTTAAAAGTCTATCAATATTGGAAACTTCTCTAAGCATCTCCAAGGGACCAAAAAACAAAGACACAAAAAAAGCACTTGGATGGAAGTCATACCAGAGAGAATTCTCACTAAACAGGAAAAATGCAGCTTGCAAAAGTTATCAAAGCTGGCGTTTCTCTCTGTTGAATTTTGGAGGCCAAGTGTTGCCTTTGAACCTCAGACAGGAGCAAAAAGTTGAAACTCCCAGTCACAGCCTTGACTGTGTAACCTGGGCAGAAACCACCCACTGCCAAATGTGATTGTCCCTGATTGCCTGTTTGCCTCCAGCTGGCCGCCTGTACCCCACCTCTCTGAGTGATGGCACATGGGGTGGGCACTGATGGGATAGTTAAATGAGTGTGGGCTCTGCCTTCAGACAGATGCGATTTCAATCTTAGCTCCCCAGGGTGGTCCTGACCCAATGCTAAACTTCCCTCGCCACATCAGGAAATGTGAATTCTCACAAACAGATGACCTAAGGGTCTGTTCCAAATGTCCAGCAGGTACTCAATAAGCAGGGACTGTGGGGAGCAGACTCTGTTCACCTGAGCAGACTCTAGCCAGTGGAGTTCCAGACCCTGGCCTACCCAAGCTCCAGCCTCCCTGGGGCACAGCTGCAGCGATGGTGCCAGCTGGGCCAGTGAAATGTTCCTGGTTCCGAAGCCACAGCCTATAGCACAGGGTGTTTCTGACTTTGAGCAGAGGAACTCAGGTTTCCCATTTCCAGTGTCACTTGTCTTCTATGCCAAGAGTCAGTCAGTTCAGCTGCTCAGTCATGTCTGACTCTTTGCGACCCCATGGACTGCAGCACATGAGGCTTCCCTGTTCGTCACCAACTCCTGGAGCTTGCTCAAACTTATGTTCATCGAGTCAGTGATGCCACCCAACCATCTCATCCTCTGTCACCCCCTTCTCCTCCTGCCTTCAATCTTTCACAGCATCAGGGTCTTTTCTAATGACTCAGTTCTTCACATCAGGTGGCCACAGGATTGGAGTTTCAACTTCTGCATCAGTCCTTTCAGTGAATATTCAGGACTGATTTCCTGTAGGATGGACTGGTTTGATCTCCTTGCAGTCCAGGGGACTCTCAAGAATCTTCTCCAACAGCACAGTTCGAAAGCATCAATTCTTTAGTGCTCAGCTTTCTTTATGGTCCGACTCTCACATCCATACATGACTACTGGAAAAACAATAGCTTTGACTAGACAGACCTCTTACAGCAAAGTAATGTCTCTGCTTTTTAATATGCTGTCTAAGTTGGTCATAGTTTTTCTTCCAATGAGCAAGTGCCTTTTAATTTCATGGCTGCAGTCACCATCTGCAGTGATTTTGGAGCCCCTCAAAATAAAATCTATCACTGTTTCCATTGTTTCCCCATCTATTTGCCATGAAATAATGGGACTGGATGCCATGATCTTAGTTTTTTGAATGTTGAGTTTTAAGCCAGCTTTTTCAGTCTTCTCTTTCACTTTCATCAAAAGGCTCCACAGTTCCTCTTCACTTTCTGCCAGAAGGGTGGGGTCATCTGCATATCTGAGGTTATTGATATTTCTCCTGGCAATGTTGCTATGTAAACAGCAAGCTGCTTAAAAATAGTCCCCAGAACTCCAGAGGGACAGGATAGCAGGCTGGAGGCAAGGTGGTATGGAACACTTTTTTCTGCCCTTGTCAGCCAGAGGTAGGTCCCAAAAGCAGATGAATGACCCCGGCATAATTTTTCTGTTTCTCTTCCCCATAATATCTTTGCACACCAAATTTATCCCAGCCTTTCAACTCATGGAACCCTCCCTGCTGTCCTAGCAACTGTGCACTGTTACTGCACCCGGCATACAGATGTGAAAACTGAGGCTGGAAAAGAGTCGTCACTGGCTCAAGATCTTAAACCCTGACCTCTGAGCCACAACCCCACAATGCCAAGGACAAACCCAGGCAAGGACACTGATCTGGGCTGCTCAGCCCTGTGCTGTGAGGCTGTTGGCCATACACCCTCATGGGTAACCAGGGTACCTGGAGGGTCACCAGGGCACAGAAGCCGGGGTGGGCAAGCAAGAGACAGCTTCCAGATCATGGGCTGACAGAAAACCACAATTTTTCTCAGGGAAAACATGGCTTTTGAAATTTAGGGTCCAGCTTAATCCTAAGAATATGGTTAGCTACCAAGCATGGAGCAAGTGAGACCTGGGTGCCACTCCCTAAAGGCAGCTTTCCATCCTGTCCAAAGTTAACACACAGGCTTCTCTGAGACAGAGGGGTGCCGCCCAGCAGGGCAAGCAGCACCAGCAGCAGCACAATGCCCTTTCCTCTCATCTCCTCTACCTGCATTTCCTATCAGCCCTTGAGAAGTGTGCTATGAAAGCTAGTTAACTGTTGTGGCCCTTTAAATGGGCCAGAACTTGGGGGTATATAGTCGACCAATAAGAAAGTAAAAGAAGGAAGAAAAGAGGCTGAGCAGCCTGAAGGCGACAGAGAGAGAGAGAGAGAGAGGCAGAGAGAGAGAGAGAGGGAAATGAGGAAAGACACGGGGACCAGTGCTCTGGTGGAACAAAGGCATTTATTTAACATATTGTGGGCATATATATACTCTCTTACAAGATAGCCGTTTTCAGCAGAGACAGGGATCAAAAATCTAACAAGTCAACCAGAAAGCCAGAGGCTAGAATCATTCTCAAGAGAGGGGGTTGCAAAAGTTACTTTACACATCAGAAGGGAAGAGAGTTGTAAATGGCTGCTGTTCACCGTATGGAATTTCCATACGAATGAGATACATGAATTTCTATCATCCCCGAAAGCTGGCTTGCCAGCTCTCTGGCACCTGTATTCAGGTGCTGTTAAGGAACACAGAATTCATGCAAGACTGAAAACAGCACACAGGAAGCCTCCTGTTAAATGTATCCTGACAGTTAACCAGGTGAGCCTAATGCTGCTGAGCTTCTGGTGTCATTGCCTGTATATCAAAACCAGAGACTCATGTTAACACCCCAGAATTGTGTGAGTGGACCCAGGTTTTGTGAGGCTGTACTGACAGACCACACAGGGCTCCAGATGTCTTGAAACAAGACAGTGGACAGGCTTCCAGAATTGCAAGCTTGTGAATACATGTGCTTGCCAAGGGTCCTTCCTCTTTTAGCTCTAGGTTCCTCCCATTTCTACCACAGAAGACCATGGTTGGCACCAAAAGATTTCACATACTGATGCAGTTTGGCAGATAGTGGGGTGTTTAGTCACCCAGGTTGACCTGGGGCTGGCCCTCAGTCCTGACTGTCGTAGGAAGGGCATCCCTGTAGGCCTCAGGTAACAGTCCTCTGAAAGTGTTGGCTCTTATTGGGGTTAGGATCACTTGTGCCTAATGCTTTGTCCAAAAGCCTTGAGGGCCACAATAGTTTACGGATTTAGAAATCATTAACGGGGACACAGAGATCATCAAAACCCAGGCAGGGTCTGGCAAACACACTGACACGGCTGCAGTGAACCATGAGACTGTTAATACGAACTGGGATACATAGAGAAAATTCAGGATACTATAAATAGCTTCTTGGTATTGTCCATTTTTGGTTTTACTATCAAAAGGGTTTAGGTCAAGCTGGTGAAAACATTGGCTGCTGAAGTGTTCTGGGAGATGGAATGGTGGACAGCAGATCATGGACCTGAGGCAGCAGGCAGATGTTGACTCCTGCACAGTTCAGGGAAGAGGCTCCCAGCTTTATGGATTCCTGGTCCTGCTACAGCCCCCAGTTCACAAAGCCTGCCAGTTTGACTCAGCTCACACTGCCTTCTGGCCCCAGGGGTCACTATATACATCTTTGCTCAAAATCCACAAATGGTCCTCAAGTCCCAACCCAGGCCACATCCTATAGGACCTTTGGGACTAGGGGCCAATGGTGTCCATGTTCTCCTCCTTTCCGAGTTGGACGCTCTTCACTGTCTGCCTGTCTCCCAGCTGCAGGCTTCAGGGTACGGGCCTGCATTCCCACTCATTCTGGGGAAAGCACTCTTGGAAAAAAAGATGCCTTTTCAACCACTATTCATAGTAGGTGCTTTCTGGCTTACAGATTGCTTTCATGTGAATCATCCTGTGACCTCTTCACTCCCATCAGATACACTGACAAATAGGATTACTCCTAATGGGGACATTTCACACTGTGCTCATCCTTCAGATAAAGAAATGGAGACTCAGAGAGGGAGTGATCTGCTGAGACTCAACACTTCAGCAGTGGTGGTGCTGGGGATCAATCCAGGTTTGAGATGGCAGAGCAGAGTGTCTGCTTCCTCCCACACCCTCTGTGGAGGACTGGAGCCTGCCCAGCCCACCTGGGTAGCGCTGCACATACCAGCACGCAGCCTTGTCTCTGCAGACAATGGATGAAGCTTCACAGCACATCAGAGTCTCTAGAAATCCTTTGCCAAAAATCCCTTGGGGGACCTGAACTGATGGTGTCAGCCTGGGGACCCTCCACAAACTCGCCTGCTTCAGACACACCTGGGCTCAGTTCCCGCGATATGTCTGAATCTTCTGGGGGGCCCTTTCCCCATTTCCCATCCAAGGAGACCCTCTTCACTACAAGTCCCAGTCCAGACAGCCCTCCCATCTAAAAAGCCCTCCATGGCTCTGCTCTTTACTAGTTTCAGGCTTGCTCTTTACAGTCTGCCTGGAAGATGCGCTCCAGCCTCCCTACCCCCAGCCCTGAGTGATGCAGGGGTGAGTGGACACCTGATGCCCTGCATGGTGGAGGAGCCTCTTGCAGGACGAGTGTCCTTGGACTTAAATGTGCTTTTCCTTGTGAGGTCTGGCACCCAGACCTGCCCTCTCCCATCAGGCTGTGCTTACACCAGGTCTAGCTGATGGCCAGGTGGCCAGCACACTGGAAGCAGTTCTCCTGCCCAACCCAGCAGTTGTCTGATGTGAAAGACCCCAAGAGCCCCTCCCACCAGGGTGTGTGCAGGGCAGAGCAAGGTGCCACCCAGCCAAAGGCACTTGGCATCCTGTGTGTACACACAGCTACCACTCAGGCACCAATTCCTGGTGTCAGTTCTCCTGCTCGGTCAATAGCAATCACGAGGCCTCAGGCACTGTGAGGGTCCAACCACCGGGGCCCACTGTGGACACCTCCAATACCTGTCTGTGCTCTGCACCTCCCGACAGGCTGGCAGGAACTGTCAAGTCAACATCGCAGGTGAAGGGATGCCCTGCCCACCCCTGCCTGCTCCCTGTCCCCTTGGTGGTGAGTCCCCAGCCAACTTCCAGCACCAACTCCCCCCCCCCAACCCCCAGGAACAGCCTCACGAAGCAGCCATCCCGAGAAGGCTGGCCCTGGAGTGGTCCAAGGAGAGGTGGCAAGATGGGGCCTTGGTATGGGGTTGACATCCCCTGCCCCACTGGTTAGGAGGACCCATTCTGGGGGTAGTCGGTGTGCACTCAGCCCTGGGCTCAAGTCCACAGCCCAGGCACTAGAACTTTCACTGGGCTGGAAGGGGGAGAGGAATTCCCTGGCAAGTCAGAAGATCCAGGTGTGTGGGACAAGGGGGAATAGAGGGAAGTGACTTCTTTGCTTTGCTCTCCACAGGGGGATGAGCTGCTTAGGGTGAAGAACAGTGAGAACCGGGGGCGGGGGGGGCAGGGTCTCCCCGGTATCTGACAAAGCTTCAGGCAGTGGACAAACATCAGCCCAGGATTTGACAGGATTAGCTGAACCTCAAAGATACTGAATGTTCCGCCAAGGCAGGCCTGACTCGCTGGCATCAGAGGTCCTCTTGGGAAAACCTGCACCCCTGACACGAGGGCCAGGGAGACTGGGGGCAGGCCCCTGAAGACCAGGATTCCCCAGATGTCTCTGAACTTCTGAGCCTGCAGCAGCAGCCCAGCCCCCCACCCCATAAAGAGCTGGTGCACCCCCCACCCTGATTGCCAAGAGAGCAAACAGGACTGGAGCCCTCCCTCACAGGTGCCCTCTGTCCCAGGAAGCAGGGGAGCTGGCCATCCCAAGATGCTGCTGCAGGACCCACAGCACTACCAGCAGGAGAGCACAGGAACCACAGGAAGAGCTGGTCACCTACTGCCTGGCCACCAAGCAGAGCAAAGTCACCACACAACGACAGGCTGGGCTCACCAGGCCTTGGTGATGGAGAAGATGGACGACACCCCGTCCCCCCGTCCCCACTTTGCCCAGGGACTGCAGCAGAGTTTGCAGGGTCGCACTGAGTGGCCAGGAGCCAGGGGCCATGATGAGGGCTGCCGCTGCCCAGGAGGACTGGACCCACAGAGCGGGGCAGGTGGTCAGTACAACATGGCCTCTTGGGGGCTCAATGGATGGGCAATGGATTAAGGTACACTCCAAAATGACAATGAGACCAAGGGCAGCCACCCCAGTAAACGGGTCAAGGTCCCTCGCCCAGGTTCAGCCCCCAAGCCAGTTCTCAGACCTGGAACTGAGGAACAGGGATGGGGTGGGTCCCTTGGGGGAAGGACACTGCCGCACCACAACAGACAGACACAGGAATGACCCCAGCCCCTCCCAAAGGGACCTCAGGGCCCTGCGTTGGTGACCCCACATGGGGAGGTGGGATCACCAGAGGGGTGGAGGTTGCCAGACACAGGGTCAACTTGACACTGATGTGAGAGACCCGGTTAAATCTGACTCTGCAGCCAGTTTGGGAGGACCCCTTGGGCTGGGGTTTCTGGGCAGAGGGGATCAAGGGGCATGGGACACAGGGCCAGTCCTGAGGATTTGTCAGTTGGTCTTGAGCTGGGAGAGCCTGGAATGCAGTATCCCCCAGAGCCAGGTGCAGGGCTTAGTGAGACATCTGTCTAGGAGTCCTTCAGAACCTGGGGGAACATGTGATGTGAGGGAAAGACAGCAAGGCCGAACAGAAGCCCTGTGTGAACTCCAGCTAGTAAAAAAGAAACGCAGAGAAAATAGGGGGATACACGCCCCACTCATGAACTGGAGAACCTTCTCACCTCTGGTGACGCCTCATGGGCGTCCTCTGCTCCTGATTCCTCACACCCTTTCTGTGCTGGGCCAAGTCACCATGGTGGGCACACAAGTACTCAGAGGGTAGCCAGATGGGGCTCCCGCCCAGAGCATGACAGTCCACTCACTGAAGTCCTCTCACCATGGATATGGGATGGCAATGCACACTCCAGACCACCCTCCTTGCTCCTCAGTCTCACAAATTAATCAGCTGGACCCATTCAGTGGGCCGCAGCCTGGTGTCCAGCCTGGGACAACAGTGCTGGGGGGCCTGGCGCCCGGGTCGTGGCCAACCTGCACACACAGAAGACAGTGAAGAGCATGTTGGAGATGCGCAAACCAGCATCTCCTGCTCCCGAGTCAGATGCAATATAAAGGCCTGTGATGTGAATGCGAATGGGGCAGCACCAGAGGCTCACAGAAGCTCCCAAGGTCCTCCTAGGTGGGACTCCATCCCCTGGGCAGGCAGCACTCGAGCAGCAGCAGCAGAGTGGCCACCCATGTCCGCAGGTCCCATGTGTGCTGCATCCTCTCAAAGAACTGCAGCAGAACTGAGATGAAATTAGAAACACGTCGAGTTCTCAGGGTGGCCCCTCCATCTGGGCCATATGGAGAGGGGTGCGGTCAACGGGAGCTGCCCTGGGGACAGAGGGGAAGTAAGTCTAGCTGACGTCCCAGAGCTACACAGCCGCCCCTGGGCTTGTCCAGCATGCGGGAGTCCAAGGCCCAGAACTAAAGCTAAGCAGGGACCGAGGGACTAACATGGATGTGAAGGAACCCTCTATCATGGGCAGAGTGCTGGATGCCAGGCCAGTGTCTCCTCAGGGACTGCTCGCCCCAGGTGCCAAGCCTGGGGTGGACTGCAGCCTGCAGCAGGAGGGCCTGAGGGACATGCGCCAACCTCTGGGGCACTTATGGCTCCAAGAGACCATGTGAATATTGAGTCTGTTGCTAGCCTGCAAACAGAAGAGGACTAATCTGAAACACAAACAACCAGGGCGGGATGAGCACCCAGACCCAAGAGAAGTGCCCAAAACTTGGCACAGAAAGGACACAGAGCTCAGTGGAGAGATGGGCAACAGGCATTTCAGACAGGAAACCACATCAGCCAAGGAGGACATGAGGGAAACCGAGAATCTGGGTCGAGCCCGTCCCAGGTCTGTGCTGCCTGCAAATGCACAGCAGGAGCAAAGTGGAACCCTCACCAAGCCTCAGAGACACAGGTGGGGTGGGAGGCATCATGCTCCCTGGCTCAGTCCACACATCTGGGCACGTGAGAAGAGCTGGGGCCAGCAGCAGGGAAGGGATGGGTGTGGAGAAACACCATGGAGCAGGTCCTCACAGCTGCCCCCATCAGCAGCCACACGTCATAGGTCTCCAGTTCACTGGGCAAGGTCTCGTTCAAAACCAGGATTTGGAGGAACAGCAGAAGCCCACCTCTGTTCACAGGACCCTCCCTCATGATCTGAAACCACTACCAAGAGGTTCGGGGTGTCTGGAGGCATCTGGTAACCACTCTTGGGGCGAGGAGTGGGGTGCCAGCCTGAGGGAGTTGGATGTGGTGATTGCCCGGGTCCCCGCAGTGCTGAGGCCTCAAATCCAGGAGGCAGCCTCTGCCCCTCAACTTGTGGCCAGGAGGCTTCTGCAAGGAGACAGCAGGCTGCACACTGGAAGAGAAAGCACTGCTCCGACTCAACATTCCCATGGCAGCAGTTGTGTGGGTGCCTGGCTAACGGGAACCAGGGAGACACCGATCTTGCCTTCCTGGTACATGGCGACCCTCTGGGGTCCAGACTCGTGCACAGCAGCCACAGTCTGGGAGGAAGAGAGGGAGAAAGGCGGCAACAGGAAGATGCAGAGCACCCCAGAACTCCCAGATGAGAGCACCTGACACTCGGGAGAATGGAGAAAGGGATGTTACAGTTGTGCCTGGAAGGAGGACAGTAGGTCGTCAGGGAAAGAGGAGCCAGTGTCCAGGGGCAGAACTGCTCTGCCCCTGGGCTGTGACCTCACGCGAGCCCTACCTGCCCCCTACGAGTCGCCCCCACCAGGCCCTGACCCTGCAGGGTTCAGCTGCTTGTCCGCTGTTCCCCTCCTGGTGGGGCCCAATCACAAGTTCATGGAGGGCGGCTGACTGACTGTGGCGGCCCCCAGACCCTTCCAGAGTGGCAATTTGAGGGGAGGAGTTGTTTTCTCTTGTTCCTTGTGGGGTCTCCTGGGCTGTAAATCACCATCACTCCTGGAGGGTGGGTTTCTGTGCTGTGCACTGAGGCATTGTGGGATCCCTGTCCCAGCCTTGTGAGGACAGGCCAGCTGCTGTGATGAGCAGAACCCACCCTGAAGGAACCTGCATGTGTGTTTCTCATCAGTTGGGCCCTCCTGGGTTCCTGTGGTCTCAGGTGCCTGCCGAGGAGAAGACTGTGGTGGCTGTTGTCCAACACTGCTGTCTTGTCACAGGTGATTTTCTCCCTGTTCCTCTCCTCCTGCAGGTGAAGACGCCCAGACAAGCAGGCAGAAGAGTGTTTTCTCCTCTGGCCACCAAGCAGGCACTCTACTTTGAGATGTGGGAGTGCTTGCAGCCCATTCTTGCTCAGGGATCCCACCCACACAGATGAGATTCGGTGGCACCCAGGAGGAAGGGGTTGGGTTGGCTGAGACACTGAAAGGCGGAAACTGGAATCCAGTCACAAACCCCAGTAGAAGACATAGCAGTGGCCAAGTCTCAGGGGTCAAACAGGCTCCCTCGTAACTAACCCAGACCCAGGGAAGAAGGTGACCCTTTGTCACCCAGCAGGTGGACAAAGGTTCAGCGGGATGATGATGCTCGGGGCCAGCCAGTGCGTGAGGACATGGCACCCTTGCCTGTGGTTGGGGGAGAGGACCTGGGGGAGCCTTTGCAGAAGGCCATTTGCTGGTGTGTGTCAGCACCTCGGGTATGTGCCCTGTTGTTCCCGGGGCCTCCTCCTGCATGGCTCTTCAGTCAGTGAGTGTGTGGTCACGTTGAGTAGTTGTATTGGCAGAATTTTTCCCTTCCCTTCTATCAGGAAGGAAGTGTCAGTAACTTGTGGGACCTCCGACACTGGGAGGTGTAGACAGACACTGTGTAAGGGTGAAAACAGACACATGAAGATGTGCAGACGTGGAAGAGTGTACCCGAGGTGCTGGGAGTGGGGAAGTCATCCCCCTACTCCCCCATTACCCCTGCGAAGAGATGTCTGGACAGAGCTGACCCTCTGTCTTCATTTGCCGGCAGTTGCATCGGGATCGCACCGGGTGGCTCAAACTATGAACCATGTTGGTTCAGGAGGCCAGCAGCTGAGGTCGAGGTGTCAGCTGACGTTGGCTCTCATGAGGGCTGTGGAGAGAGTCTGTCCCATCTCTCCCCCATCACTTCCAGGGCATTGTTGGCCATGGTGGGTATATCTGGGCTTGGAGAGCTTGTCTTCCTCTTTACCCGAGTTCTCCTGTGTGCCTGTCTGTCTCTAAATGTGTCCTTTGTATGGGGACAGCCATCCTGTTAGAGGAGGGTACATCCTAATGAGCTCACTGGACCTCCATCAGCTCTGTGAAGACCTTTCCTTTGTCTGTAAGGTCACGCCGAGGTACTTGGGATTGAGACTCCAGCATCTGAATCTGAGGGGACACGATGTGTCTCCTCACACCCTACAAAGGCTCTGAGGTAGAAACACACTGGAGAGTTCCAAGGATGGAAGGATGGCCTTTATAGCTACTGGGGGTGAATCCAGGGGTGAGGAGCGCAGGCCATCAGGGTAGGAGCCAGATCACGTGGGGCCTTGTGGGCCTGTGAGAACTGTGGCTCTGCTGAGCTCAGGCAAGGGAAGGACCGGGAGGCCCTGGGCTGGGTTCATCTGGGACCTTGTCCCTGTCCTCACAGCCACGTGGAAATGGAGGCTCCCTGTGAGGTGCTGACACCCTGCTGAGGTTCAGGCCTGTGGCTCTGCTCCTCTGCCTCCTCCCCCATCCAGTACACAGTGTCCCCAATCTAGGTACAGGGATAAAAGTGAAGATGGAGGTGCATGTGGTCAGATCCCCTGCATTCATGGGCTATGTCTCTATCCCTTGGGCCTCCTTAGCCATTGAACAAGGTGACTGTAACCTAGCAGGTTGTTTGAGGTTTGAATTCTGTAATCCCTGTGTGGTACTGTCCAGGCCCTTGCAAGGACATGGAGTGCATCTGTCCCATTAGTTCCTGTTCTCCTTCATTCTTTCTCTAGGCTCTGGGTAGGGGCCAGGGCATCTGCTGACAGTGGAGACCATGGTGTGGGAAGGGCTGGGAGGAAGGTGGCTCCCAAAGGTGTGGGGAAGACATGTCTGGGCCGTCTGAGGTCCAGGGTGGACCCAGGGTCCAAGGCCAGATTGGTTAGCACGGATCTGCCCTCAGCAGCCCTGGGCTGAGGTGGGAAATCTGCAGAGCATGGGCAGGGTTGGGGGCTAGGGAGCTGAGGGGTGAGGTGGGGGCCGGGGGCTGGGGAAGCCAAACCCTGGACAGTGTCTGTGCTAGGAGAGGACCAGAGCCTGGCCACTGGGCTATGAAGCCAGGGGACCCACCCTCTTTCCTCAGCGCTCACAGGGTTTCGAGTCCCTCTGTCTTGGAACTCACCTCGGGCCTCTCTCCCCTGTCCTGCCCTCCTTCTTGACCTCCCCACAGACTGCATGTGATGGACGGGTCCTCTGGGTTGCCCATCCCTGCCAACGGACAGTGTGGAGATGGATGGAAGGAGCCAGCCCTCTGTGACCCCCCCCACCGCATTCTCTGTCAGCAGGCTTGGAGGATGCTCAGACACATGAGGCTGATGTCTGGCCCAGGGCTGTGGGCTTGGAGGCGGCTGTGTCAGGCTCGTGGCCTTTGTGGTTCTGTGTTTCCACAGCCACATGAGGCCCTGGGAGTCTGGGGAGATGAAGTTCAGCTGTCTGTCCTTCCGACAGCCTTCCATGGGTTTCGTCTTAAACAGTGTCAAGATCCTGGAGATGTGGTGGCAGCCCGTGCTATGTGGCCACCGGCACTGTACCCTGGCCATCCACATCAGGCACCAGGACTGGGAGGACGCGTCCTGGCAAGAGCTGCTGGAGCAGAGGCTGGGGATGAGCCCCGCCTAGATCCAGGCCTTGCTGCGGGACAGGGACAAGTTCAGCCATAGAGTGATCACGGGCAACTGATGCCCTACACTGCGCTGCCCTCATGGTCCCCAGTGATGCCCTGGATCTCAGCTGGGTTGTGCTCGTTTGTTTTCTGTTGAACCGGCTGGGGGTGGGGGGGTGGGGCTGGGGTTTCTTCAGGGGGGCAGCGAAGGTTCCTGGGCTGGGAAACAGTGGCCCGAGGTGCCTGACCACCACTCTGGGCCTCAGTCCCCGTTTGTGTTCTGAGAGGCAGAGGTGGGTCCAGGTCTGCACCTGGTACTTGTCTCTGTGAGTGTATGTATGTGTGTGTATGTGTCCCCATGTGTGTTTGTGTGACCAGCAGAGACTATGAGAGGCCCCAAAGCACCCAGCCTGGGTTCCCCAACCGCACTGCCTGCAGCCGGGCCTGATCAAGTTCCCTGACTTCCCAGGGGTGAGGCCCCACAGCAACACCTGTCTGCTGGTGAATCGCTTAGGGACCTTATGTCCACAGGCTCCCTACTGGGGCCCTCCTGATCTGTCCCTGTGGCCTGCAGTGGGCAGACTGAGAGCTGCCTGTTGCCTGGTGGGTTCGTGGAGCACCAGGCCTCTCCCTTTCATTTGGCTCTCTCCCTCGCTTGGCCTCACCCCGAATTCCCTTTGCTGAGCTGAGCCCATCTGAAATGCTTAGCCAGAGGACCCAGTTCACCCTGGTTCCTCTCCGTGATACGGACTTAGTCTCTAGCAGGCATGACTTTGAATCACCTTGTTCTCCTTCTGTGTCCTATCTTTGCACACAGGTCTGGTGGACACTGGGGACACTTTGCTGTGCCCAGAAAACATAGGTAATGACGAGGTGAAGGAGCTGGAGAATCAAGCCCTGCTACCAGCCCTGGGACAGAAGTACCTGACTGTGCTCACCAACTCCTGCTGGCTGCTGCAGCCCATCCCGGGGTGGGCCGGGAAGGACATCTTCCAGGTGGACATCCCCAAGCACCTGATCCCCTTTGGGTAGGAGGCCTGTCCAGATTGGGCTCTTGAGAGGAAGGTGACCAAGAGACCAGCACATGGTGACACCATCCAGTCGCCACCACACCCTGGACGTGTCCATCTTGTTCAGTCTGAATCGGCCCCGCCCTGGGGTGCACTGCCCACTTGGTGTGGGGCCTGGGGGTGGGACTTCCCTCGTGCGGTGCTGCTCTGGACTCAGCGAGAGTCTCCATGACTTTGACCTTTACAAAAAGATGATGTTGCCACTCGTTTTGGCCCTGCTGCTTCTGGGTGGTTGAGAGAAATGTGTTGTTAGGAAACCGGTTAGTGGTTTTCCCTCTCTGTTCCAGCCCAAACTCCCCGATGTTGGAACAGTGTCCAGGGGGTGATGGGGGAAGGCTGGGGACGGGGCTGAGCATCAGCAGGCAGAGAGGCCCCCAGGCCCAGACATAGGCCGCAGTCTGTCCTTGCAGGTGACCCTTGCCCTGCTGTAAATTGTCCCTTGGCTCACAAAGTGTGTGTGTTGAACACGGTGCCTGGCCGCCTCAGGTTCAAAGACAGGCTCCTAAATACACCTGTGAGGGCAGAGCGACAAGGGCTGGTGTTCACCTTGGGGAAACCTTGTACTTGTCTTTGGGGTCATGTGTTTGCAAGGCCCTTGGTGGGTGGGGTGACCCTGCTTTCCAGTGAGCCGCCCCTGGATCGGGAGTTGGAGATGCTCAGCTGCTGATCAGAAACTTGTGGCATTATCGGGGGACCCAGGAAGAGCCTCTTCTGCTTCAGGGTGCATGACTCATGGAAGGGGACACCTCCAAGGTCAGGAGCCTGGTTGAGCCGTCTGCTGAGGGGCAGCCAAGGCCCAGGGACAAGCCTGCGCTGGGCTGGCCTCATCACACACAAGCTGCACCCTTGGCCATGTGTGAAATCCTGCTGCTTCAGATGAAAAGGGACCACATGGACTGGACCAAAGCCTGCCTGGGAAATGGGCTTCCAGACTCATCTGGCTCACCCAGTGCCGTGTGGAATAGCATGGACAGACAGAAAGAACACAGACTTGCAGTTCTCATTTGATTCTTTATTTACTCCCATGAAGTTTTGCTGTACTTTATTAGAGGCAGAAATAGATTTTTGATTACGAGAGTGCTTTTGAGTGTCCCTAGGGACCTGGCAGCTCAGGGATTGGGGTTGTCTTTGAACTGCTCACAAAGGGCACACTTACATTCTGAGGACTCTCCCTGCTCCTCCTCCGCCTCAGGGGCCTTGTTTGGGGCCGTGACAAAAAGGGCCGCTTTCAGGATGGAGTAACCGGTGTTGTACAAAGTCATCACTGAACCATAACCTGAATACCCTGGGGGGCTTTCAGGAAGTTCCCTGTGCCGTCCCTTCCAGCGGTAGCCAGGAGTACAGACGTACCATTGCTGGACATACCCTCTCCAATGGGGCTGCCCTGCTCACTGGGGAGATGGTTTGCCCTGGCCCACCCGGCTACACTGCCTATAGACCAAAGGCCAGAGAACACATGTAAGCGCCAGCTGGGGCTTCCGTGAGCAGTTGGGGTTCCATTCTGAACTTTCTTGTCAGCCTCTTTGGTGGACTCATTGTGATGGAATTGAGAGAGTCTGGTCGCCACCACTTGCTTCTCTCTCTTTGGGGTGGTTGTTGCTCCATTGGTGGGCTGAGCAGTTGTTCTGGAGTCGACGTTCCTCTGGATGTTCTGCAGGAGGAGAGGCTTGTCTCTCTGAAAGTTGGAGTTGCGATAAATCTGAAATGAAATGTATCACTTTAGCCATCGTGCGGGAGAAGAGCCCTTTCTCGTTGCCCTCTTCTCTACCCTGTCCAGGCCTTGCCTCACTTTGAAGACAAAGTCTCTTCATTCCTGGCAGGTTATGAGTCCCTAGCATGTGTGCTCTCTACAGCTCCCTTGGGGCCGGCCTTGCTTAAGGTGTTACTGGCTCTCCCTGACATCAAGTGGCCCCTCAGGGCCTGGAGTCACACCTGTGGATCCTGTCTAAGGGGATAGTGGAATACGACAGGCCCTGCTTTCTCCTTTTTGCTTAACCACCCTCTCACAGTAAAAACCTTCTCCTGGGAAATGAAACCCATCCAGCACTCAGCTCGTCTAGTCTAGTCTCCCCAGAAGGGCTTTCTATGTTACCATCATCCTGTTCTTCCCCACAGAATGACCCGAAGGGTGGATTTTACTGAACCCATACAAGTTCAGTTCACAGATGAAACTCTTGATGCTGTCTGAGTCCAAGATCCTGTCTGTGCCTCTGCGATGGAGGACCTCCATCTGGAAGAGATCTGTCTCGATGACCACCATGTCTCCCTCATGATTCCAGTGTCCAGAGGTGAAGGCCGCATCCCCCATGATCCTCCAGAGCTTCCTGGGGAAGGACAGCCCGAGGACAGTGTTGTTCTCTTCCTCATTGGCCATTTCTGGGTTCGGGCCGTGTGGGGGCAGGTTGTTTTGGGAGCCCGGATCTGGGCTCTCAGGTTGGTCACTCTGTTTCGCCAAAATCTCTCCTGAATCCACTTTTGCATCCGGGGAGGAAGCAGGGAAGTACTCTGCTGTGGGCTCCCCATCAGTTGATGGGGCCAGCGGGCCTGCACATGCCTTGTCTGAACTCTGACTAGCCATGGAGCCAGTCTAGCTCAGGAACATTCACTGCAATACCAAAGCAGTGAAGGCTCAGGGCAGAGGGGCCTTAGACCAGGGTTGCGGTGCCCCATGATTACTGTCTGGAGATTCTAGAATCTGGGTCGTGGGCCAGGCAGTCAATTAAATGGTCAGCTTCCTTAATTGTTTCATGATGTCACAGAGGTGATGTGGAGAGGCAGCCCTGGCCCAGTGTAAGGGAAGGGGAGACGGGGATGGAGATGGAATCCCCAGCTTATCTCTTGTCTGAAAGCACAGAAAAGTATGTTTCAGGTTCCCTGTAAAGGTTCCCATCTGCTGCCAGGCCCTGGATGGGTCGGCAAATGTGCTCCTGGCTCCATTTCCCTCACTAGCGATGTGCAGGCCTGTGGCTGGCTTCTGCTAAAGTTCTGGCGAGTTCTAGGTCAGCTTCCACCAATAGAGACCCCAGGGGTCAGATGGGCCCCTGGCGACTGTCCCCCCGCAGAAGATGGGGTCCATAGTGGGCTGATTGGCCTAGACTGAGTTGGCACCCCCCTCATCCTTCCCCCTCTTCTGGTTGGTGCTGCCAGTTGGTAGGTCCTGCGCAGATGGCCCCAAAGTCAGAGTCCTGTTGTCCTGCCCCCACTGCTGCCCAGGTCAAGCTCTCCCCAGAGTAGGGCTGTGCTCAAGCACAGTGGGAACGACCTCACGTTCCACTTGACTGTTCCCCAAGCACCTGAGACACAGACTCCCCAGGATGCCATGTGGGAGGGTATAGCCAAGTGCTCTGCTGAGCTTGCAGCCTCCTGAGCTCTGCCCATCCCCAGATGGCATCCTGCTGCAGATCACAGGCTGTTGTCTTCAGTTTCTATTTCTTCCCATAAAGACTGCTTTCATGGCCCTAGAGCGCTCACTTTGGGAACACCTGCGTGTACTTTCCCCATCCCCTTCCCAGAGCCTCAGGTTCAGCCTCCATGGAGACTGCCTCAGAAGCCCTGTTTCCTTTTGTCAGTGGGGTGGTTGGGCTTCTGCTACCCCCAGTCCTGTCCTCCCATGTCCAACTTGGGTATCTGTGGGTACTTACCCTTTGAAGGACTTGATTGGGGGCTCAACATACAGCCTGTTCTGTTGTAAACAGGCACTTCTCTAGTCCTCTTCGAGGCCAGCTCCAATCTTCTCCACCCCTGCTCCTGTCCCCACCACCACTATGGACCTGTTCTCCCTTACCCAGATGGCAGGTACAATGAATGATTTTGTTGGCTCAAGGTTAGGCACTTTGAAGGGGCCTCCTTTATACACATTCACTCCCAGGGATATGTCTGACTTGTTGAGCTAGATGTGACCATAGGAAGCCCCCATCTACCTGTATTTGAAAATGGATGAGAGTCAGGGTGTGGGATTGGATGAAACCTGAATAAGAGTCACCAGTCTTCACTGCACATAGACAGTAGAGCAGTGGGTTTGGAGATGCGTGTTCTCTGGCATTTGTGAGCCACTGTTCTTCAAAATCACCACGTAGGGATCAGACCAGCACCTTGGAAAGGCCCGTGTTCAAGGACCCTAGGGCACTGTCTCCCAGCTCTGCCACTAGCAGGGTCATTTGCCCTGTTTGAGGACCACTGCCTGGTGTCTGAAAGGGGACTGCTAAGAGGGTGTGGAAGAAGCTCTCCCAGCGGCCTTTCTTCCTAAGGACTGGTGGCCTGGATGAGCTCCAGGCCTCGACTTGGGCTTCTCCGTGGCCTTTCTGCTTCTAAACAGGTTAACAAAGCATTCCTTCAGGTTGGTTCCTCCGACGGGGACACGACCCTGGAGGCTGTGAACATTGGTGGGGCCCACTGGCGGCTCCTCTGAAAGGGGACCAAAGGCCGTGGCATCTGTGGGCAGCATGGCTAGGTGGCCTTTCCTGCCCCAACTTCCCCAATTCAGGGCCCCCTGGGTCCTGAGGAAGCTGCCTTTTCTGGTGCCCCTCCTCCAGGCACCACCCGGGCCCTGGCAGTGGGTTTGCGTGGCACCAAGGTGCCTTTGTCAGCTGTGGCTCGGGACACTTGGGTTGTGCACACACAAGCTCTCATGACGTACAAGGCCTGCCTTTCTCAGCCTCGCTCTCCTGCCCCTGTGCTTGGCATCCCTGCCCCAGTGTCCCCAGCCCAAAGGCCCTCCAGATGCTCCTCTCCCTCACTGTGGCTGCAGAGACCTGGAGCTTTGGGGGTCTGCCTGTGTTACCTTCCTTCCCGTATAGGAGGAGGCTCCTGTAGGGCCTTATCCCATTGGGCACTGGGGCCATACAGTCAGGCCCTCCCTCCCTCCTGCTCAGTGAGGAGCTGGTCAGCCTGGCGGGTTCTGTTGGGCAGGAGGCCCCATGGCAGCAGCAGGGACAGGGGGCCGGCCCCTGGCAGAGTCAGTTCTCAGCAAAGCACAGAGCAGCCCCACAGTGCTTCTGATTCTCTTCATCCCCTTCCTTCCGCAGGCCTGCTTTTTGTCACCTCAGAGGCATCCTTCAGCATCGAGAGGAGGAAGGTGTGAAAAGTCGGAAGGTCGGGCCGTGGCCTGGGGTGGGCGGAAAGGGCGGGAGCTCCAGAGGAATTGAGACCGGGGCTCTGAGCCCACCCCGGCCCTCACTAGCATGTGATCCTGGGAAGATCCTAAGCCCTGGGACCTCAGTTCTTCATCTGGGAGGTGAGTGGGTGTGAGAAGCCCCGTGTATTGGGCAGCAGGATGCATGTGACGGACGACACAGAGCTCACAGGGCCTGGTGGCTGTTGGCACTGTGATAGTGGAGCAGGAATCGCTCACACTGCTGCCCCCAGACACTCTTCCACTCTCCACTGTGGGATGGGGTTGACTGCTTTGTGGTCCACGGCATGTCAGAGGATAGGTACCTCAAACAGGATGATTTATAAATAAAACACAGTAACTTTTCCAGTTAGACCAAAATGGACCATAGTGTTAGTTGCTCAGTCCTGTCTGACTCTGCAACTCCATTGACTGTACGTTGCCAGGCTCCTCTGTCCATGGGGATTCTCCAGGCAAGAATACTGGAGTGGATTGCCATGCCCTTCTCCAGGGGGATCTTTCCTACCCAGGGATCAAACCCAGGTCTCCAACAATGCAAGCAGATTCTTCATCATTTGAGCTACCTGGCAAGCCCCATTTCCAGTTGGAGGACCTGTTAAATTTGGGTGTGGAGGAGTGCTCCAGCAGGACACAAGATGCTCCAAGAAATGGAAGCAAGAACCATTCTTTGCTTGTGTCCCAGGTGGTCTTGCATCCAAACCCCTACTTTCCATCATTGAAGCCCCAACAATGGTCAAGTCTTTGATTATGATGGCCAATTACAATCAAGATAATTAAAAGCTAATTAACACCTTGAATTCTGGATCCCCAGGACCAGGAAAGAAAGGGTCGGCCCATGGATTTCTGGGCATCACATCAAGGGAGTGTGACCGGAGTTCTGTATGATTCCTAGCAGATAGGGGGTACTACTACTACTCCGTCCCTGTGGTCAACAGCAATGCAACAAGATCCAGACCCCTTCCATCCTGCCTCAGAAAGAGATCTCTGTGGGGTTAATCCAAGATCCAAAAGGACACCTCACAGCAATGTCCCATTTCAAGTTTCTCCTTACCCCCATGACACACCTCATGTGACTGGCTCATAGACCATCACTCTAGGTGTGGGGGTGTCCTGCTTCTCCCAGTATCCCACTGCTAACACAGGGCCTTTCACAGAGCAGAGGCTCTGTAAAGGTCTTCGGAATAAATAATCCAATGAGTAGGGGGCTGCTTGACTCAGATTAATGGCTACTTCCTTAGATAACCCAAGCAGATCCAAATAAACAGAGATCCCTTAGCTGTACAAAATGACACACAAAACGTATAAGCAGCAAGGATTAACCACTATCACTTTTTATTTTCTAAATCTTCCACCAACTATATCACTGCTAAATAAGTTCACATTTCCAAAATCATTTTAATTCCATATTATCTTGTGCGGGACTATGAAATAAAACGGAAGCGTTTCCAACCTCTTTTATAAAACAGCAAAACGCTTGTTCTTGAACTGGCTAAGTACAAACACACTGTGATCAACGTCACTGACACAGTTAGACACTGGAACGCAATGTCTTATATTAAAAGGAATAACATTTGAAAAATTCCTAAAGAAAAGAGAGATGAGTCTCCATGTCATTGTAGAGAACAGGTACACAAAGACGCCACACACCGGGTTCCCCCAACGGGCCTGGGCTCTCACTGCTGAGAAAGCTGACCACTTTCTTTTCAATCACAGAGGGAAGGATCAGCCTCCGTTCCTGAGCCCTAGGACAACCTGCTGGATGTGGGCCTGGAAGGAGCCTGGCAGCTGCTCTGGCTCAAAGTCCCCTTTCTTCCTCCCTCGTAGCCTCTGAAGAGAGGGTGGAAGGAGCTGGGACCCCTTCAACAGACTGTCCAGATACTCCAGGACTTTAAACTTACTGGTCTCTGCATAGGCCCAGGGACCCCACAGGAACTCATAGTGAGCAAGGTCGCCATCAGGCACCTACTGGTACTCCAGGTACCCCTCCTGTACGCACATTTGTGTCAGCAGCTCCCTGGGCTCCCCATACATGTAACGTTCCCTCCGGGGACACATCCCCATCCTCCTGAGTGCTCCCCAGATCTCCTCCTCAGGGGCATGGTTGTCCTCCACAGCGATCAGGCACAGGATTCCCACCAGGAGGCCGGGCTTGGGAAACCCCTGCCCAACCCTCAGCATCTCATTGAGGGTGAGACTCAGGGTGGGGACCAGGATATAGGTGTGCTCACTGGGGTCCACCTCCTTCACCTCCAAACCAAAGACCAGCTGCAGGTACTCTGTGGCTTGACCAAGGACCACCAGGAAGTGGTCTTGGTAATCTTTGAGGACACTATTCAGCACTTCTGCCCTTGTGTTTGGCTCCTTCGCAAGATACCTGCTGAGTAGGAATTTCACCAGCTCATTCTTCTTCACCAGTAGTGCATCTGGGAGCGAGGACTTGGCATCTTCCTGGTCACGCGAAGTGCTTGGTACTTCATCTTGCCTGCTGAGGCCATGGTCTTCAGATTGGCTCCCCAGAGTGGCAGCCATGGCAGAGGGAGAGGGGCAGACACCCAGAGGGCTCTGGGGGAGACTGGCTGTGGCAGCAGCAGCCACCTCCTCCAGGGTGACCCAGACTGGGAAACAGGAGGAGGGGTAAGCTGCATCTCCTTCCTTCACCTGCTCCTCCACTTGTTCCACCTCCATCTCCTCCCCCTCCTCACCCTAAATGCATTGTGCCTCCATCAGACCCTCATCCTCTCTTGGATCCTGAAAGTCTCTCTCAGGCTGGCAGAGCTCATACATCCTAGGCATGATGACTGGAGTCAAACCACAGACAGGAGTGAGGCAGGGGGACAGAGGCAGACCACGGGACTGCAGGGGGAGGGGGGGTTGTTAGCAGCCTCAGCTGAGAAACCCACCCTGGGCGTTCTGACTCAGGCCACTGACAGGTCTCCTCTTTAGGGGTGCTCTCGGGCCTCATAGAGGAGATCCCGCTGAGCGGCCTGACCCCTGGCTACCCGAAGGAGGACATGAGGTGTCTCCCCAGGGTGCAGCCAGCCCAGCTTGAGGTTCTGGGGCTGACACGGTGGGGGGGATTAGGGCCTTGTGGGCTCCCCTCTGTGCTGGGATGGGGAGCCCCTGGTGCACACTCATGGCACCCTCCTCACCTTGACTCCTGGTACTGCCTGGACCTCCTCTTTTCTCTGACATGTATACACAGGCCATAGACCTCAGCCTTCACCTCCTGATTCCTGGAACTCCTGTGACAGAAATGGAGGGAGCACCTCAGGTGTAGACTGTGGCACAGACTTGCGCCTTCTGTGCTGGTAGGAGGGGTTGACTCTGTGAGGTCCCCCCAGATCTGGGGTGGGTAGACCCATCGGAGCTCACATGTAGTGCCCACTTTTCCCCTGGCACGGCCTGGTCCCTCCCCTTTGGGGGCCTGTAGGGAAACTCAGAACAAGACTGAGTCTGGACAAAAAGCGCTGAGGGGCCCCACATGTGGCCGCACCTGCCCAGGGCCTCCTGCGTGTCCTAGGCTAGGGAGATGCTCGGTCTTCATCTCCTGCCTGGCCACCTAACACTGACCACAGAGGTGGGGGTCTGCTCAGTCCTGCCTTGGGGTCTTGGGAGTTCATCCTTGCGCATCTGAAGCCTCCACCCTCCTCCCTAACACCTCACCTCTCGAGGGCCCTAAACCAGAGGTGAATAAACTGCTCACCCCACTCTGGGGCCTGCAACACCCACCACAAGGGCCAGGATCCCTCCCTTCCTTGCGGTCAAACAGCCTCAGTCCTTCCTCACCTGGAGCCTGGACTCAAGGCAGGACCCGAGAATCTCATGTCCACCATTTTGACGCCCCCCCCCAATCTCATGAGGTCCACAGTCTCTCTGAGACCCGGATGTCAGAAAGTGAGGACCGGCCTAGAGCGCTAATTCCACACCGAGACCTCCCAGGGCCGAGTGTAGGGGTGGGGATTTGTGGAGTCCCCTCATTGGGGTCCAGTGTCCCCTGAGTCCTCCGTCAGTGTACTCCCTTTGACTTCTTGGAGGACCTGGACCCTCCCCTCTGCCCACATGAGATCCCACCCCTTATCCCAGGTCCCCAGTCACTCTGAGACTCTGATGGGAAAGTCAGGACACCCTGTGAAGTGCTCATCTCACCGCCAGGGATGCCCAGGACTGGCAGTAGAGGCATGGAACTGTGGGGTCATCTGTGTTCTCCCTCTGGGTCCTCATCCTGAGCCCTGGCAGGTCCTGGGGTGCCAAAGTCCTCAGCAGAGAACAGACACTCACACCAAGGGACTCGTTGACCTGAGGCCCCGGGAGCAGGCTGCGGACATTACATCAGGGCTCCAAGCCCAGGGCTTCTTAGTGGCTGAGGACGCCATGGGCTGAGATGATGTCCCGGGAGTCCCTCAGCCTTCCCTGTGCTCTTCTCCTTGACTCTCAGCTAGTTTGGGCACTGCCCTCTGCCCACCTGATTTTGCTTCCCTTAGAGACCCAGGCCCTCTTGAGCCAGGACACCTGAGAGGGAAACTGGGGTTGGGGGGAGGCACATTCGCACAACCCTGCCGGGGTCTCCCAGAACTGAGAGCAGTGATGACCTGGATGTCCCAGGTCCCAGGGGCCCCCTCAGGGTTTTACCTTGACTCCTAGCACAGCTGGGTTCCTTCACTCTGCCTACCTGAACTTGGACACTTGACCCAGGCCCTCACTTCTCCGCTCCCATAGGGATCAGTGAGGTTACACTTGGATGCTGTGCCCCCTGGTCCCCCAGGGCCCGCACATGCATCCCCTGGGGACCCGCAGTCTCCTCTGGTCCTCACCTCAAGTCTTCGCAGGATGTGGGCACCTCCCTCTGCCCACCTGAGACTGCACCCCAAAGACCAAGCCCCTGAATCCCCAAGTTCACTGAGGAAGTGAGGGGGGGTGGTGTCTCAGCCTGACAGCCCAGACCAGGGCCCCCAGGAGTCCCAGTAGGTATGGAGTTGTGTTCTCTGGGACCCTCTGTTCCAGGGTGATTGCACGCCCATGTCCTCAATCAGGAGGGGGCCTCCTTAACCCTTGAGAGAAGGCTACAGTCCTAGCACAGTTGCTAGATGGGGGCCTGCTGCACCCATGACCTTGGGGGAGCACAGAGAACCACTCACCTTCACATGGAGGCCCCTCAGCATCACCAGACTTTGGAAACCTTTGTATAAATGATGTTGTTTTAGCTGAACAGGGTGAGGAGTGGCAGGTGAGTTAGCAAGAACTCAGCAGCCTGGAGGTGGCCTTTGGCTGCTCATAGTGACTTCACACTCCTCCTCTCTGAGGTATCCCCAGGGTCATCTCCTGGTGGCTCTCTTCCACTGGTCTGCAGGGATGCCCCCCGCCACGGGCCCTTCTTGTGCAGAGTGGCCAGAGGGGCTCTCGGGGGAGAAGAGCTTGTGAGTCATGGGTTCTAAGTCCCCACTGGTCGGGCGACTTTAGACTCTTCCCCCAGGAAGGAGAGACATTCAGGAGGAGGGTGGGTGGCTGACCTGCCCTGCCCCTGGGGCCCCTGAGGGCCAAGGACTCAGCCTCACTGCAGTCCAGCCCAGCCCCCATGATGGTCTGGCTGCCCCAGCCCCCATACAACCCTCCAGAGCACTGCTTGGAGACGAGAGGTGCTACCTGAGTGAGGCTTGGGTGTCCCCAGATTTGCTGAAGGTGGGGGCGTGCAGAGCTCGTCGTCTGGGGGGTTTGCATGGGGCCTTGGGGGGACCCCTGGCCGAGACCTCAGACCTTAGACATGGGGACCTTCCCTCCCTTTCCAGAGACTCAGCAGATGGCTGAGCACCTTGCTGCCCGGTCATAGGCCTTGCTTGTGGGGTCAGGCATGGAAAAGACCCAGGCTGTGGTGTCTCATCAGCCTCCCCTGCTGGTTTGTAGCTCGATCCATCCCAGGGCCTTTCCTCATGACAGTTCCCATGGAGTCCCAGGTGGTTCCTCCTGCGGAGAGCTAAAACTCCAGAGCACCACCAGCTTTGCTCACCACAGGCTAAGCCTTGTTTCCATCATCCAGAAATCAGCCTTTTCCAGCCTCCCCACCTCATCCATGTTTGGCCATGGCACCTCCCTTTGTGAAGGGAAGAGCAAGGGAGCCTAGAGGACGCAGGGGCCACTGAGGACCCAAGATGAGCACTGGGCCAAGGGAGGCTCTAGCAGAGCTGGTGGGAAGTGAGTTGATCATGGATCACTGGTTCCCCTGGGTCTGCCCGTTGGGGCCTCCAGGGTCACCCTTACCTAGTTGGAGCACTTGTGAGGCAGGTCCCCTCTCTGAGACACCCTGTCTGGTTGAATTGCATTTCTATTCTCCTAGACACTGTTGCCTGTGCAGCCCCAGGGACAGAACTAAACCCGTGCCTCTGGAGCCGACTGGCCTCTCCTCTGGTGACCTGGGCATGTGTGGGGCTTGAGACAGTTTGACTGTCCAGGGCCAGGCCATCAAGGCCATGTTCCCTCCCTACACTCCTGTGTGACCTTAGGCTGCTGCCTCAGCCTGGCCCAGGAGGACGCATGCTTAGCCACTTCACTCTGCAGACATCAGTCAAAATTTACCAAGGACTGAGCGGTGGGAGTGAAGTACCACATGGGTCTCTTTTGATGTCAGGCAGCCTTGACTTTGTAAATAAAAGGTGCTTTTGTGACAAGCAGATGACTTGAGATTACAATCTGCCCATCTCTGTTTTCTCTATAGGTTTACAAGTAAGCAGGCGCCACACATGCTGAGGCTTCTGGGAATGTGGTTTTTAAATAGCATCTGCATGTGATTCCAGGTCAGGAGGAATATGGAAGTCAAGACAAAAAAAAAAAAAAATGAATGAAACCTTCTGAAATTTAAGGTGTTCCCCAGGCAGCAAAACTTCGTAAGGGGCTGCATTTTGACTTGTAAGTGAGCAGCCTGGTCAGGCGTCACAGCAGCTCAGTGCTGGGGCTGACAGAGCCCTGGCCTGCACCACCCCGTGTCCTTTCTCAGGGGCCTCCTCTGCCTGCACCAGACTGCCAACAAGGGAGACCCAGCCTTCCGGTTCCGGTGGACTGGTGTGCGTGCTCTCCCCTCACCTGACCTCAGAGCTCTTGTCTCTGCAGCATGACCCTGGAGGGCTATTTGCTATGCTCCTCAGGACAAACTCTCTTTTAGATAAAGCGCATTATAGACTGGACACCCAAGTGATCAGAGGGTGCTGAGGTGTGACACCCTCGGAGTGCTCAGCTGAAAAAGGAAAAGAAAAGAGAAACAAGAAAATGTCACCTGATGCAGGCCTTGCAATGATCCTTGGGCCTGCTGTCCAGACACCAGCGAGTCCCCAAACTGAACACCTGCAGGCCTTGGGCAGGGACCACGGGCTCCAGCCCTGGGCATCTCAGGACAGGAAGGGCTCTTTTGGGGTCCCTGACAAGGGGAGGCCTAACTTCTCATCTATCAAGTGAGTAGCCTGCTGGACAGTGTCCCTGTGCCCATGAAGCCACTCAGTCAGGCTCCTGTCCAGACCTTGATGGGTCATTTCAATGAGTCAGTGCAGAGCGTCTGAGGGGTTTCCCCGGGTGTGTACGAGGTGCCCACATTGGGCCAGGGGTGAGCGGCCATCTGTGTTGCCTTCCCGAGCAAGCAGCTGCCTGAGGGGACTCAAGTGCTCAGCCAGGTTCAGGATGGAGGCGCTGAAGACGCGCTGGGTGGGAAATCCCTCGTGTTTTCAGGCTCTTTATTGCCCTGCAGTGTTCTGAACACAGAGCCGCCTCTATTTGCCTGAATAGGGTGCATGTTTGGGGTCCTCTGGGGATGCACCTTAAGAGGGTGGGGATTACGGAAAAGAATGGTTGGAGATTATGGGAAAGAGGGGCTGCCTGAGCACTAGTAGAAGGCGTTCTGGGCCTGAGTGGTCAAGGTCAGCTTGGGGTCTGGCCCGGCAGCCACGATGGGCATCCAGGTGGTGCACAGAGGCACCAGCGTGGCCACTGGGAGCTGCCCAGGGGGCAGGCTGAAGATCTGGGTGGGCACAGTGGTGGGGCCCACCATGACCACGGGAGGAACCATCTGGGCAGGAGGCCAGGTGAAGCAGAGCCACTGGCCCTTCATGGGCAGGGCCACATGCCAGGACATGGACCAGAGAGACTGGAACCTACGTGCTCTCAGGCTGCCAGGTGCCAGGACCCATCAAGAGGAGGGGGGCTGCTGTCCCCAGACCAGCAGCAGGGGCGACATAGGTCCCAGCCAGGCCAGTGGTGGGGACAAGTTCCAGGTGGCTCGCGGCCTCCTGGGCACCCTCAGGGCAGGGTGACAGGCCGTCCTGTGGCTGCACGGTGCTGGGCACAGGAGGGATTCCCAGGGCTGCTGGCCTGCCCTCTACCTGCGGAGATGTACACTTAATGCCCCCTCTCCCCTTCATCTTCCCCAGGAGGTGTGGGCTGTCTCTCTTAAACAGGGGACTGCAGCAGAAATGTAACTGGTCTTCACTGAGAGAGAGAGAGAGAAGAGCAAAGTACAAGTCTCAAAAGGCTTACTGAAACAAGTACCCTCCCAGCTAGGCCCCTGGGTACCCTCACCCAGCCATCCCCAGGCCTCATGGAGAAAGCAGAACCCTATCCCACAGGAGGCAGTGCCCCAGCTTGCACATCCTCGAAACTCACTAACTCACCATTGCCTCTCGCCCTTGAAAAATGACTCAGAGTGACCCAAGAGAATCCATACAAGGCCCTGAGAGGGGACTTGGCATTTGTGGTGGGCAGACTGCATAAGCTTCTCTGCTTTCTGTGCAGGTGTTGACTCTTAGCCGGCACTTCCTCGGCTGAGCAGGACACTTCCAGGAAAGGACATGTGCTTCCCTGCACTAGACGTCTGCTGCACAGTTTTGGGAGCCATGTCTTAGTCACTCAGTTGTGTCCAACTCTTTGCAACCCCATGGACAGTAGCCCGCCAGGCTCCTCTGTCCATGCAGATTCTCCTGGCAAGAATACTGGACTGGGTTGCTATGCCCTCCTCTAGGAGATCTTCCCAACCCAGGGATCTTCCCTCCCCTGGTCTGCCGCCTTGCAGGCAGGTTCTTTCAGGTCTGAGCCACGAGGGAGTCATGGGGGCACACAAACCCCTCTCTCCAACTGCCTCTGCCCCAGGCTCATTTGTGCCCTGGCTAGAGGACAGGAAGGTCCAGCATTTAGCAGTGTCATCTCTTTCCCCGGTGTGATTGCAATCTAAGGGCCCACAGGTCAGTGGTACAAAGTGACACCTGGCCTGGGGGTATCATGACCTGATCCCTACTGTGCATTCAGCTCACCTCCAACATCTCACATAGACCTCCCCGCCAGGGAAAGAGAGGAGAGGCAGTGACTTCTTTGTGTTGAGCATGCTTAGGCTCTCCTCCTCACAAATCCCCAACGCAGCACACAGCACTGGCAGCTCCGGCAGTCATGCTGGTCCCCAGTCCTGTCTTTACACACAGCTTTCCCGGCAGGCCGGCCACTGTCCCAGGTGGCCCTGAGGTTGGCACCCACCCTGCCCCCAGGGCCCAGCAGGTACTCCCCCGCCCTTACCTTGCTCAGGACACAGACAGGCAGCTCCTCCATGAGCAGGCTGGTCAGGCAGAGGGAGGTGAGCATATCCTGGTGCGCTTTGCTGAATCCATACAGGCTAAGCTGGCAGACGAAGCTCTTCATACAGTCTGTCTCAAATACCTTGTCTGAGCCCACCCTGTCCAAAATGTTCTTAAAGAGCTCCTCATTGATGCCTATGCAAGTGCTGTCTTCCTCGCACCCGATGGACACAAAGTGGTGACTGTTGACGACGGTCCACCGCTTCCTGGGAAAGGGGAGAGAGAGGAGGCTGCCCTCTCCCCCAGGGAGGGCACCACACTTGGGTTGTGGCCACTTCAACAAAGGCTCTTCGCTCAAAGCCTGGAAAGTGCTCGCTTCCAGCAGCAGCCTGAAGCTGCGGTGGGCACGGGCTGGGCCACGGTGACTGAAAGGTCCGCAGGGACAGGCGCAGCAACCTGAGCTGAGGGCCAGAGGCCCTGTGTTTGGAAGAAAGGGAGCCCCTCCAAGGCTGGGCACCCTGTCCATCGCCGGGTCCTCCTTGTCTGCAGCCACACAGAGGGTGGTGTGTCCCTCCTTCCTGGAAATGGGACAGTGCAGTGGCCAGGAGCAGTCCAGGCTCACAAGGGTGCTTGGCCTCTCACCAAAGGCCTCTGCTTGCTCGGGGCTGACATCACAAGGCAGTCATTAAGTGACTTAATAAAGGGCCGGCTGCACCCAGGCTGGTCAGCGTGTCAGCCTCCTGGTCCACGCTCATCATGTCAGCAGGCCCCATGACACTCGTGCACGGGTGTGAAGTCTCAGGCCACACACTCATGCGAACCGGGCATGGCACTCTGGTCTTGGAGCCCTGGGGCCGGGCAGATGTGCCCTTACAGACGTGTGACCCTTAAAGTCAGCCCCTCCTCTGTGTTCACAGGTGCGTTGAGGGTTCTCCATGGCACCCTTGTGCTCAAGCACAGCCTCGTCGAGGGTGTGGGTCCACCATCAAGGGTACAGCCACCCAGCCCTCTGTGCACTGTTGCTGGCCAGGCATCCAATCCCCCACACAGACCCTCTCTGGGCCCTGCTGTTGGTCTGCGGGAGCCCCAGGGTGGGGGCTGTAGAGGCTATGGACGAGGTCCCAGGGACACACAAGGAGGACAGGTTGCCATCCTCTTGGCTCCGTAGCCTGCCCATGTCCACCCTAGGCCAGCCTTGCTTTGCATACCACAGTCCCAGGCATGTGGCAGGGGGTGGTTGCCCTGGGCCTTCACGCACAGTGTGGCTCCCTTTCCTGTGACCGCCGTCCACGGGACCTCCATCCGGCTCTGCATCCAGGCCGTGAGAGCTGCAATCCTGCTCTGGGGCCTGGTGCTCTAGTATCAAAGAGGCGGCCATGCAGGGCAGCCCACATGGGCGGCCCATCCCACTAATGCCCACCACCCCCACTCTGCTCCTGGGGTTGAGGATCTTCCCGAGACTTCCAGAATCAGAAATGCCTCTGACCTTGAGGCGTCAGCCAGCCGGGGCCCAGGAGCCCAGCCCAGTGGGTGAGAGAGAAGGCTCGGGTGAGGAGATGCCAAGGTGGGCACCACTGCCCTGCTGATCCCCAACTGCCTGGCTCACCCACTCTGAGCCTCTGCTTCCCCACACGGGTAATCCTAGGGGCACTTGCCTCACGGGGTCCTGAGGACTCGGGGGAGGTACAGGAGATGGCGTGGTTCCTGACATGTATGTCTGCCATGTAGTTACAGGGAAGTGTGCTGTGTCTCACAGCAAGTCTGCATCTAACACGTGTAAGCACTGATCTCCCGGTGGACCTTGGCTCCGTGCTGGAAGCCTCTGGTCACCAGCGAGGGGTGGGCTTCCTTGTTGATTCTTGCAAACTGGGGGTTGAAACACCACCTGAATTAAATCTCTCTGGACACAGCTCAGGTGAGCTAGGTAGCATTGCCCAGTGTTTCCTGTAGACAGAAGCCCTACTCAGTGCCCTCCCATGTGACCCGGAGATGCCTCAGACCCCTGAAAAGCTGAGTTCCATTTTAGACTGTATGGGACCCTGCAAATACTCTCGGCTGCCTCCTCAGCTCTCAGGATTGTGGCAGGGCACTCTCTGCCAATGGCTGAATCCCCGGGCCCTCCCTTTCCTCTCTGTATGTCCTGGCTGCCCCTGCATACTCCTGAGAGATGCTCACCCACCCCTGCTCCCCTCAGCTGGCCGTGGCAGCTCAAGATTCCCTTTTGTGCTGGCCAATAGAACTCCCAGCGTCCTGGTCCTTATCTAAAGCAAGACCTGCACAGTGCACATGGAAAATGAAGAACTAGTTTATTGAACAGCTAAAGGGGGGGAAAAGAGTGGACTGGGCTACATTTGTTACATACCAAGCAGGAAAGGCAACGCCATTCCAAGTGTCCCCCTGCAGATAGCACAAGCTTGGTGGGTGCAGTGTACATCAGTGGAGCCTGGTTTATATAAGGTAGCAGCTGCCCTTTCTCCCCCTCTCCCCTGCTCCTGGGTGACAAAGCCGGGGCTCCTTTTACCCTCGTCTACTCATGGCCATCTTGTTTGCATCACATCTGCTTTTTTCCTTCTGACTCTTGGCTATACCCCAAGCTCCTAGCTAAAAGCATAGGCCCAGCGTGCGATGGACAACAAGCCCCATATCTCAACCTGTACACGCTGCTGGACGTTCCTAGTCTTGGCACCCTTGTCCAGCATTCCAGTTTCCTGGCATGCTTTATGGTTTTCTGCAAGTCAGTGTTCCCAGTGTGGTAGAAAAAGTAGAAACCGTTTCTTGCTTACTGTGGCAGTTCTGGCAGCAGCAGGTACTATGTATATGGAGAAACTGAAGAGGAGACGGCAATGTCCCATGAAGGGGGTAGCACTCTGGTGGTCAGGACAGGGGTGTTACTGGCTTCTACTTCTGCAACAGAACATGTATGACTCCAGTACAAGCTTGTAAAAAAATACTTTAACAGAATATACTGTACAGAACTAGGATTTAACACGGTATATTACAATGCTAAAATATTTGTATAAATACTATACAGGCACGGAGTCACTCCATTAGAAAGGGCTCACCAACGGGGTCAGTAAAAACCCAGAGAGAAATGATGTGCATGGCAGGAGCACGGCCAATCACAGTGGTGTGGGTGCATGTGAGGCCTGAGGCCTAGTCAGGGCCCCTGACCACACCACAACAGGAGTTTCTGAGCTAAGTGGCCAGGCTGGCTTGGTTCAATAATACATTTTTGAATAACACTTTTGACGAGAATTTTCACATTAGAAAACCAGCTGTGTGGACATTCCTTCTCGGGCCCAAGCCAGCTCTGAAGGCACCTGCCCATGGGGAGCTGCTTCCTCTGTCTCCATATGCTCCCTCCATCAGGTCCAAAGCCACTGACGTGCACCCCACATCAAGCTGCATGTTCCAGGCACCTGCCAGCTGCATGTCCCATGGCGGTGAGTCACTGAGTAGGCATTGAATGCAAACAAGGCATGAGATGGAAGTCCCCGGAGACCCAGCTCCAGCTCCAGTTCAGGGTGGGAGGGAGGGGGTGAACGGAGAGGCAGAAGAAGGTGGAAAAGAGGGCGGGCCAGGTGCACTCTTGATCTGCCCGGGGAGCGCGGTCTAATCTGGCATTTCAATATTTAATTTGGGAGGTGGGAGGACATACTTCCCAGGGC
Organism: Okapia johnstoni; assembly: GCA_024291935.2. Lineage (NCBI taxonomy): Eukaryota > Metazoa > Chordata > Mammalia > Artiodactyla > Giraffidae > Okapia > Okapia johnstoni. The sequence goes on from CM044305.1 coordinate 112,265,700, forward strand.
TCTGGGTGATAACCACCCGGGTCTTCTTTCGAAACATAGGAGCAATCTTAGGAGGTTCTGGAACTGGCGTTTCTTCCGTTTCCTCGCTACCTTCATGGTGGAGGTCGTAGGAGATGTTTCCATATTCTCTCAAAAATGGGCAGATTTCAAGCAGAAACTGACAAAAATCCTTGCGAATCCCAAACCACCCTGTAACAGAAGAAATATACCTTCTCAAACACTAGCCTTCCCTGAATTTCAGGTTGCTTTTTTTTCCTGAAGAGTTTTCCTTGTATAATGTACTGCTTTATCCTGATGTCTTAGAATGAAGCCTGAGCAAGGCCTCAATACCAACAAGGACCATAAGGATGCCCTTCAGCTCTGTGGCTCTGTAGCTGGGGGTCCTGGACTGGCAGCCCCCAGGATGTCTCCCTGGGGCCTGTCAGGGATGTGATCTTGGGCCCTGGTCCAAACCTCCTGAACCAGAAACTCTGTGTGTGGGGGGGGTGGGGGTGGGGTCTTGGGGCTCTGATGGGTCCTCCAGTTTGAGAACTCCTGCCCTAGTGAATCTCAAATGCCTATGGCACCTAGACAATGTCAACCACTCAATCTTCCTGGTCCAGGAGAAAGGCATGTGCAACAAGGAATGTCATCCAAGAAAAGGGTTTCTGTCACCCCTGGAGTCTGGGAAGACAATAGGCATGTGTTGGTCCACGCCAGGAGGTGGTCTGAGCTCACAGGGTCACCTCAAAGCTCCTTCTCCAAGGCCCGCTCTTCCTGTCTGGGTACCACTAAACTGTCAGGTCAGTGCTGGCTTTCCTAGGGTACAACATCTTGTCACATTAGCTTCCAGAAGGGTGTGCTCCAGGGTTACATGCAAAGGAGCTCAAGGACTAGTGAGGAGAGGCTCTCATCAAAGAGCACTTCTAAACAGGTATCATCACAGTGGAAAGGCAGAGCGAGCGAGCCGGGCACCACTGGTGAGAGTCAGTGAAATCAAGAATGATGCTGCCAAGAGTGAGGAAACAGATCCCGGAGGATGTCCAGGGTTTGGGAGATGATGTGAATTTTCACTGAACCTTCAGGAGCCCCTGGCTAGAAGGGATAATGTTTCTCATGTCACAGTGAATGGACTCAGACAGGCCGCCTGCCATGCTCAGTTCTCCAGTCACAGGGTTAACAGTGCTCCCTTTCCTGGAAGACTCCAGGTCTTCTCCAGTCCCAGCTTTCCCAGGGAAACTCCTTGATTGGGGTCCTCAGGTTCGTTTTTTCATAGAGCAGGGCCACACACACACCCATATAGCCACACACCAGACAGAGATGTGCACACCCACCATTCAAGGACTTCCAAAACGCTAAGTACATACAGTGGTTTCCGCCTTTCTGTCCAAAGGTGGTTGCCATCAGAGTGATCAAGGAAAGCCAAAGGGGGACAAATATGGGGATACAGGAGAACGCATTGTGGCCGTCCAGCTTATGAACCAGCAGGATCTAAGGAAAGAGAAATGGTCAACGTTCTGTTGATGGAGTGTCTGAAAACACACCTTGTCTGAAGCCAGGCTGCCCTCCCTCGTCAGGCCTCCTAAGGCGGAAAGGTAACCCCACAGGAGATAACAGAAACTCTCCATTCTGGGGGAAAGGATGAGAAGAGCTTTCACATGGCTCTTCAGGATGAAGCAGAATCCATCCACCTAGACAATTTCCAACATCTGGCTTGTTATGGGAAACCCTTCCTGGTGATTTTTTTTGGAGGAGTCACCAGTGCCCACTCTCTAGTTCTCCACAGGGCTCAAATACCAAAACACCACATCCAACTTTCTCTTTCTAGAAGACAAATCAATACATTCAGATGCATGGTAGCTGGAAAGGTCCACTTCCCACTGCCAGCCCCTAGGCCTCCAAAGAAAGGCAGCTCTACTGTCCTGTGCTCCTTCCCAGCCCCATGGCGGGTGTCATCCAGGGGAGGCGCAGTCTGCCAGAGAGCTTACCTCAAAAGTAAGGAGTGGCACAACGATGGTCATCCAGCTCAGCGCCATGGTGATGTGTGTCCTCCTCTGCTCTGCGATCACATCCATGGAGCGCAGGAACAGGACGGACCACACGATGTAGTAGAGGACCACCAGACACAGAAAGGACATGAGAATCCACAAGGGGACACACACGACCTGAGGGCAGGAGGAGAGAAGAAAGGTCTTTAGTGGAAGCACGGCTGACTTCATCCTGGCTCTCTGCATGTAAGAAGGTGCCAGGCCTGGATGGGGCCAGTGTGTAAAGAGGACCCTCTGCTCCTGGTGGGGTCCCCCGCAGCTGGGGCCGCCCTCGGGGTGAAGAGCAGCCATTTCCCTGAATCTTGAGCTCACTTGGCTGGCCTGTGCTCTGCCCACCTCCCCTCCACCTGCCAAGGGTAGTGACGCCGCCCCAGCTCACGAGCATGTCCCCTCTTTCCAGGCACTGCCCATCCTGCCAGGGGTTCTGTAGCCAGAGGCTGGGGATCGTGCTCCCTGGCAACTCAGGCTGCCCAGGGGATCCAGGCCCTCCGTGAACTTGCACGTTGAGGCCAGGAGGCTTCCCCGCTGCTTCGCCCAAACGGGTTCTGTGTCTATCGCTGTCATAGCAGAAAGACTTCGTTCCACCCCCCATATAAGCCCAGAAGATGAGTCCCGGGGCCTCACCAAGCTCCCTCTGTTTGACCTTTTCTCCCTTCTCGATGGCCCCTTGGGTACATGTGTCATCCCTTTGTTTTCTGTTGTGAAACAGTAAAATTGACTGTTTTCCATTGGTGGCCAGTTCCATGATGGTTCATATACGCATGTGTAGATCTATGGGGCCTTGGGCGAGACAGAGGATAGCTCCCTCACCGTGCCACACTCCCTCATGCTCTGTCTTTGCTGTGTCACCACCTTGCCCCACCCCCAACCCCTGGAAGCCACTGCTCTGTCCTCTAACACACTTCTGTCTCTTCAAGAACATGACAGAAATGGACTCATACAACATGTCACCTTCTGAGGCTGCCTTCTCCCACTCAGCAGGACATCTCTGAGATGCCTCCCGGCTGTTGCCTCCAGGCTCAGTCACTGCTGAGCGGTGTTCCTCTGGATGGATGCACCCCAGCCTGTTTATCTGCTCACCCTGGGAAGGAAATGTGGGTGCTTTCCCGCTTTGGGCTGTTACAAATGAAGTTGCTGTAAACATCTGTGCCCAGGTTTTTGTTTGGCTGTACATTTTCATTTCTCCAAGGGAAACACCCAGGATTGGCACTGCTAGGTCACATGGCAACTCTATATTTAACTTTATAAGCAATTGCCAAGACATTTTCCAGAGCGTCTAACTGGTTTGGCCTTCCTACCAGCGATGGGCAAATGTCCTCATCCCTTGGGTCCGCCCTAGCACACCTGGTACTGTGGCTATCTTTGCCATTTTGATGAAGGTATTGTAGCACCTCATTCTAGTTTTTATTTGCTTTTCCCTAGTGGGTAATGATGTCCTTTTCATGTGCATATTCACCATATGCCTATCTTCTTTGTGAACAGTTGGTTCAAGTCTTCTGTCAATTTTAAAATTTGGTTGCTGAGGTTATTAGTTTTGAGAGTTCTTTAGATGCTTTGGATATATGTCCTTGGTTACACATGTGTTTTATGAGTATTTCCTCCAGTCTGCAATCTGTCTTTTCATTAATATTACTTTAATTTTGAGCTTCTTTTATGGACCATGTTCTTGGTATCATTTCCGAGAACTCTTCACCTAACTCCAGATCCCTAAGACTGTCTCCTCCTAATAGTTCTTTGGTTTTCACATTTCATTTTTAGACATAGGACTTAAGCTGGACTCCTGAAGAGGCTGGACTTCCTGCCTGGATTTTTGCTGTGGTCTTCCTCCTAAAGCACATCTGGGGTCAGACACAGCGGCCTGGCCCTCGTGGGTAGAATGTCAGTGAGCAGCCTCACTGGGCTTCTCTTGAACACTGGGGGAAACCTGCAGTCAGTCTGTTTCATCTGCTATGATTTTCACAGCACTGGGACAGGAAAAATTCCTTTGTTTATCTATAGAAAACATGAATAGTTTTTCTAATCTTTTTTTTTTCCTAATTATATCTTATACTCAAATTGTGGTCTTACTCAGATTTGTTTCTGCCATGGCACAAGAGAAACCTCTAAGCCTAATTACCATTCTGCAGATACAGAACCCTGAAGATGTAAGATGGATGACTGAACAATAGTTTTTATTATGAATGTTTTATCAAAGACTTTAGGAAGAAGTGATAGATCTTATCTTTATTCACTATAAAGGCGTCTTTTATTCCCTTATTTTCTTCCTTGTCTCCAAATGAGTATTTTCTTTTTTTCAGTATATATATTTTTTACCTTTGTTATTTTTTTTAAAGGTAAATCATGTTCATCGCAGAAAATGTCTTGTGTACAAAAGTACACAACAAGCAGTGGGGGACGGGGTCCCAAACCCTGGCAAGACTTCATCTCACAGAGGCAATGTAAGTCTTCTACCTTTTCTCTCATCTTCTATGTTACTATGTTACTAGTTACTATGTTACTAGTTCTATGTTACTAGTTGAAACTGTACTGTATTCTCTAATTTGCAGCTTGCCAAGAATGGATGGAGCCATTTACATGTATGTATGTGCATGTGTGTGCATATATTCATACACACACACACACATATGGCTCCATCCATTCTCCTACCTATGTATGCACAATTGGTTTTAACCAAACACCCATTCACAGAAGTCAGAGGTCACTAACGTGACTTAGACTTCATCCCTGGCAGAAGTATAAAGAGGCACAGTTTTTTTGAAAAGGGAGTTGGCAGTGCAGTTTGTATTTCAAAATCTCAAAAAGCTCTTACTCTCTGGGCCAGTAATATTGTTTTGGAGTCTTTCCTAATAAAAAGCAATGAAAGAAAAAACCAGGCAATGATTTATCTACACAAAATTATATGCTGCAGCATGATTTATAATTGTAAAAACACGGATAACAAGTTCAATATTCAGAAATGAGAGGACAGTCTGGTAAATGTATTTGAAGAATATTTTGTATCAATTAAACTTTCAAAGTTATGCATATAAAGAGCATTTATTGACATGGAAAAATGCTTATGATACAATATTAGAACAACAAAGCAGGATACCAAATTATAAATGCAGTATGATCTCAATTATCTTTATGAAACAATAAACCCCAAACAAGGAAACAAAAACCACTAACCATGTTATCTCCCAGTGGATTATGGGTGCTTATTATCCTATTACCTATGTTTATCTGTCTTTTCCAAGATTTCTATGATGAACATGAGTTTTATAATAAAAAAAAGTTTATTTAAGGATTTAAAAAGTTACATACAAGCCAGGGCCAGTGAATGATCTTGTCCAGTCTTAAGGCAATGAATATAAACTGGAGAATGTTGACAGAACACAGGATTTCTAACTAAAAATGAAGAGAAGAAACAGTTAAACAAAGTAACAGTTGTATTCAATACCACAGTTGTTTGTCTAACGTTTTAAAAAGGCAATGCAAATTATAATGCAGCAAAAGTTTTATTACATCACACTTGGAACCTCCTGATTTTCAGCAGAGAGGAGCAAAGCAGTGCTGTGCCAAGGAGAAGCCTGGCCCTGGGCTTGTGTCCTGTCCTCTCTGATCAGTGGCTGCTTGGCCCTTTAAGCTCATCCATGCAGTGACCTGTTTCCAGGCCTGCAATCTGCAGAAGCAGTCTTTTCTGGACTCCCCAGTTCCCCTCCTGCCCCTGCCCACACACATCTATGTTAGGATGGTTCCTAACCATCACTGTCCTTCCTTCTTCTTGTGTTGGGACTCCGCCTGCACTCCACACTTTCCTTTCTGGATCCTGGAGGACCTTGTCACATCAAGACGCCACTCGTGGATGCTTCACTGCATCTTGAACCCCGCCATGCCACGGATCCTTCCTGCAAGCACATGTTCAACTCATCCCCATTAGACACGAAATAACCCCAAAACCAAATGAACCCACACTTCTCTTGATCCAGTACCCCTACCAGCCCTAGTTCTCTCTTTCCATCACCACAGAGCTTTGTGAGACACCGTGGACACTCGAGTTTCCGTGGCCTCCCCTGCCACTCCAAGCTCCGGGGTCCACTGTGCACCGGCCTCTGTCCCCACAACCACCTCGAAATTGCTTTCCTCCAGGTCGCTAGTCACTTCTGCAGCATTGGGGACACTGCCACTGGCACCCAACTGGGCGCTGCCACACCAAGTGACACTGCCCACCACTCTTCCCTCATTGAGGAACCCAGTGTGTTGTCTCGCCAGCCTCCTGGTCTCTGACACTTCCCTGTCAGGTGCCTTTTCCTCTCTTTAAATGGTGATGGCCCCCGAAGTTCGCCTTCTCTACCCACTGGAGAGACACAAACACAAACATGCGTGCTTTCTTGAGTCCGTTGCTCCATTCTGGGTGGAGAGCAGAGCTGGCCTCCACACCCCTGGCAGGCACGCCCTCCTCCTGCTCACTTCTGCAACCTCCGTCTCCACTGCAGCCTTCCTGCCAGGGCCCAGAGTTGGCTCTCCCTGAGGCACTTCAGTTGAAGGCCATCCCCTAGGGAGTCGATCATCCCCCCGCCCCTGGCCTCCTTCACCCTGCGCCATAGCTTCCCACAGCCTCTTGTCTGTCTGGGAGCCACCGTAGCCTGGATTCCCCAAACCAGGACACGGGCGCACAGCTGCATTCCCTTCCCCATGCTCTAGGCTCAGTCACTGCCCGTGTCCTCCACCATGCAGACTTCTCTAGGGTCCCTAGCCCAGTCTCTGTCCCAGTGCCCCATAGGTGGCCCTCCTGCTGGCTCCAGCACTTGCTGCTCTTCAACAGCTCACCACCACCCACAGAATGAAAATCATAGGACACTACCCAACCTGGCCCAGGGCTGCCCCAAAGCTCCCAGTTCCCTGGGCAGTTAGTGATTCAGCCATTCCTTCCAAGGCCTATGGGCCAAAAGAAACATCTAATGGTTCCACTGACTTAAGTCATTAGATCTAAAACGAATACTGACGTCCTAAGTAGCCCTCTATGGATATTTACACAGCACTGCCTTCTCATCACAGAGAAAGCCAACAACTTAGACTCTTCTATGACACCATCGAAATGAATGTAGTGTGACCTAACAATAAAACCCAAACTATGTGGAGTTATTAGTTCACTGTGTGTTCCCACAGATGTCAGGGATCACTGCATCTCCCTCAAAAATGCTCAATATCCCATGGTGCCCTGGGCAGTTGGGCACCACCTTGAAGACTAACGACTGGCCCTCAGCCAGCCCAATCCCTCTCTACAGCCTCCCCCCTTCTCCCTAGTGCCTTCATTTACACTTTAAGCTCCAGGCAATTTTTTTTTTGGTGGAAAAATACAAATAATGTAAAACTTGCCATCTTAATTCTCTTTAAGGGTATAGTTTAACAGTATTAAGTATATTCATATTACTACCATATGACTATGGCTGTGAAACCATCACCACTTTCCATCTCCAGGACTCTCTGCATCTTGCAAAACTGTGCTCCAATCATATCTGAGCCACTGGTTCACTCAACATGATAGACTTTCTTATACGTCTATGGCTTCTTATGTTATTTCCTCTGCCTGAATAATACCATCCCCTTTCCTACCTGCACAGGGCACCCTGCCACACCCTGACCTTCCTGCATGGCCCTGGGGGAGCCTAGGCCCACTAAACTCTAGCCAATGAGTACTCCTCTTGGGACACAAGAACCAAGAGGGGGCTCAAGTCTTGGCACATGGTTTCTTCTCGCAGGTAGATTGCCAAGAGTGTGACCCTATGAGCAACATATTTTCTAGAACTCTGCAGTAGGAAAATATGGTTTTATGCCTAGTATAGTCCTAGCCCTGGTACATGCTTTCATTTTCTAGAAATAAAGTTCCAAATTTTTAGTTTTCTTTAACCTCCTCCTCAGCTCCCATCCAACAGTATTTACATAACTTTCCCAGTGCTTTACAACCTGGTTAATGCTGCTTGCCTGGGGAGGAGCTAGGAAATGTGCACAGACCCTACTGGATGTGACAATAACCTGCGGGAGCACATCCACTAGTGTTTACTAGGCAGACATCAGCAGTAAGTGACCTGAAATGCAGGGCACAGTCCTGCTCAAGAAGACATTTCCTATCCCAAAGGCCAACAGCATATCCAGCCCCCACTGAGACACATTGCCCCAAACAGGCAAAATCTAGAATGTTTAATGTCAGTGATTTTGCCTAATATACAAATGATTTATAAACCTTGGTATTATTGCTTCATTTGCTCAGATAATAGAAAAAAATGCAAAGCAAAAGAGGCATAAGGTAGAAAGGTAAGTGTGACTGGCTGGAAATGGCACCTTCAACAAATACGGGGACTACAGATTTGGGGGAAGTGAGGTAGGAGCCTGGAGCTCATGTGGAAATCAAGAGTTGAGAAATGCAGATTCAGGAGGTGAGAGCACAGAAGTGGCAGAGGAGGCAGGAAGTGTGAACGAGATCATTCAGAGCAAGTGTGCAGTGAGGACAGAAAATGCCCAAGGTTAGGATCCTGATGTTGGGAAAGATTGAAGGCAAGAGGAGAAGGGGATGACAGAGGATGAGATGGTTGAAGGGTATCACTGACTTGATAGACATGAGTTTGAGCAAGCTCTGGGAGTTGGTGATGGACAGGGAGGCCTGGCGTGCTGCAGTCCATGGGGTCACAAAGAGTCGGACACAACTGAGTGACTGAACTGAGGATCCTAAGAAACAGCGACTTGTGAGGAATAGATGGAAGAAGAATTCAGTGAAGAAGCTGAATACAGGCTGAGGTAGCCAGATTGGTGGAGGGACCCAGAGTGGTCAGCGAGATGAGAGCTCCAAAGGCCTCCAGATGAGGCTGCAGGACACAGGGGTGCAGTGGTGGTGGTGGTGGTGGTGGTGGTGCAGTGCCAAAGCAGGCAGCATGGCTGTAGTAATTGGTCATTTAATAAAAAAAATAGTCTAGGTATTGCTGTGAGGGTACTGACTTTAACTAAAGGAGATTCCCCTTGATGGTATGGCTAGATCTCATCCAATCAGCTAAAGGGCCTTAGGAGCAAAGACCGTGGTTTCCTGGAGAGGGAGAAATCCTGCTGAATCTCCAGTCCCCGTAAGCACGTGAGCCAGCACCTTCCAATTAGCCTCCTATGTGAACATCTATCTACATATCTGCAACTGCATCTTCATCTGCATCTATCCTACTGGGTCTGTTTCTCAGGAGAAGCTGGCTGATCCAGGTGGACAGGGAAAGACATGAAGTAGGAAGAAGCCTGATGGCCTGGGTGAAAAACCAGTGTTTAAGTCAAGAAAGAGAAACATGATTATTTCCATCGTCTTTCATTTCCTTATATACCATGATCTAGTATTGGTGATCAACCTCTTCTATCACAGTAACTGATCAAAAGATTCTGATTAAAACCTTCCTAAATATATGAAATCTCACCTCCAGTGACCTGTCATGGCGAAAGCCCCAAACACAAGCTGCCACAGACACGGGGGAAACAAAGAAGAGCGGCATGAAGACCAGGAGCCAGAAGTGGCTGCCTCTTTCAATCCTGTCGCACACCAGCACTTCGAACATCAGCAGCAGCAAGTGGATGCCCACTGCGATTAGCATGGCCTTGAACTCCACACATGTTTCCCCTTCTGCTCTAAAGAGGGACAGAAGAAGAAGAAAAAACCATCCTCAGTTCAGAATCTCCACAGCGAGCAAGCAGCCCAGCACACCAACTTACATGGATACTCTGGATTGTATTTGTAAATCTGACAAAAGGCAAAGGGAAATCAGGTAGAAAGCTAAGTTAACATTCCTCTTTAAGGGGCAATCTTTCAAACATCAAAGAACTACTACATGACAAGAAATGAACATTTACAACCAAACCAGACTTAAGAGTTTTAACTGAATACCCTCAGAAGTAATACTACAGTTATTATTTCCTGACAGTGTACATTAACACTTTTATTCATAAATTTAAAATCAAATGCTTCCAAGTTTATTTAAGCTGATTGCTTCTACTGCTAACAGCTGACACATATCCCTTAAACCTCATGATCCCCATCTCTCAATGAATTAAAAACCATGTAAATCACATTTCATGCAATACAATAAAAAACTCTAGTTTTATTGCATAAGTGTCTGTTATATTTCAAGAAAATATAGCAACTGTTGTTAGGTGCTATTTTAAAATGCAAATAAAATCATGAATGTCTTTTTATTTTCCTTCCTATTCCATTAGGATAAACTAACACCTGAAGATGCTAAAGAAGAGCCATTAAAACTGTTCTTTAAATCAGTTTAAGCTGATCACGGATCACGCATGGACTTAATAGGTTAACAATTAAAAAAATAATAAGGCCACTAATCAGGAAAATGGTTAAAAATGCATCTGCAAAGCCAACAATGCACCTAATTCAACATGTAGGTTAACATCTGTGATGTATCATGTTGGTGTGAGTTTTGGACACAGAGAAAATGAGATCAGAAGTTATATTCTATAAGACCCAACAATGTTCCACTGGACAATGTTGACGCTAGAATGATCATGTCTGTACATTCAGGACATTCAACTACACATATACAATTCCTTTTCTTAAGAGAATCTTGAAAGGTATCTTAAACCAACAGAGAAAAGGTCAAATAGTTTCTAAACAACTAGTGGAACTTAAACTGTTTAGCAATTTCACTTTTCATTCTTTGAGTAGCAAAGGTTGTTGTTCAGTCACTAAGTCGTTTCTGACTCTTTGTGACCCTATGGACTGCAGCATGCCAGGCACCTACCCCTTACTATCTCCTGAAGTTTGCTCAAACTCATGTCCATTGAGTCGTTGATGCTATTTAACTGACTCATTAGAAAAGACCCTGATGCTGGGAAAGATTAAAGGCAAAAGGAGAAGGGGGCAGCAGAGAATGAGCACACATTAGATATCTGAAAATATCTCATAAAAATAAAAGATTTGTGGCCATACAGGTAATCTTAAAAAAAATCTAAGAATTTTTAAAAATCTAAGTTACACACTAATGTCCCTCATCTGCTAAGGCTCTCTGTGTGGCTATTTTCAAGTTCTTAGGTACATATGTGGTAACATATTTTAGACGATTTAAATCTTATTTTTAAAGTTCATAATGAAGATTTAAACAAGTTGAGATGGTCCCAACTTACATACTTTTCTCATATGAGCAGCTGCATGTGTCCCCCTCTTCTCTCCCCACCTGCCTACTTGGCATTCTGTCACTCCTTATCTGCCTGATGATGGTTTAGAATAGCTCCCCCCCAAGTCTCCCCTTTTCCTTTCCAAAGTGGCAGACTTTGCAAGAGAGAACATAGAGACTCTTGTGGGCCCCAGCAGCAGCAGGCTGTGCACTGGAGTTAAGCCCACGACAGGAACTTGGACCGACTGAGGCATCCAAGAAGAAAGATGTGAAGGGAGGGAGTGAAGGTAAAGAGTGCACCTCTTCCTGGCCCCCAGGGCTCTATTCTCCTTCACAGCATCTGGATCTCATCTTTTCCACACTCAGGGCCTCACTGTATCCTGGCCAAGCTGCTTCCCCCACACCACTAACAGGCCTAAAATCCCAGGACTAGGAGATTGGGGCAAGGGGAGACCCAGTTCCAGGAATTAACAGGGAAGGGTATATCCCTGATGGCCAAAACTAGAACTTTGATTTGTAGAACTGCTCCTACAAACATGATGGTTTCATACTTCCTTGTCTAGCATGGTGTAACAGTTCTATATTTTGGATGCATTTTAGATTACATAAGCTTTTGTGGGTTGGCTAGGAATGTAAGCACCTAAAATAACAGTGCTTTTGTTTAACAATGGCTATCAAACACTTAATTTTTAAAAACTTAGAATAGAAATGAGCTTGCTTATATTATAGCTCTTCTAAAACCTCAGACAGGTAGAAAAGAAAATACTCCTTACTTCATGAGAAGTGAAAAACAAGATACCCCCCCCCACCTGCCCAGGGTAGAGACCAACAGGTTTTATAAAGCAGTATTACCGATACTGGGGATTTCGTGCCCAGACTCCAGTTCCAACTGAGGCTCCAACAATGACCATTAACTTCCACAGCCATATTGGAGCAAAAACAGCCCAGTAACTCCACTGAATGATGCCATCTAGACGAAGGGCCAGCAACACAGAGAACAGCAGCAGACAGGCATAGATGAGGAATTTACTAGGAGAAAAACAAAACGATTAAAGAAGATTCACATTACAAATAGGTGATATTAAAATGAGGTATGATAACAGCATTACTTTTTAGCGTGTGAAAAGAATCACCAATTCAATAATAATATATTGAAAATTCTATGTAGAAGACATACTGCTGTTAAAGGATAAGAGAAATATAAAGAAGACTAAAACAAGTTCCCTGCTTTCCAGGGCTTCCTGCTAAGAGGAAGTCCATACAGAAACATATATAACATGCATATGTAAGAATGATTCTACAGGTAGAATGTGATGGCAGCCCACAGAGGAAACATGGATTCTGTCTGAGAGGACTGCAAAGTAGAGAAGTGATAAGCCTGAAGCTGGTCCAGAGGACACACAGAAAGCTACCAGGCAGGAAAGGATATGAGATGAGGAAGCATTCCAAGCAGAAGGAACTAGCCATCAAGACATGGAGACTGAAAAAAGTTGACAGTTCAAGATATGGTCAAGTTCTGTCACTAACTATTTGATTCTATTTTTAAAAAAGTAGCCACCTGCCATATTCATATACAGTAATATTTTAATACATGTGTTAGTCTTTTGGTGACTGAATTATACACATACATACACTCATATTTTACATAAAACAGACTTCATGAAGAGGATGTTTTAAAAATAATAATTAGAAATTACATTGTTAAGGACTTCTACTTACAACTTTGGTAAAATAAGAGGAATGGAGGTTTCCTTCCCACTTTAAAAAGAAACTGGATGAAATATATGAAACAACAGTTTTCAAACACTGGGCAACAGGCAGTGAAGGACCATGATGGCAGAAAGAAATTTAAAAAAAAAAGGAAATAAACTCTATTAATGCCCCAGCTTACGGCCTGGAGGCAAATTTCAGACTGAAGTAAGAAGGCAGTTAAAATCTAACCCTATTGCCAGTTACAACAAATGTAAATGTTCTCTGTGTGTGTGAAAGTCGCAGAGTCATGTCCGACTCTTTGCGACCCCATGAACTGTAGCCCACCAGGCTCCTCTGTCCATGGAATTCTCCAGGCAAGAATACTGCAGCAGGTTGCCATTTCCTACTTCAGAAGATCTTCCCTTACCCAATGCTTAATAGAAAAGATCTCAAGTCAAAAATCTATGATCCACCTTAAGAAACTAGGAAGAGAAGGAAATTTTTAAAAAATGAATGGAAGTCAATAATAAATACATACACAGATATCAATGAACTACATAAGAAGATGTTAGAGAAAAATCAATGAAACTAAAAGCTGGTTCTTTGAAAAGATAAAAAAAAAAAGCAGAGACATTACTTTGCTGACAAAGGTCCATCTAGTCAAAGCTATGGTTTTTCCAGTAGTCATGTATGGATGTGAGAGTTGGACCATAAAGAAAGCTGAGCTCCAAAGACTTGATACTTTTGAACTGTGGTGTTGGAGAAGACTTGAGAGTCCCTTGGACTGAAAGGAGATCCAACCAGCCAATCCTAAAGGAAATCAGTCCTGGATATTCTTTGTAAGGACTGATGCTGAAGCTGAAACTCCAATACTTTGGCCACCTGATGGGAAGAACTGACTCATTGGAAAAGACCCTGATGCTGGGAACAATTGAAGGCAGGAGGAGAATGGGATGACAGAGGATGAGATGGTTGGATGGCATCACTGACTCAATGGACATGAATTTGTGCAGGCTCTAGGAGTTGTTGATGGACAGGGAAGCCTGGTGTGCTGCAGTCCATGGGGTTGCAAAGAGTCGGACACGACTGAGTGACTGAACTGAGCTGATAGCTAGAGTGATCAGAAAAAAAATCAGTAGACACGAATTACTAATACCAGGAATGAAAGTAGGGACATCACGACAAATCCTACAGGTATTAGAAGTGGATATTATGAACAGCTTCATGCAAGCAAATTTCTTGAAATACATTATTAAAGTTCACACAAGAAAAAATACTTTCATATTCTTATATCTATTTAAAAAACAACAGAAACTGTAGTTAGAATCAGTCTCACAAAAAAATGTCAGGCCTAGACAAAATCTACCAAATACATAAAGAAGAAATAGTACCAATTTTTCACAAACTCTTGCAGAAAAAGATGAGAGAGGAACATTTCCCAATTTATTTTATGAAGCTAGCAGCATTACCCTGATACTCAAACCTGACCAAGAAAGAAAACTACAAAGCAGTATCCTTCATGAAAGACAGATGCAAATCCCCTAAAAAACAGGAAATTGAATCCAACAATATATAGAAAGAATACTGCATTATGACTAAGTGTGGTTTAGCCAGGACTGCAAGTTTGGCTTAACATTTGAAATCAATGTAATTCACTGTATTAATAGAATGAAAAAGAGAAGCCATATGATTCTTTCAATAGTTCCAGGAGAAACATTTGACATAACTCACTACTCATTTAAGATAAAAGCTCTAAGCAAATTAGGAATAGAAGGGTATCTAGAAAAAACCTGACACGGTCTCCTTCAGTGTCTGCTGCCGAGGGCTCTGGGCCTTTGGACTTGGACTTCCCTGGTGGCTCAACTGGTATAGAATCTGCCTGCAATGCAGAAGACCTGGGCTCGATCCCTGGGTTAGGAAGATCCCCTGGAGAAGGGAACGGCTACCCACTCCAGTATTCTGGCCTGGAGAATTCCATGGACTGTATAGTCCATGGGTTGCAAAGAGTCGGACACGCCTCAGCGACTTTCACTTTTAGGAAAAAACCTAGTTAAAAATGCTTAATGGTGAAAGACTAAATACTTTCCCCCTAAGATGATAAACAAGAAGTATGCCCACTTCAATACAACTATTCAACATTGTACTGGAAGCCCTAGCCGCAAATATAATACAAGAAAAGGAATAAAAAGGATAAAGATTTGGAAAGGAAGGAGTAAATCTAATATTTGCAGACAATGTGACTGTCTATGTAGAAAATCCTAAGTACTCAACCAAAAATCTACTAAACCTAATTAGTGAATTTAGTAAAGTTGCAGGATACAAGGTAAATAAATGAAAAAAAAATTACTGCATTTCTATATGCTAGCAATGAGAAAATGGACACAGATTTTTAAAAACTATAATTTACTGCAATTTTCCTATAAACAATAATATTTAAAATCAGAAGTTTATGAAAAAACTACCATTTACAACAGTATCAAAGTATGAAATACCTAGAGACAAATTTAACAAAATATCTGCAAGACTTAGATTCTGAAACCTAACAAACACTGCCAAAAAATTTTTGTAGCTTTGCTAAGTTGCTTCAGTCTTTGTGACCCCATGGACTGCAGCCCACCAGGCTCCTCTGTCCATGGGATTTCCCAGGCAAGAATACTGGAGTGGGTTGCCATTTCCTTCTCCAGGGGATCTTCCCCACCCAGGGATCGAACCTGTGTCTCTCACATCTCCTGCACTGGCAGGGAGTTCTTTACCACTAGCCCTACCTGAGAAGTCTTAAAATTAAAGATCTAAACAAATGGAGAGATCCACCATTTTTACAGATTAAAAAATTCAATACTGTTAAAATTTACATCCTCTATTCATTTCCTATGGTTGCTATAACAAATTACCATGAACATGATGGTTTAAAACAACACACATTTATTCTCTTACAGTTCTGCAGGCTAAAGGTGCAAAATGGGGTTCACTAGGTTAAAACTAAGGTATCAGCAGAGCCATGCTCCCTCCAGAGACTAGGAGAGAATCCATTCCTTGCCTTTTCAAGTTTCTAGAGCTGCATTCCCTGTACTCCTTTGAGCCTCTTCCTCCATCATTAATATCAGAAGGGCAGCATCTTCAAATCTCTTTCTGTGCTTCAATGACATTGTCTTTTCTTTATAGTGTCTCCTCTGCCTCCTTCTTATATGGAAACCTATGACTGTATTTAGAGCCCACCTGGATAAACCAGGATATTCTCCCCATCTCAAGATCTGTAACTTAATCATATATTTTGCCATATAAGGTACTATTCACCTTTTTGCCAGAGAAGGTAGTATGCACAGGTTCCATGGATTAGTAAGTAGATATCTTTGAGGGACATTATTCTGAAGAGTCAATGTAAGCAGTCCCATTTGCTTATTTATGCTTTTGTTTCTTCTGCCTGAGGAGACTTATTAAAAAAATATTGCTAAGACTGATGTCAACGAACATACTGCCTATGTTTTCTTCGAGGAGTTTTATGGTTTTGGGTCTTACATTTAAGTTGTTAATCCAAATTAGGTTCATTTCTGTATATGGTATGAGGAAGTAGTCTAGTTTGATAATATCTGACACCTGTCAGAATTACTATTACCAAAAGGACAACAGATAACAAGTGTTGGTGAGGATGTGGAGAAAAAGGAATCCACATGCAGTGTTGGCAAGAATGTAAACTGCTGCAGCCACTATGAAAAATGATATGGAGGTTCCTTAAAAACTTAAAAATAGAACTAACAAGTGCTCCAGCAATTCGACTCTTGGGGATTTACTGAAGAAAAAAACATTAATTCGAAAAGATATATGTACCCTTATGTTTACTTCAGCCTTATTTACAAAAGCTAAAATATACAGGCAACCTAAGTGCCCATGAAGAGATGACTGTTTAAAGAACATGTGGGGAGTGTGTGTGTGCGCGCGCACGTGCGTGTGTGTATGTGTAATGGAATATTACTCAGCCACAAACAATAATGAAATCTTGTCATTTGTGACAACTCGGATGAACCTACAGGGCATTATACTAGTGAAATAAGTTAGAGAAAGACAAATATAATGTAACTGCATTTATATGTAGACTCTAGAAAAAGAAATAAACAAAACAGAAACAGAGTCATGGGTACAGAGAATAAACAGGTGGTTGCCAGAGGTGGTGGGAGAAAGGGAGGAGAGAACTAGGTAAGGGAGATTCAGAAGGAGAACTTACAGCCACAAAACAAAGAAGCTATGGGTATGAAATACACAGTGTGGGGGATATAGTCCCCTTTTAGTGCTAAACAAAAGTAATTTAGTATCTTTGAATAGTGACAGATGGTAACTAGACATTGTGGCGACCATTTAAAAATGTATAGAAATATCGAATCACTATGTTGTACCACAGGAACTATTTAATAACATAATGTTGTGGGTGAATTATACCTCAAAAACAAACAAACCTATAGAAAAAGATATTAGATGTGTGGTTACTGGAGGTTGGGGTGGGGCAAGGGGGAGTTGGATGAAGGTAGTCAAAACATAGAAAATTCCTTTATAGGTATCAGAGAGGAATTTTACAACATGATAAATGTAATTAACACTGTGGTATGTTATATATGAAAGTTGTTGACAGTAAACCCTAAGAGTTCTCATCACAATGAAAAATATTTTTTCTTTTATTTTCGTATATGAGATGATTTATCTGCACCACCAGGGAAGTCCTATATGAGATGATTAATGTTCACTAAACTTACTGTGGTAATAATTTCATGAGGTATGTAAGTCAAATAATTATGCCGTACACCCTAAACTTACACAGTGCTGTATGTCCTCTATATTTCAATAAAACTGCAAGAAAAAAAATACATGCAATATCTGAAAAGGGCAACAAAGCAAAGCATAATAAAACAAGGTATGCCTGTATACATTTAAGGTTCCACCATGCCTTTTCAAGGCTTGATAGCTCATTTCCTTTTAGTGCTAAACAATATTCCACTGGATGCACCAGTTTATTTATACATACACACATCGAGGGACATCTTGGTTGCTTCCAAGTTTTGGCAATTATGATTAAAACTGCTATAAATATATAGAAAAAAAGATTCAATGCAATCTCAATGAAAGTCCAAGCAGCC
The DNA here is from genome assembly GCA_024291935.2 of Okapia johnstoni. Lineage (NCBI taxonomy): Eukaryota > Metazoa > Chordata > Mammalia > Artiodactyla > Giraffidae > Okapia > Okapia johnstoni. The sequence continues at coordinate 112,283,676 of CM044305.1, forward strand.
TCTTCTGGAGAAATTAACATACTAATTCTAAAAATTATATGAAAATGCAAAAGACTTCAAATGGACAGAACAATTATGAGAGAGAACAAAGTTGGAGAAACTATACTATGTGCTTATACTGCATGCTTTCATGACTTAACTACAGAGCTACAGTAATCAAGAAAATGCAGTATCAGCATCAGGAGAGACAGAACAGAATAGAGTCCAAAAACATACCCATACATACATGGTCAAAGATGCCAAGGCAATTCAGTAGAGAAAGAACTGGGCTTCCATAAATGGTGCTGAAACAACTGGATAGATAGGAATAATCAACCTAGACTCTTAACCTCACAGCATATGACAACTGTTGCTAAGGACAAGGAGCAAATGGAACCCTCACATACTGCTAGTAGGAATGCAAAACAGTGCAGCCACTTTAGAAAACACCTTGGTAGTTTCTCATAAAGTTAAGCATACAGTTACTCTACAGCTCAGCAACCCCATACCTAGGTATTTACTTAAGAAAAAGGAAAACATATGTCCACAAAAAGACTCCTATTCAAATGCTCAAAGCAGCTTTATTTATCATAGCCACTGGAAACAATTCAAATGTCCAAAAACTGGTGAATGGCTAAACCAACTGTGATATGTCTATATTCAAATGAAATACTACCAATCAGCAGTAAAAAGGAACAAACTAGGGATGCATGCAACCACATGGATAACCTCAAATGCACTATGCTAAGTAAAATAACTCAGATTGAAAACACAACACATTGTATGACTCCATTTATTTGACACTGTGGAAAAAGCAAAAGTATTGGGACAGAAAATAGATCAGTGTAGTTACCTGTGGCTGTGCTGGGAGAAAGGATGACTACAAAAGAACACAAGGGAAGTTTCTGCAGTAATGGAACTTTTCTATATTTCTGTCTTTAGGTGGTGCTTACACAAGTGAATGGGTTTATCAAAACTCATAGGACTGAGCACTAAAAAAATAATAAAACTTACTGCATGTATAATATACTTCAATAATGTTGGCCTATCTATTGATCTATCTACACATCAATGCCTATTTATGGAAAGTCAGGCAACGTCACTTAAGCCTCACAGCAACGCTATGAAGGAGGCACTTTCACTATTCCCATTCTACAGATCGGAAATGAAGGATCAGATGTTAAATAACTTGTCCAAGCAGATAGTAGCTCACAGGACATCTATTTGACTCCAAACTCCTTCTGCTGCTGCTGCTAAGTCGCTTCAGTCGTGTCCGACTCTGTGCGACCCCACAGATGGCAGCCCACCAGGCTCCCCCGTCCCTGGGATTCTCCAGGCAAGAATACTGGAGTGGGTTGCCATTTCCTTCTCCAGTGCATGAAAGCGAAAAGTGAAAGTGAAGTCGCTCAGTTGTGCCTGACTCTTTGCGACCCCATGGACTGCAGCCTACCAGGCTCCTCCGTCCATGGGATTTTCCAGGCAAGAGTACTGGAGTGGGGTGCCATTGCCTTCTCCGCAAAGTCCTTCTAATTGAGTACTATTCAATACTCACTTTACACTAATTATTCAACATTCTTGGAAAAGCATCTAGATAAATACATGCTGGTGATTAACCATGATCTCCAGTAAAGAGAATTAAGGACAGTCTTTTCACTCTTGCTATGACTGCCTTTTCTGCAAGGTAATGATACATACCTTTTTGCCTTTTCATACTGTGATAACTGCAGATGGTGACTGCAGCCATGAAATTAAAAGGTGCTTCCTCCTTGGAAGAAAAGCTATGACCAACCTAGACAGCATAGTAAGAAGCAGAGACATTACCAACAAATATCTGTCTAGTCAAAGCTATGGCTTTTCCAGTAGTCATGTATGGATGTGAGAGTTGGACTATAAAGAAAGCTGAGCACCAAAGAATTGATGCTTTTGAACTGTGGTGTTGGAGAAGACTTGAGATTCCCCTGGACTCCAAGGATATCCAACCAGTCAATCCTAAAGGAAATCAGTCCTGAATATTCATTGGAAGGACTGATGCTGAAGCTGAAACTCCAATACTTTGGCCACCTGATGCAAAGAACTGACTCACTGGAAAAGACCCTGATGCTGGGAAAGATTGAAGGTGGGAGAAGGGGATGACAGAGAATGAGATAGTTGCACAGGATCACTGACGCGTTGGACATGAGTTTGAGTAGGCTCTGGGAATTGGTGATGGACAGGGAAGCCTGTCCATGGGGTCACACAGAGTTGGACATGACTGAGCGACTGAACTGAAGTGATTGATACATACATGCACTACTCTTGTATTATGAGAAACAACATAAGAAATTTCAATTGGAAAAAAGGGGGTAGATTTCAAGATGATATGACCCACAAATAGAGGAAAACAATAGAATGGGAAAGACTAGAGAGCTCTTCAAGAAAATTAGAGCTACCAAGGGAACATTTCATGCAAAGATGGGCACAACAAAGGAAAGAAACAGTATAGATCTAACAGAAGCATAAGAGATTAAGAAGAGGTGGCAAGAATACACAGAAGAACTATACAAAAAATATCTTAATGACCCGGATAACCCCAATGGTGTGATCACTCACCTAGAGCCAGACATCCTGGAGTGCAAAGTCAAGAGGGCCTTAGGAAGCATCACTATGAACAAAGCTCGTGGAGGTGATGGAATTCCATTTGAGCTATTTCAAATCCTAAAAGATGATGCTGCGAAAGTGCTGCACTCAATATGCCAGCAAATTTGGAAAAATCAGCAGTGGCCACAGGACTGGAAAAGGTCAGTTTTCATTCAAATCCCAAAGAAGGGAATGTCAAAGAATATTCAAAATGCTGCACAACTGCACTCACTTCACACACTAGCAAGGTCATGCTCAAAATCCTCCATCCTCGGCTTCAACAGTATGTGAACTGAGAACTTCCAGATGTACAAGCTGGATTTAGGAAAGGCAGAGGAACCAGAGATCAAATTGCCAATATCTGCTGGATCACAGAAAAAGCAAGAGAATTTCAGAAAAACATCTACTTCTGCTCCATTGACTATCCTAAATAAAGCCTTTGACTGTGTGGATCACAACAAGCTGTGGAAAATTCTTCAAGAGATGGGAATACCAAACCACCCTACCTTCCTCCTGAGAAACCTGTATGCAGGTCAAGAAGCAACAGTTAGATCTGGACATGGAACAATGGACTGGTTCCAAACTGGGAAAGGAGTATGTTAAGGCTGTATATTGTCACTCTAGTTATTTACCTTATATGCAGAGTACATCATGGGAAATGCCGGGCTGGATGAAGCTCAAGGTGTACTGAAGATTGCCAGGAGAAATATCAATAACCTCAGATATGCAGATGACACCACCCTACTGGCAGAAAGCAAAGAGGAACAAAAGAGCCTCTTGATGAAGGTGAAAAGAGGAGAGTGAAAAAGCTGGCTTAAAACAGTCAAAAAACTAGTATCATAGCATCTGGTCCCATCACTTCATGGCAAAATCACTGCAGACAGTGACTACAGATGGAAATTAACAGACACTTGCTCCTTGAAAGAAAGCTATGACCACCCTCGACAGTGTATTAAACAGCAGAGACATTATTGATAAAGATCTGTATAATCAAAGCTATGGTTTTTCCAGTAGTCATGTATGGATGTGAGAGTTGGACCATAAAGAAGGCTGAACACTGAAGAATTCATACTTTTGAACTGTGGTGTTTGAGAAGACTCTCGAGAGTCCCCTGGACTGCAAGGAAATCGAACCAGTCAATTCTAAAGGAAATCAAATCTGAATACTCCTTGGAAGGATTGATACTGAAGCTGAAGCTCCAATACTTTGGCCACCTGATGTGAAGAACTGACTCACTGGAAAAGACCCTGATGCTGGGAACGATTGAAGGCAGGAAAAGAAGGGGATGACAGAGGATGAGATGGTTGGATGGCATCACCGACTCAATGGACATGATTTTGAGCAAGCTCCAGGAGTTGGTGATGGACAGGGAAGCCTGTCATGCTGCAGTCCATGGGGTGGCAAAGAGTCAGACATGACCGAGCGACTGAATAACAACAACAAGGACCCACAAAATTTAGCTCCGAAGCTAACCTCCAAGAGTATAAACAACAGTGGGAGGACCATCAAATTTGGAGAGGTTTCTAACTAGAGTGTCTATACAATCTTTGCTTAGAATATTACTAATACTTTCATAGCATTCTCTGCTACAAAAGCAGGGTAATATGTACCTCATAAGGTGGCTGTGAATATAATATAATTAATATGAAAAGTGCTTTGTGTAAAGCATTAAATTGGTGGTTCTCAATTTTTTAAAATGTCTGGCTTGACTATGTGTCTATGCAATATATAAAAGCATAATGAGAAGTCCCACAAAAGAAACACACTAGCACGGGCATATGCAGAATTAGAGTCAAGAACACACAGAAGTAGGACCAGATTAGAATCTGAGCTTCCTCCCCAACAGGTGAAGAGACCAACCCAGTACTGGAGGGCATCCTAGGGAGGCGAGGTGGACTATGACTCACAGTGTGGGGAAAAGACACTGACAACTGAGATCAAAGAAAAACATTTATTATTCTTATATTTTTACTTGTTCTGTAGTTTCTTCTGGATTCTTTTTCTTTTTTCCCTTTTTTCCTCTGTTGCTGTAGTTGTTGATTTTAATAGTACTATTAAATCTATTTACACTTTTGAGAATTTTTTTTGTTAATCACACCTTTTATTTCCTTTAAATACATCTGCATCTATGGTGGCCTCTTACGATTTTGAGGGTTTTTTTCTTTTTTTTTTTTTAATTTATTATTTTTCTACATATATTCTTTTGTTTGCTTTTCTTATTTTTTCCTGTCATATTTATTCTTTAATATATACAAATCTCCTTTATCTACCTGTATTTAACTTTGCTTTTCTATTCTTTCTTTCTTTTCTTTTTCTCACCATGTTTATGAGTCTTTTTTGCTTTCATTGCTTTATTCCCCAGTTGGCAAATTGCTTTAGCTTTGTTTTCCAGCTTATGCTTTAATTAGTTTTGTTTTTACCTGGCGGATATCATTTTTGCTTTCCTTTGCTCGCCAGGTCAATCTCTTACTTTCTTTGTTTCTTTTTTTTTTGGACTGTTTTCGTTTTGTTTATATCTGTATATGTGTGTGTGTATATATTCCATTATTTTTTTATTATTTGTCTTATTTTGTATTTGCCAATTGTCTGGGGTTTGCATTTTGTTTCTTGTTTTAATCCCCTTTAATGCCATAAAAAACCACCTGTGGAGTCTCTGTTCCCTGGCCAGAGATCAGGCCCTGAGCCGTTGGAGTGGGAGCACTGACAAGACTCTAGACTACCAGAAAACTTCTAACTCAAGGAGTATTAATTAGTGAGAACTCCCACAAAGTCCTCCACCCATATACAAGATCTGGCAGTACCCAACTACCGGCAGAACGCAATGCAGGATGACTCACCCGAACAAACAAGACAAAAACACAAACCCAGTCACCAGCAAATAGGATTACCACCTCATATACCCTTGACCACCAGAGGAAAAAAAAAACTTACCTTCTCCCACCAGAGCACAAGCACAAGTCACACCCAACAGAAGCCTACACAAACCACTGAACCAACCTTACCCATCAAGAGCAGAAACCAAGAGGAAGGAGGAATTCGACCTCAAAATCTGAGAAAAGGAGATCTCAAACACAATAAATTAAAAAAAAAGAAAAGAAAAGGCAGAGAAGTATGGTGCAAATGAAGAAACAAACTAGAAACAGACAAGACCAACTAAACAAAGAGGAAATAGGCAAACTACCTGAAAAAGAATTCAGAATAATGACAGCAAAGATATTCCAAAACCGTGAAAATAGAATGGAGAAAATGCAAGAAGTGATCAACATGATTAAAACAACTACCAAGGACATAGAAGACATAAAGATTAAACAAACAGTGATGAATAACTCAGTTACGGAAGTTAAAAATACTCTAGAAGGAACCAATAGTAGATTAATGGAAGCAGAAGAATGGATAAGTGAGCTGGAACATAGAATGGTGGAAATAACTGCTGAAGAGCAGAATAATGGAAAAAGAATGAAAAGAATTGAGGATAGCCCCACAGTTCTCTGGGACAACATTAAACGCAAGAACTTTCAACAGTCAAGTGGGCCTTAGGAAGCATTACTAAGGACAAAGCTAGTGCAGGTGATGGAATTCCAGCTGAGCTATTTAAAATTCTAAAAGATGATGCATGAAAGTGCTGCATTCAATATGCCAGCAAATTTGGAAAACTCAGTAGTGGCCACAGCACTGAAAAAAGTCAGTTTCATTCCAATCCCAAAGAAACGCAATGCCAAAGAATGTTCAAACTACTGCACAATTGCACTCATCTCACACGCTCACAAGGTAACGCTCAAAATTCTCCAACCAAGGCTTCAACAACAGTATGTGAACTGAGAACTTCTAGACATACAAGCTGGATTTAGAAAAGGCAGAGGAAGCAGAGATCAAATTGCCAATATCCGCTGGATCATAGAAAAAGCAAGAGAATTCCAAAAAAAAAAAATCTGCTTCATTGACTACACTAAAGCCTTTGTGTGGATCACAACAAACTGTGGAAAATTCTCAAAGAGATGTGAATACCAGACCACCTTACTTGCCTCCTGAGAAACATGTATGCAAGTCAAGAAGCAACAGTTAGATCCGAACATGGAACAATGGACTGGTTCCAAATTGGGCAAGGAGTGTGTCAAGGCTGTATATTGTCACCCTGCTCATTTAACTTATATGCAGAGTACATCGTGAGAAATGCCAGGCTGGGTGAAGCAGAAGCTGGAATCAAGATTGCTGGGAGAAATATCAATAACCTCAGATATGCAGATGACACCACCCTTATGGCAGAAAGTGAAGAGGAACAAAAAAGCCTCTTGATCAAAGTGAAAGAGGAGAGTGAAAAAGTTGGCTTAAAATTAAACATTCAAAAAACTAAGATCATGGCATCCAGTCCCATCACTTCACAGCAAATAGATGAGGAAACAGTGACAGACTTTGTTTTCTTGGACTCCAGAATCACTGCAGACTGTGACTGTAGCCATGAAATTAAAAGACACTTGCTCCTTGGAAGAAAAGCTTTGACAAACCTAAAGAGCATATTAAAAAGCAGAGACACTACTTTGCCAACAAAGATCCATACAGTCAAATCTATGGTTTTTCCAGTAGTTATGTATGGATGTGAGAGATGGACCATAAAGAAGGCTGAGTGTTGAAGAATTGATGCTTTTGATCTGTGGTGTTGGAGAAGCCTCTTGAGAGTCCCTCAGACTGCAAAGAGATCAAACCAGTCAATCCAAAGGAAATAAATCCTGAATATTCATTGGAAGTACTGATGCTGAAGCTCCAATACTTTGGCCACCTGATGCAAAGAGCTGACTCATTGGAAAAGACCTTGACACTGGGAAAGACTGAAGGCAGGAGAAGAAGGGGATGACAGAGGACGAGATGGTTGGATGGCATCACTGACTCAATGAGTTTGAGCAAGCTCCGGGAGATGGTGAAGGACAGGGAAGCCTGGCATGTTGCAGTCCATAGGGCGGCAGAGTCAGCTATGACTGAGTGACTGAACAACAAGACCAAGGGAACAAGATAGACAGCCCAGAAATAAACCCACACATCTATGGGTACCTTAGTTTTGACAAAGAAGGCAAGAATATACAATGGGGCAAAGACAGTCTCTTCAATAAGTGGTGCTGGGAAAACTGGACAGCTACATGTAAAAGAATAAAATTAGAACCCTTCCTAACACCATACACAAAGATAACCTCAAAATGGATTAAAGACCTAAATGTAAGACCAGAAACTATAAAACTCCTAAAGGAAACATAGGCAGAACACTCTATGACATAAATCACAACAAGATCCTCTATGACCCACCTCCTAGAATAATGGAAATAAAACAAAAATAAGCAAGTGGGACCTAATTAAACTTAAAGCTTTTGCACAGCAAAGGACGCTATAAACAAGGTGAAAAGTCAACCCTCAGAATGGGAAAAAATAATAGCAAATGAAACAACTAACAAAGGATTTATTTCAAAATAGACAAGCAGCTCATACAAGTCAACACCAGGAAAAAAAACTCAATCAAAAAATGGGAAAAAAACCTAAACAGACCTTTCTCCAAAGAAGACATACAAATGGCTAATAAACACATGAAATGCTGCTCAACATCGCTCATTATTAGAGAAATGCAAGTAAAAACTACAATGAGACATTACCTCACACTGGTCAGAATGACCATCATCAAAAAAATCTACAAACAATAAATGCTGGAGAGGGTGTGGAGAAAACTGAACCCTCTTGCACTATCGGTGGAAATGCATATTGATCCAGCCACTATGGAAAATAGTATGGAGGTTCCATGACCCAGCAATCCCTATATACTACTAGGCATATACCCTGAGGAAACCAAGACTGAAAAAGACACATGTAACCCAATGTTCACTGCAGCTCTAGTTACAATAGCTAGGACATGGAAGCAACCTAGATACCCATCAACAGATGAAAGGATAAAGAAGCTGTTGTACATATACAGAATGGAATATTTATTCTGCCATAAAAAGGACCACACGTGAGTCAGTCCTAATGAGGTGGATGAATCTAGAGCCTACCATACAGAGTGAAGTAAGTCAGAAAGAGAAAAACAAATATCATATACTAATGCATATATATGGAATCTAGAAAGATGGTACTGATGAACTTATTTGCAGATCAGCTATGGAGACACAGACATTGAGAACACACTTATGGACACAGCTAGGTGGGGGAAGGAGAGAGTGGGAGGTATGGAGAGAGTAACATGGAAACATATATTATCATATATAAAATAGATAGCCAATGGGAATTTGCTGTATGACTCAGGGCACTCCAACCAGGGCTGGATAACAACGTAGAGCAGTGGGACAGGGAGGGAGGTGGGAAGGATGTTCAAGTGGGAGTGGACATGGGTAAGCCTATGGCTGATTCATGTTTCTCTTTCGTAGAAAGCAATGCAATACTGTAAAGCAATTATCCTTCAATTAAAATTTTTTAAAAATCAGAAAAAATAAAATGTTTGGCTTCATAGCAGATACCTAGATTATAATATTTATGTCTGTATTCATTCTGTTGATGTTGTCTGGCTTCAAGCATGTGAAGCAGAGCTGATGTCATAGAGATATGTCATCAGAAAAAAAACTGAGTATTTTAATTGGTCTTTTAGATAATGGTGGATATTTTTCTTCAATAGGACACCAAAACTCAATAAGTGGTGGTTCGTTGATATGGAGTCTGAAACACTATCAATGAACTTTTTTTATTGACCATGCTGCAAGGCTTACAGGATCTTAGTTCCCCGACCAGGATCTGAACCCGGGCCCTTGGCAATGAAACACCAAGTCCTAACCACCAGACCACCAGGGAATTCCTTCAGTGAACTTTTTATAGTCTGCTACATTAAAATACACTGCTCTCTCTTGCACTTTGGATGAATCTTTTATCCTTGCATGATTTTAACTCCATATAGGTCAACCAGAAAATATTAGTGCACCGAGTAATGAAGATTTTTAAATGCTGACACATTTCACCAAATTATAGCAACAAAAAAAAGCAGATTAGTTGTTATCACAACCCATTTTATCAGAAGGGCTTCCCTGGTGGCTCAGATGGTAAAGAATCTGCCTGCAATGCAGGAGACCGGGGTTCGATCCCAGCGTCGAGAAGATCTCCTGGAGAAGGAAATGGCAACCCACTCCAATATTCTTGCCTAGAGAATTCCAAGGACTATAGTCCATGGGGTCGCAAAGAGTTGGTCACGACTGAGCAACTTTCACTTTCACTTTTCCTGGCACCCGCTTGATTTGTGCTCAGGTGCCAGCAGTTTACTCACCAGAGTGAAATGGCAACCCAGCAAAAGAGGCCAAGGATGTCTTAGCATTATTATGAAAATAGTTCTGACCTTGCAGATCCCTGGAAAGTTTCTCAAGGCCCCAAGGGGGTCTGTGAAAAACAGTTTGACAACTCCTGCACTAAATATATGTTAGTTATGATTATTCATGCTCAGAAACAAGGGGAGGCCTTTACAAGCTGCCACACAGAGGGAGAGCGCTACAACTGAAAGATGCCAAGAGAAGAATGATGTTCCTAGACTTCAGAGAAGAAAAGGGTTTGAGGGGGATTCAAGAGCTAGTAGAAATGGAGTGATCACCAGAAACAGAAAGTTACCAGGTGAAAGAACTTTTTCTTTCTTATAGCACAGGGGGATACCACACAATCTAAAAAATCAGAACCAATCTGTCAATCAAAGCCCTCAGCTACACGTACCATTATCAGAAACAATGGACTGGAAAACAGAAAGGATTTTTAAAAGAAAAAAGTGGATTAGAACATTAACAGATGCAAGGACAATGAAAAACACAAGGTTCTTAGGTAAATAATATGCGGAGGCAAAAATTTTCCAAAGGAGTTTCAGACTATAAACAAAAAAATAAATGAGGTGGGGGAGAGTAAACCCTGTAAGCTAAATACATTATCTTTCCTAAAAGAGTTCTATTACTTAATAGAAAAAAGAGTAGTGGAAATAATGAAAATTAAAATGTCGGAAAAGTATTTAATAATTTTTGACTTAATTTAAAGGGATATTAGACTTCCCTGGGGGCTCAGATGGTAAAGTGTCTGCCTATAATGCAGGAGACCCAGGTTCGATCCCTGGGTCGGGAAGATCCTCTGGAGAAGGAAATAGCAACCCACTCCAGTATTTTGCCTGGAGAATCCCATGGACAGAGGAGCCTGATAGACTATAGCCCACAGGGTTGCAAAGAGTCAGACACGACTGAAGCGACTTAGCACATGCACACACAGAGGCTGTTTCAGAGCTGGATAGTGACCTCCTGCTCCAGTTTCAAAGCTCCAGCACTCCTCCCCACACTGACTCACTCTGACTTCCTTTTCTGCCTCTCTCTTCTACATTTAAGACCTCAGATAATGGGCCCAGCCAGAAAATCCAGCATAATCTCCCCTATTTTCAGGTTAGCTGATTAGCAACCATAATTCCAGCTGTTACCTTAATTTCCCTTTACTGTGTAATGGAATGTGTTTCGAAGTTCCAAGGATTAGGATGTGGGCATATTTGGGGGACAGGTGTCATTATTCTGCTATCACAGGCCTAAAATAAGAAAGGTCACTTACTGGATTAAAAAATAAAATCTAAATCTGTTGCAGTCAACAGTTACACTTGTAACCAATGTCAAAAGTCAAACCAACTACAAGAAAGAAGACAACACCAATTTATCAGGACTGAGTAAGGAAAAGAGAAACAGTTTACTAGTAGAGTAATTTGATAAATTAGATTTCAAAGCAAAAAGCATTAAAATGACTAATAAGGAAAATCTAAATAATGAAAGCCTAACAGCATGACCATAAGGTACGGAACTAATCTCACAATAGTTCTTTTCAAAATATATAAAAAGCACCCTTGCAGGGCTTGGCACCAAGCAGGTAATACTCAATAAATGTTAGTTTCCTTTCTTAGATAATGACTAAACCAAGGATGAAACAGAATTATTACAGAATATTTAAAATACAACTAAAACACAACTGAAACATCAATAAGCCCAGACAACTGCCAAAACAAAGCTCAGAGAACATATATCCACTCAAAAAGTGTAAATCAAAGCAAAAAAGAAAAGAGACAAAAGGAAAACCAGAGAACTGAGTTCCTATCCAAGAATTTTAAGGGAAAAAAGCAAAGAAGCCAAAATATGGAAATAATAAAAGTAGAAGTAGAAATGTGGAACCAAAATGAAATCAATAAGTAACATGAACAGCTGGCTCTTTGAAAAAACAACTACCGAGTCAATCAAATAAAACAAATTAACACCTTCAGAAATTATAAACTGTTGAATTTATACATGTTTTTGATTGGTAATAAAAAGAATAGTATCTCAACAATACCAATACATTTAGACCCAAGTGAAAAAGATGACTGCCCATTAAATAGAAAATTTCAAAGCTGATTGGCAGGAAGAGATTATGACATAGCAGTAACACAGTGATAAGCAAGTTTACTTTTTAAAAAAAAAAGTCTAAACTTCGGAAGGTGAAAGATTCAGGAGATGGATGATGGTGACAGTTGCACAACAATGTGAACATACTTAATGCCACTGACCTGTACAGATAAATATGGTTAAAACAGTATGTTTTTCTATCCTGTGACTTTTACCACAATTAAAAAATCATTAAAAATAAAAAAAATAAAAAGCCTAAACTAGTATGAGTTACTTTTCAAGAAACTTTCAGACCAGAATCCAAGCATAAAAACAGACTGCTCAATTCTCCACCAATCAGCAAATGGAGGTTCCAGTGGATATTCTGGCATCGAACCACCACTTCCTCAATTTCACTCTTCCAATTACACCTTAAAAATGGATTTGCTACACTCTCATTTGAATCTGTAATGCCAATACAAGATCACTTAAGAGAGTCACACGTGTCAAACTACAAAGCTAGTATCCTTTCTGAAATGTACATGGAGCTCTCTGCTTGAGGTTCAAATCCCCTCTCTCTACCTTGGGGTGAGAGGAAAAGGATTTAGGGAAGGAGGGAATATACCCAGTAAAGAGATGACACTGTGAGTATACAGTTCTAATATTTTGTTTTCTACAAGTCAAAAGAATGCAACTGTACTCATAGTTTTCTCCAGGGAAAGCTGCTGGCTTTATCTGGGGCAGGCACACATGCACACATACATACTCTGGGTGACACATCCCTGTGAGCTCCTGTCTATAACTTCAGAGAATGGCTCCAATTGACAAGCTGCTGATACTCTCCCAACATGTTAAAGGAACTGCACCTCTTACACTGAGCAGAACCTTACAAAATTTAGTCATTTACTGGCAAGAACACACGAAAGCCAAATAAAAGCAAATGACTCTTGAGGAGGACTAGATAGAGGCCAGGCCTGTGGGAACTGTTTCCTAGCTTTGTGGTTGTGGGGTGGGGGTCACTCTCTCCACACTAGGTTGCTCATATATCCACTCATTAAGATAAGTGGATAAGAAAGTCCCATGTAAATGATGAATTTTACCTCTAGTGTGATCAAAGCAACTAGTTGTAACAAGCTCACTTAGCAATCATTTTCCTCACTGTTAGGTCATAGGTGACAAAGTACAAATCATCAGTTATAAAGAGCCTATCTCCAGAGTTCAGGGATTTCATCTCAAATTCTAGCCTCCTTGTACAGGCATGGCTTATGATCAGGCGACACAACTGGAAACCCCAAGCTCAATATTGGGAAGCTTCACTTCCAAAGTCCTAGGAAACTATCTAAAATGCCTCCAATCCACTGTCTCTCCCCTATAACAGAGTTCCCAATGGCTCATGTCTCTCTGTACCCAACACTCTGCACATTTATCAAACCCCTCACCATCCTGCTCTTCAAAGAACTCAGCCAAGAAAAATGTGTGTGTAATTAGCAAGTAATGGGAATGATATTTTCAAAACCAGAAATTCTACATTCAAGTGAGACTTGTCTCATTTAAACAGTCCCTCTGGGAGGCAGGGCATTAATCCCACTTCACTGCTCAAGTCATCTTTGGACCTTTCCTCCTGGACTCGCCTTGAGGACCCGCAGTCTGTTCTTTTGAATACCCTGAATGGTGCCAAATCTTCACTGACAGTGGATTTTTAGAAATGGCCAAAAGTCAATCAGAGCTAAGTTTGGTGAATAGGAAGTATGATCAAACTAGGTGGCACTATTTTGGTTAAACAATTGTATATGATTATAAAGCAGTGAGATGGATTTTCTTAGATGATTTGCTTCAAAGGAAAATTTCAGATGAGTAACAATGGGTATGAGCAATGCAACAGGTATATATTTACCTTTTCCCTAAGTAACTTCTTTGAGAGATAACACTCATTTGGATGTGTCAGCTCAAACACAAGGTTTGCTTTGTTTAATTACCACTCATAAATAGAAGGCTCCTTAGTATATTGGACCTACAGTGCCATGATTGGGGTGGGGGGGCGTGTCACTAAATTAGAGGGGGGGCATGCATGGTCTACCCAAAACAGCAAAGGCTTCAGAAGGAGACCAACCTCTTAGAATCCTGACTTGGCCCCTTGCTACCTGTGTGGCTTTAGGGAAGTCATAAGCTAAGACTCTACAAAACAAGGCTGATATCAAACTCAAAGGGCTGCTGTAAAGATTCAATATAATGGGTACAGAGCACTGACCTTGTGCCTGGCATGTGGTAGGTGTCGCATAAGTCATAGCTATTATTAATAATAACCTCACTATAGTCAACAGGGTTTTCTTACTATAGGTAATCTGAGATGACAGAATGACAGATAAACAGACATTTGGGAGGTTAAGAATTCATTAACAGTACCAACATACACTCACCACTGATGCATCTGGAGCAACATTAAAAAAAAACAGTAATGTGCCAAAATATTTACAGGAATTGTGAGCACTATGTAGATAGAGTATTTTTAAATCACATGATGGGCGTTGTCTGCAATGCCCCTAGCACACTGACCTTTCACCACTGTCTTAACACACCAGGCCTTCCCATGGCCCTGCACCTCTGCATACTTCATCCCTCCTAAGATACCCTCCCTGCCCTCTGGTCTGACAAAAGCCTATAATTCTATCCTTCAGGACCAGGCTGTGGAACCCTCCTTGTTGAGCTAGACGGAATTCGTGGCTCTGCCCCTCATGTTCCCACAGTATATGGTTCTTAGGTTCTTGTCCCTGGAACGCCTCATCCTGTGTGAATTTTAATCTGTTTCCATTTCTGCTTCTTCTGCTGGGCTTGAGGAGCGTGGTGAGGGACCACGTCCCATTCACAATTGTACTCTGAGCACCCAGCACATCTCTGGCATGCAGTAGGAACCAGGGAGATGTTTGATGAAGGAATGCTTTACATATACTTTACAAATGCCTCTTAAAGGCCAGGCAGCTCCCTGTTGTTAATTACCAGCAAGCCTTAACCTCTGTAACTAAAAAGAAGGTCATGATCAACCAGTTCTGAGCCAGATGCAACTAGGCAGAAGGTCAGCTGGCAGTCCTGCACATCTGAGTGTTGACAGCTGTGAATCATTCTGTCCATGCCATTTCCCAGAGTGTGTTGGCAATACAGCAGCGGATTCAGACTTGCCAAGATCAAAAGGCTGGAAAGCAGATTTGGAGTCATGGCCCCTGTCTTGACTATTGACAGTGACTATTCCTGTGACATACACACTCCTCAAAGTCAAGGCAGCCACAGTCTGCTTGGTATCATGGTGTTCCCAGCTCTCCAATGGAACGGCTGCATTCTGAAGGAGGGAAGAGGGTGAGAGGAAAGAGAACCAGGCTGCAGACCATGAGGAAGACAGTGACTCTGCAGAGTGAGTAGTTCATTCATTCATCCATCCCTCCCACAAACACTTTTTGAGACAGGTAGGCAGGCGACCATAACGCACAGTCAAGTCCCTGCCCCGATGGAGCTACAGCTGCCTTTTCACAGGGAAGACAGGCATTAATCAAACAAGCACACAGACAAACACAAGGGTCCAGACGAGTGCATGGAGGAGGAGCACAGCACCCTATGCACAGGGGTACAAACAGGGTTCAGTGGGCTGGTCAGAGAAGGCAGAAAAGCTGCCCTCAGCAAGCAACAAGTGAGCTGAGATCTCAGGGAGACACAGGAGTTCACTAGGTCAGGAGGAGAGGGGAACATTCCAAGCAAAGAGAACAGTGTGTGCCAAGGTGCTGGGCTAGGAGGCAGGTATGGAATGGGCTCTGAATCCCAGGCAGGGGGCAAAGCTGGAGGCCCTGGCACAAGCCCTCAGTTTGCTCGCCAGCTCTCTGGCAGGTCCTCCTCGGCATCAAGCAAGATTACAAATAACAGAACAGTGTCAAAAACAAGGTGTGCCCGTGAGACATAACACACCACCAGCTGAAAACTGGCACCTGCCAACGTGAGCTGGCCACCGTCTCAGCAGTCTCCACCGTGAGGAGACAATGCTCACTTCCACTGACCCGCCACAGCATCAGAAAAACGGCATCCTATAAAAGACCTTTACACTTCCCAGGGAGTTGTGCATCTCAATTCCGGGAGAACTAAAGGGCTAACAAATATGGTGATGTTTACTATAAAGCTGTTTAGATAGCTGGTGCATGTGTGTGTGCTAAGTTGCTTCAGTTGTGTCTGACTCTTTGTGACCCCATGGACTTTAGCCTGCCAGGATCCTCTGTCCATGGGGATTGTCCAGGCAAGAATACTGGACTGGGTGACCATTTCCTCCTCCAGGGGATCTTTCAAACCCAGGGCTCGAACCTACATCTCTTATGTCTCCTGCGTTGGCAGGCATGTTCTTTACCACTAGTGCCACCTGGGAAGCCCTTAGGTAGCTGGTATTTGATAATTTTCATGTGCAAATTTTGGGGGGCAAGGGGAGAAGCTACAGAAAAAAGTGGTTAAGGACGTTATCTGTGCAGCACAGTTTTGCTTCAGCAACTGTAAGTTCGATCACTCCAGGCAGCTCTTTGTAGCTTTAGAATGCTCTTGTCACCTTGCAAAATTGTCCTTGAGCTTTCTATTTGTAAAGTGCTTTGCAATCAATCATTAAATTGGCCTCTCTATTCTGCTACTGATAAAACAGATAAGTGAGTGGCCCAAGGACACAAAACAATTCCGATCTTACCATTCTCATCACCATTGCCAGTGTAGATACACAAGGCCTATCCAACTCTGCTATCCTGGAGATCAACCCTAGCCCCTACCTAGGAGCAGCAGAGGAAGGCAGTGCATGCAGTGAGTTCTCTGCTACTTGCTCTCAACAAGCTCCTCTATGCAGAGCATCTTGAAGGCCAACAGTGATAATGACTGCACTGGGAAGGGCACACTGGCACTTCAGACTAGACAGAAGATGAACAGGACAGTGCTCAAAGAGGAGTAAGAGCACTCAGGAAGTCACAATGGCTCGCAGCTTAAAATGTCACCATCCCTAAGGAGATGGCACTCCCAACACACACACACTCATCCTCTATCTCTCCCCCAAGACTTCCCTGCATCCCCCACAAGCAGCCTGGACAGTGGTCTCTCCTGGGGTGCCACAGTACAACACTGCACACTGCCATAAATCCTCTATTTCCCTGCCCTTCTCCATTCCCATAGGCCCTCCCAGCATCTGAAGCCCCAAGCCCAGGACCCAGCATAGTAAAGGTTCATCGAGTGTGTGGCTTCCAACCAACAAATATGAGAGACAAGGCACTCCCTTCACAGGGCAGTGGACTTCAGAGATCAGTTAGACCAACTCCTTATTTTTCACATGAGCAGAGAATCCCCCAGTTACATATGGCCTGGTCTCCAATCCAGGTCTTTGGGCTCAGTTTAGTTCCACATTTTACAAGTGGCTCCTATGTGTGTCAGACACAGTGGTGCCTGTTGGGAATAGAGAATTGAGCAGGAGACCTTCTCTGCTTTAGGGAGTTCACAGTCTGGGGAGGTAACAGTTACAGAACACTTGGGCAAGTGCAAGAAGAGACGCTCGATTCGTTAGCCTGAGTGGCTCCCATCTTGTCCACTCGCTAGTCCCCATCTGGGAAATAGAACAGCAATATCTACTTCCTGCAAATAAACATATAATCAAGACTGATGAGACAATGCGCACAGAAAATTATCAGGTTTACCCCTCAGAAAGCATTACGTAAGGTCCCGCCATACCCTGACACAGACTCCAAGGATTCAACAGTGTTTCAGATACCAGTTCCACAAAGAAGCAAACAAGCGAGGTATGGGCAAACGTCCAAGGCAAACCTCAAGGGCTGGGAAGAACTGGAGGAAACAGCTGGGGTGGGGGTAGGGGTGTCGGGTCAAGTGAAGCGGCGCTGGCCCGGGAAACGGAGGCAGGCAGTGGATGCCAGAAGATGGAGTGGTGAGAGGGAAGTGGGACATCGACGAGGGAGGGCGAGCGGAGCGGCACGGGGTTCCGGCAGGGCTGGGGCCGCGGCCGGGAGGTTCTAGAAAGGACAGTGGGCCGGGGGTTGAAGGTAGCGGACGCGGGAGGAGCAGCGGGTCGGCGCTAAGGCCGACCGGTTTTCCGAGGAGATTCGGGCAGGCCCCGTCGCCCACCGCGGCATCACGGCCACCGCGCCTCCCCAAGCCGTGCGGGCGGCGCCTCACCTCGGGTTGAAATCCTGGAAGAGGCCCCTCAGGTTCATGGCGGAGAACTCACCGCGGCGTCCTCCTCCTCCTCCCCCCGCCCCCCCGCGCAGCACGGTCTGCGCGTTACAGCGGGTACATGGTGCCAGCGCTGGCCGCGTAACCGTCGTCGCCGCTGCCGCCGCCGCCGCCCCCCGGAGAAACCTGAGCCGCACCTCCCTCCTCTCCTTCCGGGCTTCCGTAAGGCCGCTGCGCATGCGCCCTGAGCCCCGCCCCGATGGCCCGAGGAGCGCGATGGGCCCACGCGCGACGCCGGTGTCCCGGCTCCCAGCGCGCGAAGGTCCCGGCCCTCGGCCCCCACGCAGGGCCAAGAAGACGGCGGGGGCGACGGAGGCCAGAGGGACGGGGACCCCCCGGGGGAGGGCGCGGAGAACCAAACAAGGCTGCCGACTCGGCGCAGGCCCACGGGGAGGGAGCGGTCCGCCCGGGAGTCCCGCGGGGAGGTCTTCGCGGACCCCTGACACCTTGGCCCGCGCTGCCTTCTGGAGGTTTCCCTCAGCTAGAACTGAGCCTTGAGGGTAGTGACCCCGGGAAACACGTTGCATTTTGGTGATCTCCTCCCAGGCTTCACCTGTCAAACGTGTCAATGACTGCGTCTCAACTTCCCTCCCAAGGCCTACGTCAGCGCCTGGAGATGTGCTGGCCGTCCCCAAAACTCAGGCTACCCTGCTCCAAAGTCATCCGCCCTCCCTACGGCCTTCCCCTCCTCGGTTGCCTCTCTGCATTGGCAGCAGACCTAGTCACCAGCTTGGTTGCAAGGTGGGGTGCCCAAACTGGAAATCTGGAAGTCATCCTGGCTTTGCTAAGCTAGTTCAAAGTCTCCTTGGCTCCTGCTTAGACTCTGTGGTCACCTCCCACCTGGCCCAGCTCTTCCTCTCTGAGCATACTATTTATAACTGCCGGGTTCATTTTCCTTGGACAAGTCAACATCTTTGAGCCTCATTTTTTTTCTCCTCTGCAAAACGGAGATAATAAAACCTACTTCCTAAACTTGGCAAGATTCGGTGAGCTAGCGTGCATAACACACTGCCCTGGTGCACACTCCGTGCTCAGAGAACACTGTTGCTCTCTGGTGCTTCTGCAGAGGCCTCTATCTTCAAGGAGTCTGTTTACTTTTGGAATTAGAGAGCACAACAAGCTCGAGCAGGTGACCTGGTCTACCTTCTTCACTTCTGGGCTGATATGAGTTTTCCTTGGGCACAGGAATACCTTAGACATTAGTCTCATATCATTATGGGTAATAGTTATACTTTGTTACAGTTGCAGTTTCTCAAATGGCAATTTTATAGGACTTAGCCCTGGAGGCAGCTTGAGAATATCACAATTATAAGAGTCATACTTTGCCATGATGTATTACCTTTCTTCTGAGAACTTGCAAAACATTTCACAAGTGTTAATTAGGCTTCCCAAACCCACTAGGGGGTGGGTATTATTATATGAGTTGTTTTTAAGGATGAGTGACCTGAATCAAGTTTGTTAGCTGCTGAAGCACCAGAGGCTTATCCTAGAGTTTGAGTCTCTCTCCCCAGCCCATCCTTCCAGTGAAGTCCTTTGTCTACCCCTGAGGAGGTTCTCAATGAGCATAGAAATACAGAAGGGAAAGCTGAGGCACAGAAAAGCTTGTATAATGTGCCCCTGAGCTGCCCAGCAACTAAGGATGTAGGACTTGGGGTTCCTGACAAACCTGTAGCCCACACTCTGCAAAAAAAGAGATACTTGCCAGTGACCAGATTGGCCAGCACCACTTCCTTACTAGTGGCCTCACTCCAAACAGGCATTAAGAGTAAGATTGTTGGTCAGTTAAGACACTTGAGTACCAGGTACTGTTGCCCTTTCAAGAGATTCATGGACAGAGACCGAATGGGCTGCTCAGACTCCAGAGCCTCGAGAGCAGGCACTACTTTGGTGAGGTCCCAGAGGATCTCTGGAGAAGGCAATGGCACCCCACTCCAGTACTCTTGCCTGGAAGATCCCATGGACGGAGGAGCCTGGTAGGCTGTAGTCCATGGGGTCACTACGAGTCGGACACGACTGAGCAACTTCACTTTCATTTTTCACTTTCATGCATTGGAGAAGGAAATGGCAACCCACTCCAGTGTTCTTGCCTGGGGAATCCCAGGGAAGGAGGAGCCTGGTGGGCTGCCATGTATGGGGTCGCACAGAGTCGGACACAGCTGAAGCGACTTAGCAGTCAGCAAGCAGCAGCAGCAGCAGAGGATCTCAGAGCTGAGCCACTTCTCTGTAGGTCTGTAGTACCCCCCACATCTAAGATTATCAGTCTGTGGGGGCTGCCTAGCCTGGGGGAACAGGATGCCAATGCACACACAACTGTCACTGTGTTCTTTTGCCCTGACAAGCCAAATTGCCAAGGGAGCATAGAGGCCTGTCCCATGAGGACGTATAGGAAAAATTGGACTACCCAAGCCTCCCATCCAGAACCTTTGAGAAGTGGATGTACCTGGACTGCCTCAACTTCACTGGTGGGCCCTGCCATGTATTTTCCTGGAGATCCCATGGAAATAAGATTCAGAGCATCCAGGTGACCCTCTTGTCCTCTTCCAACAAGTACAAAAGACTCTGCTGCCAATCTGCCACCCACCTCACTCAGTGTCCTCTGAGTGAGGACCTGACCTCTCACTCAGTGTCTGACCCTGTGCAGCAGCCCAAAGCTTCAATGGCCTGTGTGGACATATCCATGAGTGACCTGGGCATTGAGGAAAGCCCATGAGCCATGCAAAGGATGACACCTTCATCATCTCCTCTAGCCAACCTGGACTGGCTAACACATTTTAGGGCCACCTTACTTAGAGGCTCCCAATAATCTTCATACAAAGGCCTGAAATGGTTCTGGATTGAAAAGGCATGAACCCCAAGTAAACCAGAAAGCATATCCATGTGGCTTTGAAGTGGACACATGTTACTGGGTTCAAGAAACTTCAGTGTATATCTGGACCATGGTTTTAAAGACCACCTTGGATTTATGCTACCCTTCGGATAAGTAGGTGACTTTTCCAATTCAACATTCACATTGACTCCAATGTGATGGGTGGAAGGTGGGCTTCTGAAGAGCAGGGCCCTAAAAGGAGCCAGTGCTGCCTTCATACATTCTGGTCATGGAAGACATGGGTCAAGGAACAAAATAGTTGTGGCCCAGCTGTCTGTGCCACCAGGGCTGCTCCCCCAGGCCTCCAAAGCAGCAGAATGAAGGGGACACAGAGGACTCAGACCAGTGTCACTGTCCCTCGAGTGGAGAGAGGAATAGATAGGAGCCAATACCAGGCTGTCTGGGGGACAGGGCATACCCCAGGGTTCCTGGGCGACCTTCTTGACAGCTTCTTCAGCCAGGCTGGCCCTTCTTGTTGTTCAGTCCTTCAGTTGTGTCTGACTCTTTGTGACCCATGGATTGCAGCACGCCAGACTTCCCTGTCCTTCATTACGTCCCGGGAGTTTGCTCAAATTCATGTCCATTGAGTTGGTGATGCCATCAAACCATCTCATCCTCTACCACCCTCTTCTCCTCTTGCCCTCAATCTTTCCTGGCATCAGGGTCTTTTCCAATGAGTCGGCTGTTCGCATCAGGTGGCCAAAGTATTAGAGCTTCATCATCAGTTTTCTTCCAAGGAATATTCAGGGTTGATTTCCTTTAGGATTGACTGGTTTGATCTCCTTGCTGTCGAGGCAACTCTCAAGAGTCTTCTCCAGCATCACATCACAGTTCAAAAGCATCATATTTTTGGCATTTGGCCTATATAGTCCAACTCTCACATCCGTACATGAGTACTGGAAAAATCACAGATTTGACTAGACAGACCTTTTTAGGCAAAGTGAGGGCTCTGCTTTTTAATATGCTGTCTAGGTTTGTCATAGGTTTTCTTCCAAGGAACAAGTGTCTTAATATCATGCCTGAGGTCACCATTTGCAGTGATTTTGGAACCCAGAAAAATAAACTCTGTCACTGTTTCCATGGTTTCCCCATCAATTTGCCATGAAGTGATAGTAACGGATGCCATGATCTTAGTTTTCTGTTGAGTTTTAAGCCAACTTTTTCACTCTCCTCTTTACCTTCATCATGGATAAGGTAATTTCACCCCACTCCAGTACTCTTGCCTGGAAAATCCCATGGACGGAGGAGCCTGGTAGGCTGCAGTCCATGGGGGTCGCTAAAGGGTCGGACACGACTGAGCGACTTCACTTTCACTTTTTTCCCCTTTCATGCACTGAGAGAAGGAAATGGCAACCCACTCCAGTATTCTTGCCTGGAGAATCCCAGGGACGGCGGAGCCTGGTGGGCTGCCGTCTGTGGGGTCGCACAGAGTTGGATGCGACTGAAGCGACTTAGCAGTAGCAGTTACCTTAATCAAGAGGCTCTTTAGTTCCTCTTCATTTTCTGCTATTAAAGTGGTATCATCTGCTTATCTGAGGTTGTTATTTCTCCCAGAAATCTTGATTCCAGCTTGTGCTTCATCCAGCCTGGCATTTCCCATGATATACTCTGCATATAAGTTAAACAAGTAGGGTGACAATACACAGCCTTGACGTACTCCTTTCCCAATTTGGAACCAGTCCATTGTTCCATGTTCGGTTCTAACTATTGCTTCTTGACCTGCATACAGGTTTCTCAGGAGGCAGTAAGGTGGTCTGGTATTCCCATCTCTTTAAGAATTTTCCACAGTTTGTTGTGATCCATACAGTCAAAAGCTTTAGTGTAGTCAATGAAGCAGAAGTACATGTTTTTCTGGAATTATCTTGCTTTCTCCATAATCCAACAGATGATGGCAATTTGATCTCTCATTTCTCTGCCTTTCCTCAGTCCATCTTGAACATCTGGAAGTTCTTGGTTCACGTACTGTTGAAGCCTAGCTTGAAGGATTTTTGAGCATTACTTTGCTAGCATGTGAAATGAGTGCAATTGTGTGGTAGTTTGAACATGCTTTGACATTACCCTTCTTTGGGATTGGAATGAAAACTGACCTTTTCCAGTCTTGTGATCACTGCTGAGTTTTCCCAGTTGGCTGCCATATTGAGTCCAGCACTTTCACAGCATCATCTTTTCGGATTTGAAACAGCTTAGCTGGAATGGGAAAAATAAGAGACCTCTTCAAGAAAATTAGAGATTTTTCATGCAAAGACAGGCACAATAAAGGACAGAAACAGTATAGACCTAAAAGAAGCAGAAGAGATTAAGAAGAGGTGGCAAGAATACACAGAAGATCTATACAAAAAAGATCTTAATTACCCAGATAATCACTATGGTGTGATCACTCACTTAGAGCCAGACATCCTGGAGTACAAAGTCAAGTGGGCCTTAGGGAGAATCACTACAAACAAAGCTAAAGGATGTGATGGGATTCCAGCTGAGCTACTTTAAATCCTAAAAGATAATACTCTAAAAGTGCTGCACTCAATATGCCAGCAAATTTAGAAAACTCATCAGTGGCCACAGGATTGGAAATATCAGTTTTTATTCCAATCCCAAAGAAGGGCAATGGCAAAGCATGTTCACACTACCACACAATTGCACTCATTTCACCTACCAGCAAAGTAATGTTCAAAATTCTCTAAGCTAGGCTTCAACAGTACGTGAACCGAGAACTTAGAGATGTACAAGCTGGATTTAGAAAAGGCAGAAGAACCAGAGATCAAATTACCAACATCCGTTGGATCATAGAAAAAGCAAGAGAATTCCGGAAAAATATCTACCTCTGCTTCATTGACTACACTAAAGACATTGACTGTGTGGATCACAACAAACTGTGGAAAATTCTTAAAGATATGGGAATACCAGACCACCTTAGCTTAGACCTCCTGAGAAACCTGTATGCAGGTCAAGAAGCAATAGTTAGAACCAAACATGGAACAATGGACTGGTTCAAAATTGGAAAAGGAGTGTTACAAGGCTGTATATTGTCACCTTGCTTATTTAACTTATATGCAGAGTACATCATGCGAAATGCCAGGATGGATGAATCACAAGCTGGAATCAAAATTGCTGGGAGAAATATCAATAACTTCAGATATGCAGATGACACCACGCTTATGGCAGAAGGTGAAGAGGAACTAAAGAGCCTCTTGATAAAGGTGAAAGAGGAGAGTGAAAAAGCTGGCTTAAAACTCAACAGAAAACTAAGATCATGTCATCTGGTCCTATAACTTCATGGCAAATAGACGGGAAAACAATGGAAACAGTGACAGACTTTATTTTGGGGGACAGATGGGTGGCTGCAGCCATGAAATTAAAAGACACTTGTTCCTTTGAAGAAAAGCTATGACAAACCTAGATAGCATATTAAAAAGCAGAGACATTACTTTGCAGACAAAGTTTCATATAGTCAAATCTATGATTTTTCCAGTAGTCATGTATGGATGTGAGAGTTGAATCATAAAGAAGGCTGAATGGCAAAAAATTGATTCTTTTGAACTGTGGGTTGGAGAAGACTCTTGAATGTCCCTGGGACTGTAAGGATATCAAACCAGTCAATCCTAAAGGAAATCAGTCCTGAATTTTCACTGTAAGGACTGATACTGACTGAGGCTGAAGCTCCAAAACTTTGGCCACCTGATGTGAAGAGCTGACTCATTGGAAAATACCCTGATGCTTGGCAAGATTGAAGGCAGGAGAAGAAGGGGATGACAGAGGAGGAGATGGTTGGTTGGCATCACCGACTTAATGGACATGAGTTTCAGCAAGCTCCAGGTGATAGTGAAGGGCAGGGAAGCCTGTCATGCTGCAGTCCGTGGGGTGGCAAAGAGTCGGATATGACTGATCGACTGAACAACAACCGGAATTCCATCACCCTTACTGGCTTTGTCCATGGTAATGCTTCCTAAGGTCCACTTGACTTCACATCCCAGATGTCTTTCTCCAGCTGAGTGGTCACACCATCATGGTTATCTGGTCTTAATCATTAAGACCTTTTTTGTACAGGTCTTCTGTGTATTCTTGCCTCCTCTTCTTAATCTCTTTTGTTTCTGTTAGGTCCATATTGTTTCTGTCCTTTGTTGTGCCCATCTTTGCATGAAATGTTCCCTTGATATATCCAGTTTTCTTGAAGAGATCTCTAGTCTTTCCCATTCTACTGTTTTCCTCTATTTCTTTGCACTGTTCACTTAAGAAGACTTTCTTATCTCTTCTTGCTACTCTCAAGAACTCTGCATTCAGTTGGGTATATCTTTCCCTTTCTCCTCTGCTTTTCACTTGTCTTCTTTTCCCAGCTATTTGTAAAGCCTCCTCAGACAACCATTCTGCCTTCTTACATTTCTTTTTTGGGGGGGGATTATTTTAGTCATTGCCTCCTGTACAATGATACAAACCTTTCTCAATAGTTCTTCAGGCACTCTGACTACCAGACCCAGTCACTTGAATCTATTTGTCACCTTCACTGTATAATCATAAGGGATTTGATTTAGGTCATACCTGAATGGCCTAGTGGTTTCCCCCACTTTCTTCAATTTAAGTCTGAATTTTGCAATAAGGAGTTCATGATCTGAGCTACAGTCAGCTCCACGTTTTGCTTTCGCTGACTGTATAGAGCAGCTCCATCTTCAGCTGCAAATAATATAATCAATCTGATTTCAATATTGATCATCTGGTTATGTTCAGGTGTAGAATCATCTCTTGTGTTGCTGAAAGAGGGTGTCCGCTATGACAAGTGCTTTCTCCTGACAAAGCTCTGTTCACCTTTGTCCTGCTTCATTTTGTACTCCAAGGCCAAACTTGCCTTTTACTCCAGGCAACTCTTGACTTCCTACTTTTGCATTCCAATTCCCTATGATGAAAAGGACATCTTTCTTTTGGTGTTAGTCCTGGAAGGTCTTGTAGGTCTTCATAGAACTGTTGATTTCAGCTTCTTTGGCTTGAGTGGTTGGGGCATGAATTGCATTACTGTGCTGGCCCTCTCGACCTGAAATTCTGCACTCTTGAGTCCCTGAAAGGGCATGTCCTGAACGCCACCAATGAGAAATTCCCTGGAGTCCCCAAGACTTCACTTATATGATGCACCCCCCACTCCCACGCCCAATTCCGGAGAAGGCACTTTGTTTCTGGCTCCTTTAGCTAGACTCCATAAGTGCCTAGTCTTTTGTGCCCTGAGAACTCCCTGGCAGAGGCTGGGTTTGGGGGCTTGAGGAGCTCAGGGAGGGGCTTCCATTCTGCTTGAACTTCGCCCCCCTCCCCTGCATCTTCCTCCAGAGCTCAGAAGGGCCAGCCCTTGCTGGGAGGAGTCCCTTAGGATTAGCATACTGCCACTGGTACAAGAGGGAGGGGTGTGTCCAGGCCCCTCTGGCCCTCTTGTCACTTGTCCCTGGGAGCCAGTGTATGAACACCTCTCCTGGAGCCAGCTACCCAGTAAAGCAAGCAGGGGCCGTTTCCTGTTGGAAGGTCAAGTAGGGAGGCTGTGTCTGGGCCTCTAGAGCCACCAGGGTGTTGCTGTGGACCTCTCTTGCCACCAGAGGCTCCAGGAAAGCGTCCAAGGTAGGAAGGGAGGCTCCTGGGCCTCTGAGAAGCACCAGTCGGAGCAGTCAAGCAGCTGTAGACATTTGTCAGATAGATTGCTCTGTCACAGTCTCCCGTCTACAGTGGGATCCTGCCACCTCCTAAAATGTTTTCTCCAGCCCCATGCACACTGCTCCACCCTACCCTGACCTCTCTGCATTCTAAGGGGGTGGTGCTCTCCCCAATCTGTGTCCTGATAGCTCAGCCTCCCTGCAGCCCCTTAGATCATAGGTGTTCAGGAAATGAATTTGGGAGTCCAACCTACACAAGAGCCATGCTAGCAAGCAGTTCCCCCGCACCCTAGGCCTCACCCTGGGTCCCCCACCTCTGTCAGTACCATGATCTCTGCTTCCTAAATTTCCAGTAGCTACAGGCATTATCTGTGGGCAGCTGCCCTCTCGTTCTCCCGGGGCATGGACATGCTGAGGCTTTTTGAATCTTATTATAGAACAAGTTACACCACGTTTGCACAGACGTGAGATAGGTCATCCATTTGATAACATTTTAAACGGAAAGAGAAACATATGCTTCAAGAAATGTACAAGTGGATCATAAGACATACATAGATGTGGGAATATTAAAATGTGGGGAAAGGTACATCAAGGATACTCAGTAACAATAGCCCCTTGTCATTGAGCAGCTACTCTGGGTCAGCCGCTTCATATGCAAATAACACCTTGTATCATATTTTTTAGGGTTTGAATTATGTCCCCAAAAGGTATGCTGAAATCTTCATCCCCATAGCTGCCAGGGGAACTGAAGGGGAAATAGGGCCTGTGCAGATATAGTCACATTAAGATGAGGTCGTTAGACTGGGCCTAATCCCACAGTTTTCATTCCAATCCCAAACAAAGGCAATGCCAAAGAATGCTCAAACTACTGCTCAATTGCACTCATTTCACACACGAGTAAAGTAATGCTCAAAATTCTCCAAGCCAGGCATCAACAGTACATAAACTGTGAACTTCCAGATGTTCAAGCTGGATTTAGAAAAGGCAGAGGAACCAGAGATCAAATTGCCAACATCCGCTGGATCATAGAAAAAGCAAGAGAGTTCCAGAAAAACATCTATTTCTGCTTTATTGACTATGCCAAAGCCTTTGACTGTGTGAATCACAACAAACTGTGGAAAATTCTGAAAGAGATAGGAATACCAGACCACCTGACCTGTCTCTTGAGAAATATGTATGCAAGTCAGGAAGCAACAGTTAGAACTGGACATGGAACAACAGACTGGTTCCAAATAGGGAAAGGAGTACGTCAAGGCTGTATATTGTCACCCTGCTTATTTAACTTGTATGCAGAGTACATCATGAGAAATGCTGGGCTGGATGAAGCACAAGCTGGAATCAAGATCGCTGGGAGAAATATCAATAACCTCAGATATGAAGATGACACCACCCTTATGGCAGAAAGTGAAGAAGAACTAAAGAGCCTCTTGATGAAAGTGAAAGAGGAAAGTGAAAAAGTTGGCTTAAAGCTCAACATTCAGAGAACTGAGATCATGGCATCTGGTCCCATCACTTCATGGCAAATAGATGGGGAAACAATGGAAACAGTGGCAGACTTTATTTTGGGGGGCTCCAAAATCACTGCAGATGGTTACTGCAGCCATGAAATTAAAAGACACATATTCCTTTGAAGAAAAGTTATGGCCAACCTAGACAGCATATTAAAAAGCAGAGACATTACTTTGCCAACAAAAGTCCATCTAGTCAAGGCTATGGTTTTTCCAGTAGTCATGTATGGATGTGAGAGTTGGACCATAAAGAAAGCTGAGCACCAAAGAATGGATGCTTTTGAACTGTGGTGTTGGAGAAGACTTGGACTGCAAGGAGATCCAACCAGTCAATCCTAAAGGAAATCAGTCCGAATATTTATTGGAAGACCTAATGTGAAGCTGAAACTCCAATACTTTGGCCACCTGATGCAAAGAACTGACTCATTTGAAAAGACCCTGATGCTGGGAAAGATTGAAGGCAGGAGAAGGGGATGACAGAGGATGAGATGGCTGGATGGCATCACTGACTCAATGGACATGAGTTTGAGTAAACTCTGGAAGTTGGTGATGGACACGGAGGCCTGGCATGCTGCAGTCCATGGGGTTGCAAAGAATTGGACATGACTGAGCGACTGAACTGAACTGAACTCTATCCCATAGGATTGTTATCTTTATAGGAAGAGGGCAAATTAAATGTAGACATGTCCAGAGGGAAGACAACCATAAGAGCATGAAAGCAGAGCCTGGAGTAATACAGCCATAAACCAGGGAACACTTGGAGACATCACAAGATGGAATAAACAAGAAAAATCCTCCTCCAGAGCCATTAGAAGGAGCATGGCCCTACCAGCACTGAGATTTTCAGAAAATCACTTGAGCCTTCAGAAAAGCAAGAGAAGTCACAACCACCACCACCCCCCGCCGCCCCCACCAGCCAATTTGTGGTACCTTGTTGGGCAGCTCTAGGAACCTAATATAATCTCATATCAAGGCTTAGAAGTTGTACTGTTACAGTCTCCATTCTACAGAGAGCCTGACATTGGACCCTGCCCACAGAGACTCTCCTAAACCCCTCAAGACACCATCTCCTCTGGAATGAAGATGAGACCCTGGATGAGGGGTGGGATCTAGCACAGAGAGTTTGAGGATGGAGAAGGCCCCTGGACATGGAGGATTGGAGGCACAGCCCACTGAAGGCTGCTCTTATGTTCAGGCTACAGCCCTGCTCTCTCATTCCACTGCCTACTCTCCTCCCTTCTCTCCCAGCTGCTGCTGGATTCCACGTTCTCCTGCAGGCTCACTGCCCCGGGAAGACTGAATGTCAGGCAAGGGAAAGCCTGTCCTTTACAGGACAGTGATTGCAGGGCTGGTGGACTCTCATCCTAAGCAGGGTGAGTGTCTGAGAATGTGGGTCTTTTGGATGCCCCTCCTTCTGGATGCTTGAGCGCACGTGGCTTTCCACCCAGATGCAATCCTGTGAGTATCCCTTGGCTTTACATCCTGCATCCCACCACCATCCCAGCTCTATCCCTGTACTCAGGGACCCAGGACAAGAAAAGGCCTGGGATTCCTTCCTTGCTCACAAAGGTCCCTAAAGCACCAGCCAGTGATATTTGCCACAGAGGAGGGTAGGTGAGAGCCAGACAGGAGGTCAGTCCTTTGCCAAGGAGGCTAGAGGTCAGAGTAGACATCAGCTGTGGCTGGGGAATGGGGGCTTCTATGGAAAAGAACCGTGGCTGAGACAACTCCCACCAGCATCTAAAGGGGCAGGCTCAGGGTACTTAGAGAATGTGATAGCTTTCCTCTGATGGGCAGGGAGTTCCTTGTGCTTGGCCCTGCCTTGGTGAGGATGACCTGGGTGCCTGGGTGGTTTGTACATATGCAGAGTCTAGTGGGGATGATGGTGCCCCCGGGAAATGCCCCCTAGAATGCCCTGGGTTGCTCTTGATATGTCGTGGCTGCTATTGCCATGCTTGCCAGACTCCCCCTGGGCTAGTACCGTCACCCATCAGTCAGTTCATTTCAAGAATAGACACAAAGAATACCTGCTTTTCCTGGGAGATCCCCATGGGCTGTGGTCTACAGCAAGAGGCCCCAGCCGAGGCCAGGTATAGACCTGGAACCCTGTACTTGCTCAAAAACTGCTCTAAGACATCTGCCAGTGTTATTTGCCACAGAAGAAGTCTGTCAAGATCCAGGCAGGACTCAGACTGTTGCCAAGGCTACAAGGGTCCAGAGCAAAACTTTAGCTGTGCATACGTGTGAGTGTTCAGTTGCTCAGTCATATCCAACTATTTGTGACCCCAGGAATGTAGCACCTCCACCCTGGGCTCCTCTGTCCGTGGGATTTCCCAGGCAAGAATACTGGAGTGGGTTGCCATTTCTTCCTCCACGATATCTCCCCACCCAGAGATTGAACTTGCATCTCCCACATTGCAGGTGGATTCTTTAACACTGAGCCTCCAGGGAAGCCATGAGGAAACACAGGGACTTCTCAGAGGAGCAGAACATTCACTGAGAATCCTTAAGCCAGGGGAGGTGCCTGTCCAATCTGTGATGTCCTGGGCAAGATCAGCTTGGGAACAGGGTAGTGTGTATCCACACAGAGGCTTCTGCAGAAGATGCTGGATCCTGGAAATGACCTCCAGATAAGTGAGTGGGGATGGGGGGAAGTTTGGGCCCCCTAGCAGCCAAAGGACTGAGGTTCTTATGTACCCAGAGCAAGAACCCAACCACACCTAACAGTCATATCCAATAAGGGGTATGAGGAGTACCTGTTATGAGAGCTGTCACGTAACCATCCTTGAGTGCCCCCCGGGGCTGTGGTCCCTGCCTTGGCCCCAGAGCACAGATGTCCTCATGGAGGCTGGGGAGGCAACTCACCTTCAGCGGCATCTGCTCTCCCCTCCCTCTCCCAGCCAGCCCTGGGCAGGTCTGATGGGATCTCCAGGGGCTTGCTGATGCCACATCTTTGGGGCGGCTGACCCTCTTTGCAGCCTGTACCCCTGAGACCCCAGAGTCCTCTCCTGCCTGGCTCCTTTCTGAATCCTCATTGGAGTCTGGGGCCTCTGGTGCCTGGGAGAGTGTCCTGGGGACCAACCCTGCCAACTGCTAGAGCCTGTCCTCTGCTCAAACAGCCAGAAAGGGGACACTGAAGTCTCAGCAGGCTGCGCAGGTGACTGACCAGACACCCCTCTGCCTCACACTCAGGCTCAAAAGCCAGGACCTCACAGTCACATTCACAAGACCCTGAGTTTACTCCAGCATGTGGAATTCCACAGGGAATGGTCTGATATACCTCGGGATCATAGAGATGTGCCCTGAACTTCCATGGCAATGATTACTACTGACCCACCATGAGGAGATTAGCCCAGGGGCTGTGTCAAGTCCTGCCGGCTCCACCTGAAGCACCATGGAAGGGGATGCTGCTCTGGGATTTCCAGATAAAGATACATACATGAGGTCATCAGGACCAGGGCCTAATCCACTCTCAGTGGGGAGGAGGGGCAAGCAGGACAAAACCCAAGGCCAGGTTCTGGGGGAGAGGGGGCGCTGTGGGCAGCAGGGGTAGGGGGCCTTGGGGCTGGGCCCCACGAGGAGGATACCCCCAACCCCAACTGGGGCCTTTGGCAGCTGACTGCTGCCCTCCTTATGGAGACTGAGCACAGCCCCGAAGAGGCTGACAGTGTGGCTCAGGGGGGCGGGGGCAGGCTGTGGGTCTGTGTGAGGGGTGGGAGGAATTCCTACAGCCAGCTCCCTGTGGGGCAGCCTCTCTCAAGGGTCAGAGGTGCAGGACTTTAGTCTCTGGGAGAGGAACCACACTCGGAGTAGTCTGTGTCTGTGTGTTGTCCCAGCTTAAGGATTACCTCAAGGGTACCTGTGTCCCTTCAAAACAAATGGTCGTGACAAAAATGCTTCTGCTCAAAATTCACTAGCCACGGGTCATCACATGACCCCTCCCAAGTGAAGAGGCCTGGCAGGGTCGTGTCCCCATAAGTGCGGGGAGAGAGGAAGACAAGAGGTGGCAGAGCACCTGACATCTCTCCAATTCCACACTGCCTAGCAGATGCTCAGCAAAGAGCAGCAGTTAAAAATCTCCTTTGTCTTGGGGAGGAGAGTCTGAGCAGGTCATGAGGGTATTGAAATTCTCCACCTTTTCCAAGTGTCCACTGACTATGTGGCAGGTACCTCATATGTGACCAGAATCACATCTCCTGTTCCCGTTGTTCTCTGGCACTCAGCATGGAGAGCTGCCCCTTCAGCCCCCTGCACCCATCTGCACCCCCCACCGCAGTGACCTGACCACCTCCTTAGGCCCGGAACTCGCTCCTGCCTTTTGATTCCAGGCACAGCCTTAACCTGTGAGTCTCTGCTGCCTCCACACTTCTGAACATGCCTGAACCCAGGGACGCTGGCGGATGTTGTATCTTTACTGGTGAGTACTTATTTCTCGTGTTATTCAGATCCCAGACTCTGTCCCTCTCTCTTCTGGATATTGTTTTGTTTTCAAGACACCTCAGAGAATTGGCAGCTCAATAGGAAGCAGAATAGAAAACCAGTCAAAATTGCTGCTCGAGGTGTTTTCCTCCTGAAGGATATATTCTTCAATTTGGGTGTTCATATGTGTTTGGGGTGGGGAACAGTGTTTTTCCCAGGTGAAAATCAAAGTTCCTCGGATCCAGTCACAAAGCAGGTCCTGTCCACTTTTTCAGCTTCTCTTCACTCATTTCATCCCACTGAAATCCAGACCATGCTCACAAGTGACCAAAAAAAACTCCAGATGACCAGATAAATTCTTTCAATATACTTGGTAATCAGCATTCCCAGGACAGAGAGAGGATGGCCACCCCAGGGAATACTGGGCCATACTTAAAAGCAACATTCACATTTCTCCAGGATTCCTAGCAGATGAGGGGGGTGGGGGAGGTAGAAAACACCTCCTTTGCCCCTGTGGTCAACAGCAATGCAACAAGTGCAACAAGTCTGACTTGTTGAGCTAGATGTGACCTAAGGAAGCCCCCATCTACTTACATTTGAAAATGGATGAGGGTAAGACAAAAATCCAGGCAAGAATACTCGAGGTGGTTGCCATGCCCTTCTCTGGGAGATCTTCCTGACCCAGGGATCAAACCTAGGTCTCCCACAATGCAAGTAGATTCTTCATCATCTGAGCTACCCAGCAAGCCCCATTTCCAGTTAGAGGACCTGCTAAATTTGGGTGTGGAGGAGTGTTCCAGCAGGACCCAAGATACTCCAGGAAATGAAAGCAAGAACCACTCTTTGCCTCTGTCCCAGCTGGTCTTCCATCCAAACCCTTACTTTCCGTCATTGCAGCCCCAACAAAGGCCATGTCCTTGATTACAATTGCCAATTACAATTAATATAATTAAAAGCTAATTAACACCTTGAGTTCTGAATCCCCAGGACCAGGAAAGAGAGGGTCGGCCCATGGATTTCTGGGCATCACTTCAAGGGAGTGTGACTGGAGTTCTGCAGGATTCCTAGCAAAAAGGGGGTAGAAAAGACCTTCTCCATTCCTGTGTTCAACAGCAATGCAACAAAAGCCAGGACCCCTTCCTTCCTGCCCCAGAAAGAGATCTCCCTGGGTTTGATGCAAGATGCAAAAGGACACCTCACAGCAATGTCCCATTTCAGAGTTTCTCCTCACCCCCACGACACACCTATGTGACTCTGGCTCCTAGATCATCGCTCTAGGTGTGGGGGTGTCCTGCTTGTCCCAGTGTCCCCATTGCTAACACAGGGCCCTTCACGGAACAGAGGCTCCATAAATGTCTTTGGAATAAATGAGCCAGTGAGGGGGAGGCTGCTTGACTTAGATTAATTGCTACTTCGTTAGATAACCCAAGCAGATCCAAATAAACAGAGATCCCTTAGCTGTACAAAATGACACACAAAAAGTATAAGCAGCAAGAATTCACTACTATCACTTTTTATTTTCTAATTATTCCACCAACTATATCACTGCTATGTAAGTTCACATTTCCAAAATCGTTCTAATTCTAATTCCGTATTATCTTGTGCAGGACCACGAAATAAAATGGGAGTTTCCAACCTCTTTTACAAAACAGGAAAACTCTTGTTCTTGAACTGGCTAAGTACAAACACACTGTGATCAACGTCACTGACATTGTTAGATACTGGAACACACTGTCTTCTATTAAAAGGAATAACATTTGAAAAATCCCTAAAGAAAAGAGAGATGAGTCTCCATGTCATTGTAGAGAACAGGAACACAAAGATGCCATACAGCGGGTTCCCCCAGCAGGCCCAGGCTCTCACTGCTGAGAAGGCTGACCGCTCTCTCTTCAATCATGGAGGGAAAGATAAGCCTCCTTTCTTGTCCCCCATGACAAGCTGCTGGACATGGGCCTGGAAGGAGCCTGGCTGCTGCTCTGGCTCAGATTCTCCCTTCCTTCTCCCTCAAAGCCTCTGCAGAGGGGCCGGAAGGAGCTGGGACCCACTCTGTTCAGATACTCCAACACCTTAAACTTGCTGGTCTCCATATAGGCCCAGGGACCCCAAAGGAACTCGTAGCGAGCAGGGTGGCTGTCAGGCACCTGCTGGTATTCCAGGTACCTCTCCTGCACCCACACCTGTGTCAGCAGCTCCTTGGGACTGAGTGCTCCCTCCCGGGACACACCCCCATCATGCTGAGTTCTGCCGAGACCTCCTCCTCAGGGACACAGTCTTCATACACGACGATCAGGCACAGGATCACCACCAGGAGGCTGGCCTTGGGCAACCTCTGCCCATCCCTCAGCATCTCATTGAGGGGGAGGCCCAGGGAGGGGACCAGGATATAGGTGTGCTCACTGGGGCCCAACTCCTTCACCTCCAAACCAAATATCAGATGCAGGTACTCTGAGGCTTGACCGAGGACCACCAGGAAGTGGTCTTGGTAATCTTTGAGGACACTATTCAGCACTTCTGCCTGTGATCGGCTCCTTGGTGATATAGCTGCTGAGCAGGAATCACACCAACTCATTCATCTTCACCCGTAGTGCATCTCGGAGTACCTGGCACCTTCCTGGTTACATGAGGTGCCTGGCACTTCATCTTGCCTGCTGAGACCGTGCTCTTCAGATTGGTTCCCCAGAGTGGCAGCCATGGCAGTGGGAGAGGGGCACACACCCAGAGGGCTCTGGGGGAGACTGGCTGTTGTAGCAGCAGCCACCTCCCCAGGGTGCCCAGGGCTGGGAGAGAGGAGGAGGAGTAAGCTGCATCTCCTTCCTCCACCTCCACCTCCTCCACCCCTCAAATGAACTGTGTCTCCATTAGACCCTCGTCCTCTCTTGGATCCTGAATGTCTCTCTCAAGCTGGTGGAGCTCACTCATCCCAGGCTTGATGACTGGAGTCAAACTACAGACAGGAGTGAGGCAAGGTGACCTATGTGGGAGGAGCTCCCTGGGGAGCCACTGCCCTTTGTCCTTGGGGACAAAGTAGCCAGGAGAAAGCCTGCCTAGGAGGAGCACCCCTGTGAGGCCTGAGAGCACTCCTCAAGAGGAGACTTGTCAGTGGCCTGCATCAGACCACCCAGGGTGCATTTCTCAGCTGAGGCCGTTCGTACCCACTCTCACCTGCAGGCCCGTGGTCCCCATCTGTCCCCCTGCCTCACTCCTCTCTGTGGTTCGATCCCAGTCATCATGCCTGAGATGCATGAGCTCCACCAGCCTAAGAGAGACTTTCAGGATCCAAGAGAGGATGAGGGTCTGATGGAGGCACAGTTCATTTGAGGGGAGGAGGAGGAAGAGGAGGACCAGGTAGAGGAAGGAGATGCAGCTTCCTTCTCATCCTCTCTTCTGGTCAAAGGCACCATGGAGGAGGGGGCTGCTGCTGCAACAGCCAGTCTCCCCCAGAGCCCTGTGGGTGTCTGCCCCTCTCCCAGTGCTACGGCTTCCACTCTGGGAAAAGCTCCAGCGAAGAAGAACACCCCTACACCTAGAGCGATAGTCTAGGAGTCAGAGTCACATAGGTGTGTCGTGGGGGTGAGGGGAAACTCTGAAATGGGACATTGCAGTGAGGTGTCCTTTTGCATCTTGCATCAAACCCAGGGAGATCTCTTTCTGGGGCAGGAAGGAAGGGGTCCTGGCTCTTGTTGCATTGCTGTTGAACACAGGAATGGAGAAGGTCTTTTCTACCCCCTTTTTGCTAGGAATCCTGCAGAACTCCAGTCACACTCCCTTGAAGTGATGCCCAGAAATCCATGGGCCGACCCTCTCTTTCCTGGTCCCGGGGATTCAGAACTCAAGGTGTTAATTAGCTTTTAATTATATTAATTGTAATTGGCAATTGTAATCAAGGACATGGCCTTTGTTGGGGCTGCAATGACGGAAAGTAAGGGTTTGGATGGAAGACCAGCTGGGACAGAGGCAAAGAGTGGTTCTTGCTTTCATTTCCTGGAGTATCTTGGGTCCTGCTGGAACACTCCTC
Source organism: Okapia johnstoni (assembly GCA_024291935.2). Taxonomy (NCBI): domain Eukaryota; kingdom Metazoa; phylum Chordata; class Mammalia; order Artiodactyla; family Giraffidae; genus Okapia; species Okapia johnstoni. The sequence goes on from CM044305.1 coordinate 112,320,314, forward strand.
CACACCCAAATTTAGCAGGTCCTCTAACTGGAAATGGGGCTTGCTGGGTAGTTCAAACGATGAACAATGTTCATGCATTGTGGGAGGCCTGGGTTTGATCCCTGGATCGGGAAGATCCACCTGGAGAAGGGCATGGCAACCCACTCCAGTATTCTTGCCTGGAAACTCCATGGACAAAGGAGCCTGGCGGGCTACACAACCAATGGAGTTGCAGAGTCGGAACGACTATGCGACCAACACTATTGTCCATTATGGTCTAACTGGAAAAGTTACTGAGTTTTATTTATGAATCATCCTGTTTGGCTGATAAGCTATTCCACATCCTATTGAAGTGCATATTCTCTGACCTGCCATGCACCACAAAACATCCAGGCCCATCCAGTGGTGAGTGGAGGAGTGTCTGGGGGCAACAGTGTGAGATTCCTACCCAGCCATCACAGTGCCAACAGCCACTAGGTCCTGCAAGCTCTGTCCCATCCCTCAGGTTCATCCTGCAGCCCAACACACGGGGCTCTTCATACCCGCTTACCTCCCAGATGAAGAACTGAGGCTGCGGGGCTTGGGCATCTTCCCAGGATCACATGCTAGTGAGGGCCGGGGTGGGCTCAGAGCCCTGGTCTCAATTCCTCTGGAGCCCCCGCCCTTCCCGCCCACCCCAGGCCAAGGCCCCAGCTTCCAACTTCTCATGCCTTCCTCTTCTCAGTGCTGTAGGATGCCTCTGAGGTGAGAAAAAGCAGGCCTGCAGAAGGAAGGGGACGAGAATCAGAAGCACTGTGGGACTGCTCTGCGCTTTGCTGAGAACTGACTCTGCCGAGGGCCAGCGTCTTTGTCCAGGCCCAGTGCCTCCCATGTGAGGGCGGCGCCCTGTCCCTGCTGCTGCCATGGAGCTTCCTGCCCAACTGAAGCATCCTCACTGAGCAGGAGGGAGGGAGGGCCTGACTGTATGGCCCCAGGGCCCACTGGGATAAGGCCCCTATAGGAGCCTCCTCCAATACAGGAGAGAAGGTAACACAGGCTGACCTCCGAGGCTCCAGGTCTCCCCAGCCGCAGTGAGGGTAGGGGGCAGTTGGGTAGCCTCTGGGCTGGGGACACTGGGGCAGGGACGTCAAGCACCAGGGCAGGAGAGCGAGGTTGAGACGGGCAGGCCTTGGATGTCATGAGGGCTTGTGTGTGCACAACACAAGTGTCCCGAGCCACAGCTGGCAAAGACTCCTCAGTGCCATGCAAACCCACTGCCAGGGCCCGAGTGGTGCCTAGAGGAGGGGGACCAGAAAAGGCAGCTCCCTCAGAGGCCAGGGGGCAAGGAGGGGCTCCGAATGAAGGGGTGTGGGGGCAGGAAAGGCCACCTAGCCAGGCTGCCTCAGATACCATGGTCTTCGGTCCCCTTAGGAGGAGCCACCAGGGGCCCCCACCAACGATCACAGCCTCCAGGTTCATGTCCCAGTCAGGTGAACCGACCTGAAGGAACGCTTTGTCAACCTGGTTAGGAGTGCAAAGGCAAAGGAGCAAGCCCAAATCGAGGCCTGCGAGCTCAATTCCAACTGCCAGTCCTCAGGTTGAAAGGATCCTGGGAGAGACTCTTCTACACCCTCTTAGCTCTCCCCTTTCAGACACCAGTCAGTGGCCCTCACACAGGGCAAATTACCCTGCTGAGTGGCAGAACTGGGGGGACACTTTCTCTAGGGGGACAGTGCCCTAGGATCCTCACACATGGGCCTTTCCAAGGTGCCAGTCAGTCCCCTACAGAGTGATTTTGAATAACAGTGGCCCTCACACAGAAAACACGCGTCTCCAAACCCACTGCCCTATCGTCCATGTGCGGTGAAGACAGGTGACTCTCATTAGGGTTTCGTCCACTCCCACACCTGGACCCTCATTCATTTTCAAATATAAGTACACGGGGGCTTCCTTAGGTCACATCTAGCTCAATACGTCAGACATCTCCCTGGGAGTGAGTGTGTGTAAGGAGGCCCCTTGAAAAGTGCCTAACCTGTAAGCCAACAAAATCATTTGATGTACCTGCCATCTGGGTAAGGAAGAACAGGTCCATAGTGGTGGTGGGGACGGGGCAGGGGCGGAGAAGGTCAGAGCTGGCCTCAGGGAGGACCAGTGAAGTGCTTGTTTTCAACAGAACAGGCCGTACCTTGAGCCCCCAATCAAGTCCTTCAAAGGGCAGGCACCCATGAAGAACCAAGTTGGACATGGGAGGCCAGGACCAGGGGTAGCAGAAACCCAACCACCCCACTGATGAAAGGAAACAGTAATTTTGAGGCAGCCTCCAGGAAGGCTGAATCTGAGTCCGAGTCTCTGGGAAGGGGACGGGAAAAGCACACACTCACGTGTTCCCAAAGTGAGCACTCTAGGGCCGCGAGAACAGTCTTTACGGGAAGAAATGGAAATTGAAGACAATAGCTTGTGATCTGAAGCAGGATGACTTCTGGAGTGGGCAGAGCTCAGGAGACTGCAAGCTCAGCGGAGCACCCGGCTATGCTCTCCCATACGTCCTCCTGGGGAGTCTGTATCTCAGGTTTTCGGGGAACAGTCAAGTGGAACGTTGAGTTCGCTCCCACTGTGCTGGAGCACAGCCCTACCCTGGGGAGAGCTCGACCTGGGGGGTGGTGGGGGCAGGACAACAGGACTCTTGACTCTGGGGCCATCTGAGCAGGACCTACCATCAGCAGCACCAGCTGGAAGAGACCAAAGTCAGAAGAGGGGCAAAGCCGGGTCCAGAGGGTGAGGGGGTAGAACCACCAACTCAGTCTAGGCCAGTCACCCTGCTATGGACCCCATCTTCTGGGAAGGGACAGTTGCCAGGGGCCCATCTGACCCCTGGGGTCTCTCTCAGTGGTAGCTGAACAGGACTTGCCAGGGCCTGGCCTTTCAGCAGAAGCCAGCCACAGGCCTGCCCATTGGTAGGGAGGGGAGTGGAGCCAGGGGCACGTTTGTCAACCCACCCAAGGCCTGGTCCCCTGAAACAAGGTGCCTGGCAGCAGATGGGAACTTTTGCAGGCAACCTGAAACATACTTTTCTGTACTTTCAGACAAGAGACAAGCTGGGGATCCCATCGCCATCCCCTTCCCCTCTCCCCTACACTGGGCCAGGGCTGCCTCTCCACATCACCTCTGTGACATCATGAAACAATAAGGAAGCAGACCACTTAATTGGCTGCCTGGCCCACAACCCAGATTCCAGAATCTACAGACAATATTGGGCACTGAGACCCTGGTCTGAGGCCCTTCTGCCCTGAGCATTCACTGACTGGGTAGACAATGCTCCTGAGCTAAATTGGCTTCCCACGAGGCACTTGCAGCCCCTCTGGCTGATGGGGAGCCCGCAGCAGGGGACCGCCATGATTCCTCCCTGGATCCAAACGTGGATTCTCAGGAGCGGCTTTGGCGAAGCAGGGTGACCAACCCGAGAGCCCAGATCCAGGCTCCGAAGACAACCTGCCCCCGCAGGGCCCAAAACCAGAAATGGCCAACGAGCATGAGAACAACGCTGTCCTCAGGCTGTCCTTCCCTAGAAATTCTGGGTGATCGTGGGGGATGCGGCCTTCACCTCTGTGCACTGGAACAACGAGGGAGACACAGTGGTAATCGAAGCAGATCTCTTCCAGACGGAGGTCCTCCAGCGCAGAGGCGCAGACAGGATCTTCGAGACAGACAGCATCAAGACTTTCATCCACGAACTGAACCTGAATGGGTTCAGGAAAATCTGCCCTTCGGGTCACTCTGTGGGGAAGAAGAGGATGATGGTAATGTAGAAAGCCCTTCTGGGGAGACTAGACTGGACCAGCAGAGGGCAGGGAGGAACTGCTATTCTCCCATACAATGGCTAAAGTGATTCATTTCCTTTCATATCTATCACAACCCCGCAACTCCGAGTTTCAGAGAGACAAGCCTCTGCTCCTGCAGAACATATACAGGAAAAGTGACCCCAGAACAACTGCTCAGCCTGCCACCTGCGCAACAGCGACCCCAAAGAGAAGGAAGCAAACTGTGGCAATCAGACACTCTCCTAAATTCTATCACAATGAGTCCACCCAAGAGGCTGACAAGAAGGCCCAGAAAGGAATCCAATAGCTCATGATGGAACCCCCGGCCGGTGCTCATTTGTGTTCTGTGGCCTTTGGTCTATGGGCATTGTAGCTGGGCAGGCCAGGGCAAACCATCTCCCTAGCAAGCAGGGTGGGCCCAGTGGAGAGGGCATGTCCAGCAATGCCAATTCTGTACCCTCAGCTACTGCTGGAAGGGACGGCGCAGGGCAACTGCCCTAGAGCCACACAGAGTACCCAGGTTATGGTTCAGTGATGACTATGTACAACACCTATTATTCCATTGTGATGGTGGTCATTTCAGTTGTGGCCCCAAATGAGGCCCCCGAGGTGGATGAGGAGCAAGAGGATTCCTCAGTTTACAAGCGTGACCTCTGTAAGCAGTTCAAGGACAACCCCAATCCCTGAGCCGCCAGGTACTTAGAAACACTCAAAAGCACTCTCTTGTAATAAAAAAAAAATCTATTTCTGGCTCTAATAAAGTACAGCAAAACTCCATGAGAATAAAGTATTGAATGAGAACTGCAAGTCTGTGTTCTTTCTGTCTGTCCATGCTACTCACAGACGGCAATGGGTGAGCCCGATGAGGCTGGAAGCCCACGCCCCAGACAGGCCTCAGTCTGGTCCTCATGGTCCCTTTTCATCTGAAGCAGCAGCATTTCACACGTTCGGCCAAGAGTGTGGCTCCCGAGCCATGCACTGAGGCCAGCCCAGGACGGGCTGGTCCCTGTGCCTTGCCTGCCACACAGCAGAAGAGCCAGTCTGGCTCCTGACCATGGGGGTGTCACTTTCCATGAGTCATGCACCCTGAAGCAGAAGGGGCTCCTCCTGGGTCCCCTGACAATGCCACAAGTTTCTGATCAGCAGCTGAGCGTCTCCAGCTACCAATCCAGGGGCATCCCCAATAGGCCCACCGGAAAGCAAGGTAACCCCACTCACCAAGGGCCTTGCAAACAGTGACTTTAAACCCAGACAAGTACAAGTTTCCACAAGGTGAATACCAGCCCTTGTCGCTCTGCCCTCACAGCTGTATTTAGGAGCCTGACTTTGGATACGGAGCAGCCAGGCACTGTGTCCAACACACACGCTTTGTGAGCCAGGGACACTTTACAGCAGGGCAAGGGTCACCTGCAAGGACAGACTGCAGCCTGTGTCTGGGCCTGCGGGCCTCTCCGCCTGCTGATGCTCAGCCCCGCCACCAGCCTTCCCCCATCACCCCCTGAACGCTGTTCCAGCATCGGGGAGTTTGAACCAAAACAGAGAGGGAAAACCACTAACTGGTTTCCTAACAACACATTTCTCCCACCACCCAGATCCAGCAGGGCCAAAACGAATGGTGACATCTTTTCATAAAGATAAAGTCCTGGAGACTCTTGCTGAGTCCAGAGTCCCAGCTCCCAGCCCCGCACCAAATGGGCAGCTCACCGCAGAGTGGGGCCGATTCAGACTGAACCAGACAGGCATGTCCAGGGCACGGTGCCGACCGGATGGTGTCACCATGAGCTGGTCTCTGGGTCACCTTCCTCTCGAGAGCCCAGTCTGGACAGGCCTCCTGACAAAAGGGGGTCAGGTGCTTGGGGATGTCCACCTGGAAGATGTCCTTCCTGGCCCTCCCTGGCACAGGCTGCAGCATCCAGCGGGGGTTGGCGAGCACAGTCAGGTACTTCCGTCATGGGTCGGGCAGCAGGGCTTGATTCCCCAACTCCTCCACATCATCACAACCTAGGTTTTCTGGGCACAGCAAAGTGACCCCAATGTCAATGAGACCTGTGTGCAAAGACAGGACACAGAAGGAGAACAAGGTGATTCAAAGTCATGCCTGCTAGAGACTATGACTGTATCACAAATGGGGACTGAGGCCCAGAGTGGGGGTCAGGCACCTCGGACTGCCATTTCCCAGCCCAGGGACCCTCACTGCCCCTCTGAAGAAACCTCAGCCCCACGCCTCCATCCCCTACTAACCAGTTCAACAGAAAACAAACTACCCCAAGCCGGCTGAGATCCAGGACAGCGCCAGGGGCCATGCGGGCAGCACGGGGCAGGGCGTCACTTGCCGGCGATCGTTCCATGGCTGCTTTTCCCTATGCCGCAGCAAGGCCTGGATCTGGGCAGGGCTCATCCCCAGCCACTGCTCCAGCAGCTCTCACCAGTCCATGTCCTCTCAGTCCCAGTGCCCAATGTGGACAGCCAGAGCACAGTGCCGGATCCGTATAGCAAGGGGCGCCACCACGTCTCCACGGTTTTGACACCGTTTAAGACGAAACCCGCATAAGGCTGTCGGAAGGACAGACAGCTGAACTTCATCTCCCAAGGCTCCCAGGGCCTCAGGTGGGTGCAGAAACACAGAACCACAAAGGCCAGGAGCCTGACACTGCGGCTTCCAAGCTCACAGCCCTGGGCCGGACGTCAGCCCCACGTGTCTGAGCATCCTCCAAGCCTGCTGACAGAGAATGCAGGGGGGTCACAGAGGGCTGGCTCCTTCCATCCATCTCCACACTGTCCGTTGACAGGGGTTGGCAACCCAGAGGACCCGTCCATCACATGCAGTCTGTGGGGAGGTCAGGAAGGAGAGTGGGACAGCGGGAGAGAGGCACGTGGTGAGTTCCAAGACAGAGGGCCCTGAAACCCTAGGAGCACTGAGGAGGGAGGGCAAGCCCCCTGGCTTCACAGCCCACTGGCTGGGCTCTGGTCCTCTCCCAGCACAGACAGGTACAGTCCTGGGCTAGGCTTCCCCCTGCCCCTCCACTGCCCCAACCCCACCTCTCAACTCCCTGGCCCCATCCCTGCCCATGCTCTGCAGAGCCCCCATCTTATCCCAGGCCTGCTGAGCGCAGATCCGTGCTAACCAATCTGGCCTTGGCCCTGGACGGCCCTGCCAGGTGTCTTCCCCACGCCTCTGGGAACCACGTTCCTCACAGCACTTCCCACACCACTGCCTCCACTGTCAATAGATGCCCCAGCCCCCGCCTAGGGCCTAGAGAAAGAATGAAGGGGAGCAGGAACTACCGGGACGGGTGCACTCTGTGTCCTTGCCAGGGCCTGGGATGGCACCACACAGGGATTACAGAATTCAAACCTCAAATAACCTGCTAGGTTACTCTCACATCTTTCCATGGTTGAGGAGGTGCCAGAGATAGAGAGATAGCCCATGACTGCAGGGTACTGACCACATGCACTTCCTTCCTCACTTCTTTCCTTGTACCTGGAGGGGGCTCCCTGTTTACTGGAGTGGGGTGAAGGCAGGGGAGCAGAGCCGCAGGCCTGAACCTCAGTAGAGTCTCAGCACCTCTAGCAGGGAGCCTCTGGTTCCACGTGACTATGAGGATGGGGACATGGTCCCAGAGGCATCCACCCTAGGGCCTCCTGGGCCTTCCCTTCCCCAAGCACAGCAGAACCACAGTTATCACAGGCCCATGAGGTCCCACGTGATTTGGCTCCTATCCTGGCAGCCTGCTCTCCTCACCCTTGGATTCACCCCCAGTAGCTATGAAGGCCATCCTTCCATCCTTGGAACGTTCCAGTGTGTTTCTACCTCAGAGCCTTTGTAGGGTGTGAGGAGTCACATCGTGTCCCCTCAGATTCAGGTGCTGGAGTCTCAATCCCAAGTACCTTGGCGTGACCTTATAGACAAAGGAAAGGTCTTCACAGAGCTGATGGAGGTCCAGTGAGCTCACGAGGATGGACCCTCCTCTAACAGGACGGCTGTCCCCATACAAAGGACACATTTAGAGACAGATAGGCACACAAGACAACTCTGGGTGAAGAGGAAGGCGGAGATCTCCAAGCCCAGGCACGCCCACCATAGCCAGCAGTGCCCCGGAAGTGAGAGGGGAGAGATGGGACAGACTCTTTCCACAGCCCCCACGTGAGCCAATGTCAGTTGACACCTCCACATTGGCTGCTGAACCAACACGGTTTGTAGTTTGAGCCACCCAGCCTGTGTGACCCTGACATGAAATACTTTCTCCAAAGAAGACCCTTTCTCCATAGATGACACAGAATGCCAACAGGCACATGAAAAGATGCTCAACATTCCTAATTATTAGACAAATGCAAATCAAAACTCCAATGAAGTATCACCTTACACTGGTCAGAATGGTCACCATCAAAAATCCTGTGAAGAATAAATTTTGGAGAGGGAGCAGAGAAAAGAGAACTCTCGTACACTGTTGGTGGAAATGTAAGTTGGTACACTCAATATGAAGAGCAGTATGGAGGTTCCTTAAACAACTACAAACAGAACTACCATATGATCCAGCAATCCCACTCCTGAATATATACCCTGATAGAAAGAAACTCTAATGTGAAAAGATACATGCACCCCAACATTCATTGCAGCACTATTTACAACAGACAGGATATGGAAGCAACCTAAATGCCCATTGACAGATGACTGGATAAAGAAGATGTGGTATACACACACACACACACACACAGAGCCACACACACAGACACACAAAACATGGGAATACTACTCAGCCATGAAAAATAACGAAGTAATACCATTTGTGGCAACATGGATGGACCTAGAGATTATCACATTAAGTGAAGTAAGTCAGAAAGAGAAAGAAAAATATTCTATGGTAAGACTTATAGGTACAATGTAAAAAGATGATGCAAATGAAATTATTTACAAATCAGAAAGACTCAGAACAAAATTATGGTTACCAAAGAGGAAAAGCAGGGGAAGGGATAAATTAGGAGCTTGGGATTAACAGATACACACTACTATGTATAAAATAGTACTACTGTAGTGCTGGAGAAGACTCTTGAGAGCCCCTTGGACAGCAGGGAGATGAAGCCAGTCAATCCTAAAGGAAATCAACCCTGAATATCCATTTGAAGGACTGGTGCTAAAGCTGAAGCTCCAATACTTTGGCCACCTGATGGGAAGAGCTGACTCACTTGGGCTTTTTCCTCTCCCCACCTGAGCCACTGCTTCTCACACCAAGTCCCCAGTCTCTCAGGAAGTCAGGACAGGCCTAGTGTGCTCTTCTCACCCCAGGGGCTCCCAGGGCCGACAACAGGGGCGGGGATCTGTGGGGTTCCATCAGTCCTCCCTGGGTGTCCTGTCAGTCCTCCCTCAGGACCTCACCTTGTCTCTGGGTAGGACTTCGGATCCTCTCCTGTCCCCTATTAAGGCCCCAGCCCTTACACCAGGACCCCAGTCCCTCTGAAACCCAGAATGTCAGGGAGTCCGCTCCCTATACCAGGACCCCAGTCTCTCTGAGACCCAGATGTCAGGAAATGCAGCCTGTGTTCATCCGCCCTATGTCCCCCCAGAGATCTGTGGTGGGGTTCCTTATATCCTCCCTCAAGGACCTCATCTAGAGCCCTGGCAGATTCGTGGATACCCTTTGTATTGACCAGAGGTGGGACCCTCACATCAGCGTTCAGGGAGCACAGAGGGTGGATGAGCACATGCTGCATTTCCTGACATTCGGGTCTCAGAGAAACTGGGGACCTGGGAGAGGGAGTGTGTCCTCAGGTGAGCAGAGGGAGGAAGTCCAGCTCCTCTGGGGTTTCACGGCCCGAAGGTAACCCATGTTCATCCCTCATCTGGACCGGGGGTGAACACAGGCTGCATTTCCTGACATCTGGGTCTCAGAGAGACTGGGGATCTGGTATAGGGGGCTGACTTCCTGACATCCGGGCTTCAGACTGGTGTCCTGGTATAGGAAGCGGACTTCCCCAGCCTCTTTTCTTCCTTCTTTTACTTTCTTATCGACTCTGTACCCCCAAGTTCCGGCCCATTTAAAGGGCCACAACAGATAAGACACAAAAAAAAACACAAGCAAAAAAAGAAAAACATATAAATTGGACTTCGTCAAAATAAAAAACACCTGTGCATCCAAGAACACAATCAATGAAGCTACCATATGATCCAGCAATTCCAGTTCAGAGTGTATATCCAAAAGGGAATGAAACTAGGATATTAAAAAGATATTTGCACTCCTACATTTATTGCAGCATGGTTCACAATATCCAAAATATGGAAAAAACTTAAGTATCTATCAGTGGATGAATGGAGAAGTTGCAGCATATTCAGTATACAGTCATGTGAGACAAGGAATTCCTGCCATGTGCAACAACTTGGAAGGAGCTTGAGGGCATTATGCTAAGTAAAATAAGTGAGACAGAAAAAGATAAATACGGTTTGTTACCACTTACATGTGGAATCTAAAAGGACAAACTGGGACTTCCCTGGCAGTCCAGTAACTGAGACTCCGTACTTCTAATGCAGGGAGCATGGATTTGGTCCCTGGTTGGGGAGCTAAGATCCCACATGCTGAGCAGCAAGGCCAAAAATTAAAAAAAAATCAGTAAAAATAAATTTAAAAGTAAAAAGGTCAGAGAAACAGAGAAGAGAGTGGTGTTTACCAAGAATTAGGGGATGGAGAAACAGGGAGAGATTCTTCACAGAGATTGTTCACAGGGTAGTAGCCCCCACTTATAATACTAACAAGTTTTGGGATCCAATGTACAGCAGGATGCTTATAGCTCACAATTCTTTGTCAAATACTTGACTGTTGCTTAGAAAGTAGAACTTCTACATTCTCACCAATAAAAAAGAAATGTGATAGGATGGAGGTGGTGGCTAATAATCTGTCAGTGATCATTTCACCATTTATAAATGTATCATATCAACATGGCAAGATTTTTGCTTGAACTCCATCCCTCCTTGCTAGTGAGGCTTCTCTTCTAGTGGAGCAAACCTCACTGCAATCGTGGTGTCATTCACCCATGCGATGCTTCCAGATTTCAGCAAGAAAGTTTTCAGTGTGAGCGAAATTTTAAACATCTCATAGGCGATGCTGTCTCTTCTGGCTCCAATACAGCATCCACATGACACTCTGGAAACCATTCTGCAGATCAGAATCCTTTTCTGCTTGTTTCAATTTTTTAAAGTTGGCATCTATATATTGTCATACTTTTCTCATTTCAAATTCCCTTGCCTTCCCTGACTGAAAAGTAGGAACACCTAATGGGACTAGAGGACACCTACAGGTTAAGAATTCTTTCCTGGTTCGACGATTTATTACTCACAAAGCCTTACCTCTCCCCCCACATGCAGAGAACAATGTGAGCCCATTTCCCGGCTTTGACAACAACCACCACACAGTCAAGTTTAGTAAACACTGTGTGTTTATGGGTGCAGCTGCCCTCAATCCGGCATCTGTGCTGGGACTGCAGCCTTCTCTCAAGGGACAAGGAGGCCCCCTCCTGAGTGAGGACGACACCCTGGAACAGCGGGTCCCATAGAATGCAACTCCACCATTACTGGGGACCCCAGGCCGGGCTGTCAGGCTGAGAACCCCTCCACCACGCCCACTTCCTCAGTGAACTCAGGGAGCCAGAGGTTTGGTCTGTGGGTTGCAGTCTCAGATGGGCAGAGGGAGGGCCCCACGTCCTGCAGAGACTCGAGATGAGGACCAGAGGAGGCTGACGGTTCCCAGGGGATGCATGTGCTGCCCTCCTGACAGCCGTGGGGGACCACAGGCTGTGGCATCCAGATGTGACTTTACTGTTTCCTCTAGAGAGAAGTGAGGCTTGGGTCATAGACTTCAGGTTCAGGTCAGCAGGGTGAAGGAGCCCAGCCACGCTTGGAGTCAAGGTAGAACCCTGGGGGCAGGGGGCTCTGCGGCCCCAGGACATACAGGTTGTCACTGCTTTTAGCCCTGGGAGATCCCGGCACAGTTGTGGGAATGAGTCCCCCACCCCCAGTTTCCCTCTTGGGTGTGCTGGCTCGACAGGGCCTGGGTCTCTAAGGGAAGCAAAATCAGGTGGGCAAGAGGGTGGTGCCCAGACTAGCAGAGAGTCAAGGCAAAGAACACAGGGAAGGCTGAGTGACTCCTGGGACATCATCTCAGCCCATGGCGTCCTCAGCCACTAAGAAGCCCTGGGCTTGGAGCCCTGCTGTAATGTCCACAGCCTCCTCCTGGGGCCTCAGGGCAGTGAGGCCCTTGGTGTGAGGGTCTGGCCTCTGCCGAGGACTTTGGCATCCCAGGACCTGCCAGGGCTCAGGATGAGGACCCAGAGGGAGAACACAGGTGACCCCACAACTCCACGCCTCTGCTGCCAGCCTGGGCATCCCTGGTGTTGGGATGAGTGAGCACTTGGCAGCGTGTCCTGACTTTCACATCAGGTCTCAGAGAGACTGGGGACCTAGGATAAGGGGTGGGGGGTCTCATGTGGGCTGAGGGGAGGGTCCAGGTCCTCACGGGACTCAAAGGGCATACACTGATGCAGGACTTGGGGGACCCTGGACCCCAATCTGAGGGGACCCCACAGACCCCACCCCTACATTTGGGTGGTCTGGGAGGTCTCCGTGTGGAGTTAGCATTCTAGGCTGGTCCTGACTTTCGGAATTACGGGTCTCAGAGAGCCTGTGGACCTGGTTAAAAGGAACGGGGCCTCGTTTGGGGAGAGGAGAGAATCCCAGGTCCTACTCGGAGGCAAAGTGAGGTGCCCGAGGGAGGACTGAGGGACCCTGGACCCCAGTGAGAAGAGACCTCAGAAAAGCCCATCCCTGCTGTCAGTCCTGAGAGACCCTGGGATATGATGACAGCAACAGGCATGGTCTGACTTTGTGACATCCGGGTCTCAGACTGGGGTCCGGGTACGGGGGGCGGCGTTCTTGACATCCGGGTCTCAGACTGGGGTCCGGGTACGGGGGGGCGGCGTTCCTGACATCCGGGTCTCAGACTAGGGTCCGTGTACAGGGGGCGGCGTTCCTGACATCCGGGTCTCAGACTGGGGTCCGGGTACAGGGGGCTGGATTTCCTGACATCCGGATCTCATACTGGGGTCCTAGTACAGTGGGCAGACTTCCTGACATCTGGGTGTCAGAGAGACTGAGGCCCTGGTGTGAGGACCAGGGCCTTCGTTGGGGAGAGGACGGAGCCCAGGTCCTAGCGGGAGTAAAGGTAAGGATCCTGAGGGAAGAGTGAGGGGGGCTGGACTCCAGAACAGAGGGGACCCTGGTTGTCCCCGGGAGGGAAGACCACGTGCAGCATATCCTGACATCTGAGCCTCAGAGTGACTCGGGACCTTGTGAGAGTGGCGGGGTCTCAAAATGGCAAACGGGAAAATCCCTGGTCCTGCCTGGAGTCCTGGCTCCATGCGAAAAAGGACTGAGGTGGTTGGACCCCAAGGCAGGGAGGTTTGCTAGCCCTTGCGGGGAGTCTCAGAGGCCCCAGAGCAGAGTGAGCAGGATGAGTAGTTTATTCACCTATAGCGTTGGGGCCTCGGGAGGTGAGGTTTTCAGGTGGACGGCAGAGGCTTCAGGTCGGCAGGGGCTGGACTCCCCGGCCTGAGCAGAACCCGCCCCTGTGGTCAGTTCTAGGAGGCCAGGCAGGGCGTGAGGAGGAGCTGAGGACTGAGCATCTCCCCAGTCTAGGACCCGCAGGAGGCCCTGGGCAGGTGCAGCCACAGGTGGGGCCCCTCAGTGCTTTCTGTCCAGACTTGGGTCTTGTTCTGAGTTTCCCTGCAGGCCCCCAAAGGGGAGGGTCCAGGCCATGCCAGGGAAAAGGGGAGCACTACAAGGGAGCCCCGAGGGAACCTCTCACCCCACAGCTAGGGGACTTCAGAGAATCCACCTCTCCAACAAGTACAGAAGGCCTAGGGCTTTGCCACAGTGTGCACTCTAGGTGCCCCCTCCATTTCTCTCACAGGAGCTCCAGGCACCAGGAGGCAAAGGTGGAGTTCTGAGGCCTGTGTCTTGAGGTCAGAGAGCAGAGGAAGTCCAGGCAGTGCCAGGAGTCAAGGTGAGAAGGGTGCCATGATCATGCACCAGGGTTACCCCATTCCAGAACAGAGGGGACCCCACAAGGCCCAAATTGAGGAGGGGAGGAAGGGGGGGGAGGGGGGGGGGGGGGGGGGGAAGGGGTGGTGGTGGTGGAGGGGGGGGGGTGGGGGTGGGGGGGGGTGGGGGGGGGTAGAGGGGGGAGGAGGGGAGGGGGGGGGGGGGGGGGGGGGGGGGGGGGGGGGGGGGGGGGGGGGGGGGGGGGGGGGGGAGGGGGGGGGGGGGGGGGGGGGGGGGGGGTGGGGGGGGGGGGGGAGGAGGGGGAGGGGTACAGGGGGGGGGGGGGGGGAGGGGAGGGGGTGGAGGGCAGGGGGGGGGGGGGGGGGGAGGGGGGGGGGGGGGGGGGAGGGGGGGGGGGGGGGGGGAGGGGGGGGGGGGGGGGGAGGGGGGGGGGGGGGGGGGGGGGGGAGGGGGGGGGGGGGGGTGGGGGGGGGGGGGGGGGGGGGGGGGGGGAGGGGGGGGGGGGAGGGGGGGGGGGGGGGGGGGGGGGGGGGGGGGGGGGGGGGGGGGGGGGGGGAGGGGAGGGGGAGGGGGGGGGGGGGGGGGGGGGGGAGGGAGGGGGGGGGGAGGGGGGGGGGGGGGGGGGGGGGGGGGGGGGGGGCGGGGGGGGGGGGGGGGGGGGGGGGGGGGGGGGGGGGGGGGGGGGGGGGGGGGGGGGGAGGGGGGGGGGAGGAGGGGGGGGGGGAGGGGGGGGGGGGGGGGAGGGGGGGAAGAGCACGGTCTCAGCAGGCAAGATGAAGTGCCAGGCACCTTGCATGACCAGTAAGGTGCCAGGTACTCAATCCGAGATGCACTACGGGTGAAGATGAATGAGTTGGTGTGATTCCTGCTCAGCAGCTATATCACCAAGGAGCCGATCACAAGGCAGAAGTGCTGAATAGTGTCCTCAAAGATTACCAAGACCACTACCTGGTGGTCCTCGGTCAAGCATCAGAGTACCTGCATCTGATCTTTGGTTTGGAGGTGAAGGAGTTGGGCCCCAGTGAGCACACCTATATCCTCGTCCCCTCCCTGGGCCTCCCCCTCAATGAGATGCTGAGGGATGGGCAGAGGATGCCCAAGGCCGGCCTCCTGGTGGTGATCCTGTGCCTGATCATCGTGTATGAAGACTGTGCCCCTGAGGAGGAGGTCTCAGCAGAACTCAGCATGATGGGGGTGTGTCCCGGGAGGGAGCACTCAGTCCCAAGGAGCTGCTGACCCAAGTGTGGGTGCAGGAGGGGTACCTGGAATACCAGCAGGTGCCTGACAGCCACCCTGCTCGCTACGAGTTCCTGTGGGGTCCCTGGGCCTATATGGAGACCAGCAAGTTTAAGGGGTTGGAGTATCTGAACAGAGTGGGTCCCAGCTCCTTCCGGCCCCTCTGCAGAGGCTTTGAGGGAGAAGGAAGGGAGACTCTGAGCCAGAGCAGCAGCCAGGCTCCTTCCAGGCCCATGTCCAGCAGCTTGTCCTAGGGGACAAGAAAGGAGGCTTATCTTTCCCTCCATGATTGAAGAGAGAGCGGTCAGCCTTCTCAGCAGTGAGAGCCCGGGCCTGCTGGGGGAACCCTCTGTATGGTATCTTTGTGTTCCTGTTCTCTACAATGACATGGAGACTCATCTCTTTTTCTTTAGGGATTTTTCAAATGTTATTCCTTTTAATAGAAGACAGTGTGTTCCAGTATCTAACAATGTCAGTGACGTTGATCACAGTGTGTTTGTGCTTAGCCAGTTCAAGAACAAGAGTTTTTCTGTTTTATAAAAGAGATTGGGAACTCTTCATTTTATTTCATGGTCCTGCACAGCATAACATGGGATTGGAATTAGAACGATTTTGGAAATGTGAACTTACTTAGCACATTGGTTGTTGGAAGAATTAGAAAATAAAAAGTGACAGTTGGAATTCTTGCTTCTTAGACTTTTTGCGTGTCATGTTGTAAAGCTAAGGGATCTCTGTTTATTTGAATTTGCCTGGGATATCTAAGGAAATAGCAGACAATTGATCTGAGTCAAATAGCCCCCTGTTCCTTGGCTCATTAATTACCTTCATGGAGCCTCTGCTCCATGAAAGGCCTTGTGTTAGCAATGGGGACACTAGGAGAATCAGGACACCCCCACACCTAGAGTGACGTTGGTCTAGGAGCCAAAATCACATGAGGTGTGTCTTAGGGGTGAGGAGACCCCGAAACGGGACACTGCTGTGTGGCATCCTTTTGCATCTTGGATAAACCCCAGAGAGATCTTTTTCTGGGGGAGGAAGGGGTCCTGGCTCTTGTCGCATTGCTGTTGACCACAGGGGCAAAGTAGGAGTTTTCTCTACCCCCTATCTGCTAGGAAACCTGCAGAACTCCGGTCACACTCCTTTGAAGTGATGCCCAGGCATCCATAGACTGACCCTCTGTTTCCTGGTCCCAGGGAGCCAGAACCCAAGGTGTTAATTAGTTTTTAACTGTAGACTGTAACTGGCCATTGTAATCAAGGACTTGGCATTGGTTGGGGCTGCAGTTACGGAAAGTAAGGGTTTGGATGGTAAACTAGCTGGGATAGAGGCAAAGAGAGGTTCTTGCTTCTATTTCCTGGAGCATCTTGTCATGTACTGCTGGAACATTCCTCCACACCCAAATTTAACAGGTCCTCTAACTGCAAATGGGCATTCCCTGGTAGCTGAAACAATAAAGAATCTGGTCGCAATGTGGAGACCTTGGTTCGATCCCTGGATCGGGAAGATCCCCTGGAGGAGGGCAGACAATCCAGTATTTTTGCCTGGAGAATTCCATGGACAGAGGAGCCTGGTGGGCTACAGTCCATGGAGTTGCAAAGAGTCAGACACGACTGAGCGACTAACACTATGGACCACAATGGTCTAACTGGAAAAGTCACATAGTTTCATCTATGAAACATCTTGTTTGGCTGATTAGCTATTCCACATCCTATTGAGGTGCATATTGTTTGACACGCCCTGGATCACAAAGCCGCCAACCGCATCCAGTCGGGAGTTGAGGAGTGTCTGGGAGCAACAGTGTGAGAGATTCCTGCTCCACCATCACAGTGCCTATGGCCTTCAGGCCCTACGAGCTTAGTCTCGTCCATTGGGCACATCCTGCAGCCGAACACACAGGGCTCCTCACACCTGCTCGCCTCCAAGATGAAGAACTGAGCCCGTGGGGCTTGGGCATCTTCCCAGGACCACGTGCTAGTGAGGGCAGGTGTGGGCTCAGAGCCATGGTCTCAATTCCTCTGGAGCCCCCACCCTTCCCGCCCACCACAGGCCATGGCCCGACGTTCCGACTTCTCACACCTTCCTCTTCTCAGTGCTACATGATGCCTCTGAGGTGAGAAAAAACAGGCCCATGGAAGGAAGGGGACGAGGAGAATCAGAAGCACTGTGGGGCTGCTCTGTGCTTTGCTGAGAACTGACTCTGCCGGGGGCCAGCGCCCTGTCCCTGCTGCTGCCATAGGGCCTCCTGTCCAATGGAACCTGCCAGGCTGACCAGCTCCTCACTGAGCAGGAGGGAGGAGGGCCTGACTCTATGGCCCCAGTGCCCACTGGGATAAGGCCCTACAGGAGCCTCCTCTGATACGGGAGGGAAGGTAACACGGGTGGACCCCCTAGGGTCCGAGTCTCCCCAGCTGCAGTGAGGGAGGGGAACAGCTGGTGGGCCTCTGGGCTGGGGACACTGGGGCTGGGCCACCAAGCGCAGGAGCAGGAAAGCCAGGCTGAGAAAGGCAGGTATTGAACATCATGAGGGCTTGTGTGTGCGCAACACAAGTGTCCTGAGCCATGGCTGACAAAGACCCCTCAGTGACACACAAACCCACTGTGAGGGTCTGGGTGGTGCCTCAGGGAGGGAATCCAGGAAAGGCAGCTCCCTCAAGACCCAAGGGGCAAGGAGGGGCCCCGAGTGTGGGAGTGGGAGGGTGCAGCGGCAGGAAAGGCCTCGTAGCCAGGCTGCCCACAGATGCCACGGCCTTCCATACCCTTCTGAGGAGCCACCAGTGGCCCCCACCAATGTTCACAGCCTCCAGGGTCATGTCCCAACCGGAGGCACCAACCTGAAGGAATGCTTTGTTAACCTGTTTAGAAGAAAAACGGCCAGGGAGCAAGCCCAAGTCAAGGCCTGGAGCTCCATCCAGGCTGCCAGTCCTTAGCCCGAATGACCCCTGGGAGAGCCTCCTCCACACCCTCTTAGCAGTCCCCTTTCAGACACCAGACTGTGGCCCTCACACAGGGCAAATGAGCCTGCTAGTGGCAGAACTGGGGGACAGTGCCCTAGGTCCTTGTACACGGGCCTTTCCAAGGTGCTGGTCTGTCCCCTACATGGTGATGTTGAACAACAGCGGCCCACAAAGGCCAGGGAACACGCATCTCCAAACCCACTGCTCAATTATCCATTTATAGTGAAGACAGGTGACTCTCATTAGGCTTTCGTCCAGTCCCACACCCGGACTCTCATCCATTTTCAAATACAGGTAGACAGGGGTTTCCTTCCGTCTCATCTAACTCAACAAGCCACACATGTCCCTGGAAATGAGTGTATGTAAAGGAGGCCCATTGAAAAGTGCCTAACCCGTGAGCCAGCAAAATCACTTGATGGATCTGGATCTGGGTAAGGGAGAACAGGTCCACAGTGGTGGTGGAGACAGGGGCAGGGGCAGAGATGAAGACCAGTGAAGTGCCTGTTTTCAGCAGAACAGGCTGTTCCCTGAGCCCCCAATCAAGTCCTTCAAAGGGCAAGTACCCATGGAGACCCAAGTTGGACACGGGAGGCCAGGACTGGGGGTAGCAGAAGCCCAACCACCCCATTGACAAAAGGAAATAGGGCTTTCGAGGCAGCCTCAAGGGAGGCTGAATCTGAGGCTCTGGGAAGGGGATGGGGAAAGCATACACACAGGTTTTCCCATATTGAGCACTCTAGGGCCACGAGAGCAGTCTTTATGGGAAGAAATGGAAACTGAAGACAACAGCCTGTGATCTGCAGCAGGATGAGGTCTGGGGGTGGGCAGAGCTCAGGAGGCTGCAAGCTCAGCAGAGTGCCTGGCTGTGCCTTCCCACACGGCCTCCTGGGGAATCTGTGTCTCAGGTGCTTGGGAACAGTCAAATGGAACGTGAGGTTGCTCCCACTGTGTTCCAACACGGCCCTACTCTGGGGAGAATTCAACCTGAGGGCCGGTGGGGGCAAGACAACAGGACTCTTGACATGGGGGCCATCTGAACCAGACCTACCAACCAGCAGTGCCAAATGGAAGAGGCCAGAGCCAGAAGCGGAAGAAGGACGGGGGGTGGGGGGGCCACCAACTCAGGCTAGGCCAACCAGGACACTACGGACCCCATCTTCTGGGAGGGACAGCCGCCAGGGTCCCCTCCTGGGGTCTCTCTCGGTGTTAGCCGAGCTAGGACTCGCCAGGGCCTGGCTCTTCAAGAAAAGCGAGCCACAGGCCTGCCTGTTACTAGGGAGGGTAGTGAAGCCAGGAGCACATTTGTCAGCCCATCCAGGGCCTGGCCTCCTGAAACAAGGCGCCTGGCAGCAGATGGAAGCCTTTTCAGACAAGCTGAAACATACTTTTCTGTACGTTCACATAAGAGACAAGCTGGGGATCCCATTTCGTTTCCCATCCCCCCTCCCCCACAGTGGGCCAGGGCTGCCTCTCCATATCACCTCTGTGACATCACAAAGGAATTAAGGAAGCTGACCACTTAATTGGCTGCATGACCCACAGCCGAGACTCTAGAATCTCCAGACAGTATTTATTGGGCATCCCGACCCTGATCTGAGGCCCTTCTGCCCCGAGCGTTCACTGCTTGGGTAGAGAATGCTCCTGAGCTAGACTGGCTTCATGGTTAGTCAGAGTTCTGATGAGACATGCACAGCCCCGCTGGCCCCATCTACTGATGGAGAGGCCACATCAGGGCACCTCCCTAATGTTCCCCAGATCCAAACGTGGATTCAGGGGAGGCTTTGGAGAAGCAGTGGGATCAACCTGAAAGTCCAGATCTGGGCTCCCAACAACCTGCCCCGACAGGGCCTGAACCCAGAAACGGCAATGAGGAAGAGAACAATGCCGTCCTCGGGCCGTCCTTCCCAAGGAAGCTCTGGATGATCGTGGAGGATGCGGCCTTCACCTCTGTGCACTGGAACGACGAGGGAGACACAGTGGACATCAAGGCAGATCTATTCCAGACAGAGGTCCTCCAGTGCAGAGGCGCAGACTGGATCTTCGAGACAGACAGCATTAAGACTTTCATTCACGAACTGAACCTGTATGTTCAGTAAAATCTGCCCTTCAGGTCGCTCTGCGGAGAAGAGGATGATGGTAGCGTAGAAAGCCCTGGAGGGACTAGACTAGACGAGCTGAGTGCTGGGCAGGTTTCATTTCCCAGGAGAACTTTTTTCTCATGAGAGGGTGGTTAAGGAAAGAAGAGAAAGCAGGGCCTGTCATGTTCCACCATCCCCTAGACAGGATCCACAGGGGTGACCCCAGACCTTGAGGGGCCAGTTGATGTCACGGAGTGCCAGTAACACATCGAGTGAGGCCGGCCCTGGGGGAGCTCTAGGGATTGCACTTGCTAGGGCCTCATAACCTGCCAGGAATGAAAAGACCTTATCTCCATACTTTAGCAAGGCCAGGATGGTGGTGGGGAGGAGGGCAGTGAGGAATGGCCATTCTCCCGCACGGTGGCGAAAGTGATTCATTTCCTTTCAGATCTATCACAACTCCGAGTTTCAGAGAGACAAGCCTCTGCTCCTGCAGAACATCTAGAGGAAAGGTGACCCCAGAACAACTGCTCAGCCTGCCACCAGCGCAACAGCGACCCCAAAGAGAAAGAAGCAAGTGGTGGCGACCAGATGCTCTCCTCGATTCCATCACAATGAGTCCACCCGAGAGGCTGATAGGAAGGTCCAGAAGGGAATCCCAACTGTTCACAGAATCCCCAGCCGGTGCTCATTTCTGTTCTGTGGCCTTTGGTTTATGGGCAGTGTAGCTGGGGGGCCAGGTCAAACCATCTCCCCAGCGAGCAGGGTGGCCCCAGTGGAGAGGGTATGTCCAGTAATTCCATGTCTGTATCCCCGGCTACTGCTGGAAGGGACGGCGCAGGGCAACTGCCCGAGAGCCCCTCAAGGTACCCAGATTATGGTTCAGTGATGACTTTGTACAACACCTATGATTCCTTCGTGAAGGCAGCCGTTTCAGTTGTGGCCCCAAATGAGGCCCCTGAGGCGGACGAGGAGCAGGAGGAATCCTCAGATTACACATGTGCCCTCTGTGAGCAGTTCAAGGGCAACCCCAATCGCTGAGCTGCCATGTCCCTAGAGACACTCAAAAGCATTCTCTTGTAAGCAAAAAATCTATTTCTGGCTCTAATCAAGTACAGCCAAACTCCACGGGAGTAAATAAAGAATCGAATGAGAAGTGTGAGTCTGTGTTCTTTCTGTCTGTCCATGCTATTCAAACACGGCACTGGGTGAGCCCGATGAGGCTGGAAGCCCATGCCCCAAGCAGGCCTCAGTCTGGTCCCCACGGTCCCTTTTCGTCTGAAGCAGCAGCATTTCACACGTTCGGCCAAGAGTGTGGCTCCCGAGCCACGCACTGAGACCAGCCCAGGACGGGTGGGTCCCTGGGCCTTGCCTGCCGCACAGCAGAAGACTCAGTCCGGCTCCTGATGATGGGGGTGTCACCTTCCATGAGTCATGCACCCTGAAGCAGAAGGGGCTCCTCCTGGGTCCCCTGACAATGCCACAAGTTTCTGATCAGTAGCTGAGTGTCTCCAGCTCCTAATCTAGGGGCATCCCCAAGAGGCCCACTGGAACGCAGGGTCACTCCACCTGCCGAGGGCCTTGTAAACACATAACCCCAAACCCAAAGACAAGTACAAGATTTCTACAAGCTGAACACCAACTCTTGTTGCTCTGCCCTCACAGCTGTGTTTAGGATCTAGGCACCATGTCCAACACACATGCCCAACACACATGCCCTGGGCCGGACATCAGCCCCATGTGCCCAAGCATCCTACAAGCCTGGTAACACAGAAGAGGGGGTCACAGAGGGCTGGCTCTTTCCATCTGTCTCCACGCTGTCTGCTGACAGGGTCGTGGTGTCCCAGAGGACCCGTCCATCACATGCAGTCTGTGGGGAAGTCAGGCAGGAGGGCAGGACAGGTGGAGAGAGGCACTTGGTGAGTTCTAAGACAGAGGGTCCTGAAACTCTGGGAGCACTGAGGAGGGAGTGTGGGTCCCCCTGGCTTCGCAGCCTAATGGCCTGCCTCTGGTCCTTTCTTAGCACAGACAGGCACAGTCCTGGGCTTGGCTTCCCCCCGACCCCCACCCCACGCCTCAGGTCCCGGCCCCATCACTGCCCATGCTCTGAATATCCCCCATGTTACTCTAGGCCTGCTGAGGGCAGATCTGTGCTGACCAATCTGGCCTTGGCCCTGGGGCCAGCCTCGACAGCCCTGCCAGGTGTCTTCCCCAAGCCTTTGGGAGCCACCCTCCTTGCAGCCCTTCCCACACCAGTGCCTCCACTGTCAGCAGATGCTCTGGGCTCTGCCCAGAGCCTAGAGAAAGAACGAGGGAGAGTAGGAACTTCTGTGACGGGTGCACTCCCTGTCCTCGCCAGGGCCTGGGGATGGAACCATGCAGGGATCACAGAATTGAAACCTCAAATAACCTGCTAGGTTACTGTCACATCATTAAATGGTGGAGGAGGTGACAGGGATAGAGAGATAGCCCATGACTGCATGGGACCTGACCACAGGCAGTCCATCTTCACTTCTATCCTTGCACTTAGAGGGGGGTCCCTGTTTACTGGAGTGGGGGAGGGGCGGAAGAGCAGAGTCATGGCCCTGAACCTCAGCAGGGTCTCAGCACCTCGCAGAGCCTCTGCTTCCACAGTTGTGGTTGTGAGGATGGGGACAAGGTCCCTGAGGCAACCAGCCCAGGGCCTCCTGGGTCTCTCCTTCCCCAAGCACAGCAGAGCCACAGTTCTCACAGGCCCATGAGGCCCCACGTGATCTGGCTCCTACCCTGGCAGCCTGCTCTCCTCGCCCTTGGATTCCCCCCAACCCTGGGCAGCCATGAAGACCATTCTTCCATCCTAGGAACATTCCAGTGTGTTCCTACCTCAGGGCCTTTGTAGGGTGTGAGGAGTCACATCATGTCCCCTCAAATCCAGGTGCTGGAGTCTCAATGCCAAGTACATCAGTGCAACCTTACAGACAAAATAAAGTTCTTCACAGAGGTCTAGTAAGCTCATTAGGATGGACCCACCTCTAACAGGACGGCTGTCCCCATACAAAGGGCACATTTAGAGACAGACAGGCATACAGGAGGACTGGGGTGAAGAGGAAGGCAGAACTCTCCAAGCCCAGACACACCCACCATGGCCAGCAATGTCCCAGAAGTGAGTGGGGAGAGATGGAACAGACTCTCTTCACAGCCCTCACAAGAGCCAACGTCAGTCGACACCTCAACCTTGGCTGTCGGCCTCCTGAACCAACAGGGTTCATAGTTTGAGCCACCTGGCCTCTTTGACCCTGACACGACTGCTGGCAAATGAGGACAGAGGGTCGGCCCTGTCTGGACATCTCTCTGCAGGGGGTGAGTAGGGGGGTGACTTCCCCAGTCCCAGAACCTTTGGCACACTCCTCTATCTCTGCACATCTTCATATGTCTGTTTTCACCCTTATACAATGTGTATTTACACCT
The DNA here is from genome assembly GCA_024291935.2 of Okapia johnstoni. Taxonomy (NCBI): domain Eukaryota; kingdom Metazoa; phylum Chordata; class Mammalia; order Artiodactyla; family Giraffidae; genus Okapia; species Okapia johnstoni. Next base: position 112,343,850 of record CM044305.1, read on the forward strand.
CCCAGTGTTGGGGGCCCCACAAGGTACGGACTCTTCCCTCCTGATGGAAGAGAAGGGAAAACTCATTCTGGCAATACGGCCACTCGACATGACCACACACTCACTGACTGAAGAGCCATGCAGGAGGAGGTCCGGGGCACAGGGCACACACCCGAGATGCTAACACATGCCAGCAAACTGCCTTCTGCAAAGGCTTCCCGTGTGTTCACTCCTCAAACCACAGGCAAGGGTGCCATGTCCTCACACACTGGCTGGCCCAGAGCATCATCATCCCGCTGAACCTCTGTCCACGTGCTGGGTGACAAAGGGTCACCCTCTTCACTGGATTTGGGTTAGGTACCAGGGAGCCTGGCTGGTCCCTGGGGTTTAGCCATTGCTATGTCCTCTACTGGGATATGTGACTGGATCCCTGGCTTGCCCAGTTTCCACCGTTCAGTGTCTCAGCCAACCCAACCCCTTCCTCCTGGGTGCCACCGAATCTCAACTGTGTGGGTGGGATCCCTGAGCAAGAAGGGGCTGCAAGCGCTCCTACCTCTCAAAGCAGAGAGTGACTGCTTGGTGGCCAGAGGAGAAAACACTCTTCCACCTGCTTATCTGGGTGTCTTCACCTGCACGAGGACCAGAGGAACAGGGAGAAAATCACCTGTGACAAGACAGCATTGTTGGACAACAAGCCACCACAGTTTTCTTCTGGGCAGCAGCCTCAGACCGCGGGGACCCAGGAGGGCCCAACCAATGTGAAACACACGTGCAGGTTCCCTCAGGGTTGGTTCCGGTCATCACAGCAGCTGGCCTATCCTCACGCGGCTGGGACAGCGACCCCACGATGCCTCAACCCGCAGGGCAGAAACATATGCCCCAGGAGTGATGGTGATTTACAGCCCAGGAGACCCCACAAGGAACAAGATAAAATGACTTCTCCCCTCACACTGCCACTCTGGAAAGACCTGGGGGCCCATTGAGTCAATGGGCCATCCTCCATGGACTCGTGGTTGGGCCCCATCAGGAGGGGAGCCACGGACGAGCAGCTGAGCCAGGCAGGGTCAGGGCCTGGTGGGGTTGGCTCGCCGAGGTCAGCTGGCACTTGCATGAGGTTACAGTCCAGGGACAGAGCAGGAGGCTGGAAGGAAGTTGAGGATGCCTTCATATGTGGCCCACGGCATCGCCAGGACACACACATAGAAGGATGGCGGGCGGGGACTGTGGTTGTGGAGGGGACCAGAAGGTGCAGTTTGGCTGTCTGGCAGGCGCTCCTGGTCGCAGAGCCTGGAAAGCCCTCCCGGAGGTACCTTCTGCATATGAAGCAGGTCCCGCCTTCTTGCAAGCAGAGCCAGTCTTGGATGCTTTGGGATGGCCAGGCTGAGGCCATCAGGCAGGACAGTGGTCCGCCCCCAGCACCTGAGACCTCTGACAGGTGAAAGCGCAAGCTGGCCTTGGTCGGGTCGTGCCTGATTTCTGGTGGGTATGGATTCCCATACTCACCTAGGTACACAGGTACGTGGACACACAGGTACTTAGACATGCATGTATGAAAAAAGGCACATTACCTCGCCGGCCCTGTCCGCTAGGAGATGAAAGAGGAGCCTCCACGCTCTGAGGAGCCGGGAAGATTAGGCCGGAAGGAGCCTCGAGACCGGCGGCCTGGAGCGAGACCTGGAGGAGGATCAGGAAGTGAGCGATCGGTTGAAGAGAGGGGTGGAGGTGGGAGGAACAGGGCTAGGAGTCTGGGGCTGCTGTGTGGGAAAGACCTGGGTGAGGAGGAGATTCTGGAGAAGGAGGCAGGGATGGGGTGGAGCCAGGCAGAGCTGACAGGGATGGAGCTGTGGGCCCGGGGAACCCGTGAAGGCTGGGCCTGTCCAGCTCCTTGGCGGAGGCCAGACCGTGCCCTTTTGAGCCCTTGCCATAGGCGTCCACTCCCCGAGACTCGGCGAGAGTCAAAGTGATAGCGATCACATCTGAGAGTGGACCCCAGGGGCCAGGGAAGCCAGGAGAGGCGGGGCCTCTGGGCGGAGTTCCCCATCTCTGGGCTGAAAGCCCAGGCCAGCTCCCCTCCAAGCCACCTTGGGGCTGCTGGCCCAGTGCTGAGCAGCAGTCTATCTGGTTTTTTTTTTTTTCTTTTGGCAGATGAGAAGGAAAATCCTCAGTGTCTCCTGCTGCCCCTGGGACCTGAGATGTCCCAGAGAAAGGCAGCTGCACCTTCAAACCTGTTTCCTGAACTCTTGCTCTCATCCGGGGGCTCAGCCCACCCAGGGCAGCCACCTGACTGCTCCTGACCGCCGCCCTCCCTGCAGTGTCCCTGCCTCCCAAGTCCTGTCCCCACTGCTACTAGCTGAGCTCAGGCCTCATGGCTTTCCAGCACTGGTGGTCAGTAGCCCAGGGTAGACAAAATTACACAGCACCTGAAAAGAGAGCTCCCTACAGGGAAGGAGTGCCAGCGAGAATAGCCAGACGGGCAGCTTCCCACGATGCTCTCAGAAAAACAGCTGTTGTAGGGACCAATTCTGTCCCTATAGGGACAGACCCCAAACAAGTTGATTTAAAGTTATTTGTGAAAACATTAAAACTGCCATTACTCAAAATTGCCCAGCATCTCGAGAAACTTTGCAGGCCTCACCTAGGGGCTTAATTCCTGTATCATGTCGAGAGCTGCCACACTTACAGGCACATTGGAGGTAGCCAATTGACCGTGACCGGGTTTCCTGGGAGATGTCAGGCTGGTGGAGGAGCTGAAGGAATCAAGGGCATGCTAGTGGGTTTGTCCACACTTGTGTTTTCACTTATGATGAAAACTGCTCCTTTCATCTTCCCTGCCGCCGTGGCTTTTACGTACATGAGGTTGAACCTGCAAAGGCCCTGAGGGATTGGATCAGGCAGGAAAGGCTAGGTTATTCTGGTCCTCTATGACTGACTCTCTATAACTTTTCTGATCTAATCTTCAGATAGTCTGCTGCTCACTGCTGATATACGTATATCAATACCAATGTACCAGTGTATACCAATATGTTGGTATATACCAGTGTACCAATTTATCCTGATATAAACCCAAATGTACAATAATTGATGAATAGATAGAATGTGTATCTATGCAGGGCTTCCCTGATAGCTCAGATGGTCAATGACATGTTATTCAACCACTAAAAAGGAATGAACTAAAAACTTAAGGGGAAAAAAAGAAGGAAGTACTGATACGTGTTCCAACCTGAACCAACCTTTAACTATTTGAATGGGGGTAGGTTCCAGAGAATGGCTTTTCTTTCTAGAGATGGATGTGCTGGGTGATTTCTAGTTAGTAATTTTCTAGAGGGGGATTCAGATGTTGGGTAGGGCTTGGGAGTAGATGTATACACACACACACACACACACACACACGTGAAAGGCTCTCTCTGGTTGGACTTTCTGATAAAACACCTAGAGGAGGGATATAACATTTTAAAAGGACAACTTCTGGAAGGTATGAAGAAAGTGCAACCCACTGCTTTAGTGATTTGCTTGTCTCTGGTAACAACTGCAACTCACCTACAGCCTCCAATCCATGACAGGGCAGCAGAATTCTCAGCGATCTTGCCGTTCAGGCTGAAGGAATGTAGCAAAAGGGCAAGTACTCCAAAAGCCCGTGTGAGGCATCCATTGATTGGTTGTCAGCTGCACTGTCAAGAGTAACATCAGCACCCCAAACGTGTGGGCCGCTGGCACCCATCGATTTTGTTAACTTCCCTGAACAAGCACCAGCAGACGGTAGGGGAGGCCAGCCTTGGATCAACATCCTAGGGTGATAATACCTGTGCGGGGTTGGGGGGTGGAGTTGAAGTTCTAAGCTCACTGACCCGCTTCAGGGATTCAAATCTCCTGTTTGATGCTGCAAGACACAAGTTCATTCTCGAGGAGGAATTGGAGGGAAGGAAAACTCCATAATCCATGTCACACCCCAAGGTTTGAACACGCGGTCGTAATTGGTTCAGAGGCTGTTCTTTAAGCCGAGTTAGGAGCAGAGGAGGCTCTGGTTTGCACAGTCAGGCAGGGACCTGATCGTGTGTACAAGCCGACTTTCACACATATTCTGGTCAATATGCCATGGGCTTTGCATAGACCCCATCTGTGGGCACAAACATCGCCAAGTGAGAACAAAGCCAGTGGCCTCTGCAGAAACCAAAGCTACAAGTGAAGCCTCGAGAGAGAGAACTAGGCTACTGCTCTCTGAGCTCTTTCTCTGAGCCAGGCCCTTGGTTAGACACCCTGGGTGGTAGGATGAGAGGAAGGAAAATCAAGGCGACAATGTTATCAGGAGCCAGGAGCACAGGCTTAGGGAACCTGCATTCCCCAGAGCCACTGACATGTTAAGGATGTCACTGGCCTCTTACCTGACTAGGCTGGCCAAAACTGGATCGGCTTTGTGTCTCCTGTCCTTCTCCCACCCACACTAGTATCTGAGCCTCCACACTCATCCAGCCACCAAGGTCCACCAGTTCTAAGTCAGAGATGTCTCGAACCCGCTCTCTCCCATGGCCACGGTCTGAATTCAGGCCCTCATTCTTTCTGGTCTTCTAACTGCTCTCTACTCCCAGGACCTCAAATCTGTCCTCCACACTGCTGATGACGAACTATCTAGTAGCATTGACAGGACCGCTGAGATAGGCTCTGGGCTTTCTGTAGGTAAAGGGAAGAAGTCTCTAATTGAAAACAGCCCACATCAACACATTGGACAGCCACTCTGGCACTCTACCCTGGTGCCTAAGGGGCAAAACAACAGGCACGGAGTTGGCTGTCACTCCCAGGGGAAGTGGGCAGTCAAGAAGTGGGCCACCCAGAAATGTGGACCTTGAGCCTCCTCTGCCTTCTATGCAAATGCCCAGTGCTGACTCTTAAAAACAGCCTTTGCACTTCATGTAGCACCCTTCTTCGGAGGATTTCACAGAAGAAGTTCAAAGCAATCTGCTCACAGACCTGGTCCGCAGGCGTCCCTTCCCCAGCAGTGTCTGAGGGCAGGAGGAGAAGACAGGGGAGCAGGGCCCTGCCACTTCCTTGGGAGATTTTCTTCTGCTTGTGAATTCCTTCCCGGCCCTCTGAAATCTAAAGTGAAATCCCAGTTAATATAAAGCATATAAACAGACAGCACTGTGTGTTTGAGCGAGAGACAGAGAAGGCGGGGAGCAAAGAAAGGCAGGAAACAGAAGAACTGAATGCTTAACAGTGTTACCTCCTCTGGGGAGGAGGATGGGGGCGGGCTGTGTGGAATGATTGTTCCTTTCATTTCTGGGCTGTATGATTTGGCTTTCTTTGGGAAGAAAGTATATTTATTGCGTGGGTAATATTAAAAAAAATCTCTTTGTAACATAAAGTATCATGAATATTGGTGACAAAAGTAATGAAGCATTTTGGTGGGAAAGTCAACCGGTACCATGTAAATCTCGACTCTGTGGGAGAAGGCGAGGGTGGGAGGATTTGAGAGAATAGCATTGAAACATGTGTATTATCATATGTGAAACAGATCGCCAGTCCAGGTTCGATGTATGAGACAGGGTGCTCAGGGCTGGCGCACTGGGATGACCCAGAGGGATGGGATGGGGAGGGAAGGGGGAGGGGGTTCAGGATGTGGGACACATGTACACCCTTGGCTGATTCATGCCAATGTACGACAACACCACTACAATATTGTAAAGTAATTTGCCTCCAATTAAAATAAACTAAAAATAAAATAAAAAATAAAATATTAAACAAGTAATGAGCATCTATATTGAATATAAATATAAATGAATATTTCCCTTGCTTCTTCAAAACAAGCTTTAGATGCTGTTTTTCTTGGACTTAAAGACATGGAAAGGAAAATATTTTTAGTATTAGGTTATCAATAGAAGGTACTCATATCTTGCTTGTAGTGGCAGTTACACAGCTTAATGTGTTTGTCAAAACGTAGCACCGTACACTGAAAGTAGTGAATTTTACTCCATGTAATTTATGCCCCCCAAAGAAGTAAAATAACAGGTTATCATTAGAGGATGGTTGGCTGTCCACAAGTAACTGCCACCGCTAATTGCATATATTCTGCATGGAAGACTGTTTATCAGCTTAAATACAGCATTTCATGCAATCCCCTCAATAAGCCTGACACCGTCATTAATTCCCATTTACAGATAAAATAATAGATGCTTGGAGATGCACTGTGCGCAGTGGCACAGCTGGTAAGCAGCTGGTCTGGAACAGGAATCCAGCTCTCACACCATGCACCTGCACCGCCCGACACATGTCCGTCCAGAGGGTCCACTGGGGATGCCGAACTCCTTCCTGCTGGACACCCGTGGTCTCTCCAGGGAGAATCTGGGGTGAACTCACTTCAAGTCTCTGCTGAACCCTGTGTCTGGGTCCGCCTTCACGTCCGAGTGATGCCAAGGCCACCAAAGGCAGCAGCCTTGCGCTCCCTGCCCACATTCCCACCTGCTTCTCCCAGAGCAGCCTCAGTGGATGATACCCCAGTGTCCACCTGGTGAAGTTCGGACTAACCATCTGCCCACCGATGGGCCTGTCCCATTAAAAGAGCACAACTAGAAGTGGTTGATCTAACTAGCACAGACCAGCCTCTATTACTCCATGTCCCCCCAAAGAATCCACCCCTGGTGCACCCTTTAATCTCCAGGGCCGTGCTCAGCCCCAGTGCCAGGAACCTCTTTGTGGAACTGAACCTCATTTGAGGCAACTCAGGACACAGGAGTGACGCATGAAATCACTGCTTGCTTGCTGGTGTATAGGCTCAAGCAACCCCAGAGTTCTACCTGCAGGAGGGAGGAAAGCACATCCATGCCAGGAACAAGCAAGGGCAGTGTGGAAAGCCTACTGGGTGGAGGTGGGGTGGGGACAGGAGACCCCTGGCCACCGGAAGTCCCCCCCAGGGGCCTTCAGTCACCTGCTGCTCAGGCACAAGACCCAACAGCAGAGTGGGAAGGGGCAGTGAAGTGAGCTCGTGCACCTGCCAGGAGCTAGAGAGGGGAGCAGGTACTGGGGGTGGCGACAGGGGTTGGTGGGGGCAGAATCCGGAGAAGGGCAAAGGACCCCGGGAAGGGCACAACTTGGGAGAAGGTCCAGGCATCCTGGGAAGGTCATAAGAGAGGGGGGCTCTGGGCCTGGGGAGGGATGAGGGGTGCTGGCCGGTGGGTTTCTGAAGAAAGACACTGGGTTTCTCCAGGGTCTGGAGAAAGCTGCAGAGTGTGGGGTCAGAAGAGGATGCTGGGCTGTGATGGGGAGTAGGGGAAATAAGCAGATTTCAAGATGGGGAGAGGGCTCCAAAGAAGAGAGGGGGGTCCAGGGAGAGGGCTCAGGATCACAGGATCAAGATGGAACCACAGGGTCTTGGGAAGAACACGGAGTCCTGGGGATTTCGGAGAGGAAATCCAGGTGTCCGGGGAGGGCAACAGGTGTAGGGAAGGGATGCTGAGCTTAAGAGAGGGCACTAGGGTCCTGGGAAGGGACGCGGGGTCTGGGGGAGGAGCGCGCGGGGTGAGAGGTGGGGCGTGGGATCGGGTCGCGGGCACAGAATCTGGGGAGGTGCGCTGGGTCCAGGGAAGGAATCCAGAAACAAGGGAAGGGCAGGCGATCTCTGGAAGAAGCATGGGGTCAGAGATGGGAGCACCCAGAGTCCGTGGAGGGATGCAGGACTGGGAGAGGGCTTGGGGTCCCGAGAAGCAACACGGAATCCACAGGAAGAGCCCAGGGTTCCGGGAAGAGAGGCGCATTCTAGGGACTAACGCGGAGTCGCGAGGCTGGAGCCTCGGGCGGCTGAGGCAGCACTTTAGCTGATTCTGATTCGGATGGAGTCCTTGTCCAGGTCCCGGAAAATGTACCACAGGATCACGTAGAGGGTGAGCAGGACAGCGAAGAGGAACAGAGCCACGGAGATGGCCCTGGTCACCGGGGAGACCAGGGCCTGCATGGTCCCGCCGAGGCGGAGCCGTGGGGTCCTGAAGGAGGGACAGCCATGAGAGCAGCGCGGGCTGCCACCTGAACTCGTGGACAGACGCCCTGACAGGCAGGAAACTTCTGCGGGCCAGCACCCCTGGGGCGCCTGCTCGCTTGGGGCCAAGGGCTTGCCCGGTCTGGCGGAGACACCAGGTCCCCTGGACCCCCAGCCCGCAGCTCCTTCACCGTGGTGCAGCCGGGAGGCTCTGCCCTTGGCCGGTGGGAACCAAAGAAGCTTAAGGCTGAGGGAGAACTGCCAGGTGCTGCGGGGCACCTCCAGAGTGGACCCAGGGTCTCCTTGAGGAGAGAGACTGGGGAGAGGTGTGGGGGTCTCCCCCGTGTTCCCTAGGGTGTCCCTAAAAATGATCCCACTCATCTCTGTGGCACTTCGGGAAAGGACACTTTGGGGAAGTCATACGCTAGTCCCAACCCGTTCCAGGGCTGTCACCATCCTTTGGCGGATCTTTAAGGAAAAGTGAAAGTCGCTCAGTCGTGTCCGATTCTCTGCAAGTCTCCTCCATCCATGGAAATCTTGAGGCAAGAACACTGGGATGGGTTGCCATTCCCTTCTTCAGGGGATTTTCCTGACCCCGGAATCGAACCCTGGTCTCCTGCACTGTAGGCAGGTGCTTTACCATGATTCCGAGACACCAGGGAATCTCTGATCTCTAAGAAGGGAGGAGCCAAAAGTAGCCGCGACAGGCCAGGGCTGCTTGAACAAATCCCAAGCCTTCTCAAGGACCACCAGGGTGCACCCACTGTGCCTGGGGTAAGCCAAGGCCCACTCTGGCTGCTTTGTCTCCATTGCAACCCACCCTCCCCCCACCCCAACTCCTGCCCTCCTCTGCAGCCCACCAGTGGTTCTGGACCAGCAGCACCCCATCACCTGGGTGCAGAGAAGAGAACCAAGATCTCAGGCTCCACCCAGCTACACAGCAAGGATCTGCATATTAAGGAGATCCCCAGAAGGGGGAGGGGCGTCCCTGGTGGCTAAGATGGTAAAGAATCTGCCTGCAATGCGAGAGAACCAGATTCAATCCCTGAGAAGGGAATGGCAACCCCAGAATCTCATGGACAGAGGAGACTGGCGGCTTCCATGGGGTGGCAAAGAGTCGGACACGACAGAGAGACTCACACTTTCCCTTTCAGGAGGGGGAGGGAGGGGGCAAGTCACCACCTGTTCACTGCGCCTTGTGCTGTGCTCCTCTGCCTTGTACAGTCTGCGAATGCAGGGCCATTGTGTCTTCCATAGTCAGGAATGGCTTGCCCTGTGGCTCCCGTGAGCCTGCTAAGTCGCTTCAGTCGTGTCCTGTATTGGCAAGCGGGTTCTTTAACCCCTGCCGCCACCCAGTGGTAAATAATTCGCCTGCAATGCAGGAGCTGCAGGAGACGCGGGTTTCATCCCTTGGTTGAGGAAAATTCCCTGGGGGAGGAAATGGCAACCCGCTTCAGAGTTCCTGCCTGGGAAATTCCAGGGACAGAGGAGCGTTGGGCTACAGTCCGTGAACAACTTAGCACGCACGCATAGTCAGAAGAAATCGAGCCTGATTTCTTCAGTGGAGACTTTCTAGAAGCTCCAGGTAGTTACTCACCTAGCAGGAGTCCTTCTCAGTTTCTTAGGAGCATGATTTCATTCATTCTGGAGAAGGAATTTTTTCATGACTGAAGAGCGGGGACCACGGAGAAAAAAATGATCTTAATGGTTTAAAGGAAAACAGAAGTTAGGACTTCTCTCCCCAGCCTCCACCCCACCTCCAAACCTCTGCTCTTGGCTTTCTCCTACTCTCCAGGTGGTTTCTCAGTGGAGACAGACAATCAACGGTGATTTCTGTGCTCTGCACGTCAACCCTGCAGTCTAGCCTGTTCTAGTGGGAGGGGGAAGTAGCGCTTTGCCCACGGGGTTGTCAGAAAACGTGATTGTCAGAGTTTCGAGCACTGGCTGCACAGGCCAGATCACCTTTCACTGCCCCAGCTGCCAACATGCCATTTACCAGCCACCGTCAGGAGAGCATTGCTGTTGGAAGGAATGGGGCCACTTCCAATCTGAGTGAGACCCTACGTGCTCAGTTGCTCAGTTGTGTCTGACTCTTTGCGACCCTGTGGACCGCAGCCCACCAGGCTCTTCTGTCCATGGGATTTCCCAGGCAAGAATACTAGAGTGGGTTGTCATTTCCTCCTCCAGGGGCTCTTCCGGACCCAGGGATCGAATCCTCATCTCCGGCATTGCAGGCAGATTCTTTACTGCTGAGCCACATTGTGAAATATCTCTGAATTGGAATATCTCTGGACACGCTCAGCTCAGTTCAAGCAAGGAGTGTTTTCCCATGGTCTTTGCTGCTAAATTCCTTCACTTGTCACTGCTCCTCTGAGTTAGTGTACCATGATTTTCTGTGCTGAATCTTTTCCTATGGTGATAGCAACTTTCCTTCCTCACCATCAGGCCAGGCCAGCAGGACCATCCCGTCTGTAAAATACTAGGCACCTACTGATGAGATGGTTGGATGGCATCACCAACTTAATGGACATGAGTCTGAGTTAACTCTGGGAGTTGGCGATGAACAGGGAAGCCTGGCGTGCTACAGCCCATGAGGTCACAAAGACTGAGGGGGCAAGTCACCCCTCACCCTTACTGAACTGACTGTGTACAGGGTATCTAGGCGGTACAGCAGTCGAGGCAGCAATCAGTAAGACAGAAACCAGCATGAGAGTCTAGTGGAGGCCCTAGCTGCTGCTGCTGCTAAGTCGCTTCAGTCGTGTCCGACTCTGTGCGACCCCATAGACGGCAGCCCACCAGGCTCCGCCGTCCCTGGGATTCTCCAGGCAAGAATACTGGAGTGGGTTGCCATTGCCTTCTCCAATGCATGAAAGGGAAAAGTGAAAGTGAAGTTGCTCAGTCGTGTCCGACTCATAGTGACCCCATGGACTGTAGCCTACTAGGCTCCTCCGTCCATGGGATTTTCCAGGCAAGAGTACTGGAGTGGGGTGCCATTGCCTTCTCCGGGAGGCCCTAGAGCAACATGCAAATACCTAGGGCAGAGGCAGGTGTGGGATTTGCCTACTCAGATCTGAGCATGGTTCAGAGGAGAGACTTAAGAGTGAGGTCAGATATGAATGGCGGAATGGGAGGAGGCTTCGTGGAAGAGCTATCAACAGGAAAGAGAGGAGAAGGTCACTGCATGCACCACTAACCCAGAAGTGTGAAGTGCAGTCCTATGTGAGAAGTCCCAATAGGGTCATTCTGTGGCCAGAACAGAAGGTTGTGGTGCAGGGAAAGACAAAAGGAACACACAAATGCAGATGCTGGTGGGGGCTCAGTGGCTGATAAAAATGAAGGAAGCTGCCCAGCTGCAGGAGAAACACCGGCCCGGCACAGGGGCCAAGTGTTAGTGCTTCCCCCATCCCCCCCTTTTTTTTTTTTTTTAATTGAGCCGTAAATCCAGAGTTTGATGTTGCCTCTCCTGATTTTAAATGGCTGGCAACCATTGCGAAAATTCGAAAAGCATCCTTTCTCTCATACTGACATGTCTCCCAGCCCCGTTCCCCCACATATGACTCCCTCTGCTTTTCTCTGCTCTCCTTCCCCAGGGTCACACAGTGCCCAGCCAAGATGGTACCTGCGGGTAACAGGCAGTGGGTGGGTGGGAAAGGGTGAAGGGAAGAGAAAGTGCCATGGTGATGGAAACTACCAAGTTCAGTTACTCTCCAGAGAGGCAAGCCATAAGTTCCTGGTAGTTGCTCTTTCTCTCTACCGATCAGAAATAGCACCCACGAGACCAAGACAAACAACTGATCTACCAATTGTATTGACATATATTTTACATACCAGAAAATCTACTCTTCACTCATTTTCAGTGTATCATTCAATGCATCTTAGTATTGAGTATGAAGTTTGCTGTAAGTTTTTCTTTAAGGATACCCTTATCAGGTTGAGGAATTACTCTTCTATTCTTAACTCATTGAATAATTTTTATTATAAAAGGGTGTTAGATTTTGCCAAATGCTTTTCCTGTATATATTGAGGCAATCCTGTGTTTTTTGTCCTTTCTTCTATTAATATAATACATGGCATTAATTGATTTTCACATGTTAAAACAACTGCATATCTGGGATAAGCCCGACTTGGCTATGGTATATCTTCCCTCTTATGTGGTGCTGGATCCAGTTGATCAGCATATTGTTGAGCGTTTTGTACATTTGTCACGGTCTATCGTTGTCTTTCCTTGTGCTGACTTTATTCAGTTTGGCATATGATACCGGCTGCATAGAGCGAGTTGGGAAGTGTCTCCCCTCTCTTTAACATTTTGGTAGAGTGGGTGAGGATCGGTGTCCGTTCTTTTAATGTTTGGTAGAATTCACCAGTAAAGCCATCTGAACACGGGCTTTTCTTTGTGGAAAGAATTTTTACGTACTAATTCAAAATTCTTACTTTTTAAAAAACTTCATTTCTTTTATTTTTGGCGGTGCTGGGTCTTTGTTGCTGCATGCAGGCTTTCTGTAGTTGCAGCTAGTGGGGACCACTCTCTTGTTGTGGAGCACGGGCTCTAGGGTGCACGGGCTTCAGTACTTGTGGCACATGGGCTCAGTTGCTCCATGGCACACAGAGTCTTCCCAGACCAGAGGTCCAAGCCGCGTTCCCCGCTGTGGCGGGCAGATTCCTAAACGTTGGACCACCAGGGAAGTCCCCGAAATCCTGACTTTTAATAGTTTTATTTAGATATTCCATTTCTTCTTTTTAACTATTGTTTGAAATATGTCTACTGATACAAATTCATATAGCACACAATTCATCCATTTAAAGTGTAAAATGCAATCATTGTTAGTGTGTTTGGAGAGTCAGACGAGCATAACCACAATCAATTTTAGAAAGTGTCCAGCACACCAGTAAGAACCCAAGTGGATGAATATTCACAGACACTGTATCCACCACGACGGCCCCCCAGCCCACCCCAGCTTTGTATGTGTGTGTGTTCAGTCGCTCAGTCACGTCTGACTCTTTGCAACCCCATGGGCTTCAGCCTGCCAGGCCCTTCTGTCCATAGGGTTTCCCAGGCAAGAATACCGGAGTGGGTAGCCATTTCCTTCTCCAGGGGATCTTCCCAAGCCGGGGATCCAACCTGCGTCTCCTGCACCGGCAGGCGGATTCTATACCACTGTGCCACCTGGGAAGCCTCCAGCCTTAGGTAACCATTAATCTTCTTTCCTTATCTGTAGATTTCCGTATTCTGGATATTTCATATAAATGGAATCATAATATGTGGTCTTTGGTGGCTGGCTTCCTTCACCTAGCATGATGTTTTCGAGGTTCGCCCACACTGCGGTTTTTCATTTTGTTCTTCGTGCATTTGGTGTCACATCTAAGAATCCATTTCTGGAATCCAGTGTCATCAACACGTACCTCTGCATTTTCTTTGGAGAGTTTTAATGGCTCAAGTCTGGGAATTGATCAAAGGACTGTGACTCTCTGTTTTTGTGATTCAGGGTAGACTTTTGTTCATTTGACCAGTGACATCTCTGCTTCTACAGATCAAGTAAGAACTTACTGGGCTTCCTAACTCTTTTACTTCTGGGAAGATCATGAGCAACTAGATAAAACCTTAGAGCTGCCCAAGTCAGACCGTTCTGACTGGTGCTTCGTCTCTGCTCTCCATTACTGTAACCAGGCCCACCTGGCCCTTGGTGGTTGTGTGCTCCCACTCGGCTCCGGCCATCTGGGGATCTAAATACTCCCACTGCATTTAGGTTTCCCAGTTCAGTGACTGCAGTTCCTACTGTGAGTTCTGGCCTGCAGAGAAGAGCAATCACAGAGTTCTTTAAGGGTACTGGGGATCCCCTCACAGTCTTGGTGAAAGGTATGTCTTCAGGACCCTCCCAGTATGGATGAGTGTGTCTTCAATGACAAATCCACACTAACGGTCAAATCTCTGTAAACCTCTGAATGCCTTCCTCTGTATTGAACTAAGGCAGGTCTGACATGTCCAGGTCTGAGTGCACTGTGGGCCAACTTTTGGTCCATAGTTCAACCAACCAGACAAACTAATAAGAGCCCTTTCTAACTCCCAGAGTTGCCATATTAAATGCAGAATCTATGCTTAGTGAATCAATTTGGCCTGATCTAGCTTTCTGTGGGGAGGCTGATCCCACTGGGGGTCAGGAGACTGCTTCCAACTGAGGGTGGGGAGGGTTCTTCTACTGGCAAGGGTGACTTACCAGACTTGATGGGCTCAGTGTCCCCAGCTTCCTCAGGGTCTCCCCACACAGCTCTATCACAATGTACAGAATCCCATTCTTTCCAAGTCAGCCCCTTCATTTTAACAGGAAACACTCTAGTGGCAGAATTCAACTTCTAGTCTAATTCAACCAGTTGCTGGTTGAGCGTTTGCATGTGATCATTAGCAATCTCAACCCGGTTATCTACAGGAGATAAGTGTCTGCTTATGGGTACACATAGAATCTTTTAGGTCTTTTACTGTAAACTGAGCTAATCCTTTTCTTTCACCACTCTTTCCAACTACATTTGCAGCAACCAGAAAGCTCATCATATCTATCAGTGTTCCAGAAATGTTCAAAAGTATCATCTACACAGTCACAGAACACCTTGCACCCAGCACTTCTTTTAAGTGGTTCATGACGCATATCCAAAGGAGATATTTTCCATATATCTATTGCCGTAGACTATCGATGCTGTCTTTACTACAGAGTCGTTAGCAGCTTTTAAACCTAATCAGATTACAGAGCTAATTCTAGAAACCCCAGAACCATTTGAGAAAACTCATTTTTTAATTGAAGTATAGTGGATACACAGAACTATATGTTACAGATGTACAATATAGTGATTTACAACTTTAAAGGTTATACTCCACTTATAGCTGTTACAAAATATTGGCTATATTCCCCATGTTTTGCAATATATCCTTGTAGCTTATTTTATACATAATAGTTTCTACCTCTTACTCCCCTATTCCTATCTTGCCCCTTCCTCCCTCCCTCTCCCGACTGGTAACCACTAGTTTGTTCTCTGTGTCTGTGAGTCAGCTTCTTCTATGTTAATATTCAGTTGTTGTTCTGTTGCTCAGTCGTGTCCGACTCTTTGTGACCCTATGGACTGCGGCATGCCAGGCTTCCCCGTCCTTCCCCATCTCCCAGAACATGCTCAAACCCATGTCTGATGAGTTGGTGATGCCATCCAGCCATCTCACCCTCTGTCCTCCCCTTCTTCTCTTGCATTCAATCTTTCCCAGCATCAGGTTCTTTTCTAATGAGTCAGTTCTTCGCATCAGGTGGCCAAAGTATTGGAGGTTCAGCTTCAGCATCAGTTCTTCCAATGAATATTCAGGACTGATTTCCCTTAGGATGGACTGGTTTGATCTCCTTGCCATCCGAGGGACTCTCAGGAGTCTTCACTAACACCACAGTTCAAAAGCATGAATTCTTTGGTGCTCAGCCTTCCATACGGTCCACCTCTCACATCCATGCGTGACTACTGGAAAAACCATAGCTTTGACTAGACGGGCTTTTGTCTCTGCTTTTTAATACGCTGTCTAAGTGTATCATAGCTTTTCTCCCCAGGAGCAAGCGTCTTTTAATTTCGTGGCTGCAGTCACCATCCACAGTGATTTTGGAACCCAAGAAAATAAAGTCTGTCGCTGTTTCCATTGTTGCCCTATCTATTTGTCATGAAGTGATGGAACTGGATGCCATGATCTTCATTTTTTAAAAATTTATTTATTTATCTATTTTTTTTACTTTACAATATTGTATTGGTTTTGCCATACATTGACATTTGAATTTTAAGCCATCTTTTCCATTCCCCTCTTTCACCTTCATCAAGTGGCTCTTTGGTTGCTCGTCACTTTCTGCCACATGGGTGGTGTCATCTGTGGTTATTAGTCTGTTTTATTTTTTAAATTCAACATCTAAGTGAGATCATACAGTATTTGTCGTTCTCTGTCTGTCTCATTTCACTTAGCGTATTGCCCTCCAAGTCCATCCATGTTGCTGCAAATGGCACAATGCCATTCATTTTTATGTCTGTGTAGTATTCCATGAAGTGTGGTGACACTGAGTGGCCCCCATGGGAAGCTGAGTGGTTCCCTGTGTTCCCCCCCCCAAGATTATGGGCACAGCAGCCCCCCAACCAGCATCTGTGCTAAGACTGCAGCCTTCTCTCGAGGGTTAATGAGGCCCCCTTCTGAGAGAGGACGAGAGGGTCCAGTTGCCCCGGAACAGAGGATCCTATAGAATACAACCCCAGCCCGACTGGGACACCTGGGGGCCCCGGTCTGGGCTGTCAGGCTGAGACTCCACACCCCCCTCACTTTGTCAGTGAACTCAGGGAGTCAGAGGCTTGGTCTTTGGGGCCCAGTCTCAGGTGGGCAGAGGGAGGGGCCCACGTCCTGTGGAGACTCGAGGTGAGGACCAGAGAAGACTGAGGGTCCCCAGGGGATGCATGTGCCACCCTCCCGACAGCCCTGGGGGACCATGGGGTGTGGCGTCCAGATGTAACCTCACTGATCCCGATGGGAGGGGAGAAGTGAGGGCCTGGGTCAGGTGCCCGGGTTCAGGTCAGCAGCGTGAAAGAATCCAGCTGTGCTAGGAGTCAAGGTAGAAAACTGAGTGGGGGGGGGGGGCTCTGGGGCCCCAAGACATCCAGGTCATCACTGCTCTCAGCCCTGGGAGACCCCGGCAGGGTTGTAGGAATGAGCCCCCTACTCCCGCTTGCCTCTCAGGGGTCCTGGCTGGGGAGGGCCTGCTTCTAAGGGGACCAAGGTCAGGGACAGAGGGTGGTGCTCAGACCTGCTGAGAGTCAAAGTGAAGAGCAGAAGGAGGGTTGAGGAACGCCCAGAGCATCATCTCAGCTCCGGGAAGCCCTGGGCTTGGAGCCCTGATGTCATGTCCACAGACTTCCCTTTGGGGTCTCAGTGAAGTGATGGCCTTGGTGTGAGGGCCCGGCCTCCAGTCAACACGAGGGGCATCCCCAGCCCTGCCAGGGCTCAAGATGAGGACCTTGAGGGAGGACACAGGGAACCCCACAGGTTCCGGCACCTGCTGTCAGCGTGGGGCGACTCTCGTGGGGACATGAGCACGGGGTCTCAGAAACATTAAAGACTTGGTATAAGGGGCGAGGCCTCAGAGATTGGAGGGGAGATTCTTAGGTTTTGAGGGAGTTTAGGTGAGGACCCTGAGGGGGACTGAGTGGACCCTGGACCCCAAACAGAGGAGACTTAAGAGAAGTCGGTCCCTGCTGTTGGCCCTTGGCACCTCTGGGGGAGCATGAGTGCAGCAGACATGGTCAGACTTCCTGACATATGGGTCTCAGACTAGGGACCGGGTGTGGGGGAGGAGTTCCTGATATCTGGGTCTCAGATTGAGACCTCACATATGGGGTGGGAACTCAGGAGGGCAACTTCCCAGGTCCTCGGGGGTGTCAAGTTGAGGACCCTGAGGCAGGACTAGGAGACCGTGGACCCCAGTCAGGGCAGATCTCAGAGAAGCCCGTCTCCGTTGTCAGTCCAGGGCGACAGTGGAGTAGAATGAGTGAAACCGGCATGGTCTGACTTCCTGACATCCGCATCTCCGAGAGATTGGGGCCCTGGTATAAGGGGCAGGGCTTCAGTTGGGGAGAGGCGAGAATCCAGGTCCGCCCCGGGGGCAAGGTGAGGTACCTAAGGAGAACTGAGGGACCCCCGAGGGAGGATTGACAGAACCCTACAGATCCCCGCCCCTGAAGTTGGCCGTGGGAGCCCTTGGGGTGAGAGGAGCACACTAGGCCTGTCTGCCTTCCTCACATGCGGGTCTCAGAGACTGGGGGCCTCATGAGAGTGGCAGGGTCTCAAAATGGAGGACGGGATAATCCCGGGTCCTGCCTGGAATCCAGGCTCCATGAGAGGAAGGAATGAGGTGGTTAGACCCGTACATGGGGAGGGATCCTTCCCTTTGATGGGGGTCTTGGAGGCCGCAGAGCGGGGTGAACAGGGTGAGCAGTTTCTTGACCTCTGGCTTAGGGACCTCGAGACCTGAGGTGTTCAGGCAGAGGGCTGAGGCTTCAGGTCCACAGAAGGTGGACTTCCCAGACCCCGAGGGAGGACTGAGCAGACCCTTGCCCTTGTGTTCAGTGCCAGGAGGCCAGGCAGGATGTGAGGAGGAGCTGAGGGAGGCCCTGGGCAGGTGCGGCCACATGTGGGGCCCCTTAGCGCCTTCTGTTCAGGCTCACATCTTTTTCTGAATTTCCATGCAGGCCCCCAGAGGGGAGGCACCAGGTCGTGCCAGGGGAAAGGTGAGCACTACAAGGGAACCCTGAGGGGACCTCCCACCGCACAACTGGGGGGACCTCACAGAGTCCACCCCTCGTACCATCGCAGAAGGCTCAGAGCTGTGCCACAGGATACCCCCAAGGTGCCCCCTCCGTTTCTCTCACAGGAACCAGGAGGCAAAGGCAGAAGTCTGTGGCCCGTGTCCTGAGGTCAGAGAGCAGAGGAGGTCCAGGCAGTGCCAGGAGTCAAGGTGAGGAGGGTGGTCTGAGTGTGCACCAGGGGCTCTCCATCCATCCCAGAACAGAGGGGACCCACAAGGGCCTGATCCCCACACCTTGTCAGCCCCGGAAATCTCAGGCTGTGCTTATTGCACCTTGGGGAGCCACCCCACTTCCTCCTTCATGTAGCCAGGGGACTGCCCGCCCCAGAGGCATGCCCCTGTGAGGTCTGAGAGCACCCCTCAAGGGGAGACCTGTAAGTGGCCTGTGTCAAAACTCCCAGGGTGCGTTGCTCAGCCGAGGCCACTCACACCCCCTCTCTCCCCCAGGTGTGTGGTCCCCATCTGTTCCTCTGCCTCACTCCTGTCTGTGGTTTGATCCCAGGCATTGCACTCATGGTCAGGAGGACTGAGCTGAGCAAGCCCGAGGAAGACCTTCAGGACCCAGGCAAGGCACAGGGCCCGGAGGAGGCACAGCTCTTGGGGGCTGAGGCCTGGTGGGGTGGGCTCTGCATCTGTCTCTGCCTCCCCCCACCCCCCGCCCACTCTCCTGCTCCACCCTTGCGGAGGCCTTGCCCCAGGAAGCTCTGAATGAGATGGTGGCTAATCTGATGAAGTTCCTGCTCTTCAAGTATCGGGCCAAGGAGATGACCTCCCAGGCGGAAATGCTGAAGAAGGTCCTCAGGGATAACCAGGAGCACTTCTCGGTGCTCACTTTTTCAGCCAAGCCTCGGAGTACCTGCAGCTGGTCTGTGGTGTGGAGGTGAAGGAGGTAGACCCCAGGGAGCACATCCACATCATGGTCCTCACCCTAGGCCTCACCTGTGATACGATGCTGAGCGGTGGGCAGAGCATGCCCATGGCTGGCCTCCTGGGGCTGGTCCTCAGCCTGATCATGTGGAATGGAGACAGCGTCCCTGAGCAGGAGGTCTGGGGAGCACTCAGCAAATGGGGATGTTTGTCGGGAGGGAGCACTGTGTCTTTGGGGAGCCCAGGGAGCTTCTGACCCAAGTGTGGGTGCAGGAGGGGTACCTGGAGTACTGGCAGGTGGCTGACAACGACCCTGCTCGCTTCGAGTGTCTGTGGGGTCCTCAGGCCTATACGGAGACCAGCAAGTAGGAAGTCACGGAGTACCTGCTCAGAGTCAACCAATGGTTTTCCAGGGCCTTCCCACCCCCGTCTGCAGAGGCTGTGAGGGAGGAGGAAGAGGAGCCCTGACCCAGAGAAGCAGCCAAGCTGATCCTTCCCTCTGTGATTGAAGAGGGAGCGGTCAGCCTTCTCAGGAGTGATGGCCTGGGCCACTTGAGGGAACCCGGGGTGTAGCATCTTTGTGTTCCTTTTCTCTGGGATGACATGGAAATTCATCTCCGTTTCTTTAGGAATTTTTCAAATGTGTTTTTTCAGCTTAAGCCTTAATAAACTTCAGTATCTAACTTTGTGAATGACATTGATCACACATGTATTTGTACTTAACCAGTTTAAGGACCAGAGTTTTACTGTTTTGTAAAGGAGATTGGGAACTCTCCCATTTTATTTTGTGACCCTGAGCAAGATCACATGGAATTGGAATTACAGCTATCTTGGATATGCGAACCTACTTAGCAGTATATAGTTGGTGGAAGAATTGGAAAATAAAAAACGATTGTAGCGAATTCTCGCTTCCTATAGGTTTTGACTGTCCTTTTCTACAGCTAATCCACATCTGTTTACTTGGGTTTTGCCACGTTATTATTTAAGAAAGTAGGAGAAAATTGATGAGAATTATAAGCCCCCTTCTCACTGGTTCATTTATTCCACAGAACTTCATGGATCCTCTGCTCTGTGGAAGTCCCTGTGTTAGCAGTGGGGACACTAGGAGAAGCAGGACACCCCCACACCTAGAGTGATGGTCTAGGAGCCACAGTCACACAAGGAAGGTGGAGAGACGTTCCCTAGTCCCACAGAACAGGCAATACGGGGCACGGCGGTGGGGATCCAGGAGGAGCACTTGAGTGTCGGTGCCTGAGCCAGGGCGTTTTGGCGCTTTGGGAAGCTGGGTTCCTTCTGTAGGAGATGATGGTAATAAACCTGAGTGGTGTCAAGAGCCAGACTGTAGACGGTGTCTTATGAGTGAGAGGAAAGTCTGGAATCAGACAGGCACGTTAGAAGTTCGTCTTCTCTCCAATAAATCTCCTGGGTCTGAAAAAGAACGTGCGCTTTGATCAGAACAGATAGACACCTGGTTTTTCTTCCTGAGTCTAAATACACACACAAGTTTCCGGATGGGAAATGAGTGAAATTTGGTTTGGCACACAGTCTACTCAGTCTTGGAGAATATACTTGAAGACATTTCGATTACCACCCTCAGTCGTCTGGTAAGATATTAAAGGGGTTCTTCTTTGAAACTGGCAGTTGGACACTTCAACTGATGGGCCAGCTTTCCCAGGTGGTCAGACCCCAAAGCCATAATGAAGGAGGAAACAGAACGGGCTCTATCTTGATAGCAGGACTCCATCTTGGGCCGGACTGTGGACTTTGAGCTATATGCCCAGTATCTATAGAAACGACTCATCAACTGGAAAACCAGGCCCCCCGAAGGAAGAGCCCTAGGGCTCTCCATCGCCTAGAAGAATACCCTAACTATCTGTGTAACCGAGTAGAATCATACATTCTATTATGCTTACTGGGATATGACCACAGGCCTATTGATAAGTGTCCACTGTTAACTACCCAGGCTTAAGGCATATGATCACGGGTTAACTTTGATTGTATCTTTCTTTTTCCTTTGTTCAGACTACTTTCAGGGAACCTTATACACTTAGGGTATATAAAGTTCTCACAAAAACTGGTCAGGATCCTTGGCTAAGAGGAGACTCTGCCTCGGGCCCACCGGTGTAATAAACTGCACTCTGCTATCTGCAGTGTCCTTCTGAGTGAGTTTGTTTCCCGGAACGTGTAGCTACAACAATAAAAACTGCACTGAACTTGAATTCACACACCTCGGACTCCTCCTTGGAGGTGAAGGGTGTTGCCTTGTGCGTATCCTTGCTGGATTTTGTAAAGAAATCTCCCATTGTCTTTTTCCTCCCATTGTCGCTTGTCTGATACCTGTCCCTCATGAAGGCCACGGCTGTTGGGGAGCCTCCGGGCACCTGTGCAGGTGCTCAGGCAAGTTCTCTCCTGTGGAGGCAGCCGAGTCTCCCAGGCTACACTCCCTGGCATCAGGAGGTAGGGGCATATATTCACTCTGCTGAGACTGTGGGTGGCTGTCACTACAGAGGGTAGGGCAGAAAGAGAACTGGAGGGAGTGGGGCGAGGGGGACCTCCTCCCTGACATTCACAAGAGCCTTGGAAACTAAATCATATCTTGCATTTGAAAGTGCCAGTACAGAGTAGTGACTAGAAACAGTTGAAGATCCAAGGCATCTTTGGCTTTCTCAGAAACTCCTCAACACACGAAGGGAATTGTCTTCATCACAAGCTATACATACCTACTGGCTGCTGTCTGTTGTACACTGCAGGGCAGGGGAGAGACTCCAGGTCCTTGTTCACATCTCTTCTCCCTCTGCTTCCTGGAAGCTGCCTGCAGGGAACAAGGGATCCTTATGTAAACCTACCATACTTTGGAAACAAACACATGATTAATTCACCGATATTAATACAAAGACAGAAAAATTTTTTTCATCTAAATAACAATAGCATGTTGTTTGGTGAAAAACATCCCATTTGTGTTGATGCCTGGGGTGGGATGGAAAGGTAATTTGGAGGCAGGTGGTGCCACATCCGTGGGGCTGAGCTCGCAAGAAGCAGGAAAGGCTCCTGCCTGCCTGACTGATGGAAGCTCTGTCCAAGTGCCATCCATTCAGGGCCAAGGGTGAGGAACTGGGCTCCTCCCAGTGGCACAGTCAGAAGGTGGGTGTTTTTAGGAGAACTACTCTCTTCCTAGAGCCCTCCAGGACAGTTGTGATGTACACAGGGTGGAAGAGGAAAGAGCGTTTTGGATTCTGGGCACTGCAGATGGTATCCTGGGGGTGGTACAGCCAGCGGGACTGAGGAGGGTGGAGAGCCCTGGGAGCAAGGGGCAGGGATGCAGCCTAGGAGTCTGGAGCTGAGCTTCAAGCCAGAACCACATGAGGACCACACAGTCCTCGCCCTCTGCCTTCCTTCTGGGGTCCATTCTTCTCTCCCTTTCCCTTTGTCACATGGCAGGGCTGGGTCAGGAGAAGAGGAGACATGTGGATGGGGAACAGGTGCCCGAACCTCTACAGAGAGGAGCACAAAGTGCCAGGTGGCAACCATGGCTCATAGGTCAGTAGGACTGTTATGATATCTCCTGGGGGAACCGTCTTCCTTTGGGAAGAACATGTCCTGTCACCACCATTAATAGAGTAACCAGTAGCCACATGAGGCTGGGTATTGTGAGCTCAAATGTGCTTAGTGTGTCCCAGGGCCTGGCCTTCTACTTTAACATAATGTGAAGTCAAATGTAAATAGCTAGAAGCGGCTAACGGCTAGACAGCCCCGCTGAGGAACTGCAGAACCTACACGGGGGGTCGGAAGCACAACTTCCCTTGTGGGTCACTGGGAGTGGTGGTAGATGGGGTCACCGTTCCTTCTGGTTCCAGGGCCATGTATCTGACTTAGTGGCGCAACTAATGATGACAGATGTGGAGTTTGTCCAGGCCCTGGAGGGTGAAACCCCAGCACCGCGGGCTCTCATATCCCAGTGTGCACCTCACATGTGCCTCATAGAGGCCATTCCACTGCTCCAGGAGACCAGCAGCTCTGGAAGCTGTGGTCTCTGGGCAATGAGGGCTTTGGTATGAGGGTCCAGCCTTGGGTCAACTCAGGGACATCCTGTGCTTTCCAGAGCTCAAGATGAGGACCCTGAGGAGGACACAAGGACCCCCTAGATCCCATCCCTGCTGTCAGCCCTAGGCATCCCTGGTGGCGGCATGAGCACTTGGCAGCGTGTCCTACCTTTGGCATCCCTGTCTCTGACAGGTTGGGGACCTGATATAAGGGGCGGGCCTTAGAAGGAGAAGGGGAGGATCTTAGGTTCTGAAGAAGTCTGTGTGAGGACCCTAAGGGAAGACTGAGGGGAACCTGGACCCTGTCACAGAGTGGGCTCGGGGAGCACATAGGGTGGGATGAGCACACGCCGCATTTCCTGACATCCGGGTCTCAGAGAGAACGGGGACCTGGTATAGGCGGCGGGGCCTCAGGTGGGCAGAGAGGAGAATGCCAGGTCCTGTGGGGTAACAAGCTGAGGTCCCTGAGGGGGGAACTAGGCGACCCTTGACCTCAGAGAAAGCTGTCTCTGTTGTCCGTCCTTGGCGGCCGTGAGGTAGGATGAGAACAACAGGCATGGTCTGAATTCCTGACATCCGGGTCTCAGAGAGACTGGGACCCTGGTATAAGGGGCGGAGCCTCGGTTGGGGAGAAGAGGGAACCTGAAGTTCTACCTGAAGACAAGGTAAGGCCCTGAGGGAAGACTGAGGGGACCCCCAGGGAGGACTAATGGAGCCCCACAGATCCCTGCCCCTGTCATCAGCCCTGGGAGACCCTGGGATGAGAAGAGCACACTACGCCCGTCCTGACTTTCTTATATCCGGGTCTCAGAGAGACTGGGGACCCGGTGTGAGGAGCCGGGCCTCAAACCGGGAGAGGACAGAGCCCCGATCCTACCGGCAGTCAAGGCGAGGACCCTGAGGGAAGAGTGAGGGGAGCCGGACCCCAGAAAAGAGGGGACATTGGTAGTCCCCAGGCAGGACGACCTCGTGCCGCATTTCCGGACATTGGGTCTCAGACAGACTGGGGACCGGGTGAGAGTGGTGAGGCATCAAAATGGAGGACAGGCCAATTCCAGGTCCTATCTAGAGTTCAAGCTCCATACAAGGAAGGACTGAGGAGGATAGATCCCAACACAGGGAGGGATCCTTGCCTTTGATGGGGGTCTTAGAGGCCCCAGAGCGGGTTGAGCAGGATGAGCAGTTTGTCGACCTCTGGCTTAGGGGCCTTGGGAGATGAGGTGTTCAGGCGGAGGGCGGAGGCTTCAGATACACGGAGGGTGGTCTCCCCGGACAGAGCCAACCCCGCCCTTGTGGTCAGTGCTGGGAGTCCAGGCTGGACATGAGGTGAGGACTGAGCATCTCCTCAGCCTAGGACCCATGGGAGGCCCTGGGCAGGTGCGACCACATGTGGGGCTCCTTAGCGCTTTCCCTTCAGACTCGGGTCTTGTTCTGAGTTACTCTGCAGGCCCCCAAAGGGCAGGGTCCGGGCCGTGGCAGGGGAAAGGTGGGCACTACAAGGGAGCTACAGGGGGACCACTTCCCCCACAACTTGGAGGGGGGACCTCAGAGCCCAGGACTGTGCCACAATCTACCCCCGAGGTGCCCCCTCCATTTTTCTCACAGGGGCTCCAGGAGCCAGGAGGCAAGGGCAGAGGTCTGTCTGAGGCCTGTGTCCACAGGTCAGAGAGCAGAGGAGGTCCAGGCAGTACCAGGAGTCAAGGTGAGGAGGGTGCCCTGGATGAGCACCAGGGGCTCCCCATCCCAGAACGGAGGGGACCCCACAAAGCCCTAATCCCCCCACCACGTCAGCCCCAGAACCTCTGGCTGTGCTGGGTGCACCCTGGGGAGCCACTGCCCTTCCTCCTTCGGGTAGCCAGGGGTCAGACCGCCCAGGAGGAGGGCCCCTGTGAGGCCCGAGAGCACCCCTCAAGAGGAGACCTGTAAGTGGCCTGTGTCGACCACCCAGGGTGTATTTCTTAGCTGAGGCCCATGGTCCACAATGTCCCCTGCCTCACTCCTGTCTGTGGTTTGATCCCAGGCATCGTGCTCGTGGTCGAGATGAGTGAGCTGAGCAAGCCCGAGGAAGACCTTCAGGACCCAGGCGAGGCCCAGGGCCTGGAGGAGGCACAGCTCTTGGGGGCTGAGGGGGGCGAGGCTGCAACCCCCTCGGCCTCCTCCCGCCCAGTCGTCTCGTCCACCGCCGAGGAGGCCTTGCTCCAGGAAGCTCTGAATAAAATGGTGGCTGACATGGTGAAGTTCCTGCTCCGCAAGTATCGAGCCAAGGAGCCAACCTCCGATGCCGAATTGCTGAATACGGTCCTCAGGGATAACCAGGAGCACTACCCGGTGGTCTTCCGCCAAGCGGTTGAGTGTGTTCTGCTGGTCTTTGGCGTGGATGTGAAGGAGGTAGACCCCAGGAAGCACATGTACAGCATGGTTCCCTCCCTGGGCCTCACCTGTGATGCGATGCAGAGAGGTGGGCAGGGCCTGCCCAAGGCCGGCCTCCTAGTGGTGGTCCTCAGCCTGATCCTCCAGAATAGGGGTCGCGGCCCTGAGGAGGAGATCTGGGGAGCTCTCGACAAGATGGGGGTGTGTGTTGGGAGGGAGCACTCCATCTTTGGGGAGCCCAGGGAGCTGCTGACCCAAGTGTGGGTGCGGGAGGGGTACCTGGAGTACCGTCAGGTGCCTGACAGCCACCCTGCTCGCTACGAGTTCCTGTGGGGTCCCCGGGCCTTTGCGGAGACCAGCGAGGAGAAATTCATGGAGTATCTGCTCAAGGTCAACCAAAGGGCTTTTAGGTCCTTCCCACTCCCTTCTGCAGAGGCTGTGAGGGAGGAGGGAGAGGGGCCCTGAGCCAGAGCAGCAGCCAGGCTGATCCTTCCCTCTGTGATTGAAGAGGGAGCGGTCAGCCTTCTCAGGAGTGATGGCCTGGGCCCCTTGGGGAACCCAGTGTGTAGCATTTTTAGGTTCCTGTTCTCTGCGATGGCATGGAGATTCATCTCTGTTTTCTTTAGGAATTTTTCAAATGTGTATTTCAGCTTAAGGCTTATTAAACTTCAGTATCTAACTTTGTGAATGACATTGACCACACATGTATTTGTACTTATCCAGTTTAAAGACAAGAGTTTTGCTGGTTTTTAAAAGAGTTTGGGAACTCTCCCATTTTATTTTGTGACCCTGAACATGGTAACATGAGATTGGAATTACAACTATTTTGGAAATGTGAACTTACTTAGCAGTAATGTACTTGGTGAAAGAATTAGAAAATAAAATGTGTTTATAGCGAAATCTTGCTTCTTGTACTTTTTGTCTGTCATTTTATACAGCTAAGCTATCTCGGTTTATTTGGATCTTCCCAGGTTATTATTTAAGAAAGTAGGAGAAAACTAATCCGACTAAATAAGGCCCTGCTCCCTGGCTCATTTATTCCACAGAACTTCATGGAGCCTGTGCTCTGTGACAGGCCGTGTTAGCAGTGGGGACACTAGGAGAGAAGCAGGACACCCACACGCCTGGAGTGATTATCTAAGAGCTGCAGTCACATGAGGAAGGTGGAGAGACATCCCCTAGTCCCACAGAACAAGGCAACACAGGGCGGGGCAGTGGGGCTCCAGGAGGAGCCCTCGAGTGTCGGTGCCTGAGGCAGGGCTGTTTGAGGCTTTGGGAAGCTGGGTTCCTTAAGTGGGAGGTGATCGTGATGAGGCTGGGTGGTGGCAGCAACCAGACCTCTCGACTATGTCTTGTGGGTGAGAAGAAAATTTGAAATAGGACATATACATTAGAAGTTCCTCTTCACTCGGAGATGAATCTCCTGGGTCCAAAAGAGAAAGTGCACTTTGATCAGGATAAGTAGACGCCTGGTTTTTCTGCCTGAGTGCAAATACACTCAAAATGTTCCAAACGAGACATGAGTGAATTTGGGTTGGCACACAATCTTCTCAGTCTCAGGGTTCATAGCTGAAGACATTTCAGTTACCATGTTGCAGAAACCAGTACTTGAGAAACCAAGCACCACACTCGGAGAGTTGGAGAATTCAGGTTTATTACACCAGCGTGCCCGGAGGAGTTAACACTCCAAGCTCTGAGCCCCGAACAAAAGGATTACAGAGTTTTCACAGACTGTAGTGGGCAACACTAGCTGTTAATAGGCTGGTTTAAACTAAGGGGTTTCTCATGCATGGGAACAGTGGTCAAGATGGGGAGGGGGATTCCTGACCTGGACAGGCATGATTAAGCAGGTTTGCAGGGGCTGGACGATAGCAAAGAGCAGGACAAGGGTGAGTGAGGTAAACTCCAGTTCCTAGCATTGCAAGTCCCCACTTTCTGAGACTACGTGACCTACGTGATCTAGACTTTGCAAGGGGCAAGCTGAGTTACAGAGGCAGAAGGAGAAGGAGGTCGTGTAACATTTTAACTTTTCCTCTTCATTCCCCCCTCTTGATACTTCTATCGCTCGTCGTAGAAAGCATCATCCCATGTTTTTGGTAGGACATTCAGAGCTCCCCATCGTTTAGGGGGCTGTATTGAACTATTACCATTTGTAACTTGTGGATTCAATCTGAGAGGTTACGAACTGGATAATAGCATTGAGAATACAAGGGCCAAACAAGAGCGCTGCAAAGAGCATGAAGAGAGGACCTGTTAAAGGGAGAAGCCACGATGCCCAGCTCCAGATATTGCTCCAATTACCCCAGGGATTAGCTAGTTTTTCTCTCCTTTTGTGATTTGTTCCCTTAGCTGTTGGGCCATGTCCCTGACTACTTCTGACTGGTTTATGTAAAAGCAGCATTCTTCGTTCAAGAAGAGGCCGAGTCCCCCCTTTTCAGCTGTCAGTAGGTCTAGACCTCTCCTATTGTGCAAAACCACCTCAGCCAGGGAGTCTAGTTGGTCCTGTAAGGCCACTAAACATTTGGTCACTCTCTCAATGTCATCTGTGAAGTCTTTGGATAGTGTATGGTAAAACGTGTTTGATGAAGCAATTCCGCCTATTCCCTTACCTATCCCAGCCATGATTCCCAGACCAGCTAGTAGGGGTATAAACTGGATGTCTCTTTTTGACTGCATATGTGCTGCCAGAGGTACGGTGAGAGTCTGGTTGTTAGGGACAATATTCATCTGGGGAGTGAGGAGAGCTAAGGTGCAGATACCCATCTAATTGACAGGTAAACATAAGTAAGCATCTGTCCCATAAA
Organism: Okapia johnstoni; assembly: GCA_024291935.2. Classification (NCBI taxonomy): domain Eukaryota; kingdom Metazoa; phylum Chordata; class Mammalia; order Artiodactyla; family Giraffidae; genus Okapia; species Okapia johnstoni. Next base: position 112,372,225 of record CM044305.1, read on the forward strand.
CAAAGAAAAGGCCTTGATGGGGGTGGCACCATCTGTTACAGCAAGGGACACCAAAAGGCTGCAAAGCAGCCTGCACATAACAGATAACTGAACACCAGCAAAAGGTTTTCTCCCCATCCTTGGGTTGTCACGGCTATAGCAACTGAGCCTATCGTGAAGGGGGGGGGGTCAGCTATACTGTGGAGCAGTTTAGTTAGTAGGGAGAATCTATCGTAAGAGACTTCTAATAAGAATGAGGCTTCCCATTACAGGGAGATAACAGACAGTTAACTGCAGCTTCTGACCCAAATCCCAGTCCTGGGGTGCGACTAAGGCTAGTCCTGTAGCGAAGAGCACAGAAATAATAGCAATCAGGGATAGAGTCCAGGGTTGTCAATGAAACTCCATCGATATTTTGATAGCCGGATCCTGAAGCTTCCGCTGTGTGTTGACCAGCCAGCTGCCGGAGTGTGGCTGGAGCAAGGCTGAAGAATCCTCAAGCTTCTGCCGTGCGTGGACTAGTCAACTTCCGGAGTGACTATTGCAGGGCTCAGCATCCTTTGTGGGTGAGAGTCGTTGTTTTTGGAAACAGACCTTGAGGAGGTTTTTGGGGTCCCGAACTGCCTTCCAGGTGTCCTCATTATAGGAAGCCGCTGCCTTCTTGACTCTGGTGTGGTGGATCCAAGGGGTGATACCTATAACTTTAATGGTAGTAGGGGTTGCCAGGACGACTGTGTGAGGGCCTGTTCAAACTGGCTGAAGTGGTTCCTTTTTCCAGTCTTTAACCCATACCTCATCTCCTGGCTGAGAGGGATGAACCCAATTGCCCAGCGGAATGGATGTCCTGTCTCAGGTTTCTTGGGCGATATGGCAGAAGACTTTCCCAGGGCGACACCTCCAGGTCAGCTAGTTGTTGGTGGTCTCCCTTGAGCTTTTTTTTTTTTTTTTTTTTATCACCGGGGGTGGTCTCCCATATAAGATCTCAAAGGGAGAATAGCCCGGGTCCTCAGGGTGCATTTACGGAGGGTGGTGAGAGTCCACAGACTAAGGCAGCTTGTTCTAGCACTGTCTGGGCGTTGGCCAGGGGATATTCTTGTCATACTACTACCGGGAGAAACAAACTTAACAAGAAAGTTAAAGATATATGGCCCCACGATTAATAGAAGTAGACAAGCGGCTGAGGCACAACTAGGGAGAACCAGGTCCAGACATTGGCTCGTGACATTAGTGTTTCTCTAGGTGTGAGAAGATGCAAGAACTTGGACTCATAAAAATATTTACCTGAAAATATCTGACTATCTGTTTTTCTGGGTTTTGGCCTGTTTTCTGGGTTTTCTGGCCTGTTTTTCTGGGTTTTTCCCAGAGCACAGAGTGCCTTATTTTTTGACTCCATCCTGAACTCCTTTCAAGGGGGTGTTGAAGGTCAGCATCTTGTAGTGGTCATGATTTAGTCTTTGTAGAGGCAGCTGGCAAGGGCCAACTTCCAGTCAGCAGGGCCCCTTCATAGTCATATCTGACCATGTTTGGGGGGCATTTCATGGTCATTGTGTCCCGTGGTGCTGGGAAGGCTCATTCCCAGGTCTAACAAAGATTCCATGGACAGGCCACTCAATGTGTTGTCACTAGACCAGGCCTTGTAAGTAGCAAAAGTCTCTGGACCATACCTGTCTTACTAGCCTCTTGGTCCAGGAACATATTTCCTCTTGTTGCTACTTCCCATATCTGAAGTTACATTATTACAATTATTGATCTCATATGGAACTGCATATCAGCATTTTATCACAGGCTCTGTCACACATTTGGTAACATAAGCAATAATCTTCTGAAACAAGCTACATAGAAATAATATAGCTAGCAGTTATTAGTAAGGTCACAGGCAAGAATTTAAGCCAAGAACTTTCATTGGGTATAGCCCGGTATACCCCAGGTCACCTGTCTCAGTTAAATGATTATAGCCAAGTGTTAATCTCCTGTTTGTACATCATGGAGCATCTGACCTTTATCCAAAGACTGGTTGCTGAGGTAAGCTTTAGAAACAATCTTAAGAGTGTCCTTTTTAATCATTTAATTAAGACTTTTAGCAATATAACATAACAAGGAACTATCTCAGAAGTGAGTCTTAGTAGCACAGACCTTAATTAACAAAACTAGAACTTAATATTTAATGAAACATAATTGTTTCTTTTCTTTCTTCTTCTTCTTCTTCTTCTTCTTCTTCTTCTTCTTCTCCTTCTTCTTCTTCTTCTTCTTCCTCTTCTTCTTTTTGGAGAACTCATTGTGAGGGCATTAACACTGTAGCCAGGTAAGGCTTTAACCCATCAAATAAAAATGAGGTCTGTCAGGGAGCCGGGAAAAGCTAAGCGGCCATCTTAGATTTCCCATAGCCTTGGATCTATGATTTTTAGCTGTTGTTTATTTATTTTTAATTTCCTGATTTAAGAGCAGACTGTCACCATGTTTTAAGGACATCAAGATAGCAAAAGCCTAACCTTGAGGGGTTATTTTTTGTAGAAGCAGAATGAACTTTGTCTACATGTACCATAATCTTAAATAATGTTTATTTATGTTACCAAAGTAACAAAAAGATTTTAAAAACAAATAAAAATCACTTAAAGGCAAATAAATTTGTAATCTGTTATCGAGAGCTGCATCTTAAGAAAACTTTGTTCTCTAAACAGAGAGAAGACCAAATTCCAGTCTGGTACCAGCTTACCGTTAATAACAAAATTTGTTTATCTGTTTGATCTTAGAAAGTCTTTTCCATAAATCTTGAGGAGCTAGCAGTATTCTTCTAAAGGCATGAGAGTAAAATCATTGAAGGCATGTTTAAAATCTGATTCTATTGCAATTGACAAAGAATCCTGGTCATAACACTTTAATATGATAACTAGAATTATAATTGACCATATTTTATCAGAGCATAGCATATCTATATAAATTTCACATAAGTTTAGGATATCTATATTAGTAAGATCAGCCATACAGTATAACCTGAAAAGATTTTTTTCACCTCTGTAACAGTACTTCCCATGTAATTTAGCATGTCCAATGAACCCAGGTAGCTTAATAACTCTTTGGGAAGTCTCAGGCGCCCTCTGAAGCATCCCAAAGTTGGCTAGAAGTCAAGTTATGTAGGAAGTTTTGTCGCTAAATATCAAAAGAGTTTATCATACTCAGTCAGATAAGATCATATAAGTTACTGTGAAATAATAATTATTTACTTAGCCAAAGTTAACAAAAGATTTCAAAGGTAAATACAGAACAGATCAATTAAGAGGTAAAGGAACTTAAATCTATTATTGAAAGCAGTTCAACATCTGAAGAAAGTATGTCCTCTTAACAGAGAGAAAGGCCAAATTTCAGTTTTTGCACCAGCTTACTTTAAACTCATTTAGGTAAACCTTAATTAAATTTATTTTAAACTTAGTCCTAACCATGCACAAAGCATTTTTACAGGGTCCACCTTCCACAAACCTTTTAATCACTTTCTGCAACAGCCACCTGTAAGTCAGACCTCCTTTCTTTTCCCTTTATAAAATGTAATTTTATTTTTTTATAGCTTCTTTATTAAAAACATACATCGTACTTTTGTATTAGATTAGCAAACAAACATTAATACTAGATATTTAATATTGAATATTTCCCAGTTCACACGAATCTGAAATTTATTTAGGTTAATTTTGTGTGTGTGTGTGTGTATTTAGAATTCTTTGGGTTTTAAGCACTTATTTTTCTCTAGGCCAATTAAATAAGAACTCATTTACAACTTCAACAATATTATCAGAAAAAAGATGTACACTGAGACATACATAAATCCAGACAGACAGACTGACAGAGATCTTATAGTTTTCTGTTTGAGATTTAAAATATCTCCTCGACACCCACCCCCCCTTTTTTTTCCCTTCTGCTTGAAGTTCTAATTTGCCCAAGGCTGAGATCTCAGGCAAAGCTGACTGTGTATTTCAAAGACATGGAAAGGGTTAGCTTCAAGCTTTTCCCTGGGTCGGTCTTTCAACAAGCTAGATTTTTTTTTAATTGCACACGAAAAAAAATAATTGGTTTTGTAGTTTCCAAAAAGGAAAATTTATCTCACTCTGTTCCATCAGCAATCACACACTCACAATCATTCAGAAGCTACCACAATGCCTCCCTTCGCCCAAGTCCCCAGGTTTCCTTAACTGTTGCTCCCATCCTGGGAGCCCAAGGAGGCGATCAGTCTCCTCTTCTACCCGTTGGGGTAGGTTCCTGCCTGGGGACCGGCCCCAGGGCCTTACCTTATCCTGTGGTCATTCCTGGTGAGTTGGTCCATCCCTCCAATGAGTCCAGTTGGGGCTCGGCCATCTGGAGAATCGGAACACCTGTCCGAAAGAGAACCTGGAATACCGTCAGGTGGCGCGCCTCCTCGTTCGTCTCGGGGTGCCTTCGCTCCAGCACAGCCGAGCCAACAGTCCGGCGGCTCAAGGGGCCGGCGTGGTTGGAATCTCACTGGGGCCTCCAGAAATGTTACAGAAACCAGTACTTGAGAAACCAAGCACCACACTCGTAGAGTTGGAGAACTCAGGTTTATTACGCCAGCGGGCCCAGAGGAGTTAACACTCCAAGCTCTGAGCCCCGAACAAAGGGATTACAGAGTTTTTATAGACAGACTGTAGTGGGCAACAATAGCTGTTAACAGGCTGGCTTAAACTAAGGGGTTTTGCGTGTGCGGGAACAGTGATGGGGGTGCCTGACCTGGACAGGCATGATTAAGCAGGTTTGCAGGGGCTGGGCAATTGCAAAGAGCAGGACAAGGGCGAGTGAAATAAACTCCAGTTCCTAGTGTTGCATGTCCCCTCTTTCTGAGACTACGTGACCTACGTGATCTAGACTTGCAAGGGGCAAGCTGAGTTTCAGAGGCAGAAGGAGAAGGAGCTCATGTAAAATTTTAACTTTTCCTCTTCAACCCCTCTCAGTCTTCCTGTAGGATTTTAATGGGGATCCTTTTTGAAACTGGCAGTTGGACTCTTAAACTGATGGAGTGGCTTTCCTAGGTGGTGAGACCCCCAAAGCCATAAAAATTGCTCTGAAGCTGAATTCATACAGCTCAGAATCCTCCTTGAAGGTGAAGGGTGGTGCATTGTGCATATCCTAGCCAGATGTTATAAAGAAAACTCCCACTGTCCTTGTCCTCCCACTGTCTCTTGTCTGATACCTGCCCCTCACGAAGGTCATGGCTATCAGGGAGCCCAAGGACACCCGTGCAGGTGTTCAGGCAAGTTCCACCATGTTGCTGGCCAAAATCTTGGCCTTCTCTGCCCACCGAAGGTAAACAAAAAAATACAGAGATAGAGTGGGCAGGCAATAGAAAGATGGCTTTAATTCTCAGCCAGCAGAGAGGGGAACAAAGTCGGCTCATGCCTCAAAAACAGAGCCCCCTGTCCATGAGGAATCTAGGGGCTGATATAATATGAGGGCTCCCAGTCAGGAGTCAGTGATGAGGAACAAAGGTGTTAGGATCTTGATTCTTTCCTCTTGCATTGTTTCAAAGTCAGCCATAGACCGGCGTCAGTAACCCATTAATTGAGCCTGTCAGTTCAGTGACTCAGTGGCCTTCTTTCTGATATGTAACCACAAGGGGAAGGGTGTTGTAAGGGTAATCACCAGATACAGGATGTACTTAGCAAAGAATCAAAGAAAAATAGGTGTCAAGTGTAGCTCCTGTAGAGCTAGGGGGCAGAAAAGCAAACAGTTACAGACATGCAGAGTTCAGAGCAGTTAAAGTGGAAAGAAACTAGGAATGTTCAGGCCTGCTCACTGTTCTCTTTGTCGTCTTTGTTCCCAGGAAAGGGATAGAGAAAGCTCATTTTCCCCTTTTTCCTTTTCACTGCAACAAATCCCCGCCTGTCTGTTTATTTCCTCCTTATTAATGGATGAGGGAAATTGTTGTCATTCTTGTCTGGCTGAGGAACGAAGTTCAGTTTTACTCCATGTGACAATCACCGGCTGTTCAGCCCAGAGGCCCATCTATCTCCCACTTCAAATTTTCCTTGAGAGACGTGAACCTCACAGATCTTTATTGGGGTTATGAGGGACAGATCGTCAGTCTTCCGTAACTTCTTTAATGCTGACACAGGACTCATAGATGCTACCTAGTTGAGGTCACAGAGCTCTTGCCTTGTTGCATAAAGGGGCCCTAAGGTGACTTTTCTGGTTATTCCCACATGATCTGTTCGAAGGAGTGGCTGTAATCTCTCTGGGGCATGGGTTTTCTCTCCACATCGTGATTATCTTGATGTAAATACATTGTCATCTGGAGGAGACAAAACTTAGCAGTTGTTTTTTTTTTAAAGAAAAACAGAGGCCATAGATCAGTAAAAGAGTTATTGTAAATGGGGGTCAACGAAAGAGTAAGAACCAAGTTATATTTGATGACAGTTTTGATTCTGGTCCAGGTAGGGTCAGTGCTTGGGTCATCCTGTCAAGGGAATGGAGCTATTTGGACTCAGAAGTAGTTGAAGGAATGACAATCTGGACATTAACAGACAAGACAGAAAAACTTAAGCCTGAAATTAAGCCTGAATCCTAATTTAGATTTAACACTTGTAGCCAGGCAGCCTGGCTTGTTGTCTGTTGTCGTTCAGCCATGTCCGACTCCTTCCGACCCCACGGAATGCAGCACACCAGGTTTCCGTGTCCTTCACTATCTCCCAGAGTTTGCTCAAACTCATGTCCATTGAATCGGTCATGCCATCCAACCATCCCATTCTCTGTCATCCCCTTCTCCTCTTGCCTTCAATCTTTCCCGGCGTTAGGGGCTTTTCTACTGAGTTGGCTCTTTGCATCAGCTGGCCAAAGTATTGGAGCTTCAGCTTCATTTAGTTGTCAAGGTTTATCTAAGTAGATCTTCAGCTTTAATGTGGCTATTGGTCATTACACATGTTTTTTTGTTTTGTTTTGTTTTTCCAACATATGGCCCAGAGCAATTTCATTGTCAAAACATACAACAGTTACAACAAAAGACCTTTAAAAATAAGATTGTTGTCACCTGCTGCAGGCAGAGTTTGTTTCTAGAATGGCTGACGGCATTCTAAGTCTGACACAGCTCAGAAAACTCATGTTCTTAACAATACAAGGACTTTGTCTGAAACCACACCATAGTGTCACCCAGTTATTTCCATAGTTATTTATTTTGTTTGTGCCAGAAGTCCTCTTGTAGGAAGTCGCCATTAACCTCACTATGGGGCTGCCAGGTGGGCGAGCCGCAAACTGGAGAACAATTACACCAAAGAAGTTCTGGCACTGTTGAGAAAGCGCGAAGCCACACAACAGACTTCCCAACCTGGGAATCTGACAAAGGGATTGAGAATCTCCAGGGAAACTGACTTTGAAGATCAGTGGGATTTGATTACAAAACTTCCACAGGACTGGGGAAACAGAGACTCTCAGGGGGCAGAAACAAAACCTTGTGTGCACCAGGACCCAGGAGAAAGGAGCAGGGAACCCACAAGAGACAGAGCCAGACTTGCCTGTGAGTGTTCAGGAGTCTGCGGTGGAGGCCTGGGTCAACAGTGACCGGCCGTGGGGTTAGGGCCACTGACATCAGCAGTCCTGGGAGGTGCGGCATGCTGGCATAAGTCCTCTTGAAGGAGGTTGCCATTATCCCAATCATAGTTTGGCCCCAAGTCAAACTGCAGGGAGGGAACACAGCCCCACTCATCAGCAGAAAATTGGCTTAAAGATTTACTGAGCATGTCCTTGCCCACCAGAGCAAGACCCAGTTTTCCCCATGGCCAGTCCTATCCGTCAGGAAGCTTGCACAAGCCTCTTATCCTCATCCATCAGAGGGCAGAGAGAATGAAAACCACAATTGTGGAAAACTAAACAAACTGGTCACATGGATCACAGCTTTGTGTAACTTAATGAAACTACGAGCCATGCCACGTAGTGTCACCCAAGACGAACGGGTCATGGTGGAGAGTTCTGACAGAATACGGTCCTCTGGAGAAGGGAATGGAAAATCACTTCAGCATTCATGCCCTGAGAACCCCATGAACTGTATGAAAAGGCAAAAAGATATGACACTGAAAGATGAACTCCCCAGGTTGGTAAGTGCCCAATACGCTTCTGGAAAAGAGTGGAGAAATAGCTCCAGAAAGAATGAAGAGGCTGAGCCAAAGCGGAAACACCGGGCAGTGTGGATGTGTCTGGTGGTAAAAGTAAAGCTCAATGCTGTAATATCATTGTATGGGAATCATATTGTATAGGAACCTAGAATGTTAGGTCCATGAATCAAGGAAAGTTGGAAGTGGTCAAACAGGAGATGGCTAGAATGAACATCGACATTTTATGAATCAGTGAACTAAAATGGAGGGCAATGGGTGAATTTAATTCAGATGACTGCGATATCTATTACTGTGGGCAAGTATCTCTTACAAGAACTGGAGTAGCCCTCATAGGCACCATAAGAGTCTGAAATGCAGTACTTGGATTCAATCTCAAAAATGACAGAATGATCTCTGTTCATTTCCAAGGCAAACCCTTCAATATCACAGCAATCCAAATCTGTGCCCCAGCCACTGATGCCAAAGAAACTGAAGTTGAACAGTTTTATGAAGCCCTACAAGATCTTTTAGAACTAACACAAAGAAAAAAAAAAGATGTCCTTTTCATCACAGGGAATTGGGATGCAAAAGTAGGAAGTCAAGAGGTACCTGCAGTAACAGGCAAGTTTGGCCTTGGAGTACAAAATGAAGCAAGGCAAAGGCTAACAGAGTTTTGCCAAGAGAACGCACAGGTCATAGCAAACACCCTCTTCCAACAACACAAGACATGACTCTGCACATGGACATCACCAGATGGTCAATACCAAAATCAGATTGGTTATATTCTTTGCAGCCGAAGATGGAGAAACTCTATACAGTCAGCAAAAACAAGACCGGGAGCTCACTGTGGCTCAGATCATGAACTCCTTATTGCAAAATTCAGACTTAAATTGAAGAAAGTAGGGAAAACTAGGCCATTCAACTATGACTCAAATCAAATCCCTAATGATTATACAGTGGAAGTGACAAATAGATTCAAGGGATTAGATCTAATAGACAGAGTGCCTGAAGAACTACAGACAGAGATTTGTAACACTGTACAGGAGTACAGGAGACAGTGACCAAAACCATCCCCAAGAAAAATAAATGCAAGAAGGCAAACAGGTGTCTGAGGAGTCCTTACAGATAGCTGAGAAAAGAAGAGAAGAGAAAGGCAAAGGAGAAAAGGAAAGATATACCCATCTGAATGCAGAGTTCCAAAGAAGAGCAAGGAGAGATAAGAAGGCCTTCTTAAGGGATCAGTGCAAAGAAATAGAGGAAAATGATAGAATGGGAAAGACTAGAGATCTCTTCAAGAAAATTAGAGATACCAAGGGAACAATTCATGCAAAGATGGGCACAACAAAGGACAGAAATGGTATGGACCTAACAGAAGCAGAAGAGATTAAGAAGAGGTGGCAAGAATACACAAAAGAATTGTACAAAAAAGATCTTAATGACCCAGATAACCACGATGGTCTGCTCACTCACCTGGAGCCAGACATTCTCGGGTGTGAGGTTAGATGGGCCTTAGGAAGCTTTACTATGAACAAAGCTAGTGGAGGTGATGGAATACCAGCAGAACTATTTCAAAACCTAAAAGATGGTGCCGTGAAAGTGCTGCACTCAATATGCCAGCAAATTTGGAAAACTCAGCACTGGCCACAGGACTGGAAAAGGTCAGTTTTCATTCCAGTCCCAAAGAGGGGCAATGCTAAAGAATGTTCAAACTGCCGCACAATTGCACTCACTTCATATGCTAGCAGGGTCATGCTCAAAATTCTCCAACCTCAGCTTCAACAGTATGTGAACTGAGAACTTCCAGATGTACAGGGTGGATTTAGAAAGGCAGAGGAACCAGAGAGCAAATTGCCAACCTCCGTTGGGGCATAGAAAAAGCGAGAGAGTTCCCGAAAAACATCTACTTCTGTTTCATTGACTACGCTAAAGCCTTTGAGTGTGTGGATCACAACGATCTGTGGAAAATTCTGAAAGACGTGAGAATACCAGACCACCTAACTTGCCTCTTGAGAAACCTTTATGCAGATCAAAAAGCAGCAGTTGAAACCGGACGGGGAACAGTGAACCGGTTCCAAATTGGGAAAGGAGTACATCAAGGCTGTATATTGTCACCCTGCTTGTTTAACATATGCAGAGTACCTCACACAAAGTGCTGGGCTGGATGAAACTCAGGCTGGAATCAAGATTGCTGGGAGAAATATCAATAACCTCAGGTATGCAAACCACAGGCTTCCATGGTGGCTCGAATTGTAAAGATTCCGCCTGCAATGAGGCAGACATGGGCTCCGTTCCTGGGTTGGGAAGGTCTCCTGGAGGAGGGCATGGCCACCCACTCCGGTATTCTTGCCTGGAGAATCCCCATGGCCAGGGGAGCCTGGTGGGCTGCCATCCATAGGGTCGCAAAGGGTCAGAGATGACTGAGTGACTGAGCACAGCACAGCATGGAAATGACACCACTCTAAGGGCAGAAAGCGAGGAGGAACTAAAGAGCCTCTTGATGAAGGTGTAAGAGGAGAGTGACCAAGCTAGCCTAAAACTCAACATTCAAAAAACTAAGATCATGGCATCCAGTCCCATCACTTCATGGCAAATAGATGGGGAAACAATGTAAGCAGTGACAGACTTTATTTTCTTGGAGTCCAAAATCACTGTGGACGGTGACTGCAGCCAGGAAATTAAAAGACAAGACACTTGCTCCTTGAAAGAAAGCTATGACAAACCTAGACAGCATAGTAAAAAGGAGAGAGATCAGTTTGCTGACAAAGGTCCGTCTACTCAAAGCTATGGTTTTTCCAGTAGTCATGTACAGCTGTGAGAAGTGAAGTGAAGTGAAGTCGCTCAGTCGTGTCCGACTCCTTGCTTCCCCATGGACTGTAGCCTGCCAGGCTCCTCTGTCCATGGCATCTCCCGGGCAAGAATACTGGAGTGGGTTGCCACTTCCTTCTCCAGGGGATCTTCCCGGTTCAGGGATCAAACCTGGGTCTCTGGCGTAAAGGCAGACGCTTTACCATCTGAGCCACCTCGGAAGTCTACAGCTGTGAGAGTTGGACCGTAAAGAGGGCTGAGCACCGAAGAATTGATGCTTTTGAACTGTGGTGCTGGAGAAGATTCTTGCGAGTCCCCTGGACTGCAATGAGATCAAACCAGTCCATCCTAAAGGTAATCAACCCTGAATATTCATTAGAAAAACTGATGCTGAAACTGAAAAAATAGTTCTATTCCAATTACATTTCATCTTGTTCAGGGTCCCAGAACAAAATGGAAGAGTTCCCAATCACTTTAAAAAAACAGCAACACTCTTGTTCTTGAACTGGGTAAGCACCAACACACTGTGATCAGCATCATTCACAAAGCTAAGACACTGAAGTCTATTTCGCCTTCTATTAAAACAGCCAAAGTTTGAAAAATTCCTAAAGAAAAGAGAGATGAATCTGCATGTCATCGTAGAGAAGAGGAACACAAAGATGCTTCACACTGGTTCCCCCAGCTGGCCCGGACCCTCACTTCTGAGAAGGCCGACTGCTTCCTCTTCAATCACAGAGGGAAGGATCAGCCTGGATGCTGCTCTGGCTCAGGTCCCCTCTTCCTCCTCCCCCTCAGCCTCTTCAGAAAGGGGTGGGAAGGCCCTCAAAGCCCTTTGTTTGACCCTGAGCAGAAATGCCCTGACTTGCCACTTGCTGGTCTATCTCAACAGATACAAAGAAGAGACTAAATATAAGACTGGAGTATGAGATACATCCAAATATAGTAATAGCAGATACTCTTTAACAAGTTAAGTATATACATATATATATGGTGGTGCAGTGGTAAAAGAATCTGCCTGCAATGCAGGAGATGCAAGAGACTCGAGTTCAATCCCTGGGTCAAGACGATCCCCTGGAGAAGGAAACAGTAGACCACTCCAGTATTCTTGCCTAGAGAATCCCATGGACAGAGGAGCTGGCATGCTACAGTCCGGGCTGCAAAAAGTTGGACACGACTGAAGCAACTGAGCAGCAGCAGTGTGGTCCGAAAATTAATATATCGCTAAAAATCTAAACATACACCCATATATACATGTTTCGTACATACGTTGTGGTTTGTCCATGTATGAGTATATAAGCACATATCATCATTTTTCTTTTTTAAAGTTGCTCAGTCATGTCCGACTCTTTGCGAACCCATGGACTATACAGTCCATGGAATTCTCCAGGCCAGAATACTGGAGTGGGCAGCCTTTCCCTTCTCCAGAGGATCTTTCCAACCCAGGGATCGAACCCAGGTCTCCCGCATTGCAGGTGGATTCTTCACCAGCTGAGCCACAAGGGAAGCCCAAGAATACTGGAGTGGGTAGCCTATCCCTTCTCCAGCAGATCTTCCCAACCCAGGAACTGAACCGGGTCTCCTGCATTGCAGGCAGATTCTTTACCAACTGAGCTACGAGGGAAACATATAATCTACACACATATACACATACAAATCTGACACACATCTCATAGATAAGTGAAATGTATTCATCAACATGAATGAGGACTAAACACTGAAAAGGACAGCACTCCAACAGGATCACCTCTTATGGCTGAGCACTGAAGAACTGATTCTTTCGAACTGTGGTGTTGGAGAAGACTCTTGAGAGTCCCTTGGACAGCAAGGAGATCAAATCAGTCAATCCTAAAGGAAATCAACCCTGAATATTCATTGGAAGGACTGACGCTGAAGTTGAAGCTCCAATACTTTGGCTGCTTGATGTGAAGAGCCAGCTTATTGGAAAAGACTCTGATTCTGGGAACGATTGAAGGCGGGAGGAGAGGGGGACGACAGAGGATGAGATGGTTGGATGGCATCACAAACTCAATGGACATGAGTTTGATCAAACTCTGGGAAATAGTGAAGGGAAGCCTGGCATGCTGCAGTCCATGGAATCGCAAAGAGTCGGACACAACTGAGCGAATGAACAACCAACAGGTAATATTATCTAATCATCAAACGAAGGGTTCCCCTAAGTCACCTGCTGCTACTCAGCCTCTTCACCTAAAACCAAATATTTTATACAAAATGTTTGCGAAGTATGGTGACTGCTGAGGGGCCCCCTGAGGGGTTCCCTGTGCTCCCCCATGGTCATGGGCACAGCAAGCCGCCATCCAGCATCTGTACTGGGACTACAGCCTTCTCTCAAGTGTTAAGGAGGCACCCTCCTGAGTGAGGATGAGGGGGTCCAGTCACCCCGGAACAGAGGTTCCCATAGAATACAACTCCACTCCTGCTGGGACTCCTGGGAGCCCCGGTCCGGGCTGTCAGGCTGAGCCCTCCTCCCCCACCACTTCTTCAGGGACTCGGGGAGTCAGAGGCTCGGTCTGAGGGCACAGTCTCATGTGGACAGAGGGAGGGGCCCACGTCCTGGAGAGACTCGAGGTGAGGACAGAGGGCCCCCAAGGGATGCATGTGCAGCCCTCCCGACAGCCGTGGGGGAACACGGGGTGTGGCATCCTGATGTGACGTCAATGACCCCGCTGGGAGGGGAGAAGTGAGGGCCTGGGTCACGGAGATCGGGTTTATGTCAGCAGAGTGAAGGCCAGCTGTGCTAGGAGTCAAGGCAGAACCCTGAGGCGGGCGCTGGGACCCCAGGACATACAGGTCGCCACGGCTTTTAGCCCTGGGAGACCCCGACAGGCTTGTGGGAACGAGCCCCCTCTCCTGCTTGCCTCTCGGGGGTCCTGGCTTGGGAAGATGCTGGCTCTAAGGCGAGCAAAGTTGGCAGCTGAGGGCGGTGCCTAGGTGAGCTGGGAGTCAAGCTGACAAAGAGAAAGAGGGTTGAGGAACCCCTGCGGGGTCATCTCAGCTTTGGGAAGCCCTGGGCTTGGAGCCTTGATGTCATGTCCACAGTTTCCTCCCAGGGTCTCAGGGCAGTGAAGGCCTTGAGGTGAGGGTCCTGCTTCGGGTCAACATAGGGACATCGCCGGACCTGCCAGGGCACAAGATGAGGACCTTGAGGGAGGACACAGGTAACCCCAGAGATCCTCGCACCTGCTGTCAGCTCTGGGAGACCCTGGTGGCGGCATGAGCACAGGGTCGCAGAGACACTGAAGACTTGATATAAGGGGAGGGGCCTCAGAGGGTGAAGGGGAAGATCTTAGGTTCTGAAAGAGTCTGGGTGAGGACCCTGAGGGAGGACTTCCGGGACTCTGGCCCTGGGGTAGAATGAGCTTACCATACGTGGTCTCACTTCCTGATATCCAGGTCTCAGCCTGGGGTCTGGAAACAGGGGGCAGACTTGCCGGACATCCGGGTCTCAGACCGGGGACTTTGCATATGGCGCGGGGACTCAGGTGGGCCGATTCCCAGGTCCTGTGGTGTGTCAGGTTGAGGACTCTGAGGGAGGATAGGGTACCGTGGACCGCAATCAGAGGAGACCTCAGAGTAGCCCGTCTCTGTTATCAGTCCAGGGTGACTGTGGGGTAGAATGAGCAGAACAGGCATGGTCTGACTTCCTGACATCCGGGTCTTGGAGAGACTGGGGCCCTGGTATAAGGGGCGGGGCTTCAGTTGTGGAGAGGCGAGAATCCCAGGTCCTGACCGGAGGCAAGGTGAGGTGCCTGAAGGAGGACTGAGCGGTCTCTGCGTGAGGACCAACGGAACCCCACAGATCCCCACCCCTGTAGTTGGCCCTGGGAGCCCTAGGGGTGAGAAGGGCACTCTAAGCCTGTCTGACTTCCTGACATGCGGGTCTCAGAGAGACTGGGGACTTGGTGTGAGGAGCCGGGCCTCAGGTAGGGAGAGGACAGAGCCCAGGTCCTACCGGGAGTCAAGGTGAGGACACTGAGGGAGGAGAGCCCGACCCCAGAGCAGAGGGGACCCTGGTAGTCCCCGGGCGGGATGACCATGTGCAGGATTTCCTGACATCCGGGTCTCAGAGAGCCTGGGGACCTGGTGAAAGTGGTGGGGTTTCAACATGGCGGACGGGACAATGGCGGGTCCTGCCTAGAGTCTGGGCTCCATGCGAGGAAGGACTGGGGCTGTTAGACCCCAAGGCAGAGAGGGATTCTTGCTCTTGCGGGGGAGTCTTGGAGGCTCCAGAGCGGTGTGAGCAGTTTATTCACCTCTTTCTTAGGGGCCTTAAGGTGAGGTGTTCTGGTGGAGGGTGGAAGCTTCCGGTCTGCGGAGGCTGGACTCCCTGGACCCCGAGGGAGGACTGAGCAGACGCCCGCCCCTCTGTTCAGTGCTGGGAGGCCAGGTAGGACGTGAGGAGAGGTGAGGACCGAGCATCTCCCCAGCCTAGGACCCGCGGGAGGCCCTAAGCAGGTGCGGCCACATATGGGGCCCCTCAGCACTTTCTGTCCAGACGTGGCTCTTGTTCTGAGTTTCCCTGCAGGCCCCCAAAGGGGGAAGGTCCAGGCCGTTCCAGTGGAAAAGTGAGCACTACACGTGAGCCCCGATGGGACTACCCACCCCAGATCTGGGGGGAACCTCACAGGGTCAACCCCTCTTACCAGCACAGAAGGCCTAGGTCTGTGCCACAGTCTACCCCCGCGGTGCCCCCTCCATTTGTCTCACAGGGGCTCCAGGAACCAGGAGGCGAAGGTGGAGGTCTGAGGCCTGTGTCCTGAGGTCACAGGAGTGCCAGGAGTCAAGGTGAGGTGGGTGCCCTGAGTGTGCACAGGGGCTCCCCATCCCAGAACAGAGGGGACCTCAAAAGACCCTCATCCCCCCACCTTGTCAGCCCCAGAAACTCGGGCTGTACTGGCTGCACCCTGAGCCAGAATTTCTCTTCCTCACTTGACAGGGGACTGACCACCAAGGAGGAGCGCACCTGTAACGTCCAAGAGCAGCCCTCAAGGAAGACCAGTAAGTGGCCTCAGTCAGAGCCACCCATGGCGCGTTTCAAAACTGAGACCATTTACACTCTCTCTTTCCCAGGTCAGTGGTCTCCATTTTCCGCCTGCCACACCCCCACTGGGCACAAGACCCCAGCCATCATGCCCGTGGTCCCGACGAATGAGCTCTGCACTCCTGAGGAAGACCTTCAGGGCCAAATCCAGGCCCAGGGCCCAGTGGAGGCGCAGCTCCTGGGGGCTGAGGCGGAGGATGCCTCAACCCCTCTGGCCTCCCTCCCTCCAGTCTCATCTTCCTCTGCCGCCGCGGATGCGGAGATCTTGTTCAAGCAGGCTCTGCTTGCGATGACGGGCGAACTACTGCAGTTCCTGCTCTTCAAGTATGGCACCAAGGAGCCGATTTTCCAGGCTGAAATGCTGAATACAGTCCTCAGGGATAACCAGGCCCACTTCCCAGTGGTCTTCCGTAAAGCCACGCAGTGCCTGCAGCTGGTCTTTGGCCTGGATATGAAAGAGGTAGACCCCAGAGAGCACATCTATGTCATGGTCCCCACCCTGGGCCTCACCCTCAATGAGATGCACAGGGATGGGCTGAGCATACCAAAGGCTGGCCTCCTCGTGAAGGCCCTGAGCCTGATTGTCCTAGCAGGGGACCGGGTCCCCGAGGAGAAGGTCTGGGGAGCACTCAGCAGGATGGGGGTATTTGCTGGGATAGAGCACATCATCTATGGGGAGCCCAAGGAGCTGCTGACCCAAGTGTGGGTGCGGGAGGGGTACCTGCAGTACCGTCAGGTGCCTTACAGCCACCCTGCTCGCTACGAGTTCCTGTGGGGTCCTCGGGCCTATGCAGAGACCAGCAAGCAGCAAGTCAAGGACTATCTGCGTGGGATCAGCATAAGGGGTCCCAGGCTCTTCCCACCCCATTCTGCAGAGTTGTGAGGGAGGAGGAAGAGGGGCCCTGAGCCAGAGCAGCAACCAGGCTCCTTTCAGGCCTACGTCCAGCAGCTTGTCCTGGGGACAGGAAGGGAGGCTGATCCTTCCCTCTGTGTTTTGAAGAAGGAGCATTCAGCCTTCTCAGTGGTGACAGCCTGGGCCACTTGGGGGAACTGGTGTATAGCATCTTTGGCTTCCTGTTCTCTACAATGACATGGAGATTCACTTCTGTTTCCTTTAGGAATTTTTCAAATGTTATTCCTTTTAATAGAAGGCTTAATGAGCTTCAGTGTCCAACTATGTCAGTAACGTTGATCACAGTGTGTTTGTGCTTACCCAGTTCAAGAACAAGAGTTTCGCTGTTTTGTAAAAGTCATTGCAAACCCTTTCATTTTACTTTGTGACCCTGAACAAGATTACATGGACTTGGAATCTAACCATTTTGGAAATATGATATTACTTAGTAAGAGTTAAGAAATAAAATGTATTTGAGGTGAGTTCCTCCGTACTTTTTGCATGTCATTTTGATACAGCTAAACTATCTCTGTTCAACTGGATTTTTTCGAGTTATTATTTAAGAAAGTGCAAAAAGCCTGATCCCTCTTAATAAGTGCCCCGCTCTGGCTCATTGATTCCACAGACCTTCATGGAGCCTCTGCTCTGTGGAAGGCCCTGTGTTAGCAGTGGGGACACTAGAAGAAGCAGGACACCCCCACACCTAGAGTGATGATCTAAGAGCTGCAGTCACATGAGGAAGGTGAAGAGACATCCCCTATTTCCACAGAATAAGGCAAAATGGGGGAGGGGGGCAGTGGGTCCAGGAAGAGCACTCCAATGTCGGTGCCTGATCCAGGGCAGTTTGGCGCTTTGGGAAGCTGGGTTCCTCCTGGGGGAGGTGATTGTGATGAGGGTGGGTGGTGACAGCAGCCACAGTTATACACAGTGTCTTATGAGTGAAATGAAAATCTGAAATGGGACATACACATTAGAAGATCCTCTTCTGTCCTTGAAAAATTTCCTGGGGCAGGAAGGGAAGTTACACTATGGTCAGGAACAATTAGACAGTTGTTTATTATGCTTGATCTAGGTACACCAAAATTTTTCAAAATGGGGAGGGTTGAGTGGACTTTTATTTGCTGCACAGTCTACTCAGTCTTGGGGAATATAGTTTGAAAAAGTCTTGTTAAGCACCCCCAAACTTTTTGCATGTTATTAATGGAGTGCCTTCTTTGAAACTGGAGGCTGGGCAATTCACCTGATGGATCAGCTTATCCAGGTGGTCAGGCCCTAAAGCCATGGATGAGGAGGGGTTATGGAAACCACAGTGGCAAAATCTGTACTGAACTTGAATTCACACACCTCAGAATCCTCCTTGGAGGTGAAAAGTGTGCTGCCTTGTCCTACCCTAGCTGGATTTTATAAAGAAAACTCCCACTCTTCTTGTCCTCCCACTGTCGCTTGTCTGATACCTGCCCCTCATGAAGGTCACGGCTGTCAGGGAGCCTAAGGGCACCTGTGCAGGTGCTCAAGCAAATTCCATCATGTGGAGGCAGCTGGGACTCCCAGGGGGAGACTGTGTCCTGGCATCAGGAGGCAGGGGCACATCCTCAGCCTGCTGAGACTGTGGGCAGCATCACCGCGGAGGGAAGGGCAGAAAGAGCACCGGAGGGAGCCGGGGGGACCCCTCCGTGCCATTCCCAAGAGCCTTGGAAGCTAAATCAGATCTCGCATTTGAAAGTGCTGATGACACAGAGTGGTGACTAGAAACAGTTGGAGATTCAAGGCACGTTGGGCTTTCTCAGAAACTCCTCAACACATGACGGGAATTGTCTTCATCACAAGCCATACCTACCAGCTGCTGTCTCTTGAGCACCGAGTACACTGCAGGGCAGGGGAGAGACTCCAGGTCCTTGCTCACGTCTCTTCTCCCTCTGCTTCCTGGAAGCTGCCTGCAGGGAACATGGGATCCTTATGTAAAACTACCACAATTTGGAAATAAATATGTGATTAATTCAACGTTTTTTTAATTAATTCATTGGAAGGGCTGATGCTGAAGCTGCAGCTCCAATATGTTGTCTACCTGATGTGAAGAGCCGGCTCATTGGAAAAGACCCTTATGGCGGGAAAGATTAAGGGCAGGAGATGAAGGGTGACAAAGGAAGAGATAGTTTGAATGGCATCATCGACTCAGTGGACATGAATCTGGGCAAACTCCGGGAGACAGTGAAGGACAGGGAAGCCTGGCATGCTGCAGTCCATAATGTGGCAAACAATGGGATATGACTGAACAACAACAAATTCACCGTTTTGAATACAGACAAAATAGTGAAGTGAGTGAAGTTGCTCAGTCGTGTCCGACTCTTTGCGACCCCATGGACTGTAGCCTACCAGGCTTCTCTCTCCATGGGATTCTCCAGGCGAGAATACTGGAGTGGGGTGCCATTTCCTTCTCCAGGGAATCTTCCCGACCCAGGGATTGAACCCAGGTCTCCTGCACTGCAGGCAGACGCTTTACCCTCTGAGCCAACAGGGAAGCCCCAATACAGAAAAAAGGTTTTATCTAAATAACAATAGCACGTTTTTTGGGGAAAAAGCATACCATTTGCACTTTGCCTGGGGTGGGGTGGAAATGTATTTTGAGGCAGGTGGTGCCACATCCACGGGCCTGAGCTCCCAAGAAGTAGGAAAGGCTCCTGCCTGACTGACTGATGGAAGCTCTGTCCAGGCGCCGTCTGTTCAGGGCCAAGGATGAGGACCTGGGCTCCTCCCACTGGCACAGTCAGAAGATGGGTGTTTTTCCAAGGACTGCTGTCCTCCTAGAGCCATCCAGGATAGTTGTGATGTAGACAGGGTGGAAGAGGAAGGAGAATTTTGGATTCTGGGCACTGCAGATGGTATCCTGGGGTTGGTACAGCCAGAGGGACTGAGGAGGGTGGAGAGTCCTGGGAGGAAGGGCCAGGGACTGAGAGAGTCAATTCCTAGGCAGGCTGATAACAAATCCGAGTTCCCCGAGGTGGAGAAAGGGGTCTGAGGCTTTCAAGTAGGAGCTAGGGGTCTGGAATTCTCAAGGGGAAGGAAAGGACAAATTTTTTTCCCCTCTGCATTTCTTAGTCTTAGTCACATGAAACCTGTTTTCCTTTAAGCCTCAAACTGATGATTACACAGCAAACAACTCAGTTTAAACTCTGTACTAGGGATTATATAGCAACAATGTATCCTGCTTGAGGACAGTTTCTTCTTCCTGAAAACCTTCTGACTAATCCTGATACTTTAGAATGTATATTATGGGAGAGGGTCTGGTAGGATCTTTCTATTGTTAAATTCTAATCCTGTCATCCTAAAATGTAAATTGTGAGAGTGGGTCTGGTAAAATTTTTACGACCTTGAGACATTCTTTTGATTGATTGTAATAACCAATTATAAAAAAGTATATAACTCCCTTGCTAACACCAGCAAAGGGGGCACTCTCCGCCCCCTTCTTGATGTCTGTGTCAGACGCTTTCTCTGTCCCTTTTCTTACTTTAATAAAACTCCGCTATACAAAAGCTCTTGAGTGATCAAACCTGGTCCCTGGTCCCGAAGCTAAATCTTCTTTGGAGATTAAGAATCCAACATCGTTCGCCATAAGCTATCAGGATGCAGCCTAGGCGTCTGGATCTGAACTTCAAGCCAGAACCACATGAGGACCACACAGTCCTCACCCTCTGCACTTCTGGGGTCCATTCTTCTTTCCCCTTCCCTTACCCACGTGGCAGGGACAGGCAGGAAAAAAGGAGACACGTAGATGGGGAACTGGCTCAAGAGCCTCTGGGGACGGTGAGAAAGAAGCTGAAGTACACGAGACTATGAAGGCCATTTATACCGAAGCAGCCTCCGGAATCTCGGTTTCCTTCTCTAACCAGCACAGGCGTGAAACAAACCGCTCTGTTTGCACACCAGGAGGAGCTACAGTCCTGTGTTTTTGTTCCTTTTTCATGAAATGTCACACTCTGCACCTCTCCTGATGTGAGCAGGGGTGGTGGACTTCATCCAAGGGGCCATCCTTCAGGAAGCAAAGTCTAGGAATTCCTTCCTGCCACCTGCTCATTTTAGCTCTCAGAGTAGCACCCTTCCATTATCTCAGAGCTCTTCAGTCCACCTGAGAGCGTGTTGGAGGCAGCAGCCCAAGTGGACCTGTAAGGTTGGGGCACCTTGTCCCTGGTGTCCAGCCCAGAGCTCCCGTCACCCGTACCATGGACCCCTTGCCTCCACTGTCTCCAATCTGGCCTCCCTCTGTGCATCTTGGGGTTCTACCCTTCCTGTCCCTGTCCAGACAACCTCCCAGCCCAAGATGGGCACAATGTTGGCATTCCCCTACAAGTCGGTACATGAAGGTCCCCAGATAATAATCCCCTGTCACGATCGTTGTGATTCAGATGAGTGGACAGTTGAGGTCACTTTTGGTGAGTGTCATGACAGCTAGTAAGTAACAACCCTGTGCGATGTGAATAAGGACAAAAGGCTATGATTATGAACGACTATTCAAATGATTCCTTAATTCCCAATCTTTGATGAAAGTGATCAGTGAGTCTGGGTGGTAGAAGAGTATCTTTTCTGAGGGGTAGCAAGAAGAGGGTTGCCGGGATGGTGTGTCAGCCACCCACAGAGCCAGAGAGGACCTCAGTGTCCACAAACAAGCAGTTGGAGCAGATGAAAGGCTGTAGCAGATGACAGGTGCGGTCGCCAGCCTGCTCCCCAGACCCCAGCATTCCCAGACTGAAATGAGGATAGGAAATAGCTGGCTTCATCACACAGTGTTGTTCGTCCACATGTGGGTCACAGGCATTTCCTCACTGGAGCGGTTAAGGAACCCTGGCATTTGAAATCCAGAGTGTAGTGCTTATTCATACTCCTCTGCCTTACTGTGTGATGCACAAATATTCTCATCATAATAGCAGTGGTAAATGCTTACTAGTTCTGTTCCGTTTATTCACTGGGTCAAGAAGATGATCTGACTTGCCAAAATAACCATTGGGGCACAGAAGCCTTGAGATATAGCTTTGTGATTGAGTCCAACACAAATACTTGGAAGTCATACTCCTTGAACTTCGGACAGGGCACAGGGATCGCCCTGCCCGTGACTTCAACCTCCAAAGCCTAAGTCTCTGTGTCTAACTTGCATTTCATTCTATGTTCACTTCTGGTGCCATTTCAGAGCACAGTGGTCATAGTAATTTTCAGAAGGCAGACATCAAAAGGGAAGACCCTGCAGAGATCAACCTAATCAAGGTGAGGGGGCCAGGCTGCTGTATCCTCCCCACGTTGATCCCGTGAGTAGTCTCTCACAATGAGCTGCCCCCAGCGAGGCAGCCCCTTCAGTGGAGGGTAATTCCGGAGAAGACTTTTGCCCTGAGTCCTCATCCATCAACACCGGGGGCCCTGGGCAAATGAGTGGGCTAGTCACAAAGAGGAGATCTGGGTGGCACCACAGCATCCACTATAATCCACCCCTCCCAACACTGACAAACACTCCCTTCATCTGGAGAGTTCGCCTCATCTGAGGAAAGCTCCTTGATGACTCTGGTTGTTCTCCTCTCCTCCTAACGAAGCTCAGAGAGAAAGACTGGACAAATGCTGGGCCCTCACAGTTGCAGCAGCTGCTGCACCACAACTGATGGTTGCCCTCTCTTGCCCGAGATCCGTTCTAAATCCCCTGTACTCTCAGCCAGGACCTCGGCCATTGCCAGTGGCTTCCCTGGTGAGGTAATACAGACTTTGTCCCTCAGGGTTCTGAAGCCCTGGGCCCGATGCCCTTCTCAGACCCTTGCTCTTGGACTTGTCAGTTCACCACTGAAATGGGGCAGGAACCCAAGACACATCACCTGGCTGTTAGAGATGTTTCCTCACTGTTCCCCCTGTGCCAGAGTAACCCGCACACTCCTTATGATCAAGGTCAGCTCTGCCTGCCGGGATGGGAACAGTTCTCTGTGTGTGCTGGTCCCCCAGCAGGAGGAGCCGAAAGTGCCCAGATGGGAACCACAGCTCATGGGTCAGTAGGACTCTTATCGTGTCTCCTGGGGGAAGCTTCTTGCTTTGGGAATGGCCTGTCATGTGTCACCACCAGCAATGGGGTAACCAGTAGCCACATGAGGCTGGGTAGTGTGAACTCAAGTGTGCTTAGTGCGTCCCAGGGCCTGGCCTTCTACCTTAACATAATGTGAAGTCAAATGTAAATAGCTAGATGTGGCTAATATGCATAGTCATGCTCTGGAACTAGAGCTTACTCTTTGGAATGGGAAGCACAACTTCCCTTGTTGGTCACTGGGAGTGATGGTAGGTGGGGTCTTGAGTCACTTGGAGTCATAGATCTCTGGGAGTGGATGTAGGTGCGGTCATGGGTCAGTGGGAGTGGTGATCATTGGGGTCAGTCTACCCTCTGGTTCAAGGACCATGTATCTTACCCCATAGGGGAACTAAGGATGGCAGATGTGGAGCATGTTTGGTCCCTGGAGGGTGACACCCCAGTACCACGGGCTCTGATATCCCAGTGTGCACCCCACATGTGCTTTGTAGAGGCCATTCCACTCTTCCAGAAAACCAGCAGCTTCTGGATGGTGGCAGCTGAGATAGCGACTTTGGATCCCATGGCCACTTGCCCTCTGAGCTCCTGGTGTGCTGTTATAGGGTCTAATATGGTAGAATTGGATGGTTTTGTGATTTAATATATCCTGTGTCATCACCACTGCAAATGTTCTTCCCAGGAAGTGAGGGGTCCGAGCCCCATGCTGGGCACCTAGCCTGTAGGACATGCACTGGGACAACATGCCCACAAAACATTTGGGTTTGAAGGGAAGCGGGTCTTACTCTTAGTGGAGCCAGACAGCTTTAGCAGCTAGAGACTCCGTGCTTCAAGTACATACAGAAAATCTCACCCACTCCAAGACTCTGTGTGGATGCAGTAATTTGAAAAAGCCTGCGTGAGACCCACCTGCTCATCTCTGAGAGCTCCTGGAGAGGCAGTAGGTGAATGGAGCT
The DNA here is from genome assembly GCA_024291935.2 of Okapia johnstoni. Lineage (NCBI taxonomy): Eukaryota > Metazoa > Chordata > Mammalia > Artiodactyla > Giraffidae > Okapia > Okapia johnstoni. Next base: position 112,396,040 of record CM044305.1, read on the forward strand.
TACCATGGGGCAGAGTTACTGGTGGCAGCCACTTGAGGGCACTCGTTCTACCAAAGGACATGGGTGCTGGCAAGTGCCATTTTGAAATCCTCCCTCTCATGTATTAGTAAGACGTCTCAGCCCCACCAGGCAGCTTGTTGGCATCAGTACTGGGAAGACTCAGACCAAACAGATAGGTGAGCATGGCCACAGCCCCACCCACCAGCAGGCCATTTACATTAGGACCCTTAGAGTCCTCCACCTATAAAGGACCTGGCCCTGCCGCCAGGGTGCCCAGAATGGTGCTCCACCCACCAGTGTGCCCACACAAGCCCAGGGACCCTCAGCTCTTCAGCCAGAGGTCCAAGCCCTGCCCCATCCACCAGTGGGCTGGCACCAACTTCAGCAAAACTAGGCTGGCAGTCAGAAACTCTGGGACCAGCTCCACCTAACAGATGGCTGGCACCCGTTCCAGGAACACATGCACTGTAGTAAGCGTCGCCAGGATTGGGCTGCACCCAACAGTGAAAAGGAAGCAGCCCCAGGTCCACTGTAGCCCTACAGCCTGCCATGTCAGGTCCAAGCCCACCCACTAGCAGGCCAGCAGCAGACCCAGGACCCCGTAGAAGCTGGATTTCCAGGCGAGAAGGAGGAGACTTGATTCGGGACACCCTGGAACCTGAAACCAGCTGTGTCAGGAATGAGCCCCACACAACAGCAGGCTAACACTAGATCTGGGAACCTTTGGCCATGTAACCATCCACCCCAGAACACTGCTCCACCCACCAGTGGGCTGGCACTAGACCTGGGACCACCCAGGTCTCAGCAGCCAGACAGCTCATGACCCAACCACAACCACCAGTGGTCATCAGTCTCTGCACAAAACAAGGTCTGGCAACCAAGCAGACCAGGGGTCAGCCATGCCTACCAGGCTGCCCACATCAGTCAGCCTGCCTCAAGAGAGGGGACCACGCAGTCCCCACGGGGGCAACACCAGAGCACATATCTCTGGTGACAAGAGGACAGGGGACTGCTGGGATACATAGGTTGTCTCCTTCCAAAGACCACTACTCCAAGATCAAGAAATAAAACCAACCTGCCAAAGATATAGAAACAAAGATAGCCAATTAGGAAAAATGAGGGAACAGAAGAATATGTTCCAGTTGAAGGAATGAGATAAAACCCCAGGAGAAAAACTAAGTGAAATGGAGAAAACAATTCACCAAATAAAGAGTTCAAGGTAATGATCATAAAGATGCTGAAAGAATTTGAGAGAGGAATAGATGTACACAGTGAGAAGTTATATAGTGAAAGTAGGGAAAACGACCAGACCATTCAAGTATGACCTAAATCATATCCCTTATGATTATACAGTGGAAGTGGCACATAGATTCAAGAGATTAGATCTGATAGAGTTCCTGAAGAACTATGGATGGAGGTTTGTGATATTGTAAAGGAGGCAGTGATCAAGACCATCCCCAAGAAAAAAGAAATGCAAAAAGGCAAAATGGTTGTCTGAGGAGGCCTTACAAATAGCTGAGAAAAGAAGCAAAAGGCAAAGGAGAAAAGAAAAGATATACCCATTTGAATGCAGAGTTCCAAAGAATAGCAAGGAGAGATAAGAAAGCCTTCCTCAGTGATCAATGCCAAGAAACAGAGGAAAATAATAGAATGGGAAAGACTAGAGATCTCTCCAAGAAAATTAGAGATACCAAGGGAACATTTCATGCAAAGATGGGCACAACAAAGGACAGAAACAGTATGGACCTAACAGAAGCAGAAGACATTAAGAAGAAGTAGCAAGAATACACAGAAAATGTATACAAAAAAGATCTTCATGACCCAAGTAAGCACGATGGTATGATCACTCACCTAGAGCCAGACATCCTAGAATGCAAAGTCAAGTGGGCCTTAGGAAGCATCACTACAAACAAAGCTAGTGGAGGTGATGGAATTTCAGTTGAGCTATTTCAAATCCTAAAAGATGATGCTGTGAAAGTGTTGCATGCAATATGCCAGCAAATTTGGAAAATTCAGCAGTGGCCATGGGACTGGAAAAGGTCAGTTTTCATCCCAATCCCAAAGAAAGGCAATGCTAAAGAATGTTCAAACTATGGCACAATTGCACTCATCTCACATGCTGGCAAAGTAATGCTCAAAATTCTCCAAGCTAGGCTCTAATAGTATGTGAACCGTGAACTTCCAGATATTCAATCTGGATTTAGAAAAGGCAGAGAACCAGAGATCAAATCGCTAACATCCGTTGGATCATTGAAAAAGCAGGAGAATTCCAGAAAAACATCTACTTCTGCTTTGTTGACTACACTAAAGTGTTTGACTGTGTGGATCACAACAAACGGTGGAAAATTCTTCAAGAAATGGGAATGCCAGACCACCTGACCTGCCTCCTGAGAAATCTGTATGCAGGTCAAGAAGCAACAGTTAGAACTGGACATGGAACCACAGTCTGGTTCCAAATCAGGAAAGGAGTACGTCAAAGCTGTATATTGTCACCCTGCTTATTTAACTTATATGCAGAGTACATAATGAGAAATGCTGGACTGGATGAAGCATGAGCTGGAATCAAGATTGCTGGGAGAAATATCAATAACCTCAGATTTGCACATGACATCATCCTTATGGCAGAAAGTGAAGAACTAAAGAGCGTCTTGATATAAGTGAAAGGGGAGAGTGAAAATGTTGGCTTAAAACTCAACATTCAAGAAATTAAGATCATGGCATCCGTTCCCCTCTCTTCATGACAAATAGATGGGGAAACAATGGAAACAATGACAGATGTATTTTTCTGAGCTCCACAATCACTGCAGATGGTGACTGCAGCCATGAAATTAAAAGATGCTTGCTCCTTGGGAGGAAAGCTATGATCAACCCAGATAGCATATTAAAAAGCAGAGACATTACTTTGCCAACAAAGATCTAGTCAAAGCTAAGGTTTTTTCCAGTAGTATGTATGGATGTTAGAGTTGGACTATAAAGAAAGCTGAGCACCGAAGAATTGATACTTTTGAACTGTGCTGCTGGAGAAAATTCTTGAGAGTCCCTTGGACTACAAGGAGATCCTACCAGTCTATCCTAATGGAGATCTGTCCTGAATATTCATTGGAAGGACAGATGCTGAAGCTCAAATTCCAATATTTTGGCCACCTGAGGCAAAGAATTGACTCACTGGAAAAGACCCTGATGCTGAGAAAGATTTAAGTCGGGAGAAGAAGGGGACGACAGAGGATGAAATGGTTGGATGGCATCACTGACTTAGTGGACATGAGGTTGAGTATGCCCTGGGAGTTGGTGATGGACAGGGACGCCTGGCGTGCTGCAGTCCATGGGGTCACAAAGAGTCGGACACGACTGAGAGACTGAACTGAACTGAAGTGAGAAGTTTAACAAAACTGAGAAAACAAAACAAAGAACCAAACAGAGCTGAAGAATGCCACAGCTGAAATTAAAGGTACACTAATTAGTATCAAGAGTATATTAGATGATACTGAGGAACAGGTCAGAAAGCTTGAAGAGTGAGTCGTGGAAATCACTCAAGCTGAACAGATAAAAGAAGCTTACAAAATGAGGACAGTTTAAGAGACCTCTGAGACAACATTACACACTCTCACCTTTGCATTATATGGGTCCCAGAAAGAGGAGAGAGAGAAACGGTTAGATAATATAATGGAAGATGCAATACCTGAAAAGTTACTTATCCTGGGAAAGGAAACAGACCTCCAATTTCAGGAAGCACCTAGAGTCCCAAGCACGATCAACCCCCAGAGGACCACATCAACACACATTGTAATTAAAATGTCCAAAATAAAAGATAAAGAGGGAATACTACAGCAGCAAGAGAAATGCAGTAAGTTACCTACAAGAGAAATTCAATTAGGCTATCAGCTGACTTCTCAGCACACAGGTTGCAGGCCACAGGGAGGGACACCTTGCTTTTAAAATGCTGAAAGGAAAAAATCTACACTCAAGAGTGTTCTACCCAGAAAGCCTATTGTTCAGATTTGAAGGAGAGTTCAAAAGTTCCGCACAAAAGCAAACTAAAAGAGTTCAGCACCATGAAATCAATTTTACAAGAAATTTTAACAAGACTTCTCAAAGTTGAAAAGAACAGGCCACAACTACAACTATGAAAATTACGAAGGGAAATCTCATTGAAAAAAGCAAATGCACAGTGAAAACAATAATCAACCACATATAAGCGTGGAGGAAGGACAAACGATAAAAGAAAATCATCTATATCCACAAAAAGTAAGTGAGAGATAGACAAAGCAAGAGGACATATGATGTCCAACCCGTTAAACACGGGGCAGAGAGTACAATGCAGTGTTGTTAAAATGCATTTGAATTTAATAAATCAGAAACTTAAAATAACTACAAATACATAACTGTATATACACATATATGTGTGTGCACACACATATATAAACATACAGCATGCATAAATCATGTATATGTATGCATATATACGCATATATAAACATACATCAAAGTGAAATGTTAGAAGCATTCTTGCTAGGGACAAGTCCTAGAAGTATGTAATCTATCCTGTCTCATTTTTGAAGCTTTCCTGAAACAGAAAACCAGAGCTATATAAAATCCTTATATTTTGCAATATAAATGCATACTGAAAAATTAATATTTCATATTACAGTGTGATCATCTATCTATCAAATTCAAAGGAATGAGCCCTTGGAATAGTCAAATGAATAAGAGACTTCGGAAAAATAGGAGATTGAATAGTTCCACAGCCAAATCAAGTGCTTTGCCCTGCAAGAGCAAGAGCTGTGTAAAATATGTAATAGAAAATGCCTCATTTTAAAACTGCAATAAATTGCAAAAGTTATCTAAAAAGAATCCTAACAAATATGTGGACAAGATCTTTATGGAGGGATTACACAAGCTTACTGGTAGACTCAAGTTAAGGAGTTCCCAAATAAATAGAGCAGTAGAGCATATCTAATGATGGGAAACAGAATTCTGTGACAATACCAATTCTCCTTTTTTTATAGATTTACAGGATTAGTGCTATAAATTTATCTACCAAGAGGACAGTCAATCTTGAGCTTCTGTCTTCTGTTCCCAAAAGAAATCCTGAGAAACTAAGAAGGGAGAGTGAATGAAATAAAAGGTATGTATATCTATATAGCTGTAGCCTGCATAGAAGCAGGTGGCAGGATGGGTAACAGGAAAGTTTAAGCTTCTGCCCATATTTCATTGTGTAAATTGGGAGACAGTGTCTCAGATCACATATGCCAGAGGCCACAGGGTAAGCTAAGGAAAGCGCAAAGAATGGGACGATTGAGCCAGTAGGGCTGCAGTGTCTGTGCTAATAACCACTTGAAATCACCTCACCTTAGGGTGAGGACTGGCCTTTCTGAGATGTATGCTTTAATTAGCAGATGAAGATTGGACTAGAAATAAGAGAATAGCATTGAGCATCAGAGTGAATCAGGCAGCGTAAGAGTGGATGTTCTTTCCTGAAATTTGGCAAGCTGTAAAATATATTTCTGACTCTGAATGCAGCTTAAGAGAATGAAAATCAGCGCTATGAACTATGAAAATTTAGGAAACTTGATTCAAAAGACCTCCCCAGAGCCCACTGCTCAACCTCTTCCATGCAGAGAAGGAATCTTAGAACAAACTAAGTCTGGCAGTGGGCAGAGAGGCAACACTGGAAGGTATGCTTCCTCTGGGACCCTCCTCTGTGGTCAGGGGCGCCGCAACCCCCACCCAGCTTCCAGTCTGGGATGCAGAGTCACTCTGTGCTCGGGGTGCAGCTGGACGGAGGCACAGACCCGACCTGGAGGGAGCCTGTTGCAGCCAGTATTTCCTCAAGGACTCCCAAGTGAGGACACTCAGGAGTGAGTTCTGGGGAGGGGGCATCTTCCCAGGGGGTTCAGAGAATCCAGCTCCACTCCCAGCTCAGCCATGGAAGTCCCTGAGCCACGGGTCCCACTGTGATGTCACCGACTTCTGTCTGCCTCAGAGGTCTGAGAAAATGCGGGCCTGGGTCTGGGAGGAGGGTCCAGTCTGGCATAGAGGAAGCCAGCCCTATGGGGGGGGTCAGGGGAGGAGCCTGAGAGAGGACTGAGACCTCACAGGATCTGTGTCCTTCCTGTGAGACCCCGAGTAGGGTCGTTGGAATGGGGACCGGAAGGGGAAGGCCTGAGTCTCAGGGCAGAAAATTCAAGTGGGCAGAGGGAGGAGCCCAGGTCCTGAAGGGAGCCAACATGAGGAGCAGAGGGAGGAGTGAAGGGCTCTTGGAGCCCTGAAAAGTGGGGTAGTAGGAAAGTGGGGTGTCCCAGACAAGCCCACCCCTGCCGTCAGGCCTGAGAGGCCCCAGTCTGATGGGCACGTGGCAGGGTGTCCTGACATTCGCATTAGGTCTCAGCCAGACTGGGACTTGTTGCAATGGGCGTGGGAGTGGGGGCTCAGGTGGGCAGATGAGCAGCCTAGGGACTACTGGGACAGAAAGTGAGGACCCTGAGGTGCACTGAGGGGACCCTGGACTCCAGAATGTGGTTGAGGGTGGAGTGTCCCAGAGAAACTGACTCTGCCCTCAGCTGTGGGAGGCCACGGGGTGAGATAAGCAGCCTGTGCTGACTTCCTCATCTGGGTCCCAGAGAGACTGGGAGTCTGGGATAGGGGTGGGCACTCAGGTAGGCAGAGGGGAGAGTTACATGGGACCAAGTGAAAGTGAGGAGGCTGAGGGAGGACTTAGGGGGCCTCGGGCCCCAGAACAGAGGCAACCCCAGCAAAACCCACCCCTGCCTCCAGGCCTGGGAGACCCCCAGGTGAGAGGAGCAAATGTGGTGTGTCCCAACTTCTGCATCTGGGTCTCAGAGAGGCTGGAGTCGTGGTGTGAGGATTGGGCTGTCTGCATAAAGACGGGCCACCCAGGACCTGCTGGGACGTTGGTGGAGATCCTGAGGGAGAGTCGGCCCCTGCACCCCAGAGCCCAGCATCCCCCTCTCTGCCTCTGCTGTCACCCTGGAGCCTGGGCGTGTGGTTCCAAGTGCCGCCCCCCTGAGGGCAGCCACTCCATTTGGACCAGCTGAAGGTCTGGGTTGAGGGGTAAGGAGGCTGCAGGTGGGCAGAGGGAGGGGCCCAGGCTCCATCAGACAGTGAGGGAGAACCCAGAGGAGGTCACCTAGGAAGGTCCCTAGGAAACATCCCCCTTCCAACTGCAGCACCTCGGGGTTTGGGGAGATGGGGCTGAATTCGAGGGGCCCCAGGGTGAGCCTGGGTAGGAAAGGCCTGAGCCTGCCCTTGGGGAGGACTGCCGGGTCCCCTGCTAAGAAAGAAGGGAACCCACCTGCAGGGTGGTTCACTGTACCCCCGCGGGAGCCCAGCATGGAGGCCAGGGTGATGCACTCTTCCTGACAAGGTGCTTGAGGGGGAGCTCGTTCTGTGGTGATGGGGGCTCTGGAGGGCTCAGGCTTCAGGGGGAATCAGTCAGCATGGGTCAGGCCAGGCTGCACGGCAATCAAAGTGAAGGTCCTGAGGATGGATTGAGGAGGCAGCCTCCCCCGTAACAATGGGGACCCTGCGTGGTGGGGGTGGGAGAGCGCCTGCTGTGGAGGCGGACCTGGAGGGGGAGGACAGTGCCAGGGCAGCCATCTGGGGAGCATGTCTGCTCAGCAGCAGGAGGAGTCCTGGAGTCACCAGGAGTCAAGGTGAGGGCCCGGAGGAGGAGTGGGGAACCCCAACTCCCACCACAAAGAGGGGGCCACAGAAATCCCTCCTGCTAGCCCTAGAAACCATTGGAGCCCTGAGGCCCACCTCCTCAGCCAGATGGTTGGTCAAGGCCAGGGGGCCTTCCTCTGAGGGTCTGGCCTCAGGCCCTCGCAAAGGTCAGGGTGAGGACTGGGGAGACCCCTCCTCACACACAGTACTTGGAGCCCAGCCTGCCTTGCCCCTTTGGTCACCCTGGGGTGGCCCAGATTAGCTGGGTGCATTGAGTGATCTCACTTCTGGTGTCATGAATGTTAAGGCCTTTGCTTGAGGAGATGGGTCACAGTCAAAAGAGGGCACTGCCTCAGGCCTTCCAGGGTGTCAAGGTGGAGAAGAGCCGACTGCCCATTATCTCAGCACAGAAGGACTCCATAGAGTTTGGCCACCCCTAGTTGTCCCTTGTGAGCCCTGTCAGCCCCTGGGCAGGCATGACCAGTATTCAGGGCCCCTCTCTCATCTCATACGGAAATTTCTTTTCAGTATAGGGAATTCATCTTGAGAATTTTTCCTCAGGACAACAGACAGGAGGGCCCAGACCTTGCCAGGAGGAAGCAGAGGGCCCTCCGTGAGCACAGGGGGGAACCACTCACCTCAGGACAAGGGGAACCTCACCAAGTACAGCCCAGTCCTCCTGTCAGCACCAAGGGGCCCAGTACCATGCCACAGTCTACAAGCCAAGGTGCCCCCTTGGTTCCTCTCACAGAGGCTCCAGGAATCCAGAGATGAAAGCCCAGGTCTGAAGCTCATGTCCGCAGGTTGCAGAGCAGAGGAGGTACAGGCAGTGCAAGAAATCTAGGTGAAGTGGATGCTCTGAGTGTGCATCAGGGGCTCCCCATCCCAGAACAGACGGGACCCCACAAGGCCCAATTCCCCCCACCATATCAGCCCCGGAATCTCGGGCTGTGCTGACTGCACCCTTGGGAGCCACCTCACTTCCTCCTTTGGGTTAGCAGAAGACAGCCTTCCCAGGAGGAGCGTTCCTGTGAGGCCCAAGAGCACCCCTCAAGAGGAGACCTGTCAGTGGCCTGTGTCAGGCCACCAGGGTGGTTTCTCAGCCAAGGCTGTTCAAACCCCCTCTCTCCCGCAGGCCCATGGTCTCCATCTGTCCCCCTGGCTCACTTCTATCTGTGGTTTGATCCCAGTCATCACGCCTGGGATGAGCCAGCTCCATGAGGAGAGTGAGGTCAACCTTCAGGACCCAAGGGAGGCTGAGAGCCCAGTGGAGGGACAGTTCATTTGAGGGGAGGAGGAGGTGGAGGTGGAGGTGGAGGAGGAGGTTGCATAGCTTTCCCCCTCCTCCTTGCTTTCCTCCTCCTCCTCTGTCCTATTCCTGGGCACCCTGGAGGAGCTGGAGCTAGCTGATGCTGAAGCACCCATTCCCCCACACCTCGAGCCCTCAAGGTACCTTTCCCTCCCCGCTGCCATGGCTGCCACTCCATGGAGCCAATCCAAAGATGAGGCCTCCAGCAGCCAAGACAAGGAGGGGCCAATAGCACCCAGTGGGACCAGAAAGGTGCCAAGTCCACGCACCCAGACCCACTGCATCTGCTGCTGGTGGAGCTGGTGCACTTCCTGCTCAAGTATCACACCAAGGAGCCAACCACAAAGGATGAAATCCTGAACACGGTCCTCAGAGAGGACAGGCACCACTTCCGCCAAGCCTCGGAGTGCCTGCAGCTGGTTTTCAGCGTGGATGTGAGGGAAGTGGACCACATGAAGCACACCTACATGATAGTGAGCGATGGGCACAGCATGCCCAAGGCCGGCCTCCTGGTGGTGTTCTAGGCATGATCCTCCTGGAGGGCAACTGCGCCCATGAGGAGGAGATCTGGGAAACCCTGAATGACATGGGCGTATATGCTGGGAGGGAGCACTACATCTATGGGGAGACCAGGAAGTGCTGACCCAAGTGGGTTCAGAAGGGGTACCTTGAGTATCAGTAGGTGCCCCACTGTGACCCTGCTTGCTTCCTAAAATCAAAATCAAGGGGCTTCCAGGTCCTTCCCACTCCCACCTGCAGAGGCTGAGAGGGAGGAGGAAGAGGGGCCCTGAGCTAGAGCAGCAGCCAGGCTCCTTCCAATCCCACATCCAGCAGCGTGTCCTGGGAGCAGGAAGGGAGGCTGATCCCTCCCTCCGTGACTGAAGAGGGAGCGGTCAGCCTTCTCACTCGTGAGGGACTGAGCCAGTTGGGAGGACACGATGTGTAGCATCTTTGGGTTCCTTCTTTCCACAGTGACATGGAAATTCATCTCTGTTTTCTTTAGGAATTTTTCAAATGTTGTTTTTTTCAGCTGAAGCCTTAATAAACTTCAATATCTAACTTTGTGAATGACAATGATCACACATGTATTGATACTTACCCACTTTAAGGATAGGAGTTTTGCTGTTTTGTGAAAGAGCATGGGAACTCTCCTATTTTAATTTTGTGACCCTGAAGAAGCTAAAATTTCATTGGAATAGGAATTTTCTTGGAAATGGGAAAGAACAATAAAATTGATGGAGTCAAGAAATAGAGAAATTGGGAATTCTCCAAGAGTGCAGTGGTTAGGACTCAGCACTTTCACTGCTGGGGCCCAGGTTTAATCCCTGGTTGGGGAAAAAAGGAAATAGAGAATAAAAAATAAAAGTTAATTCTAAAATCTTTTGTCATCTGTTATTCTATAAAACTAAAATATCTATGTTTAGTTAGACTTGCATTAGTTATTAAAGAAATTAGGGTACAATTGGTCTGAGTTAATAAGTACCTTGCTCATTGGCTTATTCTCACCCAGTCTCAGGGAGCCTCTGCTCTGTGGAAGGCCGTGTTAGTAGTGGGGACAGTAGGAGAAGCAGAACACCCCCACACCTAGAGCGATGGTCTAGGAACTGCAGTCACATGAGGAAGGTGGAGAGACATCCCCTAGTCCCACACACAAGGCAACACAGCATGAGGTGGTGGGGCTCCAGAAGGAGCACTCAGTGCCTGAAGCAGGGTGGTTTGGGGCTTTGGGAAGCTGGGTTCCTTCTGTGGGAGATGATTGTGATGAGGCTGGATGGTAGTGTTGCAGTGAAAATGAAAACAAGAAGAATGAGGTTGTTTTATTTTTCCCTTTCCTGAGAAGAAAGAATGTAAAGAGAACACTGAGTAGGCCTGAACATTTCTAGTTTTCTTTTTTTTTTTTTTTAATTTAACTGCTTCTAACTCTGCATGTCTGTAACTAAGGTTTGCCTTTCTGCACCCTAACTGTACAGGAGCTATGAAAGTGTGAAAATTGCTCAGTCGTGTCTGACTCTTTGTGACCCCATGGACTGTATAATCCATGGAATTTTCTAGGCCCAAGTACTGGAGTGGGTAGCTGTTCTCTTCTCCAGGGGAGCTTCCCAACTCGGGTCTGCCGCATTGCAAGTGGGCCATAGATTACAAGAAGGTGGGCCATAGATTACCAGAAGGTGAGCTAAACCCCAATATGACCTGCAAAAGTGTGAAAGCACCTCTGCCACAGTTTATTCCTGGCAATTAATGGGCCAGAAGTTCTTTCCTGACCAGCTGCTGGGGGTGTGGAAATGCTGAGCACAGAGGAGGGGTGGGCTGGCTGAACTGAAACTGCAGGGGGAAATGGACTCCTGCTGAAATACCACCTCCACCACATGTGGCCATAGAGACAGTGGTGAGCAGAAATCCGTTCCCAGCGGATGCAACTTCAGATGGTGCCTCTACGGATCCACTATATACGGATAAAGGAAATGGCCCGAGCCAAGAACAGACTTGGGCTTAAAGATGATGGAAAGTGGATTGGCCAGCCGGTCAGGTACTAAGAATGAGAAATTTTGGTAGATTGCCACATGTGGTTTTGGAGAAGGGGTACATCAACGAACCTATAGGAAGTGGCACCAGAAAGGAAGATATTTGCATTGTCTCTTACTACTCACAAAAGCATACAGCATACAAGAGGCAAGAAACATCGATGAAGACCCAGTGCCTGAAGATTTGAGAGCACCCAGCCTCTGTCAGTGGTCCCTCAGGGCTGCACAGTGCTTTCATGCGTGGAGGAGCCAAGGGGCCAAGGATGATGCTGCATCTGGGCTCAGCAGCACAGGCGCCACCAGCAGGCCAGATGAGCTATGGCACCTACGAGGTGTTCGCCCTACCATGGACAGAGTGATGCCGATCCCTCAGTGGCACCGTCCCTCCAGAAGATCATTGAGCCACTAATGGTCTGTTGATCACAACATCTCACTTCCATCCTTGAAGGAGGAGAGGTTCATGTTTAGTGAAATCGATAGGTACACATTCTAGATGTGGGTTTTGCTTTGCTTCTTGCAGCACCTTGTCTGGCACCACTATTTGAGGGCTCACAGAAAGCAGAACTGACTGACACAGGATATTTCACAAAACCATCCAAGACCACGAGACCCTCTAACAGCACACCAGGAGCTCAGAGGGCAAGTGGCCATGGGATCCAAAGTCGCTATCTCAGCTGCCACCATCCAGAAGCTGCTGGTTTTCTGGAAGAGTGGAATGGCCTCTACAAAGCACATGTGGGGTGCACACTGGGATATCAGAGCCCATGGTGCTGGGGTGTCACCCTCCAGGGACCAAACATGCTCCACATCTGCCATCCTTAGTTCCCCTATGGGGTAAGATACATGGTCCTTGAACCAGAGGGTAGACTGACCCCAATGATCACCACTCCCACTGACCCATGACCGCACCTACATCCACTCCCAGAGATCTATGACTCCAAGTGACTCAAGACCCCACCTACCATCACTCCCAGTGACCAACAAGGGAAGTTGTGCTTCCCATTCCAAAGAGTAAGCTCTAGTTCCAGAGCATGACTATGCATATTAGCCACTCGTTAGGAGAAGAGGAGACAAACAGAATCCTCAAGGAGCTTTCCTCAGATGAGGC